>OU026126.1:11207500-12407500 GCA_907269095.1 Blastobasis adustella
GTCGTTTGCCGCGCGCACTCTGGACGCTCGCGTATTTTGTTTCGTGCCTCGCTCGAGCATAATACGAATTATGAATAAAGGTCAGTGTTTTAAATTAATATCTCTCTATCGTGTAAACACCTGGCTATGAAATGCAAGTGATCCTAATTCTACTTAGGGAAGACGCCTGGTTAAATGGTTCCTGTTTTAAAAAAGAAAATGGAGTCATTAATGGGATCCTTCCGGCGGGAAAAATCACGAGAAAAGAAAAGTCGTTTAACAGGATCAGGTAAGATATATATTTATTAATTGCTTGAACATTTACTACAAATAACTATTTATCTATTATAAAAACTTTTCACTTTTATTTTTCAGGTCGTGATGACGTTTACAAATCCAGCTGATTTGCATATGATGCCTTTGCATTTATGTCTGATAGAAACGAGCCAGGTACCACCCAGGATACTCTGGAGAATATTAGTACTGTAAGAGGGGAATGCAGGGCGACGCAGTAACAAACAGCCAGGTATTGCAAACGATGTATATTGTATATAAAGAATCGGGGTCCGGGAATCCGTCCGCCCGACAGAGTTTACACACACAATGGTACTAGAATACTAGATAGGAGATCTAGCTAAGAGTGGCGGAAATCCGACTGCTCTTAGTAGTAAGGAAGACTAGGGTGGTCGATTGAATCTCGAACCTCGAACGTGGCCGCGAACTATATGTTGACATGCGGGCGCCCGCCCATTCGATAGCGCGATGTAGGATTTGGGTCAGCGCCATCTAGTGACCATCGGCGGTACTATGCGTACTACGTTGTTTGGGTGCGTGGTGTTACAGTACATATTATAGTTTTTATTGATAGTCATCTTGCCATAAGACAGTTCCATTTGTAATAAAATGTCTTGCTAGGTGGTCACGTATCTCTTTAGCATTATTTCCTCCACGTCGTGGTATTTGTTGAATTGGTAATAATGAGTTGGATCTGATTCATTTCGACAACTTTCTTCTACTATTTCCCCGTCATTTCCCACCGCATCAAAAAAGCCGGGAGCTGCAAAGCTATTAGATGTTCTCCGTAAATAGTTGTACAAATGTATTGATGCTAAGACTACTTTTGTTGCTTGTTCGGGTTCCAATAACATTAGAAAACTCTATAAACAGAACTTAACACTCCGAAAGCATTTTCTAAAACTCTTCGTGCTCTGGAGAGTCTATAGTTAAAAGCTCTCTCCTTTGCACCTCTTCCTGGATTACCCTCGTATGGTCTCATGGTGTATTCATTTAGCTGAAAAGCTTTGTCACCTAATATATAAATTGGTACTTTAATATTGTACGGTATTTGCAAAATTGTGGGTGATGGGATGTTAAGTTCTCTTTTTTCAAGTTTTTGGTATAATTTTGTATTTTTAAATACACCTCCATCAGAAATCCGTCCTTTACTCCCAACATTTACATATAAAAACTTGAAGTTTTCATCTACTAAGGCAAACAAAACTATACTTGAAAATGATTTCTAATTATCGTAGTCATTGCCACTGTTTATGGGAGACTGTAAAACAACATGCTTTCCATCCATCGCGGCCACAGCATGTGGGAAATTCCATTTACTTTGGAAACCGTTTGAAATTGCAAGCCACTCTTGTTCTGTACCTGGCATCTAAAACAGATATAACAAGTATATATTATTTTACAGAATGAAACGGATACTAACGATGAAACAGTAAGCGCAACTCAAGTCGCTCAAGACCTTTCACTTGACAATGACAATATTGAAGTTATGGAAAATCAGCAGCAACAACAAGATGACGCCAATAACACACAATCTAGAGTTGCAACACAGGACCAGAGATCCAGAAAACGAAGCATAAGACCTGCGAAAGACACAGACGATTTATCAGACGAAACTCTTTCTGAAGCTTTCAGGATTCTCCAGCAGTGCACAGAATCACAGCCAACCCCACCGCCTTGTGACTCATACTCGGCATTTGGATAACACATAGCCAACGAATTGAGAAAATATGATCAGTTTTCTACTACAGATAAAACGTTCAAGGCATCTGGCAACACTGGTAGACACTGTCAACGTGTAGTAGACAAACATTCTTTTGGTTATTTTGTGTAATAAAAATGAATTCTAAAGTGTACAAGTGGTGTGCTGTTCCTCTGTGTAAGAACACATCAATAAAAACTCCCAACAAATTATTTGTTTATGTTCCAAACAAGAAAAACAATACGAGTAAAATGGCTAAATCTTGCACGACGAGATCCGTCAGCTATAAAAACAAATTCTCCAATTTATTTCTGTGAGGACCACTTTGATGTAAGTTTATTTATTTAGATTATATTATTGAATTGACACGTATATCTGTAAATGCTGTTTGAGTTAAGGATATTGGTTTAAAGTGTAAATAATAAATTAATACAGGAAACTACTGTTGAGGTTAGATTTGATTTCTTTATTGTTTCTATCCACTATACATATATATATTCAATATATAATTCGTTCCTGTTCCAGTTGCCAAATGACATGGAAAATTATATGCAATATCATGTGATGGGTTCAGTGTCACGAGTGCCTATGAAAGCTGGGTATATTCCCACAAAATTTGAAAACGTACATCTAACACTACGACACGAACGACCATACTTTCTCAAGAAACAAAGAATGATTACAATTGAAGAGTGTGAAAAAGATTTAGAAGAAAGAAGTGTACATTCAAAACTTAAAGACCTGGGGGAGACTTCATCAGGAAGTTCAGGTACATTGTTTATTTTTTGAGCATAACTGAAGTGTGTATTATTTAGGTTTATTTGCCACATAAAAACTAAAACACTTACTTCCTTTTATGCTTTTTTTTTAGGTATGATCGACAACAGGGCAACAGATGTGGTTCCTAATATTATACATACATTAGAAGATTTACAAGGAGCACAACAAGACAAGTTAATACAAGTACATATGACACACAAATTTAGAAGTAAAGCTATTGAAACGGAAATTATATTAGTAAGCCAGATGACTTCGCCATTCAAACCAAATCTCCAATCTGTTTCTACATCTTCATTTCAAGTTGAAAGTTATGTTAAAACTAAACCATGGAGATGCAGCCTAAACAAAGCTTCAAGGAAACTTTTGACGACAGATGAACAATCGAATAGCTCTATTTCTTATACACCATCTGTAACTCTCTCGGAATCACCACCATCAATCAAATCGCTCCAAATTAAAGAGACAAATTTCTAATAACACATCAGGCAAAATATCGCGGAAGCCATATTCTTCAGAATTAAGACGCTTTGCGTTAACTTTGAATTATTACTCGCCTAAAGCCTACAAATATCTAAGAAAGGCTTTTTCTACCACATTGCCGCATCCTAGAACTTTAACCAAGTGGTATGCAACAGTAGAAGGACGTCCAGGTTTTACTAAAGAGGCCCTTAATACTTAAAAAAAAACATTTACACTTAACAAACATGTTCACTTATAATATATGAAATAAAAATTAAACAGCATCCGGAGTGGGATCCAAAGTCCCAAAGGTATTTTGGGTACGTAAATTATGGTTTTGACGTTTCCGCAGATACCGACGAGGAAGCAACAGACGCTTTGGTGTTCCTTTTAGTAGGTATCAATACAATGTGAAAATTACCGATTGGCTATTTCTTAGTAAAAGGGACACCGGCAAAATTAAAGGCTCGATTGGTTACACATGCCATCGAACTTGTTGCTAGTACCGGAGTAGAAGTAAAGGCATTAACCTGTGATGGCACAAAAGCAAACATAGCAATGGCTGAAGAGTTGGGCTGCTGTTTAGATCCCCAAAAATTACAAACTACGATATTAGATTCCACAGCTGGCCAAAAACTTCATTTCTTTCTAGATCCCTGCCATATGTTAAAATTGGTTCGTAACGCTTTTGAACACTGCGAAAATTTTACTGATGCAGAAGATAACAAAATCAAATGGAACTATATTGTCAAATTAAATCAGCTACAAGAAGACGAACTATTTTATTTGGCAAATAAATTAAGATCGAATCATGTATTTTTTAAAACCAAAATTATGAAAGTTCGCTTGGCAGCTCAACTCTTCAGCGAAAGTGTAGCAGACGCGCTAACGTTTTGTTATGAATGTCTCCAAATTGAAGATTTCCGGGACGTTGAGGCGACAGCAAAATTTAAAAAAATTATTAATGATATTTTTGACATCCTAGACTCTAAGTCATTTATTTGGTCTAGGATACAAAAGAGCAATGGGTCTTGATAATTATCAAAAATGCTTTGAAAGACTAGATGAAGCCAGAACATTTATAACTCAACTTAAAGTGAATATTTAAGACAGAAAAAAACAAACTACGCAAAAAAGTATTCTTGAAAGTCCGCGTCATACGGGATTCTTAGAATTCTGCATTTGCGTACAAAGTGCAAAAAAATTATTTGAAGACCTCATTTTGACACCAAATACAGGACTTACATATGTTCCATTTCACAAGGTCAGTCAAGACCAATTAGAAATATTATTTTCTAAAATTCGAAGTCATGGTGGATTTTTTGACAATTCGAGTCAATTTATAAAAAGCTTTTGATCCACAATGAACTGTCAGTAACAAGCGTAGGGACCAACTGCATTCCATTGGAAAACATTGGTATTCTAAATTGTTCTTCAATAGATAAAATTAATAACACTTCTTGTTCCCGTACAATAATTGAAGAAACTTACAGTAAGGATGAAGATGACGCGGATGATATAGATTTGGAATCAAAACTTTATCTCTCACCATTCGGTGAAAAAGTTGTAGAATACATAGCTGGCTACGTTGTGTATTCTATTTCGAAGCAAATTAAATGTGATGCATGCTTAAAGGCTATTTTTGGGGAGTGTGAGGAAAATAGCTTTATATACTACAAAACAAAAGGCTATTTAAAATATGCTTCAAAATATGTAATAATGTTGTGTCGACTTTGCGAAAAACTCATAAGACAAAATCTTTATGAAAATAAAAAAATTACTACTACGTGTACCACGACATATATTATATTGTGGCAAAATGTCTATGTCAGGTTTTGAATGAAAATTGTTTTCCTGATGTGGAACAACATGATGGTGACATTTTAGTAAATCATAAAATAGAATTAACTAAAACAGTATTATCAAAGTACGCAAACACAAGGATTGCATATCTTACAAAAAAAAAGTGACCCTAAAAATGTATACGGCACATTTATACTCAATTGATTCATTTTAAAAATCAATAAATGTAATTTTTTTTATTATTTTGGTTCACTAAAGTATTTTTTTTAATTTTGTTGTGCTTTTTGTCATTCAATTGGGTATTTTCCTCTATTTTTTTTATTGTCAATTTATGAAAGTTCTCTGTGTCCAAATAAATATGATAAACAAAATGGATTTTTCTTGTGTTTTTTATTCCATACTAGCTTCTGCCCGCGACTTCGTCTGCGTGGACTCAACTTAATTAAGAAGCCACTAAAAATGCCGCCAAAATTAATGTTAGTTACGCGCTAAACCAACATCTGGCAGTGTTTAAAGTTAGACATGGTTTAACAATTGCTTAACTCTAGGCAACCGTTAGACACTCTTTTGTGGTACGACTTTTCCTAAACATATATCCAACAGATGTCCAACCCTTGTTTAACTTTTTTGTGGTAAGACCGTACGTGTTAATATATGTAGATGATCTTTTAATCTTTGGTACTAATGAAAATGAAATTGCAAAACTGAAATCTGTATTAAATACAAAATTTAAGATGAAGGATTTAGGTTTAATATCTGATTTTCTTGGCATAAATATCAAACAAAACTTGGAAAATGGTACCACTGTATTGACAAAAAGGAGTTATTTAGAAAATATTCTTAAGAAATTTTATATGCAGTGCTGTAAGCCAATGGCAACCCCTATGAATCAAAACTTTAATACAAAGCTATTTGATAGTGATAAGCAATGTGATAAAAACATTAAAAGAATTTGTAGGCAAATGATTGGCAGCTTAATGTATGCAGTTTCAGGAACGAGGCCTGACCTATGTTATGCTGTCTCACTGTTAAGTAGATACCAGCAATGCGCTGATAATGTATTATTAGTCGCACGAGGGTTTTGCGATATGTTAGAAATATCTTAAATTATAAGTTGATTTATAAATGTAACAACACACTGTTGCAAGGATTTTGTGATGCTGATTGGGATGGTGATCAAAGAGAGAGAAAGTCTACATTAGGTTATTTGTTTAAATTTGCAAATTGTCTCATTGTATGGAACTCAAAGGAACAAACCTCAGTAAGTCTGTCTTCAACAGAGTCTGAATATGTTGCCATGAGCATGGCAAGTAGTGAAGCGTGTTGGCTTATAAATTTATTGCATGATTTTGGTTTTCAAAATGTATGTCCAATAAATATATTCTGCGACAATCAGTCAGCTATTTTAAATGCAAATACAGAATGTGTCAAACGTTTAAAACATAAAGACATTAGATATCACTTTGTCAAAGATTTAATTCAACCAAATAAAATTTGTATTAAGTATATAAGTACGGGTAAACAGCCAGCGGATATGCTAAAAGGCGTTGAGCAAATAGTTAATTTTAAAGTTCTTAAATCATTGTGGTATAAGCGATGTAATGGTAGTGTAATACTTAGTACACTACCATTTTTTTGGTAGTTAATTTTTTTGTTCTGGCTTGTTATTGAAGCATGTATTTTGTTTTCCTTTCTTTTTGAAATGTATAACATTGAGAGGGGGGGTTAGAAAGCCAACGCTTATACATTCAAATATAAGTCTGTTATGTTGGCCAACACGCACAACTGCTGTAAGGTTGGTAATGCATCGTTCGTTCATGTGTTGCTATGTTCGTGTGTAAAAACTTATCTTTTATTATGGCTGCTAAGTGATGTTGAACGCATTTAAACGTGTTATTCTAAATAAAGATAAAGTAAGAATTACTTCCAGTATTTCATTACAAAAAGTCACACCTCCCTTTAGAGAGAGTGTATTATTACGTATACGTACACATATTTTTCTGTGTGATACATATTTGTGTGCAAAAAAAAGCTAGTGTGTCAATTTTGAAATAGTGTGAGTTTATAAAGACAAAAATTATTTTTGTGAATGTGTGATTTTGTTTCATAGTGTGAGTTACCCTCCCCGCACCAAAATCGGCAGAAAGTTTTGTTAGAAGATTTGTCTACAAATCTTATCCTTAAATATATTATCTAAGATATTAACTAACGCACACAAGCACAGCAAGCGGCCCATGCCGCGAGGATGCTGGAACCAGTACCCTGAAAGAACAATAAACAAGACAAGCTCTAACGTTATTCTCTCACAAGTGTGGCCGAAATGCATGACTATTAGCAACATCTCGAATGGGTTTCGCGCTACAGGGTTATATCCATATAACCCAGATGCTATTCCTGAAGAGGTGTTTGCGCCTTCTGCGTTGTCAGAACTACCAAATCCTACAAGCAGTGAGAATATTACTGTCTTATCTAATGAATTCAGAGAACAAGAGATTTCAACTGCGACTGTTGAAGATTCGGATGGCTCAGGCACAGATACTGAGAATTTGCCACTGTCTTTGTTCTCAAAAAACAATCCGAGTACCGAAACTCCTCATAAGATAGATAATCAAGTAAAAACCACGTGTGAGATTCTTGATTTTTTACCAACACCTAAGTTTCAAGTTAATAGGACTGCTCCACGAAAGAAGTCTCTAAATTACAGGGCTCAAGAGGTGACAAAAGATTTGTTTGGTAACAATGCTAAGAGTTCCACATCACAGATTACTGTGCCATCATCAAGATTACAGGCTATTCCTGGCACTTCATCCATGATAAAAACGAACACAAATACACCAAAATCAGCGTCAGTTCCTGGCTGTACATCTGCACTATCTACGGTTGCTGCATCGCCAAACCAAACTTCAGTAAAGATTGCTTCATTGACAGCAGATAAGCTTTCGGCATCTAACCAAGCTCTAAACTATTAACAGCGAAACATCGTGGCACAAAAGGTCATGATGATAAACCTTCCTGGTACTGTCCAGCTTGTAAAAAAGATCGAGTTGATGATATGCGACAATGTCTTACATGTGGTGTTTGGTAATCATGAGTTGTGTGTTGGACTCAAACCTGCTAATAAAATATTTTACTGTTGTTATATGAAAAAAAGATGAAAAAGGCTGATTAATATAGTACTTTTACATGATAAGAAACTCTTTTAGTCGGATCTAAAAATACCAAAAATAATTATTACGATCACGATAAATTTAATATAAGTATTAGAAACATTTTGTATTAATTAAGAAGTTGAATGATTACTTGTTTTATTAAGGCTTTATTAAGACACAGGGTTCCCAATAAGGCCAAAACGACATTTTAGTTATTTGTCTTCACAAAAGTGTGAATTTTTGTTTCTAAAGCAATTTTTTTACATTTATTACAAAGTTTAATAAATCAATGTAAGAGTTTCAAATAATCAGTGCATTTTTCTTATAAACTTGCTAGTAATGTAGTGATAAAGTTAAGGTAGGCCTTATTTGGTGACCTTACCTTAAATAGAAAAATCTGCTGTATGGTGTTAACCTAGTAACTGTGCCTAGAATAGTATTAGGTACAAATTACAAAATTTTCCAAACTGTATTGCTGAATAATATATTTTTAAACAAAAGGAAATGTTTAAATGATTGATGCTGAGATCTGTGTTATGGTCACATCACTCATATTTTATATATATTTTTTTCTGTTTTAGGAGTTAGTGGCAATCCTTTAAGGCCTTTGTGTTTGACTCCTATAGCGGGAGCCGAAGAAAGGATAACAGAACAAAGGTATAATTATGCGTGCAAGAGTGCCAGAAACACAATTGAACGCTGTATTAAAAGGTCGCTTCAGGTGCTTAATAAAAGACCGAGTACTTCGTTATTTTCCTAATGAGGCCACCAAAATTATAAATGCGTGTGCTGTTTTGCACAATAATATGTGCATCATGGCACATTTGGAGGATCCACAAATCGAAGACCTTACTGAAGAGTCATTGGGTGTGATGGCAGAACATAGTATAAATGTTCAAAACGAAAGAATTAATAGAGAGCTTTTATTAGGACGTGCAAAGCAGGATCGAATTGTAAGAAATTATTTTTGTGATTAGTTAATATTTGTTACCTAAAATGTTAATGAAACTACATGTTTTATAAAGTTGGCTAAAATAAACCAGTGTCGCCAGAAATTGCATATATTTATTTTTTATTTTTGTTTTACAGTGCTTAACCACTAGATTATCAATTATAGATACATCTATAAACCATTCACATTTAGAAAACTGAAGCTTGACTTGCCTTTATTTTGCTATTAGGAACTCTTAAGTTTATCTTGGAGAGTAATTGAGGAGTATCTACCTGACTTTGCGCAATACTGATAAGAATGGCTAAATCAGCTATATTACGACTAACTTCCAACGGTAACATATGTTGTACTCGACATCTAGTATCGTAATTCGGTTCCTTTCTTCTACACTTGTATTGTAGAAATCTCATAGGCCTTATTTGCAGAGCCAATATAAACACTTTATCGTAAAGTGGGTTCCAGACCTGCCAGCAGTACTCATGAATACTACGAACAAATTAACAATACAACATTTTAATTTACTTGACATTAGTGAATTGTGAACTCGATCTTAGGAAAAATTCCATGGCCCTACCTAGCTTTTATAGCAATATAGTCAATGTGTCTATCCTATCATATAACAACTTCCTGTCATAGATCACACCGAGGTCCTTTATTTGATCAAGTACGTCCCCTAAGCGTGTAGAGGTTTGGGGTTATATTTGGTTTTACGTGTAAAAGATATTGAGTTACATTTTTCAACATTGAGATCAAGTTTGTTTCTGGAACAATAGAGTTTGAACCTAGAGTTCGATCCTCTAGTAGATGTGCGCAATCATCCGCACCACTGATACATCTAAAGATTTTCATGTCATCCGCATATAACAGAAAGTGCGAATGTTTAAACAATGAGTCATTTATAAATATTGTGAATAATAATGGGCCCAGCAATAACCCTTGTGGCACGCCGGAAGGCACCTCAATCTATGCAGAGGAGAATTCATTCACTACTACAGCTTGCGATCGATTCTTAATATAAGATGTTAGCCATCTAAATAAATTTTCGTGTATTACGGCATTTAAAAGCTTCTGTAATAGTATATCATGGTCAATGCGATCGAACGCTTTACTGTAGTCGGTGAATATGGCATCAACCTGACCTCCAGCATCTATAAATGATATCGTGTAATCCACAAATGAGAGCAAGTTAGTTGCAGCAGATCGCTTTTTCAAAAATCCATAATAAAAGAGTTTGACAGTGATGACACAAGTCTTTGAAATATCTTCGCAAACAAACATAATTTGGAAATGGGCCTATAATTCGCGACATCATTTTTATTTCCGCTTTTATGAATGGGCATTACAAATGCTGATTTCCAAATAGTTGGTACAATTCCTTCATTAATTGACAGACAGTGACCGGATCGATTTCTATGTATCCTATTGTGTTACATGGATCGCCTGAGCCATGATGCTGCGTTAATATAGTGAGATGAGGTGGACAAAAATATAAATCTTAAATATGAGGCGAAGAGGTAACACACACCCTCGCCAGAGTCGGATATCTGCACTTCATAAGTCATAGTAGAAGGGAGAGAGTTTGGGCCTTTGTTTAGTCTTTATGTACGACCAAAATACCTTTGGAAATTTCAAAATCGATTCTTCAACATTTTTGACGTATGAGGCGTAACATTCACTGCAAGCAATTTGGCTTTCTTTCTGAGAGGTCTCGTAATCAGATAAATTACCATAAATATGATATCGCGAAGATACTTAAATTCTCTTTGAGCACTTTTTTTAGTGAAGAGTTAAACGGGAGTAAGTTAGAGGGTGAGACAAGTTTAGGTGGAATACATTTTTCCCGAAGATCAATTAGCACACTATGTAATGTATCTACGATATCATCAACCGATGTGTTATTCAGACGTGTTATTCATCGCAATTTACATCAGAGAGTTCACAATTTATTACATCGTAATCTCTAGATTCGTTGACCGATGTATACAAATTATGAGTAAGTACCCAATTTACCATTAGAACATATTATAAAATAGTTTATACTTAAGTCTAGTAATATAATTTAATTAATAATATAATGTCATGTTTCTTTGTTTACATTTCAATTATATTAATTAAATTGAAAATATTACTTATATTGAATCAAATTATGTTAGGAATATAAATATGGAATATTATAAGAATGTCAGTAATTAAGATTAAGGTTAATGAAAATGAAAAATTAATTGTCACAATATAAATACCTATTAATTTCAGGTTACACAAGAGTATCCTGCAAATTGCATTCGGAAGGAATAATAATACTCAAATTAAGAATTGCTTTGCTGAGTTGGGGGCATCTTAATATCAGACCAAGCTGCTTCATCCGACAGATAATCACTTGTTTTAAAGTCTAAAAGAAGCGAACTCTCTCTAAGCTAGCCACACTGTGCGGGTGGGAAGTATGAGGAATGCGGGGGATGGCGAATTGTTTTTGGACACAGTGAGCGGCATACGTTATCGGCTGAAGGCTACTTCTGGTTTGTTCTATATTCTAAGTGAAGATAACGGTTCTGTATATTGGCACGAGGACAGAAAATGGCGCCTTTGGTGTGTGCATAAAAACCCAAGGGACATGAACGGAGCAGAACAGGGCAAAAGAAGTGCGCGGTACGACGCAGTAACCTAAGATCTAGGTAAACTGTTCGGACCAGGCACCTATGATCAGCCAGGGTACTGGGAAGAATCACGGTGACCAAAGGATGGAAAGTACCCGGGCGATTTCTTACGCTTACACCGGAGCGAGTCGACTGTATTTGTTCAGCTTACTTGATAACAGACGGCTTAGTGTGAGTTGCACGAAACGAATCGAGTATCTTTACTACAGCGTAAATCAAGTAAACGCTAAACGTGTCGACAATCGAATACCCGCGAGTGTAAGCTACAATCAATTCTTACTACTCGATCAGCGTTTACTCACCAATCGAATAGTTAGTTTTTTTCCTTAGATTGGCAGTTCTGACATAAACCAATTAAGTTTAAAAGAAGTATGTTGTGTTTGCGTATATAACGGAATATGTGTCTCTTAAAATTAGACTGATTACATTACTCACGTATTGGATTGTTTGTTTGTTTGAATTGTAAAAATTTATTGGAAAATTAAGTTAAAAGGAAGACTAGCCAGCAGCAATTTGACTTAATGTTCCATAAATGTTATCATTATGGTTCAGGTCAGCATCCCCTGGTAACAGGGTCACGGTGGTCAGATGCGTGGAAAAGTTTTTTGAACTTTTTTGTTACCGGACCGATTGCTTTCAAAATCGATATCTGAGCGTCCCTTGGGACTCTTGACATGAGTCTGGTGCCAATATTGAAAAAAAAATGGCCGCCATTTTAAACTTTTTGTTACTGGACCGATTGCTTTCAAAATCGATATCTGAGCGTCCCTTGGGACGTTGGGACTCATGACATGAACCTGGTGCCAAAATTGAAAAAAATGGCCGCCATTTTGAACTTTTAATGCAAGAGGGAAAATTACTGCAATGAAAAATTGGGATAACCTCACATCCCTATTAAACAGTGATGGTAGCGGTGACACAAAATCAATAGAAAGATGGAAAAAGGTACAGCAAATAATGAATTGCTCACTGAAGTACTTTATTTATTGGTTGAAGGGTCGAGGGCCGTAGTTGTGCTTTATTTATTTCATAGGCTTTTTATACATTTAAGGTGTGGAGTGACTTCAAAAACAACACAAAAAAAAGGCTTCTCGACTGAACAAATCAGCCAAAGGCACCGGTGGTGGACCTGCAATATATTCCAAATTGAACGATTTGGAGCATCGAGTGCTTAATATTATTGGCACCCAGGCTGCCACAGGCTTGCCTGTCGACGAGGACGAGGCGGGATTTTCACAGGTTTCTTATATTTTATTCAAAAATTATTTCTTTTTTTTTTCTAAATTATTTGTTTCTTTATATATCCACTGCTTAATAATAGTGTTTCCTATAATATTACCCTACTATTGTACAGTGGCGTGCCTAGGGTTTCAGAGTAGGGCAAGCCGAGAGATGCAGTTTTTGTAGTTTTTACGGTTATTGAAGATAAATCCATCTTTTTGCCACATTACTGATCAACCCTCACTTATCACTCTTCAGTTTCATACCAGCAATATAACTTATTAGAGTGAGAACAACCAACAATCCAATGAGTTTGGTACACCGATCTGTGAAATTGTCAGCCTTTTTTTCCTCGCTAATCAAAACTTGTGCACATTTTAAATCACCACAAGGGACTATACTTCTTCTATTGTCGATCAATCCAATTCAATCACTTTTACTACAAAACACAATACAAACACAACAAAAAACTCATTACTTATCCGCTCAAACAAAATAATAGTTAAGTTAGATCGTATTCCAGCATTCAACAAATGTACCTGCGCATGCGCGAAGATTCACATTTTCACAGATCCGTGTACAACTTCATACGCATGCAGGGCTTACAGTCTCGTACAATTTACTAAATAAACAAACGTATTGTTATATGAGGGGTTCAAAATCAAAACCCCCTATAAAACGTTCGAATACATTTTAACATTTTTGCACCAAAAGAAAGAAAGAAAGAAATGAAATCGACCAATGAGAGCGTCGCATTGCAACGCGTGACCTTGTGAAACAGTATGGCGATTTTGGCGGTGTTGATGAGAGTTGCTCATGGTTTTCAATGAAAATTAATTATAAAATATGGAAGATCTAGCGCAATTTGTGAAAAAATGTGATCCCAAACACGCTCGGAAACGTCCACGCAATCCAGAATCTTGGAAACGCGAACGGCAGCGCCGAGAACTGTGAGTAAAATCGTACCTAAAACTTACTAGAAAAGTTCGTTGAAAAGTTTTATGCAAAATAAAGCAATGGGTGCTGCTAGTAAGTACCTAGTATTTTAATACGTCGTTATTAAGACTGATTTTTACCGTCTAAATAAAAGTAAAGCATGCCATTAGGCTATAGCTTGTCATGCCTTTTTAGGGTTTTTAGGGACCCTATTACTAAGGTATTACACTGTGTGTGTGTGCGTCGGTCTGTCTCAGGCTGTATCTCTTGAACCGTGATAGCTAGACAGTTGAAACTTTCACAAATGATGTATTTCTGTTGCCGCTATAGTAACAAGTACTAAAAACAAAATAAAGTAAATATTTGAGTAAGGATCCCATACAACAAACGTGATTTTATTGCCGTTTTTTGCTCGATCTTAATAACGGCAACAGGTCGACGCTTGAAAGTGTCTAATGTTATATAGATAGTGGTACGGAACCTTTCGTGCGCGAGTCCAACTCGCACTTGGCGGTTTTTTTAGTTTCAGGTTTTCCTTTTTAAAAGTCAATCGATATAGAAGAAGACAAAATAATTCTCCACGGATTATTATTATTATTCCCCAACTTTATTGCTTTATTTGTTTCAGATATGAGCCAAAGTCACTCCCAAAATTTCCTTCTTGTGATCATAATCAAAAAGCCTTTCAATGCAATCTTGTTTCTTGTCAAGACATTAGTAAATTTCATAGAAGTTTTTATAAATGTAAAATCAAACTCGATCAAGATAATTTTTTGTTAAGATATTGTCGAGTCAATAAACCCACTATAAACATTCAAAACAGTAAAAGGAAATTAACTATTAAGTACAATATACCTGTTAATGGAGGTGGCCGAAAACCCGTGTGTCAAAAACCATTTTTGGACTCGCTTCAAATAAAGAAAGATCGGGTTCAGGGTGTGATGAACCGTTTTTAATTGAACGATGGTTCTCCCTTAAAAGAAAATAGAGGAGGTGATCGGAAAACTGAACAATATGAAGCGAAAAGGTTGTCAGTTGAATGGTTTTTGGAAAGATTTAAAGGTATCGAAAGTCACTATTGCCGATCCCAAACAAACAGAATTTACTTGCCATCAGGATTAAATATTCGAAAGATGTGGCGAATTTACAACCAAGAAAGGGATGAAAATTTAAAAGTGACGCAGTTTTTTTAGAAAAATTGTTAATACTTCGTACAATTTTGGTTTTGGGTCTCCCAGAACAGACGTATGTTCCACATGCATTTCGTTACAAGAACGCCTGAAAACTGAAAAAACCCTATAACGAGAAATAAACTAATAATAGAAAAGAGAATACACAGGCTAAAGTACAAAGCTTTTTATGATATAATAAAAGAAGAAAATGAATTATTTTAACGATAACATTTGATTGCCAAAAGAACCAACCGCTCCCGAAACTGCCCGATCAGTCGGCTTATTTTAGCAGATAATTTAACTTCTATCACTTTGCCATAGTACAAGGTAATTCAAAAGCATAACTGACTTCGGAAAATGTGCGTTCCTATTATTGGACTGAGTTGGATCATGCCAAGGGCAGTAATCAAATTATTCGTGCAGTATATCACTTCTTGCAAGGAACCGTCATAGAACCGCACGTGAAGGTACTAAGAGTAGTTTGTGATGGATGCTCTGGCCAAAATAAAAATACGGGAATGATTAGTATGCTAGGAAAATGGCTGTACAGTGATGGGCGTCGGAATGTAAAAAAAGTTGAAATAATTTTACCAGTGGTAGGCCACTCCTTTATTCCCCCCGATCGCATTTTCGCAAAAATTGAGAGGACATTAAAAGCCAAAGAAGTGATTGTTTCTCCTTCGGAGTACACTGAAGTATTGCAAGAAAATGGAACGTGTGTCGACTTGACAACGATACCAGTTTATGATTGGAAGACTGCTTATGAGCCTGTGATTAAACCTACATCATCCTGGCACTTTCCATTCATGAAGAGCAAACGATTTTTCCTTACTCGTTCTAAATCGGAAAATATACTGGTATAAGGAAAAGAAACTTACCGTAATGAAGTTAACAATAAAAAGATTATTACAAAGAAAAACAAAAAATAACAATGATTATACCACTAATGATCCAACCAAATATTCTACCTAAAGAAGCCAAAGTCAAGGATGTAGTCGAGTTGCTTAAAAAACATTTTGGCCAAGCATGGAGGGATTTGCCTCAACTGAAATACTATGTGGATATAGAAAAGAAACCTCGCACACGAGGCGTCGAAACAAATTGTGATGACTTATGTGAGCTTGGTTTCGAGGACGTGACTGCACACATTTAATTTTTCATTAAATAAAACTATTCCGTTTACATTCTTTTTTTCTTTATTATCAAACATAGCTCCTACAGTGTAGTAAGATTGGCAACTTGGCTTGAAGGCATAACACCATCCATCCTGGAATATAAGGTTAGTTGCAAAACCCCCTATAGGATGACAGTTAATTTTCAAAATCCACTAAAATGTCTAGTTGCCTGCAAATTCCTTTATAATAGATTTTAATTCTTAAATATCATGTAAAAAGAGGTAAGGTAAAGTACCCAAAGCCCGACAGATCACCAATGTTCGAAACTTAAAAAGTAAAATTAAAAAAATAAGAATAACAGTTGTAGGGTCTCGCCCTGAAGGTACTTACGGTTACTCCTGTTCAAATAACTGTTCAGCACGTTGACACTTTTTGTCCATTTTTATACATATAATTGGTATATTCTTGGGTTTGGCCCTTCAGGCTCTGATTGCTCATCATCTTTGCCTGGAAAATTAGTTTAATACTGTAAATTCTGACTACGTTGTAATTACGTTCTACAAATATTTTGAATCGAATCGAACTTAGATTAGAGTATTTTCTTTTGGGGAAATGATCTCTTGTATCCTAAATATCCAATTGGTAAAAGTAATGAGGGTTTTTGGACAAATATAAGGGTATTGGGGTGTCTGTCTGGACTCTTACCGTTGTATCTTCTTGTTTTTCCTTTTTATGAATTTAAGTTTGCCCCCTTGCCACGGGGGTCATTTTTCCATCACATTAGAAGGTTTCTTTCGTATCAAACATTACATTTACATATACAATAGCACATTTTCCAAATTGACGTTAATCTTTTATTATTTTATTCTTAATATGTCATATGTTGTCATGCGGACACAGTCCATAGATGGCGGAGATTTTAATCTTTTTTGTGCTCCCCTTATTCTAGATATTTGCTGGATCCAATTATTCACCATATCTTCATGGATTATATCTTTGGCTGCTAAACACGAGGTCGTCCGAAAATAAATATTGACCACTTCAGAAACTGGCTGGCCGACTACGAGTACTGGCCATTAAGACTATATCTTCTTTTGTGCCAAATGCGTTCTCGAACGTGTTTAAATGAAGACCCGAGCCTGCGATAGAGAGTGCAGCGGATTAGTGGGCAGAGTCTTCCCAGCCTTCGAACTAGAAGGTGAACTAAATCATAGCTAGAAGAAGCTATCTTCAGAAACTAAAAATTCAATACGAATCGACCGGTCAAATTACGCACGTGACGTCATAAAAGTTATCCTCGAAGTTTTCAAAGTCAAATTATGCACGTGACGTCATAAAAGTTATCCTCGAAGTTTTCAAAGTCAATCTGCAAACTGTACTTTTCGACCAAGTGAACGCAGTGATCCAGCCCGGGCATAAGTTGTGGACTTTCGTGAACTTTCGTACTTTTAGCATTTTAAATTCTTTTTAAAAATTTCTTGTTTATTTGATTATAGATTCTGGACTGAATGTACATAAACCCATTACCCTGTTATTAGTTGTTTTTATTATATACTGAGCCTGGCACTGTCCGACGGATAGTGCTACGTTACAGTTTGGCGCCGTAAACTGTGGTCTTTCAGTCCAGAAGTCTAGTCTAGTAGATTCATTCATAATTATTCAGTCGGTTCACTCTTAATTATTTTGCGTACATAAAATCTTTAAATATATATTTAAATATATTCATTACAAATATTACTTAACATTACATAACATACATACCCATATACTTACATTAGCATCGGTCCCAGGGCTACCCTCTGGCGGTGTTTACATACATACTCATATACTTACATTGGCATCGGTCCCAGGGCTACCCTCTGGCGGTGTTTACATACATACTCATATACTTACATTGGCATCGGTCCCAGGGCTACCCTCTGGCGGTGTTTACATACATACTCATATACTTACATTGGCATCGGTCCCAGGGCTACCCTCTGGCGGTGTTTACATACATACATACTCATATACTTACATTGGCATCGGTCCCAGGGCTACCCTCTGGCGGTGTTTACATACATACTCATATACTTACATTGGCATCGGTCCCAGGGCTACCCTCTGGCGGTGTTTACATACATTCTCATATACTTACATTGGCATCGGTCCCAGGGCTACCCTCTGGCGGTGTTTACATACATACCCATATACTTACATTGGCATCGGTTCCAGGGCTACCCTCTGGCGGTGTTTACATATATACTCATATACATACCTATTACATATCTAACTTGCTTTTTCTCTAAATTCTAAAAAAGACACACACTTGTCTATAAAGTCATATAGTATTTCGGCTCTAATTTTGGCAATTACTATTTAATCATGGCACGTCCTATCAATTTTACGCTACTAAATAAGAGTGAGTTGGAGTATGAAGTAAGGATACGTTTGGAAACGCCCGCTTCGGACTTAGTTAGTCTTAAAAAGCAGATATTACTTATATCTAAAACTTTTTCGACTGAAGAGGTCATTATTTCGACCTTGCCTTTAGAAGAGGATATTAGCCAGGTGGAGTCAACTCTACTTTATGTTGAGGAGAGACTAGACTCTCTCCAGAAGAAGTTTACATCTGTGACTTCTAATAAAGTCCAGACCTACATTAATCATTTATACTATAGATTTGAGCGCCTGGACTACGATAGTTGCTCCCCTTCTTTAACGACTAAAATTGACTCACTAAAAACAGTTTTTGAACGCTGTGAATCTAAATATATTTCCATTACGGGTGAGGTGGAGCAAACCTTTTTCGACCCGATACATCAATCAACTATTGTATCAACACATGCGGTGGAGCAAATTCCTGCTGCCCCTGTTGATGCTCCCTGGCCTTCTGCATTAATTCAGGAACAGACACCGGTTACTGCGTTTCCCACTTTTCAACCTCCGGTTGTTCAGATGACTTCCATTATAAATGACATTAAAAAATTATCTTATTCAGGCGACACTTGCCCTAAATCTTTTTTACAAAAACTCGAGGAGTTTCGAATCTCGCGAAATTTAACCCATGAGCGGCTGCTCGATAATGCATTTGAAATTTTTACAGGCAAAGCATTGCATTGGTTCCGTTTTCAAAAACATAGAGATATAAAACTTTCTTGGGTTAAATTATCAGAATTACTAATACAGGACTTTGGCAGCTTTGATTTCGATTATAAACTCCTATCGGCAATTAACTCTCGCACTCAGGGCGAGGATGAAACAATAATTATTTACGTATCAATTATGTACGAGATGTTCTCTCGTCTTAATACAAAACTAACTGAACCCGATCAACTCCAAATTCTACTTAGAAATATTCGTCCTTGTTATTCGGTTTTTGTTGCCCTATGCGACATTACCACGATTGATTCTTTAATTTTGTCATGCCAGAAGTATGAGAGACTTCTTGATAGGGACAGAAATTTTAAAGAACCTCAAAATTCGGATCCTTCTCAATTATTTAGCGACTTTTACTATAACTCTAAACCTAATAATCAAGCTAATAATAAGCAAGTTAATTATAAACAACCTTTTAATAACAGTTCAAAATTTTCTCAAAATAATTACCAAGCCAAGGGTAATTTCCAAGTAAATGCAATTGATACAATGAAATTTAACGCTCACGAATTTTGTGTTCGTTGTCGGGTTAATGGCCACAGTTTATTCTCGTGTCCTCAACCTAAATTTTTGATTTGTTTTGGTTGTGGCCTTAAAGGGGTTAGACAACCTGAATGTCCTGAGTGTAAAAAAAATCGTCCATCTACCTCTACTCAAAAAAACTAAATAAAGACTTGATTAATTTTCGTTTAAACGATTGGCGTGATTGGATTGCTAAAATCCGTAATTTCTTTGGTCGGAATAAAATTTCTACGGTTCACTTTGACGATGAGACTGATCAGAACAGACCATTCGTGGATGTCGCTATTAATAATGTTCATTTCTCCGGACTTCTTGATAGTGGAAGTTCTATTACAATTTTAGGAAACAATTCTCATTTTAATATTTTAAAATTGGGGTACACATTAATCAAGTCTGATTTCATTTATGTATCCACTGCTAATAACTCTAAACTAAAATCAATTGGTTATTTTGATTTACCAATTTGTTTCAATAATCGCAATTGTTTTATTAAAGCTCACGTATTTCCGGATATTTATCCATCTTTGATTCTCGGAATTGATTTCTGGAGACAATTTAACCTCTTACCTAAGGTCTTAATTTCCTCTTGCTCACCTTCGGTGAATTGTAACTCTTTGGATATTTATCCTAAAGTTCTTTCCTACTCTGCACTTTCCGCGGACCAAAAATGCGTGGCCGATAACATTATTTCGCGTTTTAAGGATATTTCAATAGAAAAGAAGGGTGTGCTTGGTCGCACTGATTTAATTACTCATAAAATCGACACTGGTGATTCCCTTCCGATTAGACAACGTTGTTATAGACTATCCCCTATCAAACAGGAAGCTTTAATAAAGGAAGTTGATAAGATGTTAGCGCTAAAAGTCATTGAGAAATGCGAAAGTCCGTGGTTATCTCCTGTTCTCATAACACCTAAAAAGGACGGTGACTGGCGTTTTTGTGTTGATAGTAGGAAAGTGAATTCTGTTACTCGTCAGGACGCGTACAGATTGCCTTATGTAAATGAAATTTTAGATAACCTTAAGGACGCAAGATATTTATCTAGTATTGATATTGCGAAAGCTTTCTGGGAGATTCCATTATTTGAACCTGATAGGGACAAAACCGCTTTCTATGTTCCCGGTAGGGGGATGTACCGTTTCGTAGTAATGCCATTTGGACTTACCAATGCACCGGCCACTCAGCAACGATTAATGGATACTCTTTTCACGCCAGAATTCGAAAATAAAGTATTTTGTTATGTTGACGATATCATCATCATTAGTTCTAACTTTGAGGAACATATCTCCTTATTACTAAGGGTTCTTGATAAACTCTCAAATGCGAAATTAACGATTAATTTTGGAAAAAGTCAGTTTTTTAAGAATGAACTTAAATATCTTGGGTTTGTTGTAAATAAAAATGGTCTACTTGCTGATCCTGATAAAATCCGTGCTATTCTGGAATTCTCTCCTCCGTCTTCAAAAAAACAGATAAGGCAATTTCATGGCATGTGCAGCTGGTTCCGTAGGTTTATACCTAATTTTAGTACTATAATATCTCCTTTAAACAAACTTTCTTCTTCGGGGAAAAATGCGCCAAAGTTTTCATGGACCCCTGAGGCCCATGCTGCATTTTTGAAGTTGAAGAAACTTTTGATGTCTACTCCAGTCTTGGCTAGTCCTGACTTTGACTTGCCATTTAATGTACATTGTGATGCGTCGAATTTGGGAATTGGTGCTATGCTTACTCAAACGCGCGATAGTTCAGAAGTTGTTATTGCCTACATGAGCAAATCTCTGAATAGGCATGAACAAAACTACTCCGCAACTGAAAGGGAAACTCTCGCTGTCATTTCTGCGCTGGAACATTGGCGTTGTTATTTGGATAATGGCAAACAGTTTACTGTTTTCACTGATCATGCAGCTCTAAAATGGTTCCTGAACCTATCTAATCCTACGGGAAGATTAGCGAGATGGTCTCTACGACTTTCTTGTTTTAATTTCGTACTTAAACATAAAAAAGGAAAGGATAACGTAGTGCCGGATTATTTATCTCGTTTCCCTGAAAATGAAGTTGATTCATTACCAGTAGCTCCGATAGCTGGGGACACTAACCAATCTCCTGCACTTACAAAGTTCAATAACCTTTTCCTCGGATGTCGTAACGAACCGGAACGTTTTCCTGATTATAGAATCACTCAAGATAAATTATTTCATAATTTGCGTAGCTCATGTTCTCTAACGAATGATTTTGTTTGGAAACAGATTCCACATCCTGACGAAAGGGAGAGTCTTATTAAAGGATGTCATGGGTTGCCATCAGAACCACACCTTGGGGTTTTTAAAACTTATAAAAAACTAACACTATTATATTCTTGGCCGGGGATGTTCAAGGACGTGGCTCGCTACGTCTCTTCATGTGAGTCGTGTCTTGCTTATAAACACACCAATCATTCTCCTTATGGGTTAATGGGTAAGCCTAGAATCTGTTCCAGACCTTTCCAATGCATTTCCCTCGATTTAATTGGACCTTTGCCAATGACTCGTTTAAGAAGTCAGCATATTCTTGTAGTAAATTGCTGTTTCACAAAATTTTCTCTTCTTTTCCCTCTTAAAAAGGCCACAGCGGCTGCTATTATTAAAATTTTAGAAGAACTTGTATTTCTGGTACATGGTGTCCCTCAGACTATTATTATGGATAATGGTTCCCAGTTTCAATCACGTCAGTTCCACGATCTGATTGGAAAATATAAAATTCCTTTCGCTTCTTTCACTCCTAACTATTGCCCGCAAGTGAATCCTACTGAAAGATATAACAAAACTATTATTACTGCCTTAGCTTCCCTGGTCGGTAATGATCATCGCAGCTGGGATACGTTTCTCCCAGTTGTCCAATCGGCTATGAACAATTCAGTTAATTCTGTTACTGGATTTTCCCCATCTTTTCTTGTATTTGGTCGTGAGATCATTACTTGTGGGTCTCTGTACTCTCAAGTAAGCAATATTGATGAGCTGATCTTTTTACCCAGAGACACTTATGCTGAAAATATAGGTACCTTGGCACATCTTTTTGACAGAGTGCAGGTTGCTCTGCATAGTGCTCACATGAAGAATGCGTCTCATTATAATACGAGGCGATCTCTTAAAGAATTTAACGTCGGTGATATTGTATGGCGTAAGAACTATGTAATTAGTGATGCTGGTTCATATTTTTCTAAAAAGTTAGCTCCGCGTTTCATTAGATGTAAGATAATTCAAAAGCTCTCTGCTTTGGTTTATCTTCTGGAAGATCCTAATGGATCTCGTGCTAGATGGCATGTAAAGGACTTCAAGATTTAAACTTCTTGAACTTATCAATTTATCTCTTAATTATATTTTTGTTTATTTTTCCTGGGTTATGGGTCGGACCGCCGGTATAAAAAGCCTACACCGAGTGCGGATTGCGACACTTTAAAAAAGCCTTATGCTGCAACTCTTAGAGCGGTTGGTGACTCAACAATCCCGTGTTAGGTACCGCCTGTTCCCACTAATATTTATTTCTTTAATTTTGTTTTCGTGATGGGTAGGACCGTCCAGATAAAAAGCCTACACCGGGTGCGGTTCGCGACACTTTTAAAAAGCCTCACGCTGTACCTCTTAGAGCGGTTGGTGACTCTTCAATCCTGTGTAAGATACCGCCTGTCCTCTTGTACATTCTTCTCGTTGTGGATGCTACGAGCGCTCGCAAATGAGATGAACTTGTTGAATCCCGTTTGCGGTCATCGTGTATTTCCATTAATATAAAACATATTTATTATAACGTATTTATTGATTATCAAGTTTTCGCGTGTTCTGTGTGGTAGGTAAAAAAAAATTAGCCTTTCACTGATGCGGATCGTGACATCTACCTAAAGCCTACACGTTTCGTTCTGAGCGGGTGGTGACTCAGATTTACGTCGCACAGAACATTCGAATCTTTGAGTCACCCTTTTTATTTATTCTTATTAATATTTATCCTAACGTATTTATTTAATGTTTATTTATAATATTTTACAGTCGGAAAAGTTTTACTTTATTTTCTTTTATTTAAATAAATAAATTTTTAACTGTTATGTTGGAATGTTAGGGAAAATAATATAAACATGTTACAAACTTTATTTTATTTGAACTTCATATTCCAATTTCATTCTTATTGTATGGTGATGGATACAATATTTTCTTTACAAAATAACTAACAAACATATTCTTACATTTACTAAACACTTTCATAATAACCTTGTTTTTTCTTTTTCTCTTGTTTTCTTTTATTTCTGTAAATATTTAAAGATTTTAGTTTTTTTTTAAACATTGTAAAATGATAAATCTACTTTAATGTTTTTTTTTTTTTTTTTTTACTTTTGTTGTAACAGGGGATTTTCTACATATTACCCATATATTTTTTTTCTCCCTCTACATGTTAACCCCTCTAAAGGGTTAGGGTTCTTTCTTATACTTTAACCCCTCTAAAGGGTTAGGGAGTTCTTATTTACTTTAACCCCTCTAAAGGGTTAGGGTGTTTCTGTTTACTTTAACCCCTCTAAAGGGTTAGGGTGTTTCTGTTTACTTTCACCCCTCTAAAGGGTTAGAGAGTTCTTATTTACTTTAACCCCTCTAAAGGGTTAGGGTGTTTCTGTTTACTTTAACCCCTCTAAAGGGTTAGGGTGTTTCTGTTTACTTTAATCCCTCTAAAGGGTTAGGGAGTTCTTGTTTACTTTAACCCCTCTAAAGGGTTTGGGTAACCTTTAACCTCTCAAAGGGGATATAGGAATTACTTGGAGCGGCTAACAACTCCTTAAATAAGCCATTGTTTTAACTGCCTAATACAGGTTATAACTCACTTGGACTTTAGCTAAAAAAAAATTTTTTTTTATAGTATCAAATTTTTTTTTTCCCGGGTTTTTGGGGTAATATGTAGGGTCTCGCCCTGAAGGTACTTACGGTTACTCCTGTTCAAATAACTGTTCAGCACGTTGACACTTTTTGTCCATTTTTATACATATAATTGGTATATTCTTGGGTTTGGCCCTTCAGGCTCTGATTGCTCATCATCTTTGCCTGGAAAATTAGTTTAATACTGTAAATTCTGACTACGTTGTAATTACGTTCTACAAATATTTGGAATCGAATCGAACTTAGATTAGAGTATTTTCTTTTGGGGAAATGATCTCTTGTATCCTAAATATCCAATTGGTAAAAGTAATGAGGGTTTTTGGACAAATACAAGGGTATTGGGGTGTCTGTCTGGACTCTTATCAATCAAATCAATCAAATCAAATAGTTTATTTGCAAGAATACAGTAGTTGATAATACAGTTCTTAACATTAATACAGTGGTAGGTATTCAACTTGCATGCAAGTGTGCAAACATTGTGAATCTAAATCATTTGTCGTTCAAACTTTAAATTCTAGGTACTCTTTAACACTATAGAAAGAATGGTGGAGCAACCAAGCAGTCAGTTTAGATTTGAATGAGTTCCCAGTCAACAACTTCAAGTCTTCAGGAAGATGATTATATAGAGCTACACACATGTGGCCAATATTCCTCTTATATATATCTTTGTAAGCAGTGGGCTGATAAAACAAATTCATAATTTTGGGCCTAGTTTCTCTCTGTCTAATTTCCCGTAACGTCTTCCAGTTTTCAGGGTTGGATGTAACAAAAACACAAACATCCCTGATATACATACATGGAAGTGGTAAAATATTATGTTTCTTAAACAAAGGTTTGCAACTATCGTCAAATTTGGCACCACAAATAGCCCGTATGCACTTTTTTTGCACTTTAAAAGCTTTTTCCACGTCAACTGAGTTGCCCCAAAGAATCAATCCGTAACTCAAAACCGAAGACACGTATCCGTGGTACGCTGTTAGTGCCGCCTCAGTAGAGATTGTCTGTCTTAATCTTTTAAGGGCAAACACAAAGCGGTTCAGCTTAGTACATACTAAATCGATGTGCTGTTTCCAATTCAGATGCTTGTCCATCATGAGACCGAGGAACTTTATACCGTCAGCATTTTCCGCTATCTTATTATCATGTCTTAACTGTATTAAAATTGGATTAGAATTATACGATAAAAATTGAATTAATCTAGTTTTAGTCACATTTACTTGAAGATCATTTTCACCCATCCATTGAATTATGTTCTTAAAGGCATATTTTACATTAGATTCAAAGGAGGCACTGTCTGTACACTGTATCAGAACCGTTGTATCATCTGCAAACTGTAAACATCGGTGGGAAGTGGCCGTAGGTAGATGATTTACATAGAGTAGAAATAATAGTGGGCCAAGCACACTTCCCTGTGGAACACCCACCGCGTTAATTCTAAAGTTGGATCTGTAAGTTTGCTTAAATACAACACCGTCCGAAGCATTTAGTTTAGTTATTTCTGTGCATTGTTTTCTATCTTTTAGAAAACTAGCAATCCAATCGAGTGCTCTACCACGAATTCCGCAATTTTCAAGTCTACGCAAAAGTATGGAATGATTTACGAAGTCAAACGCCTTGCTCATATCTAAAAATACCCCTACTATGGGTGTATTTCTATTTAAACTTTCAGTTATAGTTCGTACTAAATCAAAACAAGCATGTGTTGTTGAGGTGCCCTTACGAAAACCATACTGTTCAGGTCGAAGTATTTTATATTTTATTAAAAACTCATTTATTCTGGATTGTATCGCCCTTTCAAAGATTTTTGACAGAATTGGAACCAAAGTAATTGGTCTAAAGTTTGCTGGATCTAGTGGATCTCCCTTTTTGAACAATGGCTTTACTATACTTATTTTAAGTTGTTCTGGAAAAACCCCTTCTACAAATGATAAATTAATAAGATGTGCAAGTGGATAGCAAAGATGGTAAGCATTTAGCTTAAGAACTTTGGTTATTATGCTGTCATATCCACTAGCTTTGCTGTTTTTTAATGACATGATAATATTGTACACTTCTGTCATTGTAACTGGTTTTAAAAATATGGAATTGCGATTAGTTAGATTTTCATGTAAATGTGACTGCGTCATTTTATTTTTTTTGGGTAGTGTCGGCTTATTAGTTAAATCTATAAAATAATTATTTAAAATATTACATATGTCATCAGGGTTAGAATAATAACTATTATCGAATCTAATTTTGCTTATGTCATTCTTATGAAAATTATTAGAAATAGTTGAAGAAATTGTATCCCACGTAGCTTTGCATTTATTTTGACTAGATTTTACATAGTTATAGTTTTTAATTTTTTGCGCACTATTAATACATTGTTTTAAAATTTGGTTATATTTCTTAAAATTATTTTTATTTGCACGTTTATTTATATTATTCGTTCTATATTTTATATACAGTTTACGTTTTGTTATACATGACCTTTTTAAACCTTTACTTAACCAGCGCAATTTTGTAGGTCGGTTATTAATTTTAACTTTAATTATTGGAAAACACAAATTATAGAACAAACATAGCAACTCATAAAAATTTTTAAAAGCTTCTGTAAAATTATTGCATTCTATAACATCCGAGAATGTCAGAGCCGAAATGCATTGATAAAATTTTTTAACATTTTCTTCACAATAATCTCGTTTGTATTGGAACCAGGTAGAGTAAGCCTTTTGCTTGTTGACATTTATTGTAAGTGTTTGTGCCGTTTCATGATCAGAAAGACCTAAATAAAGAACCTCAGCTTCAACAGATTTCACATTGCTGGCCATCTGATCAATGCACGCAGTTTTCCTGGTTGGAACTAGAATATGGGGTTCAAAGTTGTAATTCAGGAGAAGAGACTGGAGATCTTTCGAATGTTTATCTTGTTTTAGAAGATCCACATTCCAATCACCAGTCAAAACTATCTTCTTGTTTTTATATCTTTTAGACAAAATATCTAACAATTTCTCCAATTTATAGAGAAAAAATGCCACATGTGAATTTACTTTATTCGGTATTCTATAAATATTAATCACCACAAGACCCACTCCTGCTATCTCAATACCGCAGCATTCAAAATATTTTTTTGTTGCTAGCCCTGTTAAAAAATTTAACGGTTTTGAGTCATAAACGGATTTAACCAAAATGCAACTTCCGCCTCTACTATTTTCACGGCAAAAAGCTGAAGCCAATATATAATTGTTCAACCTGACATTAGCCTCCATGCCCTGTTTGACAAAGGTTTCGCTAAGACATATAATATCGACCCCTTTTCCTTTTTCGTTAAGCTCCTGCAATGTAATCTCGAGCAAATCTAGCTTTCCACAGAGCCCTGCTATATTTTGATTAAATATCCGCAATTTATCGGTATACATTGTTTCACTATTGTCTACATCCGCTTTACCTAGAGTTTTATTCGCTTTAGGAACGAAAAAACAAATTATTTAAGTTATTTACAGTTTCCTGAGTGTACTTAGCACCTACTAGCTCTAGATTAGAGCTTAAAATATCAATCTCTGCATTTAATGTGAGGACAACAGAGTTTATGCATACCAATGAGTTACTACGCAAACTTTTTTCACGATTAACATCGATTAACTTACAGTTTTTATAATTACTCACAAACAATTTCATCTCATTTTGAAATGCATTGTGGTGCAAGTATCTATAGTTCCGAACATTAAGCAATAAAATATTATAATCTTTAAATTGATATAGGACATTACACAGGTTAGAAAATAACATATAAGGGCATTTGTCATTACATCCAATTGATAAAATTATTACATCGTCTTTTGTTACAATATTAATCAATCGATCTACGTCTTTTATAATTTCTGTACTTGACGCATAGGGCTTGACCAATGCTGATACGCTGTAGAAGTCTTTCTGCCTTCCAAATCTGGTGCGAATTATCCGAGTAGATAAGCCACGTACTTGTTCGTCGCCGATGATATAAATAGTTGGCTTTTTGGGTACATAGTTCTTAGGTATGGGAGACGTTGAACATTTTGAAAATTTGGAATACTTGTCCCGTGTAAGAGTAGGCACAGCCATTTCAGACGTATTAGGAGTGCTGACGCAATTTGGCTTATTTCTTGAAGCGTGTCGGCGTCTAGTTTTTCCTGTGTTTCGTGGTGTTTGTAAATTATTTGTTTCCACTGCTATGTCCATATTTATTATACTTTGATTCGCTTTTTGTTTGTTAATTAGCTCTCTCTTACGACTACTACTATGTTTTAATGGCGTAGACTTACTAATGATAGATAGTTGACTTATTATGTTTTGTTGACGCTTTATTTCATTTGTAAGTGAATAATTCTCCGATACCAAATTATGTATTTCCTGTTCCGCTGATGCCAGTCGCTCCCGCAATTCCAAAATATCTTTCTCCATCCCTTCAGCTTTAGAATAAATTCCCGTTTTTTCAGGACAGCTTCTATTCAAATGGTGATCGCCACTTAATGAAATCGACGAGCTCTCCACGTTATCTTCATTTTCATCAGACATTAAACAAGACAGTGTCCCAAAAGAATTAGTAGTGGGAACTATGGGTCTATAATTACGACGAGTGACATTATTAGCAGGCGAATTTATTTTCCTTAGGCAAGGGTCACACCTCCAAGTAGTCCTTACCGTTGTATCTTCTTGTTTTTCCTTTTTATGAATTTAAGTTTGCCCCCTTGCCACGGGGGTCATTTTTCCATCACATTAGAAGGTTTCTTTCGTATCAAACATTACATTTACATATACAATAGCACATTTTCCAAATTGACGTTAATCTTTTATTATTTTATTCTTAATATGTCATATGTTGTCATGCGGACACAGTCCATAGATGGCGGAGATTTTAATCTTTTTTGTGCTCCCCTTATTCTAGATATTTGCTGGATCCAATTATTCACCATATCTTCATGGATTATATCTTTGGCTGCTAAACACGAGGTCGTCCGAAAATAAATATTGACCACTTCAGAAACTGGCTGGCCGACTACGAGTACTGGCCATTAAGACTATATCTTCTTTTGTGCCAAATGCGTTCTCGAACGTGTTTAAATGAAGACCCGAGCCTGCGATAGAGAGTGCAGCGGATTAGTGGGCAGAGTCTTCCCAGCCTTCGAACTAGAAGGTGAACTAAATCATAGCTAGAAGAAGCTATCTTCAGAAACTAAAAATTCAATACGAATCGACCGGTCAAATTACGCACGTGACGTCATAAAAGTTATCCTCGAAGTTTTCAAAGTCAAATTATGCACGTGACGTCATAAAAGTTATCCTCGAAGTTTTCAAAGTCAATCTGCAAACTGTACTTTTCGACCAAGTGAACGCAGTGATCCAGCCCGGGCATAAGTTGTGGACTTTCGTGAACTTTCGTACTTTTAGCATTTTAAATTCTTTTTAAAAATTTCTTGTTTATTTGATTATAGATTCTGGACTGAATGTACATAAACCCAATACCCTGTTATTAGTTGTTTTTATTATATACTGAGCCTGGCACTGTCCGACGGATAGTGCTACGTTACACAGTGCGTATCCGAACGAATGTCACGCACAAATCATAGACAAAGATCATCCACCTGTCATTGCAAGTGTCACTTTTAAATTTCGGCCATTTTGATAAACATGGCAAACATGTAAACGTCGTTCAGCAGAGGTCTCTGTCGAAAATCCAGTTTTATTAGCAAAATCACTAAGGAGGTAAGTAAGATTTATTCCTCTTAACTTTTTTTTCGCTTTGCTGTATTTAAAGTTCCAATTATTTCTAAGCTAGGTACTGGAATTCATAACTCGTTATTAATTTCATTGAAATATTAGGTTATGTTAAAATGTAAAAAAACTTGTGTCGATCATTTGTAATTTTTAATGCGCATATTCCAATAATCGACTAATGTCGCTTTTTATAATATTAATATGCTGTGCAGTTTATTTTATAATTCGGTTAAGTTTTTTAAAATAACCTTTTTACATTTAAAACTTTTAATCATTTCCAGTGATCGACAGCACTGTCGATGATTGGGTATATATGTTTGTTCCAATAATCGACATTTTTTTGCAGAAATGGCACCTGTAAATAATTATACACCATTTCAAATGGCACAAGCGGTAGAAGCAGTCAAGAAAGGAGAAAAAGTTGCGACAGCAGCAAAAAAGTTTGGTGTCCCCAGGATCACTTTATATGACAAAACTACAGGCAAAACTCCAATCACATGTTCCATGGGCCCTAGCACGATTTTATCCACAGAAGAGGAGGATGTTCTAGAAAAATGGATTCTAGATATGGCTGATAAGCATATCCCTATTACCAAAGACGAATTACTCGACAGTGTACAACGCATTGTTATTGACCAGAAGAAAAATACACCATTTACTGACAACAGACCCGGTAGAAAATGGTATAATCTATTTCTAAATAGACATCCCGCTTTGTCTGAACGAACGGCACAAAATTTAACTACGGCTCGAGATGCCGTTACTGAAGAAAAGATAAAGGGTTGGTTTAAAGAGATAGAATACTATTTAGAAGAAAACGGTCTTAAAGTAGCATCAGAAGATCCAACTCGAATCTTTAACACAGATGAAAGTGCTTTTTATTTGTCTCCCAAAGCTGGTAAAGTTTTGGCAAAAAAGGATGACAAACATATCTACCAATCTTCTGGCGACGAGAAAGATAATTTGACGGTTTTAATCACCGGAAATGCCGCTGGCCAATTAGCTCCTCCTATGGTAGTGTTCGCCTATGAGAGAATTCCATCAACAATCACATCTCAGTTTCCAGAAGGTTGGGGAATTGGGCGGTCTTCGAGTGGATGGATGTGCGGTAGCACCTTTTTTGAGTACATTACGAACATATTTAATCCATGGCTGGTGCAACAGAACATCCAGAAACCTGTCCTCTTTTTTTAGATGGCCATAGGTCTCACTTGACCCTTCATTTGTCCAATTTTTGTGCTGAAAATGGTATAGAAATTATAGCATTATATCCAAACAGTACGCACATTCTACAGCTAATGGATCTTTCTGTCTTCAGGCCCTTGAAAGCTTATTGGGCAAAAGCTGTTAAAGACTGGAAATTGCAACACCTAGGAGAAAATCTGAAAAAAGAAAATTTTGCCCCTGTCCTTAAAACAGCATTACAATCAATCACTGAGAGTGCTATAAGGAATGGATTTCGTGCTGGTGGGTTGTACCCTTTTGGTCCAGACTATGTTGATGTATCTAAAATAAAAACCCGGTCAACATCACAAGTTTCAACCGAACAGATGCTGTTCTTTAATTATTTAGAGAAAGAAATTATGGCGAAATTGGGGACTGAAAAATTGCAAATGTTCAATGAACTATTTTATAAAGATCGAGATGAGTTGAGTTCCCGTTTAAATGAAGATCTGTCACTGTTTGTAATATGGGCTAGCAACAAGCGAATCTGTGGAAATTCAGACCAGGTTATTGAACCATCTTCTCCTACACAATTATTAGCTGAAGACCCAAATCAAACAAAAGAAACTGCCATATTAGCTACAGATACGTCAACAGACCTTATTGAACCTAACCTAATACCACTGCCTGAGATATCAGAAAGTAACCAAGATTCTTGCAATAAAACACCTGAAAAAGATTTAGCTCGACTAGAGATTTCAGATACATCAACAGACTTAATTCAACCTAGCTTGACACTACTGCATGAGACATCAAACAGTGGAAACGCTTCCGAAAAAACACCGGTAAAATTGATTGATTTGGCAAGACCTGGGACATCTAAAACAATTCAGTTGAAAGACGGAAGTTCAATAATCATCCCATCCCCTTTTAAAAGGAATATATATTGGCCAGGAGAAGATGAAGAAAAGAAAGGGAAAAAAAGGAAATGCAAAGAAAAAATTCCTTATGCCATAACCAGTGCATTATGGAGAGATTATCACAATAAGAAAGAAAAAGAAAAAAAAGAAAAAGAGGAACAAAAAGAAATTAAATCTAAAGAAAGAGAAGAAAAACGACTGTTAAAACTAAGAGAGTTAGAGAAGAAAAAGCAGGAAAAGCTGAAAAAGAACATAAAGAAGAAAAAAGGCAATAGGGTAACAAAAACGAAACTAAGTGAGTCGTCTTCGGACATTACAGATATTGAATTTAACTACGCAGAAAGTGAAGATAGCTGTTACAATGAAATAGAAGAAGAAAGAACAGATAGCAAAAATGAAAACTCTGTCAGTTCAGAATCCGAAGACGTCCCACTTAGCAGATTTTCGAATAAATCAAGAAAATATTCAAATGGAGACTATGTGATTATAAAGTACGAGGAGGAATACTTCCCAGGTATAATAAAAGGTGTTAGCGGAAATATGTACGAAGTTAGCACCATGATTTTCTCCATAGGGAATACATTTAAGTGGCCAGAAAAAGAAGATAAAATCTGGTACCAAGAATCTGACATCATTGAGGCAATATCTGAACCAGTATTGTGCAACAAAAGAGGTTTTTATACTTCAGAAGAAATGAAAAAATATCAAGTTTTTGAATCTTAATTTTTTTATTTTAGAAGATTATTGTTGTTTTCGTCACAACTCACTTGCTAAAGGAGTCTTAACATTTTATAGTTTAAGTGATTATTAGGTTATTAAGTAAAAAGTATCTGATTAAAACTGCCCTATAATATTTTGATTATTAAGAATAAGTATCTTATTAAAATGAAGCTAAGTTTTATGTGCCATTGACAAGATCTCGTAATTGTGAAGACTGAATACTTTAAAAGCATTTATTCCTTAAAATATATTTATAGCATTATATAGATACAAGTCTGTGATTAGTAAGATACTTAATTAAGAAAAATTTTATAATAGTAGAACTTGTTTTGTTACATTCGTTATGTTGAAAAAATACGGATAATTTGCCTTGTTGAATAAATGAGAGGTTTAATGAATATGATTAAAAGACTGATTTAAACTTGTTTTTTATTTGACCACTTTGATAAAGATGTTACACAAAACTACAAGAGAAGTGCCAAAAAAAAACGTCGATTACTAGAGTTTGATCTTTGGAACATGTCGATTACTATAGGTCGATTATTGGAACATGTCGATAACGGGTTGTCGATAATCGGATTTCTGCAGTCGATTACTAGAAAAATAAAACCGATTATTTATTTAAGTATATTTCTTCAATTATTTATATCACACCAAGTTTTAATTTAAAATTTCATGCAAAATACTTTAAACTTTTACTAAAAGTATCTAAAAACTATAAAATGATAAAATCGAAAGAAATATTTTAAAAATATTGAGAGCGCGCGTTAAAGTGTCGATGATTGGGGGTCTTACCTTAATATATTATAAGATTTCTAAATTTTTAAGGATATCAATGTCGCGGCATCCTATTTGTTACGAATTCTTTTCTTTTGGTGTTAATTAAATGCCTTAGATTAAAAAATATCGTTTTGTTTAAAATTACCTTAAGGTACTATAGAGAGTTTTGAAAATACACCCCTCATATCTCATTATAGGATAGTTTTCATAGGTAAGAAAGAGACATACCGGCCGGCATCGAAGCCCGCTAACAAGCCAGCGCGTGCGAGCGAGATGACTGGCCGAGTCTCAATTTCAGCTCGGTCTCAACTTGCGTGTGCGTTCGGTTCGTGGTTCGTGAGCTAGGCGCACGATTGCGCTGCTTTGCGGCGCGGCGGTGTGCACGTAGTTTGAAAAGTAATAACTTTTAATAGTTCGCGCTCGCATTACCTTTGATTTTTTTTATATAATTATTTTTATAAGGCAAGCCCGGCTTTTGGGCTTGTATGACAGTAACGCCACTGCTATTGTATCTTTGAACTTGGCTCTGCCTGTTTTTTGATTATTTAAAAAATAATCATTAATAACTAATTTTAACACGTTTCCATTTATTGTACCATTTTATTTTCACTAATTCTTAAATTATTTCACAGGCAGTTCAGATTGGATCGGAGGTCCAAATTGATTATGTTCCTGATCTAAACATCCAGAAAGTCCAGAATGTTATGGTGCTAGACGTTCCACAAACTGGAGAATGTAAGTTTTCAGAGTTTTATCTTTTATTTGGTAATAATCTTTAATAATAAATGATAATAACTATATTTTAGGCACCGAAGCACTTGACAAGCCTGGTCCATCCACCCAGATTCACGCACCACATCCTCCACCCCGAACAGAACCAACAATCTCTCCACCTCGTCTTCATGTGGATGCAGAGATTGAACGTAAGAAATTATTTTTTAATTTATTCCAATATTATATAATTAATATTTGTATATTGAAATGGAACTTTGTTTGCAACTGAACCTCACAAAAGTAACAATTTCAATAATTGAAATCAGATAATTGTGGCAAGAGAGTTACATAATTAGCCTACAGGGGTATAATTTTTACATACTTTGCATTTATATTGGCTTTCAAAATGTGTAAAATGTCAAAATGTCAATCACTATCTATGTAATAATAGGCTCACTTTGACTTATGTCTATGACATAGTTTATTTCTATAATGTGCGACCACACATAATACAAATTGAACTTTATATCGTAGGCATAAAGAAATTATGACTCAAAAACTTTTATTGTGTATACAGTAATTTTAATGACATGTTTAAATATAACATTTTTGTTATTTAATCAGGTATTATAGATACGAGTATGGACCAGGCCATACCATCTCCACCTCATGTTACCGTCTCTGCGCCACGGCCTACTCTGTCTGTCCAAACTACGCCTCGTCGCAGTGGAAGGCGTACACGGGCTCGAGTATCACCGCGTAGACGTGTTAGGCCTGTACATACGGATCAGGCAGCCCAGCACTTCATATCATCCGATTCCGAATGGAGGAATTTTAGAAAGCAGCAACATAGAGATTATATGGATATGAGAAGGGAGCAGCTTACGGTAAGAGAGCTGGAATTGCAGACTCAGAGGGAGTGGCAAGCTGTAGCTTGTAGATTTGTTAATTATATAGATAAAATAGTAGACAAGTACTGCGAAGAAGACAAATAATACCTAATCTAATGTTAACTTATATCTATAATCTGTATTTTTCTGCATTCTCAATTATTTAATTTAGATGTAAGTAAAATTTGTGATTTTAATTAGGAAAAATTAAAAAGTAATAAAAGATTTTAAATTTATTCTAATCTTCTAACTAATTGGTCCCTCATTACTCGTCCTCTAATTAAATCCGTGGTTGATTCTCTCTCTTCTGTATTCTGAATTCTGTAGTCATCGTCTTGAATATCATCATATTCCAGTCCTGTAAATAATTCTATTCATAGAAAAAATAAATCTTGAATTTTTTTATTAAGGCCGTGAGGTTAAGGTAACTGACTCGTAAGTAAGAGGTACTGGATTCGAATCTCACTGCAGCCATGTACTAATGACTCTTTTCTCGAGTTATATACTTTATTTGAACACTAAACGATGCTCTTACGGTGAGGGAAAAAATTGTGATAAAACCTGCACATTCAGGCAACTGGTAACCATGATCAAATCTGGACAGGTTCCCCTGGTAGCAAGCTCACTGAGGTCAGGTGGTAGTCGCTGCACTGTAATATCTGATCTGCCAAATCCTGGATCATGGTTAAGGCGGACCTTGGGCCCTCCTGCGTGATAGCACAAACGGGACATTAATGCCAAGATACTTTTCTTTTTATTACTTACTCATATTAAAGTCCTCTTCTATGGGAATGCTAAAATTTAGGCCTAAATTGTGCAATACACAGCAGGCCTCTATAATCCTCACACATTTTAGTGGCTTATAATGTAGGACTCGGTTCTTGTTCAAGCAACGCCATTTTTCAATCTCCCAAATGTATTTTCAATTACTACTCAGGCCGTCATATGCTTCTCATTATAATTTGCTTCTGGTGTGCCAGAAGTTGCATTTAAAATTGGGGTCATCAGCCATGGACGCTGTGGGTAACCAGAGTCTCCTAAAATTTAATATAAGTATAAATAATTAATGCAAGTTCAAAATTCAATGCACCAAAGGGTAGGTGAATAATTTGAAATTTCACCTAAGAGCCACACTCTTTCCCATTGATGTAAAGATTGCATGTATGTATTGCAATCACTATTTTCCCAAATTAAGGAGTCATGATTAGCACCTCCATACTTGGGATTGACATTTAAAATTCGGTATTCATCATCACATACCTGAAAAAAATTTAAATGTTAATTAGAAACTCATGGATGCTGCGAGATCAAAACATTAGTATATTATCAGATTCTGGAAAATATTACTTATTTACCATTTGCACTTTCAGTGAGTGGTAATGTTTGCGGCAATAGTATCGATGTTCTTCTTCCTTTGGTGGCCCAGATATTTTAAAATGACTGCCATCAATACATCCAATCACGCCAGGTATTTCATATTTAACATAAAATCTGAAAGAAATACACAAAATGTTTAAATTAAGCAACCTTTAGTACCTTGGGTAATCAAATAAGCTTTATTTCTAGTTTGTATTTACATAATTAATAAATATGATATGAGACTGGTACCTTTGACTGATTACTTGTCTTGCAGCTGGAGTGTTCGGAAACTGAATGTATTTATTTAACATTCGCATGTCTGTCAGAGCTCGAGTCACTTCTTCTATATAACTGCACATCTTTTGTGAAATATTCTTTGCAACTCCTACAGGTCGCTGATAAGACCCAGTTGCGAAAAAAATAGTGCAGTGAATACCTAATAACAAAATGAAGGTTTTATTTACTACTATGGTACATTGTACTAACCGAGATACAAAGAAATACTAAGTAGGATATTAGTTTACCTTTGTTTCCAGTGAAACCCGTTGAGAACTCAGGCAATTATCAACGTTAAGATCAACGTTGATAATTGTCTGAGTTCTTTACACAATTATTTAAATGCTTTTTTAGAAAGGCGATATCTGTTTCTAAATTCAGTCTCAGTAAGATCTAGAAGTGGATCACTAGAAGCGCGAGCTCTCGCACGCACATCGTATACATAGTCGTGCTCATCTTGCGCTTTAGGGGTCGCAAACAACCTCCAAGCAAAATAATGTCGTGCTGCCATGACTCCTTAACTTATTCTCCCGCAACACTTTAAACACTCCCAAAATAGTCCAAAACGCTAAACAATCGGTGTCCAATATGCAGTGCCAGTCCAAAACGGTTGCTATCGATGAATGAGTCCAAAATTCAGGGCCAAGTCAAGAATATGGAAAATAAATTTAACGGTTTACACAACACAACCAACTCACAATGCGCAATCCACAGACTACACATTGATCATCGGTGCGGTGATGAATGATAGATAGGCGGATGCTACACATTCGATATTTCTCGCAATACGGATCGTGGATTTCTGATTTTCTAGAAATCCTGTGATCCGTATCACGATCCGTGAGTCCAACACACTCGATAAATATCGTGATCCAGGATCGCAATCCACGTATCCCGATCAATATCGAGCGTCTAGCATCCCATGGGCCTATGGAGGCAGCAAAAGTAAAATTACAAGAATTATCAAAAATACACCGTTATGAATAATATAAAAAGATTGATACTGAAATTATAATGTTTGTACAGAAACTCCCAAAAGTAGACTCCGTAAAAATACAGTAGATCTACTGTAATTACATTGTAGTGGGGAACACTGCTTTAAACGATTTAAATCCTAGATATTAAACTATTATTTAGTTTCTCTCACATGAAAAACTTCAGTGACAACTTTAATGAACTTGACTACTGCGTAAGTGAGTGCGTTTACTATTCGAAATGTCAAAATTATAACTCACACTCGCATTTCTAACGTTTACGCGTTCGATTTCGAATAATTCTCGATACTCCTCATCGACAACGTAAACTTACAAAACTCGCACTCGCAAATTAAGCTTCATATGATTGCCGCTAGAGGGTGCTTATCTGCCGCCATACAAATCGAAGTTAACGTTAACGCGATCGAGAAGTAAGAAAAATCCACACTAAGCCCTCTAGTAATTAGTATAAAGATAAATCATGAAAAGGGGGCGACAAATACCGATACGCCTGAAGCAGTGGTCGAAGAGGCATGTGCGCCTGCATCTGCTAATGATCCTGAGGCAGTAGGAGAACCGAACACTACCCAACCTGAAGTTCGTCGCTCTAGTCGCGTCGCGACTATCTACTCTTCTAGAAGGATGTATGACCTACCAATACCATCTCATTGATTGGAAAAAACCACTCGGTCGCTGAACATCATGGATCCTCGCATCTACAACAAGCTAGATCTAAACATACGCGAGTGTGAGTCTGACTATAGCTTTTGTAGAAAGTTAAAGTCAGTATTGCTAAAAAAAGCATACCACACGGTGAATGATTATTTCTATGAGTGAAACCTTATTGCTCTCCGTTGTTATTATTATATTCTATGTTATATACATGAATTTTATTATGTACCTACTCAATACTTAAGTACAAATAAAAAAAATTATGTTAAGTATTGACAAACACATTGTATTTTGTAAGTTTATTCGTTTGACATTTGTGTACAAGATGGATATTTGAATAATATTTCATAATATTAAATTAATGGTTGACATACCTACCCAGATACATACTACATTGTTCCTTATGTTGACCTTTTATTATTTATTTCTAATATTAATTTCAATTTGACATATTGTATTCTATGACATAATTTCTATTATTTTAATAGTTTCTGCTTTGCTAATCTAATAATCACATTTGTGTATTGTAATAAATGACGGTATAAGATTTTATTAAAATAAATTAATATGAATATCAGACATGTTGTGGTTGTGTATCTGTGGTTGTTGCCATAGAATGATTATCAATATCTGTGCCTTATTGCCTTATGGTTTCCCTTTCACTTCGTATCAATATACCGTATTAGGAGCCGCTCTAGAGAAACTCTAAAATTTGTAATAGCTACGCCGACGCCATAATAAACCTTAATTCAATGAATAAATAATAAACATCATTATCTTGGCGTTAATGTCCCGGTTGTGCTCTCGAGAACGAGAGCCCGGGGTCCGCCTGATCATGATCCAGGATTTGGCAGTTCAGGTAATTACAGTGGAGCGACTGCCATCCGACTTCCATGACCCTGCTATCAGGGAAACCTGACCAGATTGGATCATGGTTACACATCTAGTCGCCTGAATGTGCAGGTTTCATCACGATGTTTTCCCTCATCGTAAGAGCATCGGTTAGTATTCAACTAATGTACATAACTCAGAAAACAGTCATTGGTACATGGCCGGAGCGGGATTCGAACCCGGGACCTCTGGCTTACAAGTCGGATACTGTAACCGCTCGGCCACCGACGCTCGAATAAATAATAAACATAATAATGGTTAAATATTGTACTTTTTCATTAAATTACATTTTAATTCGGAAACCACTGGAATGTGTTTGAATAATGTTTGCATGAAACGAAACGGTCCCGAACGCGAAGTTTGCATAAAAACACAGGGAAGTAGGTAATAAAAACAAATGGTAGAAGTAACAGAACTACTAACCCACGAAAATGAAAAGCTAATATCAGGGACAGTTTATTGTATATCAAAATACAGTTTGCCTTTGAATAACTTTGAGAACTGTAAACCTACTCCGTATACATATCCGGTAAGGGTAGAGCGGGCAAATCATGAAGATACAATTTGTAATGGGCCATGGAACCTGAGCCTATGGCATCCCTGGCATAATTATCAACAGACTCATTACCCAGAATACCACAGTGCCCCGGAATCCAGGCCAGGGCAACCCAGAGACCTGCTTAGTACTGCTGCAACGAAAAAGGGCGTTCCGAATCTTGAATACAATAGAGAAATTAACTTTAAAACTGAATATTTTACCTTAGATTAGATATGTTTTGTTGGAAACAAACTTTCTTTATTACTTTATATGAAATCAATGGTGACAAGGTTAAACTCAAACTTTCTTTATTGATTAGGACATTAAATATTTCTTTCAATCGTCAAAAAGAACGGGTAGGAAAGTAGGAAGGAACAACACAACGGCACATTGGCCGGGCCCAGGGCCGGTGTACACCAGCCCCACGCCGACAACGGCCGGACCGTGCCCGACAATACCACACAGAGCCGGTCAGCACCCGACAATGTCAGGCTGAACCGGACCGCGCCTGCAATATTTTATAAATGCCTATGTCTAGTATACCTACTTAAGAAAACTACCTAAAACTACAGCAAGAGTAAGCCAGCCAGTAAGGCGGCACCCGTTCACCAGTATCAGCCAGGGCCCAGCCATCGACCAATTCAACCATATTTGAGGGAAAACAGCGACCCGGCCCCCACGCCACCGCCAGACAGACTTTTAAGCGATTGTGCATTACAAATGCTGCATGTAATAGGCAGCTACCCCCACCCTAACTTATATTATTCAATGATAAATTCTGTATATCTGATGGAACCTTATTATAAAATTACACATAACTGATTTAAGGAACGATTCATTGAAATAATACGTTAGTCTTCCGGCATAATTGCAAATAAAAACACCGACACAAATGCCAACAAACGCAAGCAGGCTGAGTGGCTCTACACTTATTTTTATCTGTTAGCTAATTTTAAGTTGGTGAGAAAACATAAAAATAAGTACCAATTTATTTCAGATTCCAAGAATCAAGTTATACGCAAAGGGACTTATGCTTTAAAGGGACTTATGCTAAAAGTCTAAAGGAGGATAAAAATGGCAGCAAAAAAAGTGTATAATCATCTTGGCGTTAATTTCCCGTTTGTGCTTTCGCCCGGGATCCGCCTTGACCATGATCCAGGATTTGCCATATCAGGTAATTACAGTAGAGCGACTGCCATTTGACCTCCATGACCCTGCTATCAGGAGAAAATAACCAGATTAGATCATGTTTACACATTCAGTTGCCTGAATCTGGAGGTTTCATCACAATGTTTTCTCTCACCGTAAGAGCATCGGTTAGTATTAAACTAATTTAGATACATTAGTCAGAAAATACACATTGGTACATAAGTCGTTTGACTTCAAAATGATATTACATTTATTTATATTATATTTTGATAAAGATTGCGCAGTCCAAAATTGATTGTCCACTACTTTTGTCTAATTTGTTTGAAATGTGCCATATTACCACTCACGTAGTAAAGAATTACTCCATGCTCCATACGCTCGCACAAATTATCGCATGAACAGTTTCATGTCGCGATCGGCAAGGGCATTTAATGATTTACCCGCTGATGAGCATATAGACTTGTTTTTCAGCAGCGTTACGCAAGTTAGGAACATTATGATTAAGATCTTTATTTCTAAGTTAGATATATCTACCTAATGTATGTTTATTACAGTGTTAATTTCGTGTAAGTACCTACCTACACTAAACATTTCAATGTACTAGACCTCTTTATAGTCAATTAGTGAAATTTATCTGTGGTGTCTCGTAAATGGCTGATGGAAATTATGCTATTGTATTTATCTTATTGTTGTTAGCTGTGAGACATCCAAATACAATAAAATAAAATAAAATAAATAAATTACGCGTAGACAAATATGGTGATTCCAGAACCGAGCGAGCCAATGCGGAAGCTGCGCGAGCGCAGGTTCGGTCGTCGGCTTCCCGCCGGGGGTGATGAGGCGTGGCTGCTGAAAAGCGGGGAACACCAAGAAGAATGCGTGGGAGTCGAAGGGATTAAAGTTAAGTGTTACTGATTACTTTGCGTGTTAGGGTTAGATATCTTGCACTCAGTACAGTACCTAATTACACAAATTTTCAAACATAACAGATAGGGCTAAGCAGGATTTATGTTTTGACTTTGTTGCACCTATGGTTCAAACCAATAGTAATCAGACTGCCGTCTCTTAATCTGAACTATAGTGCATGTTCAGTTCCACTTGCAACATATAAGTATAGTGGGAAAGCAAACATATGAACTAAAATATCGAACCTCGAAGATCGAACCCATACATGTTGAATTGTGTACATCAACATGTATAAATCATCTAAGTGCATTAAGGTATTTCGAAAGTTATTAAATCCTATTATAATTTGTTACCGATCAATGTGGACATGGTAAATAATTTTGACAAGGCTGGGCACTCACGAACAATGTGTTCAGTTTGCTGAAGAAAGGCTGGTTGGTTCCAACGGAAAAAATGTGCAACCACCACCATAGGCCGATGTCAAAGACTACGGATTCTGGACATTTTGGGCGATTCAGATGCAAAAAGGGGAATTGCATAAATCGAGATTTCAGTCGAACCACTGGGACCTGTAAGGCCTACCATGAGTTGCTTCAGTAAAATCGGCTTACGTAACTACTCTCTTTAACGTAAACTCCGTTTCCACAGTGTAAACGTAAAATCGGTACCATGAGTTTCACATACGTTTCCCGTTTACTGTTATGTGAAAACCACACTTCAGTGTAGTTCCGGGGCATAAGTCCTTGACAAGTGTTGTCGATTATTAGTCAATAGCCGCATCCACACCGGACGATCCAAAGCGCTCCGATCGCGCGCGGCATGGAGCGCGCTCCACGGAGCGTGAAGTGTAGACGTGCCGCGCGCGATCCATGTGCGCGGCGGAAAGCGCGCGCTCCTCGCCGCGTGCGATCCATTTATTGTCGGTTTTTTGGTCACGCACAAAGGGGCCTCAGTCGCTTGGCGCGCGCGGTCTGGACGGTTGTGATTAGAATCGCGTGATCCGCCGTTATAGATAAGTCGCAATGTATCCGTTTAATTTCCCTATATAGGGAGAATAAATGTTTATGGGATCCTAATGATACCAATTACACAAATAGAGGTGTGAGAGAAGATGCCTGGCGGAAAATTAGTCGGCAAATGAACAATATTCGAACAAAAGAACTAAAGGATAAAATGAAGTCTTTGTCGGGTGGCTACAGAAGAGAACGATTCAGAGAAAAACAGAGTCGTATTACCGGAGCAAGTAAGAAATTATAGTTCCTTTTGTTTTATAATTATAGTTCAGTACATAACCTGCCACTCTTAGTGAAGCTTTAATTTTAATTTATTGGTAATAATAATAAAATGTATTGTTTAAAACTCCACAACGTAGTAACGTAACTTAGTTTGTGATAAAAAGCCCTTTTGAGCGAATATTGTTTATTTCAGGTGCTGAAGAGCCTTACAAATCAAAATGGTATGCTTACGATGAGTTTTCTTTCATGGCGGATAAGAATAACACCGGGACAACAAGGGATACACTCCAACAGGTGAGTTATTTTTTACTTAACCCATAATTTTATTTTGATTAAAAAACTTACATGTAACCATTAAAGTATAATTAAATTATTAGAATATTATAATACTTAAAGTAAAGGTAGATGTTATAGCAGTAGACGTACTAATATAATAATAATTATTGGCTTAAATTTGTTTGTGTTATTTTGTGTTATCTGTGTAGGTAATGTTTTCTTTTGGTGTCAATAAAGTATATTTGTATTTATGTAATAAAATTTATTTCTTATTATAATCTAGAACTTTGGGAGAGGAAAGTTTTAAATAAAATACATAGTTAATTGGTTAAAGTATAATGAACTGAACTACATTATATTCCTCTTAATGCAGCTAACTTATAAAACATATAAACACAGTACAATTTATATATGTTTATTGGTACTCATTTTGCCAAACAATGGCCCCGTTTGTTATAAAGTGTCTTGCTACGTGGGACCGAATATCTTTGGCATTTTGTGATGCTCTTCGTGGTATGCCATCTATCGGTAGTAGTGATGTTGGTGCCTGTTCCGTTCGCCAGCTTCCAGGAACTATATCTCCATTCACCTGTATTGTATCAAAAGATACCGGTGATCTTAAATTAGAATTACTTCGTAAATAGTTATACAAGTAAACTGTCGCTAGCACGACTTTAGTTGCTTTTTCTGGCTCCAACAGCATTGGTTTACGCAAAACTCTGTAACTTGAGCTTAGTACTCCAAACGCATTTTCTACAACTCTACGTGCTCTTGATAATCTGTAATTGAATATTCGTTCACTCGAACCCCTTTCTGGAGCACCTTCATACGGTTTCAATGTATACTTATTTAATTGGAAAGCTTTATCACCAAGTATAAAATAGGGCACTTCAATTTTATAAGGAACTTGCAAAATTTTTGCCGATGGGATGTTTAGCTCCTTTTTTTCAAGTTTCTCGTATAGCTTTGTGCTTTTAAACACGCCTCCATCTGATATTCTGCCCTTACTCCCAACATTCACATAAAGGAACCAATAATTTCCATCTACTAATGCAAAAAGAACTATACTTGGAAACAATTTATAGTTATCATAGTCGTTGCCACTATTAAAAGGCGCTTGCAAAACGACATGTTTACCATCCATTGCTCCTAATACATGTGGAAAATTCCATTTTTCGTCGAATTCCTGGGACACTGCGAGCCAGTCTTCTTTATTTGATGGCATCTGAAAAAAGTGTAACTATGATTAATATGTTTTGTTATTGTTGTTGTTACAGGAAGAAAGTAATAGCACCACTGGTAGCGGAGAACATGCTATCAATGAAAATGCTCTAGAAAAGTAGACAATCACACAACTGAGAATGTTAATAATCAAATGCAAGATATGAATGATCAGAGTATACCAACTGAACCTTCTGTACCATCTGAACAACCTGCAGCCCAATCTAATGTGCAAAATACCCAACACAATGTTCAAACCCAAAAAAGGAATGAAAATAAAAGAAGAAAAAAACCATCTTCACATGGTTCCGAAGATATTATGATAACAGATGAATCCATTTCGGAAGCATTTCAGTTACTTAATCAATGTGCTCAACCACAACAACCAGATACAGATTCATACACCGCTTTTGGACAATACATAGCTACCGAACTACGAAAATATGATCATATAACGTTAACTAATGTAAAACATGCCATATCTCAAATTATTTTTGAAGCTGACACAGGCAGATACAGACCAGAAAATTATGGATATTACTCTTCAACCTCATCATATACAGAATGACCTTCAGAATCAATAACAACTCAGCTTCCATCAACTTCATTGCATACAGAACGACCTTCAGAATCAACAATGACTCCGCTTCCATCAACATCTTCTACTATTTCGACAACTTGGGAGCCTTCTCCGTCACCACAATCACCACAAATTTAATTAACATATGTAACTTTTATATATTCTTAAGTTTGAAATATAGAGTTTAATCTTTTAAATATATAATTTCACTTACTTTTACATAATCCTTCAAAACGTCGATGATTGCTTCACAAACCTCAGGAACAATTTTTGATATTGACTGTTTGGACACTCTGAAAAGATACTGTAGACTGACGTAAGAATCTCCACTTGCTAAAAATCTCAATGTTATTAGTAGTCTTTCCTTAACAGTTATGGCATCACGATAGTTTGTATCATTCTTTCTTATTTTGTTCTCCAATAGTGAACACAATAAGTCAAATTGATTTGCAGCCATTCGTGCAAAATTAGCTTCAGCTCCATCATCAATTAACTCTTTGTAAAGTCGAGTCCCATATTCCAACCGGTTTTTAAAAATTGTTTTAACCCAATACTGTCTTTTTCGTTTTCGTTATTTTTGCCGTAAATATACAAGTAAAATGTAGCTTGCAGCTGCTACGGCTATTCGTCGCTGTCGTTGCACGTGTGACTCCATAGCCAGACAAAATTCAACTGATTCAGTATGGATCGGCAGGAGCGCGTTGGAGCAGCCAGTCAGGATAGCAAAAGATTGCTGTTGGATCGACCTAGAACCATATATATCGAACTAGAACGTATCCACGCTCCACGCATCACGATCTTGGATCGCGGATCGCGGTATCGCCGATCCATTTTGGATCGTCCGGTGTGGATCCGGCTAATAGGCGCGTCCACACAGAGCGAGCAGGCTCGCGAGGCATTTGCCGCGCGCTGCCGCGGGCGAGCGACCGAGCGCCCGAGCCATCGAGTGTGGCTTTTTGATTTGCTCAAAGGCGCCTCAGTCATTGCCGCGCGCACTCTGGACGCTCGCGTATTTTGTTTCGTGCCTCGCTCGAGCATAATACGAATTATGAATAAAGATCAGTGTTTGAAATTAATATCTCTCTATGGTGTAAACACCTGGCTATGGAATGTAAGTGATCCTAATTATATAACTAATTGAAGACTTAGGGAAGACGCCTGGTTAAATATTAGCCGCGAGATGCATGTACCGGTTCCTGTTTTAAAAAAGAAAATGAGAGTCATTAATGGGATCCATCCGGCGGGAAAAATCACGAGAAAATAAAAGTCGTTTAACAGGATCAGGTAAGATATATATTTATTAATTGCTTGAACATTTACTATAAAGAACTATTTAACTATTATAAAAACTTTTCACTTTTGTTTTTCAGGTCGTGATGACGTTTACAAATCCAGCTGGTTTGCATATAATGCCTTTGCATTTATGTCTGATAGGAACGAGCCAGGTACCACCCAGGATACTATGGAGAATGTTAGTATACAGGGTGTTTCATAATATATGTATAAAGCCGTGAACTGGATGAAGTGCTAAACATATTAAAAAGTATAGGTACAATTATTTTTTTCTTGCGTGGAATAGTTAGCGAGAAAATGACTATCGAACTTTTTCTTTTTTAATGTCGATAATGACATTTTGAAAACGAAAGACCGCATCTCTAGAAATCAGTTGTAATAGGTTACTCAAGTTCATAATCAGATCAATCAACCGAAGACTACAAATTTACCAATTACAGATAGGATATAGGTGTTGTATTTTTTGGTTCGAGGGTTCTGTACAAAAAAATATTGTAATCAATTATGATGTTAATTCAAAAGGTTCATTCATAGTTTTATCGAAAGTGCACCACCACCTAACTTATAGCAAAGTAGACTAATCCACATAACTGTAGCATATTAATGTAGCAAACTCTAATTAATGTAACATCTTTGTCTTTACGAGTTTGCTTTCTCATGTCATGTCTATCAGTAATGTTTCAGTGTCGCGTAGGTAATCGTACCTATCTGCCATGAGATTTTTCGATACCTACACACACATATTTTAGTATCAAGTAAAATAAATAAAATACCCTAGCGCCGCCGGCCGTATTGAATGTAACATAAATAAAACAAAGACTGTAGGTAGTGGACCTTAAGACAGAACCCTCTACTGATGTGGGGAAGGCTCAAACTCTCAGTAGATTGTTATCGGCTATTAATGATGATTAAAATGCGTAAGATTTAACTAAATGATTCTTAGTTGATGGAGCTATACCTGTAAATATCCCATGCTTCACCTAGTTGGAGCACGGACACAAACGCAATTCTAGAAATTTCTGTCTAGGTTACTGTCATTGTACCAAATTACCCGATAAAATAGTGGTAAGCAAATGTAATCTATCAGCGTCATCATAAGTATTATTATTATCCCACTGTTGGATTAACTTGAGCTTCATTTATCAAATAAATAAAACCAACATTACGGTGCATCTACCAGGAGAACATAAAAGGCGAAATAAGTAAGACTCCTAAAACACGGATCCCTAAATAGGAATCCTTTTGTGCGCCGCCGTCGCGCCGACAAACGCCGCGCCCTACGGGCCGAGGCGAGCCGGCCTGTGGCGGTGCCTTTGACCTACGGCGCGGCTTCCATTGACGAAATTTACCTACTTCGTGTCGTGTTCGTTCATTCGGTTTTTAGCTTTTCGCGTGATCGAAGTGATTTCTTGTTGCGTTGTATGTGTAGGATACCTAAGTACCTACTGTGAAGATAACTGTGATAAGAGTGTTAACGATATTAATGAATGAATGATTTATTGTTCAGCGTTTAACAGTTTAAGTATTGTGATAATCATTATTCTATGTATAAGTGCAAACTAGCAGTAGGCCAAACACCATGCTACCTACCTACTTACGTATTGCATAGCAACCAGAGCCTGCGTAGTGTTGTGTATCTGTGTGTATGGAGTGTACCTACCTACCTACCTACGCTACGATACGAGTACAAGCTAACTTGATAGTTAATACCTATCAGTCATTCGAGCCACAAGAAAGCAAGAAAGTATGGTTTAACCGCGCTGGCACCTGACGCTGTTTGTATTCATAAAATAACTTTAAAAAGGTACGTACCTACATGCTTTAAAGGTCTAGGTTCTAGCTAGACTAGGAGACGCTACCTACCACCTAAACGTTAAAAGCGAAACCGCCGCCGTCGGTTCTTTTCTGACGACAAACGACAAAAGACAGCGCTTTTATCTTTTCATAAAAACATGTAGGTATTTAGTGGAACCTGTCTGAAATGTGTTTCACCAAAACTAGACTCCACTCATAAGTGGTTCCCCACGCTACGTAGGTACTTAGATGAGGGACCCGTGTTAGTAGGGACCTAGTACTTACCTATCTGTGTAGAGCCATTTTGTCAATTGAACGAAAACCGTTTCAGTTTAGTAGATATCTACTTAAGTAGGTAGGTAGGTAGCTGACTATGTTTATTTTTATTTAGTCGAAGTACCTAGGTACCTATCTGCGGCAGTCCACACCGCGGCTCCGGCTGTCTCCCAGACTTATTAACATTTTGTTTTGTTTTTTATTTACTTAGGTTCTTACCTACCTAACCTACATAGATACTGTTTTTAAGCCTTTAGTTAATAACTAAATAACTAAGTATTATGAATTTAATTCCTATTTTACCATTGTTGTGCTGGGGTGGTTTGCCCTGTTAGGTACCTAATGAGCAATACATTCCACTTCGATTTACTCACGCCTTTTGCTTCTGAATTTAGTCGACTGAATTTAGTCAGGTGTAATAAGCGCATTATTCCTGTAGATAAGTAGGTAACATTTAGTGCAACGCTTCGGGCTCGTATTCGCACGTTTGTTCGTTGGCCTTCGGTGGCCTTCTATCCGTTTGATGTTACCGCCACGTTGCGCTGCGGATCGCCGGCCGGCACGCGTGTACTGTAGCATGTGTGCTCGGGCAGGCCCTAGGTTAGGACGGATCCCAAGACAGGAGGGCGTTTGGAGCTGCTCTAAACTGCTGCTCTAATAGGGCAGCCGGGGCTTTAATTAGTTAAGCAGGTTAGGTTAGGTTAGAACATGTAAGAAGGAGGTCGGTTAGCTTGGACGGTTCGGAGCAAGCAGAACTTGACAACAATGACAGACGACAACAATGGAAACAGATACTATGCCAGGTAGTTCAAATTTGAAGAGGAAAGGACAGAATCTGATCGTGGACCCTGATACAAAACAGGAGATACAAGATCCAAGGAGACCGAGAATGGTGTTAGACGCTGACAAGAAAGTTAAGTGCCTAAGGACCTTGATAGCAGCGTACGACAAAATGGTGGTTGGAGTGGCAGCAATGAAAATTTGTGGTTCCTGCTCAGTCAACCACACTATACAGCAGAAACAGTTACTCAATGGCAATTAAAATTTATAACCGCCTCGACAATAATTTGAAATTATTGCCAATAAATTTATTCAAACAAAAATTGAAAAAATGGTTGATTCAAAGTTGTTTTTAAGCATTAATGAATTTTTTGAGTCATTTAATTGCGGGCGTTTAATTAGGATGTAACACAATGACATAAGTGCAATAACATATTAATTTTGTAATAACTTTAATTAACTGTTGTGACAATTTTAATTCATATAATTTATTAATTGCGGATGGACATATTTTTTGTAATATTTTTAATGTTGTGACAATTTTAATTTATATAATTTATTAATTCTGATTGACATACTTGTTTATTTTATGTTAATGATTATGTGGATGAATAGTGTTGGGAAATTTAAAGGTTTATAATTTATGGATTTTGTTGCTGAAATCATGCTTATTAATTTCATTTAATTGATATTCCAAATATTGCATGCCAGATTCTGGTAAAGTGTGTGAAACGAAAATCCAAATTTTAACAACTATTGTATACCTACCTACCACATTTTGAGCAATAAATGATATTCTATTCTATTCTATTCTATTCTATAAGAAATTACTAGGTAATTTCTTTATTTGGGGCGTGGGTAGATGTAGCATGTGTGCTCGGGCAGGCCCTAGGTTAGGACAGATCCCAAGACAGAAAGGCGTTTGGAGGCCTCATGTCTGGAGGGGCTTTAGGTTAAGTAGGCTTCCAGGTGCGGTTGCTGCTCCCATAGGGCAGCCGGGGCTTTAATTAGTTAAGCAGGTTAGGTTAGGTTAGAACATGTAGGAAGGAGGTCGGTTAGCTTGGACGGTTCGGAGCAAGCAGAACTTGACAACAATGACAGACGACAACAATGGAAACAGATACTATGCCAGGTAGTTCAAATTTGAAGAGGAAAGGACAGAATCTGATCGTGGACCCTGATACAAAACAGGAGATACAAGATCCAAAGAGACCGAGAATGGTGTTAGACGCTGACAAGAAAGTTAAGTGCCTAAGGACCTTGATAGCAGCGTACGACAAAATGGTGGTTGGAGTGGCAGCAATGAAAAGTCCCATAGACACAAAGGATGCAAGATCCATCGCTGCCAACACTGCAACTGTTAGTGAAATGAGAAGTGAGGTCATCTTCGCATCCCAGATTATCAATGTCTTGTTTACGGCACACAATTATCATAGGCAGAGAGTGAAAACAACGACCACCAACATACAGTTAAAGGTATCTTCTACAGACTATAGTCTTAGGTATAGGGGCACCGACTACCCGATAAAGAGGGAGGATGTCCACAAGTTGTGGTTAGAAGAGACAAAGAGGGAGAAGTTGGAGTACAAGAACTTTTCCCTGGACAGTGATGAAAATTGGTACGGGACAATGGGACCATATCTAGATATGTTCGCAGCTTTCAAGCTACGGCTGGACGAACTTAGACTTGGTCATGGCACAATGCCTATAAAAAAGGTGAATGGGGAACATACCTCCTTTCAGGTGTCCAAATTCGGTTTGACTGGTGCTCACCACATTTTGTTGGAAGGAAGCAGCTTTCCCCCAGAACGCCGATCCTCCATAGTTCAGAGTTTAGGGCCTATGACAGCCTTTTTATGCATGGTGCGCACAGAAGGAATTTACAGGGGCAAGTTTGCTGCAGCGGTGAAGAGAGCAATGGCACACATACCTGCAATCGACGACATTATAGAAATTACTAAGAACATCAAAATGTCTTTTGAGCTCTCCACTCTAATAACGTTAATTGCTGAGATATTATTGATAACAACATCTCGACAGGCAACACGCATGTGCTTCCCACTTAACTTTCTGTCTGAAGCATTTGCAACAATGAGTAACACTGCACAAGATGAATTTCTCAAATTCTTCAACACAACTGGATCTGGGGGATGGTTATTGTACAAGCAATGTATGGGGATGAAATGGACGATGTAAGGGACTATGAAGGAAAGGATAATAACCGAAGTGGACACAAGCGGACACGCACCAAGACTGTCAGACTGCGTATCGTTACTTTTATTATTATATTATTATCGAGGATTAATGAAGAAATCTTTAATGGTATGAATGGAGATGTTCATACATTTTTATCGCGAATCGAGCAATACTTTATCATCAAACGCCTAGATGAAAATGAGAAGATCGCTACGCTGCCGGCATACCTCGGTGGTCCGGCGGCGGCGTTCATGAATGAATACGAAGAAAGGAATGAGATATTCACATTTGACGACCTCATCGTTGCTCTTGAAAATGAATTCTCGCCCACCACAAATTATGTGGAACAATTTTACTCTCGCCAGCATCTACCGGGCGAGGATATCATGTCATTTTTCTACAATCTCTCCGAAATAGCCGCGAAAGCGAAAATTGATGATGATAAAATATTCGTCAATAGTTTTTTTTTTAAATCCGCGGCCCATTTGCCCATAAGATAAACTCATAGTTGATCACATCCAAAGAGCAATTAAAGGCCTTAATATGGCAATTGATTATGGTATATGACAAACCAACAGAAATGAACCCCCTTGTGAGATTTTCAAGCCTTCCCTATACCATGGATGCCCATCAAAGTGTACCGGTCCATTCCCCCGGTCCAGTTCAGGGGTCACCAGCCTTTCAAACCCCACCGAATGTATTTAGCGGCACACCTCAAAGGCCGAGGGTACCAAGATACCCACTAAGATCTTATACGCGCCAACAGCAGCTGCCTCAGCAGCAGCCACAACAGCAGGGATACTTTGCGCGGCAACAGCCGTATAGCCGTCAGCAAGAGCAACCCGGGCAGCGGCAGGAGCAGCAAGAATACTTGGCACAACATCATGTGAGAGGTGCATTCGCCGAGGAGAACGCACCCATGATGTCGCAGTCATTTTCGAATGATTTTAATACGGTCAGACCATATATTTTGTGTAGATTTGGAAGTAGCCAAGATATTCCTGCGTTAGTCGATACAGAAGCATCTATTTCTTGCGTGTCAAAAAGTGTTGTTGATAGAATCGGTTTAAATATGATGAATTGTAATGACATCTATGTCAAAGCCGTAAACGGAGCAAAAATTAACATTTTGGGCAAATGTAGCGAAATAGTTGAGATAGATAATAGGGAGTATGTATTACCTCTGGTGGTAGTAGAACACCTAGGGTGTGAGGTCATCATCGGCCAAGATTTTTTATATCGCCATATGGCAAGTATAGATTTTTCTCAAAAGTGCGTGACGTTGGGAAAGAACCATCACGTAAACTTTGTATTGAGTAGAAATGTATGTAATGACTATGGGAATTTATATCAGGGTTCTCTAGATTCGTTAGGGCACCAGGAGCAATTTGATTATATTTATTGTGCGTCCTTAAACGAAAGGGACGTATCTCCAACGTTAATAAATACCGTTATTTCTCCACAGTTTCCAGAGTACAAGCAGTTGTCCTGGTTGAGCGATAATTTGCCTTGTCAGGAACGAGAGGAGTCAGGGATCTCGTCAAATCAACTTGTACATATATTAGCGTTTGATAGTAGTCGGTCGAGCATTGTAACTACGGATGAGAAAACGGGTGATGATGTCCCTATTCGTAGTTCCCTGTGTCGTGTTTCGCAGGTGCAAAGCGAGAAACTGGACACCCAGGCGGCGGAGACATTGGAGTTAGATTAGATTTGGTTCATTGTGCAGGTCGTGATAATGTCGTCGCTGATTGTTTTAGTAAAATCCTTTAGCGGAAGATAATCCAGCACCGGTGATGGAATCTGTACCTCCGGAAGGGTATGAATTGTCCATCGTATCGAAGTGGGGTGAAAATCAATCTCGTAATAAGGTTTGTGCTATGCATGCAGATACAGTTTGTGCTAGGCGTACAGGTGAAGTTCGTACTAGACGTGCAGATAAAGTTTCTGCTAAGCGTGCAGGTACGGCTCACGAAAACTCGAATAACATAGATAAAGGTTATTTCATACGAGATCATCTCTGGTATAAACGGGCGCGTAATAGAGTCAGGTCACCTGATGGGTGCACTGTATTCCCTTTGATAGTTTTCGCCCACAATAGTAGTGTGAAGGTTTCCCCGTATATGAGAATTTTCGGTTTGGATTTTCGGATTTTTCGTAGGGAACAATTTCATAACACTCACGATTTTCGTGGTAGGTTAATAAGTAATTTTTCTGGACAGAGTCCTTTTCTTTCTTTTGATGTTTCGCCTTCGAAACATTCCCTTCAATAATTTCATAACACTCCCCATATTCGTGGTAGGTTAATAAGTAATGCTTCTGGACAGCAGGTGAACACGAATGGGAATAACGCTGAATAGTGATGGTCTAAGTGTTTGGTTTTCAAATTCTATACAAGATCAGATATTTTTGTGCCTATCTTTTGGGATGAATTTCATCACTTTTGGTCAAGCACTTCAAAGGTTCATTGTTTGAGGTAAAGTAGATTGGATGGAAGGGTTAGATGTTATTATATGTGACTATTTTATTAGTTGGATTTTGGTCATCATCAGATTGGAGCCACGCTATGATGGTTCGGATGTTAGAGGTTCTGGTAAGGATTTCCTATGGTCCTCAGTGCGGGATCCGCTTAGGTGGTCTGGATGATATTTCACTTATGAAAAGGATCAGCCTGTAGGGATATCCCTGTTATGGATGAATTATAGACGGTCCATATATTATAATGAAAAGATTTATTTGAATTGGTCTCAATGATATTTAATTGGATATGGTGCATGTTTCTTTCCCTACCTTTTATTTAATAAGTTTTAATATCATATGTCTTGTGTTTTCCATGTGGCGATTACTTCACAATGTTCGAGTGGCCCGCACACCAGTGCGGGCCACTTCTGTGTTGAGTGGTGCGCTACACCGATCGTAAATGAGAGCCACTTGCGAGGTGTTCCGAATAGGACATCTCTTCGCTGGTGCTGCACCAGCTGTGTATTGTAAATCGGCTGAAAGAAAATCAGCAAGTTTACTGCAAGCCATATCACTTATGTAAGAGAATGATTTGTAAATATTTAAGGTTTAAAATGAAAGATTTTATAATCTTTATGAATAATAATGGAAGTTCTTAGGATTTGTCGAATTGTTTCTTCGTGTTAGGAAGAAAGGGGATATTTTGTATTCATCTAAAGGGTCTTTCAAATAGAGCGGGTCGATGTTAATAGTCTGTGGCGGCCATTTGGTTATGGCGGCATCTGTCAAATCTATTTTTTCTTATTCAGTCATTGATGCCAAATAACCATGGCAAGTTACACGGTTGAGCAGCATGTGCAAATGATAAAACTTTATTATCAAAATGAGTGTTCGTTAGTGCAAACGTTGCGCGCATTGCGCTCATTTTACGGCAGACGCCGTGGCCCTTCAAAGTCTACTCTCCAACGATTGGTGACCAAATTTAAAACGACCGGTTCAGTGAACAACCAACCAACACCTTTACGTCAAAGGAACGCCAGATCGGCCGAGAACATCGCCGCTGTTCGTGAGAGTGTTCAGGAGACTCCGAGGCAGTCGATTTCTCGCCGTGCACAAGAACTCAGCCTTTCGCAGACTTCAACTTGGAGAATTTTGCGTTGGGACTTGGGCCTGCATCCGTACAAGATCCGACTGACCCAAGAGCTCAAAGTTAATGACCATAGACAACGCCGTGTGTTCGCTGAATGGGCATCAGAACGCTTGGAAGAGGACCACGATTTTAGCCGAAAAATAATCTTTACCGACGAGGCACATTTTTGGATGAATGGTTTTGTTAATAAGCAAAATTGCCGTATATGGAATGACCACAACCCACATGAGGTTCACCAGGTAGCAATGCATCCACAAAAAGTTACTGTTTGGTGCGGATTTTGGTCTGGCGGCGTCATTGGTCCGTACTTCTTCGAAAACGACGTTGGCGAGGCCATCACCGTCAACGGCGAGCGCTACAGATCAATGATAAACAATTTCTTTTGGCTTGAATTGAACAATATGGACGTGAACGATATGTGGTTCCAGCAAGATGGCGCTACTTGCCACACAGCGAACGACACAATAGAGATTCTGCATGAACGATTTGAGGGTAGGGTTATCTCTCGCAGAGGTGACGTGAATTGGCCCCCAAGATCGTGTGATTTGACTCCGCTTGACTTTTTCTTGTGGGGTTTTCTGAAGTCGCAGGTCTATGCCAATAAGCCACAATCGACCGTTGCCCTGAAAACCAACATAACGCAGGCCATCGCTCAGATTCAGCCGGATCTATGCAGCAGAGTCATTAAAAATTGGACCTCTCGGATTCGTGCCACCATACGAAGCCGCGGCGGACATTTGAACGATGTCATATTCCATCCGTAATGGCATAAATGGGCCTTTCAAATAAAAAATAAATTTCGTTAATATCTTGCACACATCTTGTTTTATTCAATTTTAACATCGACCCGTCCTTGTTGAAAGACCCGTTATTTGGGTGCAATCGCTTTTTCAGTACATGGACGATCGCTTTGGATGTCATTTGAAGGAATAAACGCGTGGTCCATACCTGATCAAGTGGAGGGGTGATCCAACCGGTTCACTTGTTCACGAGCGCTTGTACGCAATAATTTGCGCTGGGAATATGCCGACTTTGGGGCGTTCGATTAATTAGGTAGATGAAATGAGGGTGTATTTATTGATGGTCGAAGGTGGCCTTCAAGGCAGCAGCCATTTTTCCTATAACGGATATGGCGTGACATGTGTTGTGTCACAGCTGCTATATTGGCAGCGAGACCAGAGATGAGGGTTGAATATAAGCATAGAGTTGGCATATGAACTTAAGGGGCATCTTTGTGGTACACTATTTTTGGGTTGACCATAGGGTCACAATATCTCTTTGTTGTTCATGGGATCACGGATCCAGTCAGGGATCAATAAGTAATTTAGGAAGGTTTTCAATGTCTGGTTTAACCGCAGACCAATTAATCTTTTGGCTTATCTATGTGACAGGTCGGTTCACAGACACGGTCGTGAACCAACCAGTTTCTGAAATGGATGTTTAATATTAAATTAGCATGGGTTTCGTGTATTAACCTGACATTGATATTATATGTTATTGTATGGTAAGAACTGAATGGTTTGATATGGGAATGTGTTTTGTTTTGTAAATTTTAGGAAGTCGTAACATATAGTTTTGCAGCAATCAAGTTTATTTGCTCTGACTATAACTTGCTGATTTTCGTTCTGTTTGCATGGCTCATACATATTGTTGTATTATTTCTTTTCATAGATTTAGTATTAAGGTAGTTACAGATAAGTTATCATTAAGGATCGAAGGAATGCCATATTGTTTAATTGGTAATCGACAAGTCAACCGTAGTATGAAGATAGACTATGGTTATTGTGACAATATTTGATTAATGTTAAAGTATTTCTCTTTGAAAGTATGGCAACTCTGCGGTGGAGAACATTTTTCTTTGTACGTGTATAAGGTTAAGACTTTGTAATGTTAAAGAATTATTTCAATTTTGCTTTGAAGAAGTAAATATGTCAAGTCAAGCTTTGCAATAGGGTTCTGTAGGCCTTGTGCAGATTGGCATGGTTTTTTTACGGGGTTTTGCCCAGTCTTGTTTTTGGGAGCTGGCTCCCAAAAACAAAATCCGTAGCAGGGTTCTTCTGCACAATGCCGGCGTTTACATTCCCCCGTTTAGGTAGAATAATTTAAGACTAGTATGTAGTTATTAATCCAAGGTTAGGATTTAATCATTGTATTCGAGGGGATTAGGAATGAAGATAGAGGTTCTTTTAAGATTTTGCGCCAGAGGGCGCTGCGATGTAAACATTGAGATCCTACGAGATTTTTAATAAATAATCTGAATGTATTAATTTTTAAGTTATAAAGTATAATTATTGTGATCAGTGCTACAAATAACAAGTTCATGTGTTTGTGACAGTTTCGGTATAAAACTAAATACATAAATCCTAACATAAAAAACGAACAGTAATAACCAGTACAAAGTGGACTAATATAAACATAAACTAACAAAATGACCTGGAATAATAATGAAAATGATATCGTCGCAAGAAAGGCAGAATTACTGAAGCGCCATAATAGGCATATTGAGTTATATAGATATTCGGAATCAGCGTTTTTTTCTGCGTCGATCAGTCTGGGTCCCATAGCGATACGATCACTATTTTGGCGTTTGAGTAAATGGAAAAAAAGGGGATTTTTCATCAGCCAGAGTCCTTAAGCGACACTTTTTTGGCATTTTATTCGTGCCTGTCACCTAAGTAATTTTGTTTTCCAGCAATAAATTACAAATAAATTTAAAGTAAATTTGGCATCCGGCAATTTAAAAGCTAATATTTTATAAGCATTTTTGGACTACTCGAAACAAACATAAAAGTTGGTATAAGTAATTTTGAATTGAAGTATTTATAATAGGTTAGGCTTGTTAGAATATTAGTCTTTCCATTTTTATGCAGGAAGTGGCGTATAAGTAATTTTGCCTTACTGTTATTGAGCAAGTTTTTGACTTTCAGTATCTTTACTGTGAAGTAATATTTTAGCAAAAGTTATAGAAGTAAAAATAGAAAGCTGGTCAATACGTCATTTACGTCGCTAAAGTAAAAAATATGGAGCTACAGTACTGCAAAATCTGATTATAACCCGCGCGTACGCCGCGTAGCAGTCAGTCTGCTCGACAGAGCCACTGAAAGTACACGTGTGTCGGTATTTGTTGTCGCTCAAATAGATCGAGAAAACAAGGGAATGTTGGTGATAATAATGCAATAACGGACTCCTCAATCGGTAAGTTAGCTATTTATTAGTATGAAAATTATAATAATTTACATAAGAAGTAATAGTTATTAGTAAAGTCACCTTCGGTAAGTACCTAAATACCTAATAGTTTATGAAATATGCCGAATTGTCATTTGACGCTGGTTCTGTTTTTGTGTATACCTATAGGTACGAGTATGTACGTTATTGGCTTAGATTGAGCAAGGTAGAAGCATTTAGAATACTAGATAGTTTTTAACAGGTTTGTCAGGTCTAGACCAGCACGGTAGATATTCGGCGCGAGCCATAAGTTCCCAATTTGTGTCGGATATTTTAGCCAGCAATCTAGCTTGAGTTAAATAGTATAAATTATAGCTGACCCGGCAAACGTTGTTTTGCCATATAAATAAAAAAAATTTAGGGGTGGACTACCCCTAACATTTAGGGGGATCAAAAATAGATGTTGGCCGATTCTCATAGATACCGGATAAGCACAAAAAATTTCATCAAAATCGGTAAAGCCGTTTAGGAGGAGTATGGCAACGAAAACTGTGACACGAGAATTTTATATATTAGATTTACTTAACCGATTTTTATGAAACTTACACTCTCTCATATTAAATCTCTAGATACCTACATACATAAAAAAAGATGCCGATTTTATTATAAAATAATTATGCATTACGAATTTATAATTATGAATTCGCGGGGATGCAAACCACGTTTTTGTTGTATAATTATGTTACGGATAGGTGTGAAGGTTAACTTAAGATTAGCCGGCTAATGTTAAGTTTATTTTTGAAGAGTGTGTAATGTTGGTTTCGGTTGAGAATGGCTTGTTACCTTGTGGTGTCGGCCGGGAAGTAGTACCACCCCATTTACAAAACTGACCGTGTGGTCGTTGCCGACCTCAGTTGATTCCTTTGGGCAAAATTGCGGTCAAGACTTATTTTTTAACCTATAATATCCCACTGCTGGGCCAAGGTCTCCCCTAAATTCATCCACTCTTTACGATCTAGTGAACAATCCAGCCAGTCTTCAAGGAAGGTGTCCAAGACTTTACCCATTCTTTATATAAAAAACTAGATGGTATATTAAACGTTTTTTTAATTTAAATGAGACTTACTATTCCTTTCTATTTTTTCAGCTCATAATGGAAAGTAAGCAACAGAGTTTTTACAAAAGGTACGCAGCAAGACTGAAGGATGAACAGGAACCTGTAGCTGGAACATCAAAGACACCACTGATGGAAACAGTCTCAAAGCCAGCAGTAGTTAAAAGACTGATATTTAAAACACCTAAAAAAAAAAGACAGAAGTACAAATCAAATAACTTGAACAAGGAACTACCGATACCAAAACCAGTTATTATGCGCAGTGCAAATGCAGAAGCTGAACCACCATGCATTGATTTTACAGTTTGCGATTTGACAGATGACACAAAAGAACCATACCAGGAACAAAATCTTACAGAAAAAGCAATACAAAAAGAATTAGACATTTTCAGAGAAATTGAACGACAACACGAAATTGAGGAGGCTTGTGAACAAATCCGACGAGAACACATTGAAGAGATGAACACGGGATCAAAATTTGTACAAATTGAATCTAAACAACCTGAACTGACAGACAGTAAAATTATAATGGAAGATTACAACACTGAAACACCTGAGATAGTACCAGACAACATACTGAAGCGATGTGATAGTAAGCAGTTTTTCGAGACAGAAGAAAGCAAAGGAGAAATTGTAAAAGTTACTAATGAAAATATAGAATCTGAAAATGATGCTCCAGACGGCATATTGTTATGTTTTCGAAACAAGGTGGAGCACAACAACAACATAGATCTTAAATGCATGGAAGATTTCAAAGAAATAGATATTAATATACAGGAAAATGGAAAAGTAACCGCTGAAATACAGGAAGACCAAAAAAGCTATGAAGGAGAGATTCGTAAAAATAAGAAAATACCTGAAATTAATGAAACAGTACAAAATGAATCGCATATAAGCGAAAACGCCAATTTGGATAATAAGATAAGTGGAGATGAAAAAGAAGAGATAAAAACTGACAATTATAAAGATAGTAACCAAGAGAAGCATGAAAATGTTACAAAAAATGATCATGATGAATACGTAAAAAATAAGCGGTTGAGACAACAAACAAGAGAGAAGTACGTAGACTTTTTGTCAGATAATGAAGATTTTGTATGGAGTTCTTCGTCATGGGAACATTCATCATCTGGATCTGAATCGGTATCCGATGGTACGAAGAAAACTAAGAAAAGTAAGACATCAATGAAGATAAATAAGAGATCTGAGAAGACTACGAAATCGAAGGTTCAAGAAGAGGAGAATGAAGTTTCTGAAGTTGAGGGTAGAGAAAAGAAGAAACAGAAGAACAAAAGAGAAGAAAACAAAGCAAAAAAAGATTCCGGGCATGCGTATGTAAATTCTAAAGGAAAAGTTATTCCAGCCAAAGAAATTAAACAAAATCCCTGTAATCCACAAAATTGCTCTAACGCATGTTACGAAATAACTGATGAAAAGAGAAAAGCGATATTTTTACATTTTTGGGGTTTATCGTCTGAAAGACGTAAAGACTGGTTGGTAAGCCATTCTAAAAAGATGGGTGTAAAAAGAAAGCGAGCAGATACGGCTAAGCGTACCAAAACTTTTAATTACTTTATTAACGATGGTGAAGGGCAAGCCCAAGTGTGTCAACAATTTTTGACTTGTACACTAGATCTCAAGCAAAAAACATTGTACAATACAGTAAACAACGCATCATTTGGTAGTGCAAAAGAAGATATGCGTGGAAAACATGAACCCCAAAATAAAACCCCAAATTTAGTTACCGAAAAGGTACAAACACACATAAAGGAAATACCAGCTTTGCCTTCACACTACTGCAGGAAAAATAGCACAAGAACATATTTGCCAACAGAATTTCGTAATATTTCAAATTTGTATAGAATTTATAAAGAGACTCAGCTTGCAAATAGCAACGCCTACGCTGGAGAAAAACTTTTCAAAAAAATATTCAACACTGAATTTAACATTGGATTCCATTTCCCCCGCAAAGATAAGTGTCTGAAATGTACACAATATGAGAATAATGAGAGTTTTGATGAAGAAGAAAAACGGAAACACTTAATTGACAAAGAAGAATCTGCTGAAAGGTTTAAAGCACATCAAAGTATTCATAATAAAGACAACAGTGTTTTATGCGCATCATTTGACCTTCAAAAGGTGTTGAACACGCCCCACGGTGAAAACATGATGCTGTATTATTCGCGCAAAGTGGCTGTCTATAATTTAACATTCTATGAATCAGGTACTAGAAACGGGTTCTGCTACACATGGTCAGAAAATAATGGAAAAAGGGGTGCCAATGAGATATCATCAATTTTAGAGAAGTACATCAATAATGTGGATCTAAGGGGTACAGTGAAACATTTATTACTATATTGTGACTCATGTCCGGGACAAAATAAAAATAAGATAGTATTAACATGTTTAAATGAAATACTTAAGAAGTGTAACACTCTTCTATCAATTCAAATTAATTATTTGCTCCCGGGGCATACCTATATGCCGGTCGACTCTATGCACTCCATTATAGATAAAAGCTTAAGAGGCATTATAGTGTGGGCACCGTCACAGTGGAGCACAATTTTTACTATGTCTAGGAAGTCACCAAGACCATATGAAGTAGAGGTCCTTAATTATGCTGATTTTAACAAATGGGACACAGTTGCTGAAAAATATTTCAAAGGTAATTTAACCGGAAAAATTAGCAAACTAAAGACAGTAACATTTAAGAAATCGGTGGCAAATATGGCTTTTGTGAAATGCTCTATGAATCCGGATGCACAAACAGAACAAATCGAGATAGTAAAGAAAAATAACCTACAGCTTAAACCATGCTACAAAGCGATGCTGCCCATTTGCCAAAAGAAATACACGGATCTGAACAAATTGTGCTCGAATAATGTGATACCTACAGTGTATCATACGGAATATCGAAGTATGAATAATGATCCCAAAGTTCAAAACTGCTTGGCTGAAACAGACGAGGAAGATGAAGTATTGGCCCAAGATTGAAATGGATCCAACTCACCTTTTGCTATTTTATACTCGTTTTTTTAAATACCGTCGAAAAAGTTTATTAGTTAATGAAGATTGTTTTGATTAGAAATTTATTTTATTTTATTTTTAAATGTCAAAGACTGAAAGAAACGTTGATTCTCATTTTTTTATTTTAGTAGTTGATAATTTTTTTGTAATAGATAGGTACTTAGATACCAATCTCTAAGATTCTAAATATTGTTAAGTAATTGTTATTGCCAAAGAAGTTAGGCTCTGTTACTCAATGTAAGTTTATTATTTTTGCCGAAGAGGTAAACGGCTTTTTGTAACTCCTTTTAAAGGAGTAAAATTATAAAGATAATTACTTAATAATAAGAATAAAGGTAAAAACCAAACAATTCATAATAAATAAAAATACGAATTAACAGCTGTATTTTAATTTATTTCTCGAAACTATTTCCCTCTTAACTCAAATAGGAGGCCTTTGCCCAGCTATCTATCCAATTTAAGAGCTGAGCTCTTATCAGAGGAGGCAGCCCAGCTCAAGCCCATCTCAATGCCCTACTAATTTACGTAAGATTATTAAAAAAAGATAGGAATTTTCATAATCATAAGCAATTAAGACTTTACTCTTACACATTAGTAATGGAGTATACGTTATTATTTATGGTTCAAGTAACTTTCATTTTGGCACTACAGTATTTAAGTAGCTCTTACTGTGTATTAACTGAAGTTATAAGTAGTTTTAAAGGTGTGATTACACAAAAGTAATTATCTCTTACGTCTTTTTACTCGGAAAAACTAAAACAATAACCTACCTTTAAGGATTTTTAGTGATTCAACATAATGAGCCGATCACTTTTTAAGTTGTTTTGACATGATGAAACCAGACTTGTAAAAGTCCTTTCAGTAATTTAAGATTACGAACATTACATTATTGTTATAGTTCCAGAAAATTTGTCATTTTCCAATTTTTATACGTAAGAGTTATAAGTAATTTTGATTGCTATAAATATTTGAATCAAATGGCGGTTATGAAATTTTGCTTTACTGTAAATTGAAGTCATTTTTACTTAAGCGCCACTATATCACAAACCAGCTGTCCAATTATTATGGTTTGTACTTCTGGACATAGAAAATGACAAATTAATAATAGTTTACCTTGACGTCATCGAAATTCGTGTGCTGGGAAAGAAGTTATGAATTAAAAACGAAAAAAAAAATATTAAAACGACTTTTTCTCGAAATGGTCATTTGGAGCTTCAGTAAATTTGCCTTTCCTGCGACGATATAATAGTACATGAATGGAACATAGAATTAAACTCAAATAAACATAATAAGTGATATTTAAAGAAAAAATACATCTTTAACCGTCATTTTACGAGTGCAAATCTTAAATGGACTTTGACCGGCAACGTAGGTACAACTACGATCGATCTCTGCATTGTGCCTGTGATACAACACTGTCTATGTTGAATGTGATACGAAATTTCACGTCGCGTGACAACAGAGCAGTGGCCGAGTGGTGACTGTACTCGAAAGTGAACCAGAAATCCCGGGTTCGAATCTCACCCAAAGAGTCGGTTCTTTTTTTGTTGTTGTTGTTTTTTTTTGTTTTATTTTTTTTTATTGTTGACATCGAAATTATTTAAATTGACATAATATTTATTTGTTCGGAGAATTCTAATTATGGCACCCAAGAAAAACAAATGTGCTAAATGTAAAAAAATAATTTCGAGTAAGCATTTCTTAACGTGCAATATTTGCAAAAAATCATACGACCTCACTTGTGCAAACAGGGAGAAGCTGTATTACATTATGGATGATGCAAAAAAGTCCAATTGGAAATGCGTTACTTGCAAAAGCGAAAAATCTCAGCAGAAAACTAGTACGCCTAATAATCCAACCCCAGCATCAACAGCATCTCCAACGGTCCATGAAAGCACAATCAAAAATAAAACAATGGATACATGTAAAATGGTGGATGAAAAGCAAAATGATGCCATTAACATAGTACGAAGAATCACTACACGTAGGAGATATAACATATCCATACATAATTCTTTCGATTCATTGACCGATAATGATAGTGATCTCGATGACTCCGCATTACGCAATGATACAGTGCAGAACAGAAGCTGTCCCGAATTCAATAACGATTTCAAAAATGATGTTAAAGAGTTGAAAATAGAAAACGCTAAGCTGGAACAAAATGTGGAATCTGCGGATGGCGAGATAGCAAACCTACTAGCGGAAAATACTAAATTAAAACAGCAGATGGCGGATTATGAAAAGGAAATAAACCTACTAAGACTGATTGCAAAACCTACACCCAAATTAAAGAAAAAGGAAAATTTTGTAGGTAGCTCTAAACTGCATCGTACCAAGTTGGATCCCTTCAACAACTCTAAGGCGATGACACTAAACACTACGAGCACAAGAGCAGAAAAGAATAATTGCGACATTGCTAGTACAGAAAAGCTTGAAGACCAACCCACAGTATGTGAAAGGGCGGAAACATCAATACTGGAAAATAACAATAACATTTATATACTAGGCGGCAAGCAATGTTCAGGATTGGCACGGACTCTACTAAAATCCAGGGAACGATCAAAATACGGAAATTACAAAATTAAATCAACATTGAAACCACACGCCAATAGCGAGGAAATTTTAAATACGGCGGAGATTCAAAAGTCGACTGAAAATGATATAATTGTCTTAAATATAGGAGAATGCGATACTAATCCGATGAAACTGTATGCAGAACTATATTTTTTCCTAAAGGCGTATTCGAAAGCAAAAATAATAATTATGGGTGTAAAACACAATATACATTTAAATGAAAATAAATTGAATCATATGTTGCGGATGACATGTAAGCAGTTTAGAAATACTATATTCTTAGATTTAAGTGACATAGATTATAACAAAATGTTTTTGTCAAAGTTGGTTACTAAGATTAATATGAAGATTGACATGATTTATTACACAAAAAAATATTTAAGTTACAATTTCAATAATTTTCAACACACAAAATTGACAAATACTGCTTATGAGAAAAAACCTGAATTAAAGCAAATTCCAACGAAACATATGGTTCAACAGCGAATCACGGACTATTTCATAAAACGTAAAATACATAGTCCTACTATTGACTCTCGAAACAAGCTTTTTCGTGACTGAGACTTTTAACATCTTGCATCAGAATATTGCAGGGGTAATAAGCAAAAAAGAATTAATAGAATTGACCTTACATGAGCTTTTAGGTAAAGGCAAACGTTTTGACGTACTTTGCCTGAGTGAAACATTTGTAAAATCAGGTAGTGAAAACAATATTTTAATAGATGGTTACGAAGTGCGTTCTACGTATTCCAGAAAGAATCAGAAAAGGGGAGGAGTCTGTATTTTATGTAAGAGGGACATCAAATGCAATGAAGTTGAATTTTTAAAGGAATTTAGTGAAGAAAATGTATTTGAATGCTGTGGGGTAGAGATAGCTTCAATTAAGTGCATTGTTCTTTGCATTTACAGGACACCAACATCTAATTTGTCCTTGTTTCTTTTGAAATTTGAGCGGCTAATACACGTTTTAAAAAAGAAAACAAAATATAAAATTGTAGTTTCAGGTGACTTAAATATTAATATACTAAAAGATTCATACGGTACTCGTGAACTGAACAGAATAGTCAAAAATAACAATTTTAAGTTACATATCTTAGAACCCACCAGGAAAAATTCGTGCTTAGATCAGATTATGAGCAATGTGATAGACGTTGAAAATGAAATACATCACTTAGGTTTATCGGATCATGAAACGGCACAATCGATCCACCTCCCCGTAACTAGTGAGACTAAGCAGCAGACTTGTAAATATTTATGGACGCGTGACTTATGCCAAGAAAACATGACTAAGTTTAGGGAATGCATAAATTCATTAACCTGGGCAAATGTGTACCAGGAGGATGATATTAACACGGCATTTGACAACTTTTATGAGATTTTTACAATGTTTTATAACCTATGCTTTCCAGTTTATAAAAAGAGGTGCCACGTGCAAAAGCATCCTACACCATGGATCACAAAGGGGCTTAAAAAGTCAATTGTCACTAAAAGACACTTGAGGTTCACTTATTATGCTACGTCAAGCACTACAACAAAAATTAAGTATAAAAGTTATTCAAAACTACTTAAAAGGTGCGTTAATCATGCTCAAAAACTATCGAATAGTAACTATATAATCAAATCCAAAAATATTTGTAAGGCTTCGTGGAATATAATAAAGAATAAAACAAATAATATAGCATATAATAAATATATAGAGAAAATTAAATTAAATGACATAATAATGAATGATCTTACTGACATTGCAAATTCATTTAATAAATATTACATTAATTTGACTAATTCTATGGCCCATGACTCAGGTTCTAATATGTCACACATACCTATCAACAATGCCTGTATATTCTTAAAACCGACTGACGCTCAAGAAATAATAAAAATAATTAATAATTTGAATGCGTCAAACTCAACAGGCTATGACAATATTCACACAAAAGTGATAAAAGCCTGTAAAGTAGAAATTGCATCTGTTCTAAGTTACTTAATAAATTTATCTTTTACTAATGGGTTATTTCCAGATCAGTTAAAGCTGACAATTGTAAAGCCTTTGCATAAGAAGGGGAGTGAGGACAATATGGGCAATTATAGACCCATAGCACTTATTTCTATCTTTTCAAAAGTATTTGAAAAAGTGATGCACGATCGCATTTCTTGCTTCATAAATACTTTCAAAATTCTAAAAGGTAATCAGTACGGGTTTCAGAAGGGTAAATCAACGTCATTAGCTGCTTTTTCTCTGTTAAATCAAATCCTGCGATGTTTAGACAAAAGAGCTGCTGTTACTGCAGTCTTCTTTGATATGAGCAAGGCATTCGACTTCGTAGTACACAAGAGACTCCTCGATAAATGTGAACGTTATGGGTTACGAGGGCAAGCGTATAAATGGCTGGACAGTTATCTTAGCAATAGAAGACAATACGTTGAAATAACAAAAGTAGATAATGCAGAGCGTAGATTATTCAGGTCCTCATTGGAATTTAATAAGGTTGGGGTGCCACAGGGCAGTATTTTAGGGCCACTATTATTCTTGCTCTATATTAATGACCTGCCCAATGTAATAGAATATGACTGCACTCTATTTGCTGATGACATTTCCGTAATAATACCATGCAAAGACATTAATACTTATAACGACGAGATAAATAAAGCAGTACATGATATTATAAAATGGCTTGATGACAATAACCTCAAAGTTAATTTAAATAAGACTACCTACATACAGTTTATAAATAGGAATGGACAGAAAAAAGATTTAACTGTGTCAGTTAATGGTCAAACGATTACTGAGACGAATCAAATCATTCAAATCAAATCATTCAAATCATTTATTTAGTCATCATAGGTGAATAAAGGTGGTCTTATATAATAGCGGCTCCATGATGTGCCTCTTGGCATACTAAATATTAATTAAAATTAGGCATACTAATTAAAAATTCAATAAATTATTGTCATTTAAAATTAAAACAATTAAACGTCAGACAATATAAAAATAAAAAAAATAAAAAAATTTAAAAAAAAAATTCAATACATCGATGTCAATAAAAATTAAAATATTAAAATATCAGAAAATACAAACTTAAAATACTTAATTAAATGTCAGAAAATACAAAATTAAAATTTCAATGTTTCAAAAAATATAAACAAATAATAGCGGTAGGTAGACAAGGTCCTGAAAGATAATTACAAATTTAAATAATCTAATGTCCATTGGTAAAAAAATAATAATAATAATAACTCAAATTAGTCTATCAAAATAAAATGTAATTAAAATATGATATATTTAAAACGATGTCTTTAAAAATAAAAAAATAAATTAAAGAAATTAAAATTTGTGATGTCAATTTGAATTATTTGTCATACTTAATGTCATTAAAGAAACATGAAATAATTGAGCCAAAAATAATATGAAGTCAAGAACTTCATAAAATGTCATTTAAATAATCCTTAATGTCATAATAACATTTTTCAATTAATAATTTATTTAAATATAATTTGAAATTCCTAACGTCCATGTTTTTTACTAGTTCTGGCAGTTTATTATATAATTTAGGACCCATTTCTGTAGCATTTTTACACATCATTGCGGTTTTGCAACAATGTGTTTCAATTGTAGTATTTCTAGGCCTAAGGTTAATAAAGTCAACAGCAGGCTTTTTTTTTAATAAATTGGGGTTGCAATGTACAAATATGCAACACTCCAAAATGTACAGACACGGAAAAGTTAGAAGTTTCATGGACTTGAAATGTGGCTGACAGGACTCTATTGGTTTAATGCCACATATTGACCTAATGCACCTTTTTAGCGCCCTAAATACCGTTTCTCTTTCCGAAGAGTTGCCCCAAAAAATCACACCATAGCGTAAAGTTGAAACCACAAAACCATGGTATGCCGTTAAGACTGTTTGTCGGTCTGCTAGTTTAGCCAACTTGTACAAGGCAAAGGAGAACTTAGATAATTTTTTACATATTTCCTGTGAGTGTGTTATCCAAGTCATGTTGTAGTCTACGTGAACTCCTAAAAACTTAGTACTTTGTGTTTCTGTTATTGCTTGATTTTTATATTTAACTTTTAGTGAATCTCTCCTTTTCCTTTGTGTGAATTGCATTAAATTTGTTTTGTCAATATTAATTTTAAGATTATTAATGTCAAGCCAATTAATTATATTATTTAATGTATTATTTATTTCAGTTTCATAATCATTATCATTATTGTCATCAAAAATTACAGTACTGTCATCGGCAAAAAGTGTCATTTGATATTTACTAGATTTTATAATGTCATTTATGTATATTAAAAATAGCAAAGGTCCAAGAACACTACCTTGAGGTACTCCACACTTAATAGTCTGGCAATCAGATATGTATGTTTCCTCCTCTTTTGACTCCATGGATATTTGTGTCATTTTAGTGTATTGTTTTCTGTCTTCGAGATAAGATGCCACTAAGTTTAAAGCGTTACCGCGGAATCCACAACATTCCAATTTCCACAGTAGCAACTTATAATCAACTCGATCAAACGCTTTAGACATGTCCATGAATATGGCACACGATGGACTCCTTTTATCCATGTTTGTGACAGCATGTTTTACTAGCTCATATATTGCCATGTTTGTCGTTTTGTCTTTCCTAAAGCCCTTTTGTTCTGTGATTAATATTTTGTGTTTCTCTATGAAGTTGTAAAAAATGTCGTGGATTACCTTTTCAAATATTTTGGATGTGATTGGCAAAAGAGCCACTGGGCGATAATTTGACATATTATGTTTATCCCCATTTTTATAAAGTGGTACTACAATAGCCGTTTTTAGTTTTTGCGGATAAGTACCTGTGGCTAAACATAAGTTAATTAAATGACTTAGAGGATTGGCAATTTGGTCAGCCACATACTTAATTACCCTTGTATTTATTTCGTCGTAGCCTACACTATTTGTATTTTTAGTGCCATTATAGTTTTATATACAGCGGTGGGTGTAGTTGGAGCCATAAATATTGAATGCATATTGTTTTCTAATTTAATGGCGTACTTTTTATTTTCTTTGTTTTTATTGTCATCATTACTTTGGTTTATGAAGAAATCATTGAATAAATTGACAACTTGTGATGGCGAAGTAATATGTTTGTCATTTACTACAATGTGAGTAATTGGCTCTTTTGGATAGTTATTTTTTGTACTATTAATTATTTTCCATGTAGCTTTTAATTTATTTTGTGAAGTATTTACATAATGAGCGTTTTGTGATCTTTGTGTTAATTTTATTATCTTCCTTAGTCTGCGTGTATACGATTTTAGAGCCACTTTAGTTTTGTAATTTTTATTTAGCCGATAGTGCCATAAGGTTTCCCTTTTTTTCGTACAACATGATTTTATTCCTTTTGTAAGCCACTTTTGTTTTGTCATTATTGTTTTTTTTATTGTTTTGTAGGGAAAACATAAGTCATGCAGACATTTAAAAATATCTATAAAATTATCATATCCCTCATTAACATCTGTACTTTTAAATACGTCAGCAAATGATAAGCTTTCGATATAGTTTCGGAATAATATAAAATTTTCTTTATTATAATCACGTAGTTTTATTCGCCATGATTTTAAAGCACACGTTTTTTTTGTTGGACATGTTAAGATTTGTGCAGCGTGATCGGATAGGGCCATATCGATCACTTCTGCTTTTGATCCTTTTATATTATGAGCAAAGTTATCTATACATGTTCCGCTATTAATTCTTGTTGGTTCTTTAATTTCAAGATGCAGGTTATGACTCAACAAGTGATTAATAAAGTCCTGACTTTTTGGAGTGTCTTTAAGCGTGTCTAAATTAAAATCTCCGCAGAGCACAATTTTTTTATTTGATCTGCAGTTGACCTCATTTAAACTCCGTCCTAGAATATCATGGAAAATATTTAGACTAGTATTAGGTACTCTATACATACATATTATTATTAAATTATGGTCACAAAGCTCAATTGCACAAATTTCCGTGATACATTGCACAGACAACTTTCTTATATCTTCTAAAATTTTGAATTTCAGTCCATTTTTCACTATAATGCACGATCCTCCCCTTTTTTTCTCTCTTGAGTAACTGGTTGCTATTGTGAAGTTCGGTATTGTCAAAAAAGCTTCATTGTCCGGGATCATATTGTGCTCTGTGATGCACAGAACGTCTATACCTTGACTATGACCTGCTATCTGACTTATATTGACTATAAGGTCATCACTTTTCGTTATAAGTCCAGATATATTTTGGTGAAGAATTCGGATGTTATGATAATAGAAAAAAAAATTGATAATTTTTGTTATGCTGTTTCTCGTCGTTAAGGATATCTTTATCTTCTTCAAAATTAAGCAGGCTTATAAATTCGGTTATGTTTTGAATAATTGTTTGGATTCCTGTATTTTTAATTTTTCCAGTAGTTGTAGAAAACATGTCCAGCTGTAGATCCTTATTTGCATCAAGGAACACAGCATAAGCATGTTTTGACGTACTTTGTGCAAGCAAGTTGTTGAAAACTTCTACTCTCCAATTAAACAAATGTGTGCCACATACATAATTTGGAGAAACTATTATAACATTCGTTTCATTGGCCATATATTGCAAATTATTTTTTATTGAATCCACTAATGCTTTGTAGTCCCGAGATTTTTTTAAATCCTCTTCACCAATCATCACAACAAAATAATCTTTCTTTGTTAAACCTCTAACTTTATTCTCCAAATTATTAGTCAAAATGTCTACTCCCACGTTTGGAATAATGTAGTGAAATGTTTCAAAATCATTGTAGAAAATGTTATTTTTTAAATTTCTCAATATATTAAATCTTTTACTGTTTGAAACTATGCATATCTTTTGTTTTTCAGCTACATATTTATTTTTTTCAGTCCGTTTATTCTGTTTTTTTATGTCTTTCGTATTTACCATGTTTGTGTTCGTCATTTGTTTATTGTTTTTTATGTCATGTGTTCTAAATCAGTCTGCTTAAAATTACGTTCAATTTCTTTTGCATGTGCTTTCGCACAACTTTCTATTACTTTGTAGTCTGCTAATGAATTTCTTCTTTTATTTATTTTCTTTTTTATTATTGGGGTGCGATTGATAGTATCTGCCGGTATTGGTGACATACATATAGCTTTTAATGATTTGATTTGGGTGTCGAGATTTTTTAATTGTTTTTTAAGAGCTTCGCTCTCTAATATTTTATTCTCGAGTTCATTTTGGGTGCTATAAAGTTGTTCCTTGAGTTTACTAATTTCGTCTTTTAATTCATAATTAGTATTGTTCAGACTGTTGTAAGTTGATAGGTCAAAACTTCGAGAAGTGATATCCTCATCGAGCGTATTGACAGATACATTATTTGGATCATCTTCTGAATCATTTTGTGACTGTGAGCGCATTGAAATGACTTTAATGGGTGTTTGGATAGTTTCAGTTTTTTCCTGCATTTCCTTTTCAGCAATATTTGTTTGTGCGTTTTCATGTAATGTTGTACAGACCTTACATTCCATTGCAGCTGCTACATGTCAAGAATTCTTGCCTTGGTATTACTTTTGAACATTTGGAGCATTTATTTACTTTTGGTGTCATTTTGGTCGCTGAATTAATACTTTAAACCAAATAAATAAATGACGTGCGTAAAACGAAATCACAACTGTTGTTTTATGTAATAAAACGCAATTTTAATTGTGAACGCTGCCGTAAGCCTATTGTCAGTTTGACAGGTAGTGACTTCTGTCAAAGCGCACGTCTGATGTGTTGTTCTAACCTCCAATCAGCTGGTTTAAATTCAAAAATGGGTTGTGATTTGCTGTTAAAGATTTTCCCACGGTTTAAATATTGTTATTTAACGTATATTTTGTGGAATACCTGTCGAAAATTGTGGAGTAAATCGACGATTCCTCGTAAACCCAAATAATGGATGTTTGCACCTGATGTCACTGCACTCTTTAACACTAAATTCGTAAATAATACTTCTAGATTTTTAATAATTTTACTAGATTTTCAAACAGCGGTTTGTTTACTTTAGGACGCTACGTTCCGTTATCAAACTGCATTTCTGGGCATCTGGGTGGATGATAGGTGTGCATGGACAACACATATCTCCAAATTGTGCAGTAAAATAAATTCCTTTGCATATGCACTTTGGCGGCTCACCAAAATTAGCAGCGAAAAAATTGCTTTGCAGGCATATCACGGGTACATATGCTCTATTATAAGGTATGCCATTATACTTTGGGGTAATTCATCACAAGTACCTACACCAAGTACTCCTCTGTCAAAAACAGTGCATCAGAGCAATTTGTGATGTTGACTCATTGACATCTTGTAGACCCCTATTTCGGTATCATAATTTGTTAACAGTCCCGAGTATATACATCTACGAGATATGTGTATTTGTAAAAAGCCATCTGTACTTATTCACTAAAGTCTCAGAAACAACTGCCTTCAATACAAGGTTTCCTGACCGATTAGTGGTTCCTGCTCAGTCAACTATACTATACAGCAGAAACAGTTACTCAATGGCAATTAAAATTTATAACCGCCTCGACAATAATTTGAAATTATTGCCAATAAATTTATTCAAACAAAAATTGAAAAAATGGTTGATTCAAAGTTGTTTTTACAGCATTAATGAATTTTTTGAGTCATTTAATTGCGGGCGTTAAATTAGGATGTAACACAATGACATAAGTGCAATAACATATTAATTTTGTAATAACTTTAATTAACTGTTGTGACAATTTTAATTTATATAATTTATTAATTGCGGATGGACATATTTTTTGTAATATTTTTAATGTTGTGACAATTTTAATTTATATAATTTATTAATTCTGATTGACATACTTGTTTATTTTATGTTAATGATTATGTGGATGAATAGTGTTGGGAAATTTAAAGGTTTATAATTTATGGATTTTGTTGCTGAAATCATGCTTATTAATTTCATTTAATTGATATTCCAAATATTGCATGCCAGATTCTGGTAAAGTGTGTGAAACGAAAATCCAAATTTTAACAACTATTGTATACCTACCTACCACATTTTGAGCAATAAATGATATTCTATTCTATTCTATTCTATTCTATAAGAAATTACTAGGTAATTTCTTTATTTGGGGCGTGGGTAGATGTAGCATGTGTGCTCGGGCAGGCCCTAGGTTAGGACAGATCCCAAGACAGAAAGGCGTTTGGAGGCCTCATGTCTGGAGGGGCTTTAGGTTAAGTAGGCTTCCAGGTGCGGTTGCTTGCTCCCATAGGGCAGCCGGGGCTTTAATTAGTTAAGCAGGTTAGGTTAGGTTAGAACATGTAGGAAGGAGGTCGGTTAGCTTGGACGGTTCGGAGCAAGCAGAACTTGACAACAATGACAGACGACAACAATGGAAACAGATACTATGCCAGGTAGTTCAAATTTGAAGAGGAAAGGACAGAATCTGATCGTGGACCCTGATACAAAACAGGAGATACAAGATCCAAAGAGACCGAGAATGGTGTTAGACGCTGACAAGAAAGTTAAGTGCCTAAGGACCTTGATAGCAGCGTACGACAAAATGGTGGTTGGAGTGGCAGCAATGAAAAGTCCCATAGACACAAAGGATGCAAGATCCATCGCTGCCAACACTGCAACTGTTAGTGAAATGAGAAGTGAGGTCATCTTCGCATCCCAGATTATCAATGTCTTGTTTGCGGCACACAATTATCATAGGCAGAGAGAGTGAAAACAACGACCACCAACATACAGTTAAAGGTATCTTCTACAGACTATAGTCTTAGGTATAGGGGCACCAACTACCCGATAAAGAGGGAGGATGTCCACAAGTTGTGGTTAGAAGAGACAAAGAGGGAGAAGTTGGAGTACAAGAACTTTTCTCTGGACAGTGATGAAAATTGGTACGGGACAATGGGACCATATCTAGATATGTTCGCAGCTTTCAAGCTACGGCTGGACGAACTTAGACTTGGTCATGGCACAATGCCTATAAAAAAGGTGAATGGGGAACATACCTCCTTTCAGGTGTCCAAATTCGGTTTGACTGGTGCTCACCACATTTTGTTGGAAGGAAGCAGCTTTCCCCCAGAACGCCGATCCTCCATAGTTCAGAGTTTAGGGCCTATGACAGCCTTTTTATGCATGGTGCGCACAGAAGGAATTTACAGGGGCAAGTTTGCTGCAGCGGTGAAGAGAGCAATGGCACACATACCTGCAATCGACGACATTATAGAAATTACTAAGAACATCAAAATGTCTTTTGACTTTCTCCACTCTAATAACGTTAATTGCTGAGATATTATTGATAACAACATCTCGACAGGCAACACGCATGTGCTTCCCACTTAACTTTCTGTCTGAAGCATTTGCAACAATGAGTAACACTGCACAAGATGAATTTCTCAAATTCTTCAACACAACTGGATCTGGGGGATGGTTATTGTACAAGCAATGTATGGGGATGAAATGGACGATGTAAGGGACTATGAAGGAAAGGATAATAACCGAAGTGGACACAAGCGGACACGCACCAAGACTGTCAGACTGCGTATCGTTACTTTTATTATTATATTATTATCGAGGATTAATGAAGAAATCTTTAATGGTATGAATGGAGATGTTCATACATTTTTATCGCGAATCGAGCAATACTTTATCATCAAACGCCTAGATGAAAATGAGAAGATCGCTACGCTGCCGGCATACCTCGGTGGTCCGGCGGCGGCGTTCATGAATGAATACGAAGAAAGGAATGAGATATTCACATTTGACGACCTCATCGTTGCTCTTGAAAATGAATTCTCGCCCACCACAAATTATGTGGAACAATTTTACTCTCGCCAGCATCTACCGGGCGAGGATATCATGTCATTTTTCTACAATCTCTCCGAAATAGCCGCGAAAGCGAAAATTGATGATGATAAAACGCGGCCACAGCATGTGGGAAATTCCATTTACTTTGGAAACTGTTTGAAATTGCAAGCCACTGTTGTTCTGTACCTGACACCTAAAACAGATATAAAAAGTATATATTATTTTACAGAATGAAACGGATACTAACAATGAAACAGTAAGCGCAACTCAAGTCGCTCAAGACCTTTCACTTGACAATGACAATATTCAAGTTATGAAAAATCAGCAGCAACAATAAGATGACGCCAATAACACACAATCTAGAGTTGCAACACAAGACCAGAGATCCAGCAAACGAAGCAAAAGAAGACCTGCGAAAGACACATACGATTTATCAGACGAAACTCTTTCTGAAGCTTTCAGGATTCTCCAGCAGTGCACAGAACCACAGCCAATCCCACTGCCTTGTGACTCATACTCGGCATTTGGACAATACATAGCCAACGAAATGAGAAAATATGATGCAGTAACTCTGGCGCACGTAAAAAAAGATATATGCAGAATAATATTTCAAGCCGGCACAGGAGCTTATAAACAATATGGCTATTATACTCAAAGCTATGCTAGCTCACCACTAACTCCTCAACCCTCTATTACCCCCGATGACTTCTTCAATTCAATCAGACATTCCACCTACCTCTTCCCCTCCGATGACTTCTCAAAATCCATCAGACATTCCTCCTCTCCCTTCCCCTCCGATGACTTTTCGCAATCAATCAGACATTCCTCCTCCCCCTTCCCCTCCGATGACTTTTCGCAATCTATCAGACATTCCTCCTCCCCCTCTGCCTCCTGCCTCCTAATGATGCTAAAACATAATGCGAGCGACTATTTAAAAATAATTTCACCTTTCTTTCTTTCTATGGTTATTTTAAAGTTTTATTAAAGTGATTGGACTAAATTGACAAGATATTGGTATTTTTTTTACTTACCTTTTCATAATCCTTTAAATGTTCGATGATGGCATCACAAACTTCAGGAACAATCTTCGAAATATATTGTTTGGAAATGCAAAAGAGATACTGCAAACTGGTATAAGAATCACCTGTCGCTAAGAACCGTAATGTCAAAAGTATCTTTTCTCTCACGGTTACCGCTCGACGCCAGTTTGTATCATTTCTTCAAAGTTTGCTTTCCAAGTTTGAACACAATAGATCCAACTCCTCTGTATTAATGCGTGCAAAACTTTTCTCAACTCCATCAGTTATCAATTCTTGGTACAGTTCGTTACCGTTATGTAATAATCTGTTCTTATATATTGTCTGGATCCAATATCGTCTTTGATTAAATTTTTGTTGTCTTCTCTTTTTATAATCCTATTTATAAGGATAAAAGCAACAGCTGCCACCGCAACACGTACGTGTGGTGCCATGATGTCCTAATTTGCCAACTGAACTAACGAACAAAATGGCTCGGGCTTGCCGCGCGCGGCCGCCTCGCGATGATTCCGAGGCTGCCGCGCTCGTTCGAGTAAGTTTCCTCGCGCGGCAAATGCCTCGCGAGGCTGCTCGCTCTGTGTGGACGCGCCTAATGACACACAAAACCTATGCAATACGACAAAATTCAAAACTAGTTATTTTGTTGCTTACACAAGAAAATACGGTATTCAGAATTTGGTCATTTTATACCCTGTTTATATATTTTCAATTTTACATACAAAAGCAAAGTGCCGGTACGAAGCGATTTATTTGGAAACTGCAAAATGAGAATAATTAACACACAGACTGACTTATTAGTCTTTCATGCAATCGTAAGTTGTTATAAAGGGTGTCTCAGAATGTTTTTCGTTTTTGAATTGACCAATACGCGCCAAGCGCAGGTAGCAAGGGGAAGGGAGTGGTCTCAAACGCTTGGCCGGCTTGTTAAGTTTAGTAGCCATGAATCGTTTCACGGGACAGCAGAGCGCGTTTTGCGTTCGAGCGTTTTATAAAAACAACGATTCCTACATTATTGTTCGTCGTTTCTACAGGACACATTTTAATCTAACAAGCTTAAAACATGTGCCAAGTGCCAATTTAATTAAACATTGGGTTACCAAATTTGAAGTGACTGGGAATACAAAGCTGGACAAATCGTCTGGGCGCAAAAGGACATCAAGAACGAGCATGAACGTCGACCGCGTTCGCAAGTCTGTTATGGACGACCCACGACAGTCGTTGAGATTGCGCGCAGCTTCTCTTAATTTGAACAAATCTACGGTTCATCGCATTATTTCGAAAGACTTACATTTTCACCCCTATAAAATTGTTATTGTTCAAGAAATGAAGCCTGATGATCTTGATAAAGGAGTCGAATTCTGCAAAACAATGAAAAACTGTTTTAGAAGTTTCAATAACATCTGGTTCTCAGACGAATCGAATTTTCACATCAACAGTCACTTGAATAAACAAAATTGCAGATACGGGGATTCCGAGAATCCGCTAGAACTGCATCAGAAGCCCTTGCACTTGCCAAAAGTTGTTGTTTGGACTGCCATATCAAATCAAGGAATTATCGGTCCTTATTTTTTGAGGATGACCGAGGTCGAATTCAGACCGTTAATTCTGATCGATATTGCCATATGATCCGGACTTTTTTGGCTACAGAAATGCAAAATCAGTATGGCTACAACCGCAACACCTTTTTCCAGCAAGATGGAGCCACTTCTTATGTAACAAATAACTCATTCGCTGCTCTTCACGATTTATTCCCTGGAAGAGTGATAAGTTGCCGAGGAGCTCAACGGGCCACCGAATAGCCCTGATTTAACGCCTGCTGATTATTTCCTATGGGGCTACCTAAAAAGTAAGGTTAACAATCCATTGCCACCCAACCTGAATGTTTTAAAGCAAAAAATCACTGAAGAAATCAACTCTATCCCAAGAGCGATGCTCCAGCGAGTGATTGAAAATTTTACCTCCAGGTTAAATGAGTGTGAACAAGTGAATGGTGCGCATTTGCAAACGATTGTTTTTCATAAATAAACTCCAAGAACTCTTTATTTTACCAGAAATAAAAGTTGTTTTTTATTTAACATCTAAAAACGAAAAACATTACGAGACACCCGTTATATTTACCTATCTTATAATCTAAAAAGTTGTATTGTAAATCAAAACATTTTACTAAACGTAATGTTTGTCATGATGATACCACTCATTATTGTATTATAAATATTGCAGGCAGGGAGACCTAAGTAAGCCCAGTAGTGGCCCACAAGGCAAAATTGCAAACTAGAGACAATGGAGCGAATTAACATCACTCCACAGGAGAAGCGAAATCGCTGGATAAATGGAAAAGGGAAATGTTTTCATTTCAATATAAATACATAACCTTATACATATGTTGCTGCTCCACATTACTACTACATATTAAGAAATAGGTACACGTAACTCACTCATCTGTTGTTTCAGGCACAGACAAATCTGCCAGAGGCACCAATCAAATTAAAATTGAGTGACATTGAGTAAAAATAATAGCAATATTAAATACCATTGCAGCTACTGGGGATCCAGACAAACCTGAAGTAGGTCTGCAGGTTTGTGTGTGTTAAACTTTAATAATATGACCACGCCACACATAATGTTATAGTTTTAATTGAGTAACAAAAGCTTTTCCAATAATTATATGACCTATAATTTCATTTATGTCATAGCAGTCAATTTTTATTTGTTTGAATAAGAATAATTCAATATTTAATATAATGTATTTTCAAATTAAATAGAGGAGGAAGTGCCGGCCCCTCCATCGCTAGCCACACCACCAGCCGCCTCACCACTCGCTCATCCCAGTTGCTGGCATAGTTGCCAGCCCGGCTATTAGCGCATGACAATATTTCCCTTAATGTGTCTCTAGGGTGCTGCTGTCGCGGTCTGCGTTGACATACATAGTGGACAAAGACAAGTCTTTCGTAATGTCAATGGTTGGTGCACTACCAGCGAAGAGATGTCACGCTCAGAACATCACGCAACTGATTCTATATATACGTACGTGATACAGCAGTATACACCAACTCAGACATTGAGAAGTAATCGCCACATGGAAAACACAAGTCATATATTAAAACTTATTAATTAAGTAAAGGTGGTTAAGGAGCATACGCCATACGTTATTAAATAACACCGGAACCAACCCACTGCGCATCTTTAATTTATTCCCATATAAATCATATGCACGGTTTATCCGTGATAGGGTGGAACCTAAAGGCGGACTCCTTCCATTAGTAAATCATCTTCCAGATCACCTATGGGATCATACACTGGATACTATAGTAAATTCCTTCCTTCGAGAGAGAACCCTACAAAACAACCATTAAAGGACCCGAAGAAGAGTACATTTTTTTTACTTGGCTTAGTATAAGTAGTAAACGAATTTAAGCCACCACAATTAGAACAAGTGCTGTAGAAGAGGGTTTCTGTGGATATCCCCATATATCTGAAGAACCGAAAGAACGAAGGAAGCTCTCGTCACCCACGTTGATCAGGTTTGGGATTCGTTTCGCGGCTCGAATCTCTGGAGACAGCCTGCGAAGCCTGCCAGCCTGCCTTTGTAATCAAAACCTTTGAAGAGTGTCTTAGCCATGGCTTTTTTAATTCGCTCTCATTGATTTTCAGGACACAGTTCGAGCTGAACCTTTCATAAATGGACATACAGAGAAGGTCAGTATTATTTCTAGCTGCTGGTTCTCAAAAGTAAGTGTATTTTGAGTTCATGCTAATTAGCAGCTTTTGTATTGCAGCATCGCAAATTCTCTATGCCAATGTTTTGGCCGGAGGCCGGAGGCACCAGGTTCAGACACCGCCGACCGAATTACAAAGTCTTGGCAGGAGGCCGGAGGAGTCGGCTACGACTCATCTGTCGACCGCAGGAGATTGCTTTGCCCGGAGGCCGCAGAAGCCGGCTCAGATACCTCTGCCGTCCGATCAAGATTCCAATTCTTCATACGTGACGACTAGGTCGTCGTGGTCGTCGGTCGACGACGGGAAGTCCCTATGATTTCGAAATATCCTACGAGTGCGTGTCCTACTTTATTATGCTCTGGCCCTGCTATTTTAAAATTTCCTCATCATGAGTCGGTAATGTTTTTTTAACCCTCCTGGTGCATAATGCAGAAAAAAGCCATTCTAGTGTATTCAAATATTATTTCCGCGGCCCGGTGCCGGACCCGATCCACCATATGGGAAACGCTGGTAAGGGGGTCAGAGAGTGCCGGTACTACATACAGCGCAAGAGTCCTGGGTTGGATACCAGATATTTTTATTTTATTCTCACTGTATGTCTATAATTTAGATAGACTATATAATGTAGTCTTTGTAATTTTAACTTAAAAAGCCTCTGTTGATATTACCTACAATACCATAGTACTTAGCCCAATGCCAAATGTTGCGGTGGATGTGTGGCTTTACGCGACTTGATCAAGTGCGTAACGTGTTCATCCGTGGCAGCCTTGGCGTAAGAGATATCGCGTATAAGATCGAAGAGGCACGGCTGCGCTGCCGGTATCAGGAAAGAGATGGCTCCGCAAAAGGCCTAAGAAGCGATGGATTGACATCGCCGAGCCGGACGCGAGAGCCAACGGCTTACGATGTGACGATGCCGAAGATCGGGCAAATTGGAGAAAGTAAAGTAGGACAGCGGACCCTGGCAGTAGCCGGGATTGTCCGCTCGGATGATTATGACTATAGTACTTAGCTCATTTTGATACAGTATATAAGGGACCGCCAATAAGTACTTTTATTATAGCTATTGATTTGATTTCTGTTTTTTCAAGACATTGTTTTTTCTTACAGGTTTTATGAGCGATACAATCTTCCAGGAGTAGTTGGGTGTATTGATTGCACACATATAGCCATTGTCAGGCCCAGTGAACATGAGGAGCGATTTTTTAGTAGGAAACATTTTCATTCTATCAACAAGTGGTATGTTTAAATACATCATATGTAGGTATCATTACTCAATAATTGTAATGCACTGTTATTGTCTTTATATACCAACATTTCGCCCATGTAACAGTGGCACATATTTGTGCATATTTTAACTGTCCACTTGTCCATAACCCTGTCTCACAAGTTTATTATTTTAATATATGTAACTTCGACTGTAATATCCTAAATGTGGATGCTAGATATGGTAGAGCGTCGCAAGATTCTTTTATTTGGGTCTAAATGTCAAGACATAAAGGATCATCTGGAGGGTCTCCAAGAGACAACTTATCTATTAGGTAAGCAAATTCTAATTACTAAGGAAACTTACAACCACAGGTATATAACATCTCACTGTTGGGCAGAGGTCTTCCCTTGTGACAAGGAGGTGAGGAGCATAGGTAGGAGCATAATAATAGATATAATTTATTTGTACTTTTTTATACGCTGCGCAGTGACAAACGAGCAGACAGTACACCTGATGGTAAGCGGTAACTGTCACCCATAACATCGATCATGTCATTATACGACTTGAATTTGGATAGCACAAAAGGACAAATAAACACAATACAATTGCACGTGGTCAATTGGAACCCACAACCCCGCAAACGGATGGTAGACTCACTCCCCACTGGCCTACTACATCAGAATTAACTCATTATTATTTCACTTTTACAGGTGATTCAGGATATCCTCTACGAGAGTATTTTCTGACACCAATAGTCCATGTTGAGGAAAACACTCCAGAAGGCAGATACAATATTGCTCACAAGCGCGCCCGTTCCACCATTGAACGCACATTTGGGATCGTAAAAGATCGGTGGAGATGTCTTCTGGCAGCGAGGGAGCTTAACTACCATTTTCTGGATAGAAATAGCAGGCAAGATAATATTAGTCTGCTGTGTTTTTCACAATATGTGCATAAGGGCTGGTGTGAATGCTCCAGAGTTGACAGAAGCTGATCTCCAAGCAAAAAATGCTCGGCAGGGGGTCGTAGGGGCAATGGTCATTGCATTGGTGCAGAAGCTCTAAGGGGACAGAGGGAGAGTGAGCGGGTAGTTAGGTTATTTGGTTAATTCCAGAAGAACCAATTATTTAATACAATTACTTTGTTGCACTGAAACCCTTATTATGTATTTTGATATTAATTCTAAATGATTTTGACATTGTGTATACATTTGTGTTACATACTTTAATATTGACTGATGACTTCCTTTATTGCAATTATAAGTGTATTGTTACTTGTTCTGTTTTGTGAGATCAGTGTATTGGCATATTGCTGTTATTATAAATAAATAAAACAATTTTATTGTGTATGTAACCCAAATATAAATATAATTAATCGCTAATAGAAACAAAAATTCTAATCATAACTTAAAAATAAAAATCTCCAATTCCAAGTTAAAAAGAAATGGGCCACAGGGTCTACGGCCCACGACCCACTTGTATTCATATTCCGGGCAAAGTGCTTTGTTCGCTTTTGTTCAAGAAGGCGTCACAAACTCGCACCAACCCATTTGAAACGTCAACTTATTTTTTGAAAACCGTAGTCCATTTCAATTTAATTATCGCTTTTACTAGAAATTGCAAAAAATCAAGAAAAAACATCTAAAATCTCGAACTCGTTTGTTTGTTTACATTTAGTCACTCTTTTTATTAATAAAAGGCATAGGCAGGCAAGCACATGCGTTGTATAAAGCCAATTTATTTTCTTGAAGGGTCACAACGTTCGGTTCGGTCGGGTATCGGTCGGATCCGAAAGTTTCTGATCGTCATTTCGCAGTAGACCTCTATATCAGGTAATTACAGGGGCTTTAATCTATATTATTGCCAAATTTCATCAAAATGCGTAGAGTAATTTTTGTGTGATCGAGGAAATACATCAATCCTTACAAACTTTCGCATTTATAAATTACTAACTTTTATTTTATTTATTTAATACTTTATGCACAAAATAGTACAAAGGTGGACTTTTGCCCGCGACTTCGCCCCCATCAAGATTCGGACCAGTTCCCGCGGGAACCACACTGAATTTCGGGATCCAATTAAAGCATATGTGTCATTGGACGCTAAAAGCTACATTACTGCCTATCAGGAATCCGTTCGGTAGTAGTGTAGTGCATGAAAGAGTAACAAACATCCAAACATCCATTCTTAGGAAGGCAGGATAGTAGGATGTGAAGTGTAGTAGGTAAATGTTACGCAAGGGCCTCGGATTCGATCCCCTGGCTGACAGATACTAAGTCCATTCATGTTATAGATTAGAAAATCTGCCTATCTATAAATAATATTGATATTAATTATATATTATGATTTCAGGCTACCACTACCACAGACGCCGCCGCCGTCGTTGTCGTCGTCGTCGAAGACACGCCAGAACAACTAGAACTGCTAAATTATGTAGATAAGTATCTAGCGAGATCGCCACCCGTTATAGAATGCAAAATTTGTGGCTACGATGTAATATTTGGTTATTTAAGGTAAGCTTAGAAGCTTCTAATAACAAAATTTCATTAGAATAACCAAATTTTATTGCCACCTATGGAAATCCCGCTGTCCACTAGCTACACCATGTTAGTGGCCTATATTCCTTTGTTCCGAACTTTTTAGGCTAAAATAATATATTATAATTAATATAAATTTATCTATCTACACTCATAGCATAATGTTCCAATTACATATTCGAAAACAGTTGTTTAAGGATACACTTTTTTCACGCCAGCCTATACAATTTAAAAAAAATACTTTTACGATACACCATTTCCATACTATTTTCATTACAGCTGTATCGAAAAATAACTTTGTAATCATTATGCAACACTTTTCTTTTTTAAATTTTTGTCGGGCGCCGGGACACGGCTAAATAATGTAGGCTGAATACCTAAATGTCTTTAACAAATTCAAAATTAAAATTTTCCTGTTATATTTGTGATCATTTCATAGTCTGTGGTTGTGATTGTGTACATTTGGAATTATTTTCCCGCTAAACAGAATATTTTTTCTAACGGTGTTCCACATGCAAAACAGTTTGCAGATGGCGCCAGCGGCGGTCCGGACACGTCAAGCTTTGTTGATATTGTGGTTAGAGAATTTAAAAGTGTTTATTTATTTAAAACGAGTTGAGAGAGTTCATGAAACCATGTATTCGACTTGAAGGCTCGTGGAGCTAAAAGAGGAATTAAAGAGACGAGGAAGAAAAGTAACGGGAAAGAAAGCTAACCTAACCTAACCTAACCTAACCTAACCAGACCTTATCGAACGGTTGGTAGTACAGACCTAAAAAATCCCCTAAAACTTGCCAATATCTCGTGCTTTTGGCGTTATTTCTTTCTATCGTGGTACTTATTAGCTAATCCAATGTGAATATTCTCCAAAGAAGGTGTTTAAATGGACATAAAAGCATTATGTTAACGCTAATATAAATAAAGCTATTATTGCCATAGTCGGCATTCCGGCAAGCAAGCAAGCATCTCAACCAAGCCAAGGTCTTAATATTCCTGCAGCAGAGATATACCATGATATAAACAGCTCGTCAATCCTGCCAAAAATTACTAAGCAGTACATCCAATGTTACTTTGACAGGTCAGTATATATTTTTATTATAATTGTAAAACGAAGACGATATTTTCGCAAGGCGCAGAATGCCTTACTTAAATTTACCTATTTTTTACCCACAGGTTTGGCAAAAACATAGTCGAAGCAAAATCGCTTTACGAATCTAGGTACCTCCTTGTTGCGAGGTATTCTCAGTCTGGACAGGACACATATCTTAAAGGTAAGAAAATGTTTTTATTTTGAAATCTATATAGAATTTCAATATTTTCCATCTAGATTCATTTCTTCCTAGGCTCACTTCATCCAACTCTTGGTTTAACCCTCAGTCGTTTGGGGTCATTGGTGTTAATATTTAAAATAGTCCTACCATTTCTAAGTTGAACTATAGTTGCCACATATTGTCACAAACTTTAATTCTCGCGTAAGATATGGACGGCTTGTTTGGGTGGACTCCACATGATCCATAATTTATATTATATTTTTAATCAATCTTTAAGAATACCAAAAAGTTAAGTTAAGTGTTTTGTACACTGTTGTACTTTGAGGTTCTCAGGGACCTCACAATATGAATGTTACAATAAAAAATTGAACAGGATACAAGAGGCCAAAGTAACAATAAAAAATGGCATGCTATCCGCAAGACGCATATAACTGCAAGTATTTTCCATACTGTTTGCCATTTAAGACCGCAGACACTAAAAAGCTATTCCAAACAAATATTTAACAAAACTCAGATCAAGACCAGAGCTATGGCACATGGCCAGGTTAATGAAAAAGTTGCAATTAAAAAATATATGGAAATGACCCACTTGGATGTGATTGAATGTGGCCTGTTCATATCTGCAGAACGTCCCTATCTGGGAGCTCCTCCTGATGGTCTTTTGGGGCCAGAAACTATAGTTGAGGTCAAATGCCCATATTCGTCTAGATACAGTAGTATTGGAGCCTTCAGTGTGATCTTATGTGTATATGTGCTGAAAGTCGCCTGTTGGGATATTGGATTTGATGGTTTCATTATTGGGATTTCTGTTGTATCTACAATCACTCTAGTAGATAAGAAATCCTTCTTAAACTGCTTCGGCATAAAAAACTGAACAAGATCTTTATTGGCCAAAATCTTTATAGTAGACCACATTTCATACATGAAATTTATCCATGTATTAAAATATTACTAACAGTGACACTGGATAGGTCAAACAAAAATGCCAACTCTAAATCTGGCATATTTCTCCTAAGCTTAATCATTGTGATCAATAACTGCTCCTGTGGACTCACATTAATGACTTTACTCTCCCTGTAATTTAGGTCGTAACACATTGGGCATAATGTATCAAACATCAGCATGAATTTCTCAAATGTTTCTAGTCCTGTGTAGTAGGATATCATCCTGTCATTATTTCTCAAAGCATTTATTGATATTACTCCACGATGTTGCCCAGCTTGAGTACATGTATCTACATGTAGTTTTATATCTACCATTGACTCCGGGTTTATTGGTTCTGCCATTGTGACTATATCAACAACATTACTAGTTTTTTGTTTTGGTCTGCTGCGGCAAATTCAATGTTTCTTCTTAATCTTTACTAATATCTAAGTGCTCTTGATGAGGGTGATGTTGATAATGAAGTCCAATGAAAAATACTGGGTAAATAATAAAAATAAAAAAAATACTGTCCCTTGTTTTAAGAATCTATGTTGTTGTTGACGCCCTAAAAATACATTTGCAGGTTAGATTATTGTTTGTATGTACGACAGACAGAACTTTATTTACCAAAGCCAAGGATGTATCTCTACAAACCAGTATACTTATGCAGATTCTCCTTGGTCATCAGTGTCTTTAAAGTGTTCTTTGCACAAACTTGAATGAACTGTTGCCACAAAGTTTTTTCTTCTTATAGCAATTTCCCAATTCTTTTTCAATGCGGGGTTTTTGGGAATGGCACACAGGGGCATATTAGAATCTTATAAGATTAAAACCAATAGATTGTAGCATAAAAACAACAAAATGTATGAAATTGACAGTTGACAGTGGCCGGATCGACGATGCGCCTCCTATCGGGAGAAATTCGCAGTGTGGAACCCCATTGTTGTAATTTGTGTTTGTGAATGTTTTTTCTTGTTTGGAGCAAATAAATAGATAAATGTGAAAGTAGAGAAGTGAATTTCCCGTAGCTTGATATCCTCGAAACGTAGATAAGGTACCTGCGTGTAATAAGGGCCACAGTCTAGTAAGAGCCACTTTCACAAAAACATACTTATAAACGTTATACAAGTTTCAACTCACTCACACATATAAAGGACCAATAGCAACGCTAATTTTATAGGTCACGTAGCGCGCGGGCCGCCATCTTTTCAGTAACCACGCATTCATCGCGAGCGATAGACGAGCGTCACCGTGTTATTAATTTATCTTATGAAAACAACAGAAACATTGGTAAAAATACGCTGTTTTCTGTGTTTTTCAACCAAAAACTATAAAATTAAGTATAACAGGTTGTCCAATCAAGGTAAGTTTTGACGTTTCGTAAGTAAATATGTTTTTTAAAAATCTTGCATGATTCGTTGCAAAGCCTAATAAGGGCCACTTTCGTGGCGAGTAAATGGGCCGGCCCTTATTAAACCTATGAAAATATTATTTCCCAATCATACTAATTTACTTAATTGCTCAAAATACTTGTGTTTTTTTACTTTTTCATTCGGTTTCGGAGACAAGATATTAATTTTTATTTCTTTATCATTGCTTTGTTAAATATTAAATAAGTCAAGTATTTACAGTTTCAAAAAAATACTTATCGCTTTGCTCGCACTTAAGTCTTACGACTTGTAGTCTATTTTCGCTTTTACACTAAAGGGTCAGAATTCGACCATCTCTAATTATGTTTTGTTTGCTTGAATTATTTTGCAAAAGCTACTTATTTTGTTTGTAGGTACAGGATCATGGAACCACCTCCTAAGAAGAAACGAGGTTTGTGGACACTGAAACAACTAAAAGATGCTATGACTGCGGTCCGGGGAGGAATGTCACAACGTGCAGCAGCCGCGCGTTATTCTGTTCCCAGAAGAACTTTGGTCAATCATTTGAAAAGTGGCAAAGTCGAAAAACAAATTGGGCGTCGTACAATTTTAACAAAAAAAAAGATAATTATTTGGCCACGCGAATAAAAAGACTTGCTGCTGTAGGCTTCCTTTTAACACCAAAAGCAATTCGACACCAAGCTTACGTTTTTTGCCACAAAAATAATATTCCAAACAATTTTAATCGCTCCAATAAGCGAACAGGAAAGGATTGGCTGAAATTGTTTTTGAAGAGAAACTCCGATATATCAAAGCGAAAGGTACAGATCTTAAATCCAGGAAGGGCTCAGAAAGTGAATAAACCAATCGTAAATCAGCACTTTAACGAATATAAAGAAATATACGAACAACTTATCAGAGATAGCCCCGAACGTCTATACAATATGGACGAAAAAGGTTGCAGGCTAACTATAGATCATCAGCCCATTGTTTTAACCCAAACCTAAGAGTGTGCACTTAGTTGCACCAGAGCACGCAGAAAACGTGACAATCGCCATGTGCGTAAACGCAGTAGGCAACGCTATCCCCCCGATGATACTGTTTAAGGGGTCAAGAATGAAGCCAGAATTCAATGATAATTTGCCATCTGAATCGTTGGTACGAATGGCAAAAAAAGGGAGCATGACTACGTCTCTGTTCATAGAATTTATCCGTCACTTGGGAAAGTATAAAACTCCGGGCAAGTGTCTACTTGTTTTCGATGGCGCTTCTTGCCATTTAGATTAAAATATTGTGGACGCAGCAGAAAAAGAAAACATAGTTTTATGCTGTTTGCCGTCCAATACGACTCACTGGCTCCAGCCACATGACAGAAGTGTAAACAAATCATTTGAGCATTACTGGGATGAAGAAGCTTTATCATATCTGTACCGATTCCCCGACAAAAAAATTATCAAAGCCCGATTCAATTCGATCTTTAGCAAAATATGGTCTAAATGTATGACTAATACCAATATTGTCAACGGGTTTAAAGCTACCGGGCTTTATCCTTTTGATCCAAATGCCATTCCAGATGAAGCCTATCAACCCTCACTTCCGACCAATCACCCGATGCAAGAGAACCAAGGCGCAGAACTATTCAGTCTCAAGTGTCTCCGACTCCTGGTCCTTCAGGCTTGAGAGCCCAGCGCGCAACGCGGAGCCATAGCACTGATTCCGACGAGACCCTTTTTGAAGAATGCTTGCCATCTCTAATACAACACTATAGCCGACCTTCTCCTGTCAGCCGTGTTGGAGAAAAGAAACGTTTGGTTGACTACACCACAACGGAGTCTGGTTCTGAAGAATCTATATAAGATGAGACAAATATGCCTAGCGCTGCAATCAGCAGACCGATTACCCTCAGCTCTGATTCTTCAGTCAATATGACGTTTTCGCCTCATAGACGTCAACCGATAATTATCCAAATATATAGGTCTTCTGAAGATGAAGATATCATGGCTGCGGTGCCAAGAAAAAAACGTACTCCCACTAAACGTATCGATGTATCTTCATTTGTAAACATCTACAAAGGGACGCGGGAACATTTTTCTACAGAGGACGATTCAGAGGACGACGTTCCATTAGTTAGGTTGAAATCTCAGAAAAGCACTAAAACTGAATTCCAACAACTAATACCGACACCAATCTTAGTTGTTGTGAAGAAAACAGCAAGGCTATCAATTATAAAGCCCGGATAGTGACGAAAGATTTGTTAACAGAAAGAGAAAACAGAAAAGAAAACGAACAGAAACGTAAGGAAGAAAAAAGTAAGGACAAACCTAGCAAGAAGGCAAACTCAGAAACAGAATGCAAAAAAAAAAACGACAAGTCAAACGAAAAATAGTGGTGCTATGAAAGGTAAAAATAAAGAGAACTATGCAGAGGATAAATGGATATATGGTACTGATAAATGGTACTGCTACGCTTGTAACACAGAAAGTTTTGAAGACATGCGACAATGCCCAACATGTCAAAGATGGTTTCACGAGGAATGTTTGGGCCTTACGAAAGATGACGTTGATTTCGATTGCATATTCTGTAATTAGACATTTTTGATCTGACTGACTGACCTCATCAATTTTAGATTTTGATAAAAGCGTCGTTTCTTCGTTTTTTCATGTGATCCCAAAAACTACTAAATTTATGTTATAGTAACAATGTAATTTTTTATTCCTAATATAACGATAAAAAAAAAATACAACTCACGCCTTTATTCCCCGAAGGGGTAGGCAGAAGCACCAGCTCATTGACGAAGCCCACGAGAGGCAGAACGTTGAACTGGGCCCACGTTTGGCCGTGTATTGATAAGCAATTTTATTTTATCTTATTTTATTATATTTTTATTTACTTTTCAAGAAGTGTATGTGTGTATGTAGGTAATATAAAAACTAAAGGGTGATTCAGCTCACCATAACCCACAACAAATATAGAAGTATTACAATTATAAAAGTAGAATACTTATACAAATACTTATGTGTGAACTCAAAATTATATTTTATAAGGTGTAACAAGGACCAGTTTTTTTTTTTTAATGTTCATTTTTACTGTTTTTGCCAAGATTTAAAAACAGTTGCCAATAGTTTGTAAAAAAGGTATATCCTTTGTTTAAAATATGTATGTTTACAGTGTTTTTAAAAGTTTTTTGTTTCTGTGAGTTTCATAAGGTCCATTGTTTTTTTTTTTGTTATTTAAGTATATAATTTAGATATTTTTGATGACAAAAGTTAATGTATGCTAGAAGAAAATTATATTGTGTTTTTTTTCTTCATTTCTTATCTTTAATTTATAAGTTGGAAAGTGGCCCTTATTAAAATACCGTGGTTTAATGAGGTCCACCATACGGTTTTTTAAAAAGGGCCAAATTCATTTCACGTCTCATACGTTTCACCAACATTTGTACTTTTGTTTTATCCCAATAAAGCAAATATTCTTCTGAAGACTTGTTTTTATTCATAATTTCGTTATTAATATTTCTAAATTAATTTTTAATTAAGGTGGCTCTTATTTATCACTTACAACAGAACTGACTAGCAGTTACTTCCAGAAAAATTGAAAAAATTTTAGGTACGAAATTTTAACATGAAAATATGAGTGTAGATAAAGTAGTGTATGCAACTGCATATAATTAGGTATTAAAACGTTTTTTTTTTTCGTACCTATATTTCGCCGTGTTGCGGCGCCCGACCATAATTTTAAAAAGTAAAGTGTTGCATAATGATTAAAAAGTTTTTTAACGTTACAGCTGTAATGAAAAAGTATGGGAAATAATAAATAATCATCTTGGCGTTAATGTCCCGGTTATGCTCTCGCGCACGAGGGCCTGGGGTCCGCCTTGACCATGATCCAGGATTTGGCAGGTCAGGCAATTACAGTGGAGCGACTGCCATTTGACCTCCGTGACCCTGCTACCAGGGGAACCTGACCAGATTGGATCATGGTTACACATCCAGTCGCCTGAATAAGCAGGTTTCATCACGATGTTTTCCCTCACCGTAAGAGCATCGGTTAGTATTCAACTAATGTACAACTCTGAAAACAGTCATTGGTACATGGTCGAAGCGGGATTCGAACCCGGGACCTCTGGCTTACGAGTCGGATGCTGTAACCTGCCATGCTCATAATGCTCGGCCATCGACGCTCAGTATGGGAAATGCTATATCATAAAGTCATTTTTTAAATTTTATATTCCGGCGTAAAAAACGTGTATCCTTAAACGACTGTTTTCGAATATGTAATTGGAACATTACGATATGAGTGTAGATAATCTACTATTACGTAATTATATTATAGTTTTAAGTTTTGTAAATATTTTTTTTACTACCTACATTATAGATTTTAAAGTATACATTTTATCTTATTTTTTAAATATTATAACCTTAAACCTAATGTCTACCTTTATTCTAGAGCAATGGTATGAAGGATAATCAACACGCTGGGTATGTTTTATGAATCATTTATTAAAATAGGGAATACTACTCCAGAATTTATCACCATTAATCATTTCACCGCTGCCTGCCATCTATGTGGCCACCTACGTGGAGGCATGGGAGCCGGCACCTGAGGCCTCTTTGACTCTGGCGTTGTTGTAGTCGGTGACGCTGGCAACTGAGGACGGATCCAGCACCACGAATACTTTACTTCATACATCATAGTTAAACCTTAAAAAAAAGTGTTTAATAAGATAATAGGTTGCTTGTTCGTAATCCTTATGTAAAATAGAGACTTACTCTTGTGATATGTCGTCCCTGTGTTTCTTTTATAACTAATTGTTCTCACGGGTTGCTCGACCTGAATGACATAGTAGGTTACCAATCCATTTAGAGGTTAATTTAATTTTGAAATAAAAGATCTTCAAAGATAAGTATCCGAATTAAACTCGGATGAAGTCGCGGTCAAACGCTAGTCAAGAGCGGCCAAACCCTTCCGGGACTCGATCTCATTCGGCCATTAAAGGCTATTCTCGTATAGAGGACAAAAATAAACTATATTTCTTTTCTTCAAGTCATATTGAGCCCGTGACTGATGTGTCAAAAAATAAATCCATTTCAACTTTTGTCAATAATTTTTTCAAATTAATAAAAATCACGGATGTGAATTTTAATAAAAATTACACATTTTGCATAAACTTCGTGTCAATGTGATCAATGTACATACCTATGTCGTAATGATTACATACCTCGTAATGATTGTGATTTTAGTGATTGCCTAGTATTTTAGTGATGTAAAGCTCTAATTATTTGGATACCTATACCAATGATGACACATACACAACACGAAATAAAAACAATCATGGATGAACCTGTGTAATGAACAACGTGACGATTATTTAAATCAAATATTGGTAAATTCATTCTATACGGAAGATCGAAGTGTTGTGAAAATTTGGACGCAAACATAAATGCAATGTCGGCGTTTACGCCAATCCATTAGTTTTAGCGCATAGCCACGTCAATTCGCATTCGGCAATCATCAACGCCACACGTACTCACTATCATATCATTTTATCATTACCTATCAATTTAGTATAACTTAATCAATAAAGTATTATCTTTCTCAATATTAGCAATTTATCATTTCTATCATAAAAGGTGTACCGGCTCGTACAGTAACTGTGTCAGTATTTCCGGATTATTCGAGGTTTATTTATCGAAAACCAAACCCTTTCTCTCATTGTGTCAGATACAAAGAGTAAAAATAAATAATCCGCATATCGGATTATTTATTCATGAGCTGTGCCTCGTAATTTTAGAACTTTCATGTTTTCTTTTAAAATCTGAGTTTGTGAGAACAAAGGTACATTTATAAATAATACTTTATCTAGTTTATCGGGGTTAGTACTTCAAAAAACACGCTTGTCTGTCATGTGCGCATCTCAAGACCTGACAGCGCCAAGAGAAGGTAGGGGAGACCCGTACAAAAGCGTATACCAGGGTAAAACTTTACAGTTAGCTGTGTCCGTTATTATTTTGAATTAGCCGCGCATTTGCCGACCACGGCAAGTAGCCTATAGGATCAATCTGTCAACTAGGGGCTTGCACCGAAGCAGTGAGTACCGGAGAATCACCGGTGATTTACCGGTAAATGTTGTTTAGTTTTTAAAAGGTACCTATAGGAAAAGTTCATGTCGTCCGATCTGTAGGACAACGGCAGTCGGACCACGTGGCCAGAGGGCTTGCAATGTGTATAATCATGTGTGTTTCATTTCTTGTTACGAGTACCTACTGTATATTGCTTTTTGAAACATTTGTAGGACAACAACTTTCTTGTTCTTCATCTAAACATGTAGTCATCCTTTTCCTATTCTTCTATAGATCTTATAGATCTAAATAGAAAATAAAGTTAGTCAAATTTTAAAAAGGTGAATCAAAAACTAATTTAGCTCACCCTGAGTTTCCATCCAATAAGATTTTTTGAAACAATACGAAAAACGAATATTAAATGACTCTAAAATATTGAATGTAAATCAACTAATTGATATATGTATTAATGAACGACGAATGATCATTTAACGAGTGATTTAGTTCGATGTACGCATAGATTCGGGGATCCCCCTTTCATAGAATCTTATTCGTAATGAGGAGACATAGACAAAAATACTTTCATTGTCCTTGACAATAGAAATTTCCCTAAAGTATTTTATTCGTTACGTACCGTATTCACTCACTCGTTCAATTATTTATTCGTTGCAGTCTTCGATCGACCGGTCGATATTATTAGTCAATCTTATTTACATGTGAAGTGATAATACTAGCAACGTAGCCACAATAAAAACTTAAAAGTGAATATATTTACGTATTCAATTAAAGTAAAAAATTAAAAATTAATTTATAAAGTCATTACGAACATCAGCTTTAACGTAAGTAGTTGTATATTTTATTTTTATCATTCTGTTCGACGTTTACGCCCTGTTAATACTTACAAAATTTATAAATATTGATAATTTTTAATTCTTTTTTATGAATTTCAGAATGCCGAAAGTTCAGTCAAAAACTAGAGGCCACTTTGACAAAGTAGATGAAAGCGGCACCAAAGTACGATGTAAATTATGTACTGCCGTACTAACAACTGGTGGTGGAACATCAAATATGTTATCACATTTGAAAAGAAAGCATTCCGATATTGTGAATATACAAACAGATTCTTCTATGTCATCTGACAATTATGACAGTCATCTTACAAATGATAGTATATGTACTATGGAGCAACCTCCTAATACAAATTCTAAAAAAGTGGACGAATCACTAACTTTGATGTTAGCGACAGATTTTCAACCTTTTTGAATGGTGGATGATATGGGTTTTAAAAACTTTGTTCGGCATATTAACCCAAACTACAAAATTCCAGATAAAATAACGATTCGTTATGGCTTAATGCCCAAAATATTTAATGAAGCGAAGACAAATCTGAAAAGAATCTTATCTGAAGTTGATAACTTGTCACTGACCACAGATGTTTGGACAAGTAATTCCATGGAGTCCTACATCACACATACTGTACACTTTTAACAGAGTGGCACACAGCAGATCATTTAAAAGATGTTGTCCATCAAATATTGATCAGAAATAAAGTTATGTATTACGACAGATAATGGGGCCAACATAGTAAAAATTGTTGGACTGTTAGGAATACGTCACATGTCTTGTTTTGCACATACTGTAAATTTGCTTATAGATGATTCCTTTAAAATCCCTGAATTAATTAACTTGATAGAGAAGTGTAAAAAAATAGTTAAATATTAAAAAAATTGCCACACTGATACTTCGCAAAGAACAAAAGAAGCAAATCCTGATGTAGAACCATTACAGTTAATACAGGAAGTTCCAACACGCTGGAATAGCGTTTATTATATAATAAAAAGAATTTTAAAATTCATATAGTATAACGGCCGCACAAAGAAAACTGCCTCAAGCACCTCATATTATTAGCTCAGAAGAAGAAAACATTTTAAAAGAAGCTTTTGTTAGATGTTTTTGAGCAAACCACTCAAATGATAAGCGGAGAACAATACCCTACATCCAGTTTAATTATACCTATTATTCATGGGCTGTTCGATAATGTTCAAAGTTTGGGCCCCAGAATCTCTACAACGGCGGGTGAAATATTTTTGCAAACAATGAATAACAGCATGAACAATCGCTTATTGGATTTCGACTCTCGAACTGTTTGCCGAATTTCCACTATACTGCATCCCGTTTTCAAGAGTAGCTTCAGACAAATGCAAAAAAAATTTGCTGCTAAAGAAGCTGTAAAGGCAGAAATTAACAATATAATCCAGGTCAGAAACGTACCTCAAAACACAGAAGAAATAGCCACGTTAGGTGAGACAAGTACAGGGTGGCCAACTTGGAGGTATACAAGTTTTTTTTGCCGCCATTTGGTTTTGGCGGTAAATATGACAGTTGTTGCATGAATATTACTATGTGTAGATACGGCAAATTTATTATGGAGCGTTTTACGACGGCACAACGTGTTTTAATTATTAAAACGTTTTACTCAACCCAGTCATGTATTGCGGAAACTCTGAGAAAATTGCGGCCGATTTTTTGTAGAAATAACTTACCTTCGCGGCTAACAATAGCTTGTAAATTTGAGCAGTATGGCATCGTAACAGATAAAGCAGTTCCTCATCGTGTCAGAAGGGCTCGTATAGAGCAGAATACCCAAATTGTTCGTCAAAGTGTAGCCAAAGAACCCACATTGTCTACCAGGCGACGTTCTCAACAACTCGGAATTAAGAGGACTTCTCTACAGACCATTTTGAAGAAAGACCTTTGTTTGTTTCCATATAAGGTACAGATAACTCAAGAACTTTGGCCTCGAGACCATGAACGCCGTCGTGATTACTGTAGTGCTATGCTAACCAAGCTGGAAAGAGACCCAGACTTTCATCAGAAAATCATTATGAGTGACGAAGCTCATTTCGACCTCAGCGGATTTGTTAATAAACAAAATTCTCGCTATTAGGGAGAAGAACAACCTTCTTTGATCCACGAACGACCACTGCATCCTCGTCGAGTAACAGTTTGGTGTGGAATTTGGTCAGGAGAGGTAATTGGGCCTTATTTCTTTGAAGATGCTATGGGTAATGCTGTTAAAGTGAATGGAGATCGGTACCGTGAGATGATTATCAATTTTTTCTCGAATCAAGTGAATCAATTGGGCTTAGGAAACATGTGGCTTCAACAAGACGGGGCCACGTGTCACACGGCACGAGCCACAATAGAAACATTACAAAGAATGTTGCCCGGTCGATTAATTTCGGGAAACGGTGACATTGATTGGCCCCCAAGATCGCCTGATTTAACAGCTCCTGACTTTTTTCTGTGGGGCTATCTAAAGGGACGTGTCTATGCTAACAGGCCAATGAACCTTCAGCAATTGAAACAAAATATTCGAGACACAGTCACTGAAATAACGCAGGAAGTGTGTGAAAATGTGATGAAAAACGCGATGAAAAAGTTTCCTCACAAGCAACTACTACAGTTGATTCTAATCCTTATATAATAAACAATAAATGTATGTTCTGCTACTACTATTTACTCTTGCACTACTTACTAGTTTATGTGAAACATTACCTCTTCCCAAAGGTTGTCTGGGAGAGATCGCTTACAGCGATAAGGCCGCCTTTGCGCGCATGTACATTATACTGATTCTTGTATATTGTCCTTTAATATGTGTGCAATAAAGAGTTTTTACTTACTTTACTTAAAGTCGCTTTTCGCATATAGTCGTGCAAGGGATTGAGGAAAAGAGACAAAATTCTTTTAATATGAGTAAGTAGAGATGGAGACATCCTAGATGATTCTTATTAGACACATTAAGGTATTGCAACACTGCCATCGCGTAATATAGTTTGAGAGTAATAGAGACAAAGGAGTGTCTGATCGATCGGTCACCACATAGATAAACCAAGAATAACAGGGTTTTTACTGTTTGGTTGGGTGACACGTCAACGGGTCAACGCTTTTGTTTGTTTAAAAATTGAAATTTGTTTGTGGTGAATGAAAGTAACTCTTTTGTTGTAATTATATAGTTATACTTATTTAGTTTTAAATAGTTACTAAAATGTCGGCAGCCCGAAAAAACTCTAGCCTTTTATGGCGTCATTTTGAGAAAGACAATGACAGTGGAAAAGCGGTGTGCAACATTTGTAAAGAAAAAATAAGTTACAAATCGACTACTACAAATTTACGTAGTCATTTAAAACGTAGACATATATCTATATATACGTCTCTTTTATCAGAAGAAAAGGGGACGGTATCCGAGTCACTAGGCGCAAGAGTTGGAGAAAATGAAGGTGAAGGTGAATCTGTCGTTGTTCTCCCAGGTACTAGTACCAACAACTTACCAGCAGCAGCGGTAGTGGTAGCTCCTAAGCGTCAAAAAGTTATGGACACGTTTGTTCACAAAAAAATTACAACGCAACAGAAAAAAAAAATAGACCGGGATTTATTAGACCTTTGTATTGATGCATTTCATCCATTTTCAATAGTAGAAGAAAGGTCTTTCATAAAGTTCGCACAATGGATACCAGGGTATACAATGCCGTCTAGGAAAACCCTGTCAAATTCATTATTACAAGAAGCGTATACAGAGACTGATCATATTGTTAAATCACAAGTTGCTGAGGAAGCATTGACGGTATGCGTAACTACAGATTTATGGACGTCACGAGTGACGGAAAGCTATATAGCTGTGACAGGCCATTATATAACAAAAGACCTAGAAAGACAGTTTTACTGGGCTGCTGCCATTTTTCTGGTAGCCGCACTTCAGCGAATATTGCTGAACAGATTAGTGCCCTGATCGATAGTTGGGGTCTAAGAGGAAAAGTTAACTTCGCGGTCAGTGACAATGCGTCAAATATTTCCAAAGCAATTAAAGAGGGTTTAGGGTGGAAGCACTTTAGTTGCTTTGCTCATACTCTCAATTTAATAGTTGATGAAGCGTTGAAAGTGGTTAAGCCACTGACTGAAAAAGTTAAAATGTTAGTTGCACACTACAAAAGAAGTACTGTGTCTTCAGAGAGACTCGCGAAGTACCAAATACAGCAAGGACAAATACCAAAACATTTAATACAAGATGTAGAGACGAGATGGAATTCCACTTTCTATATGATACGCAGATTTATAGAATTGCAGGAGGCTGTACGTTCTACGCTAGCATTGGTGAATAAAAACATGCCAGTAATAAGCAGTGAAGAATGGTCTACCTTATCACAGCTTTGCCAGATCTTACGGTCATGCGAGGAAGTGACGAGCATGATCAGCGCACAAAATTTATTTAACGGGAAGTTACGTGATTGTCATGACGCGTTGTCTTGTAGCATCATGTAATAAAATATTAGCAAAAACCGATCTGACAAACGACGTCTCAGATGTTGCGCTTTTGCTAAAATTAGGCCTCACAGAAAGATTCAAGAATGTAGAGCAAAGTGGAACTTTTTCAGTAACTACATTGATGGACCCTAGGTTCAAGATGCACGCATTTTTAGATCAAAACGAAGCCATTAGAACAAAAGAAAGAGTAAGAAATCTCGTGGCGACGTTGATTTCACAAAAAACCAGAGATACTGTACAAAGTGCTACAGAAACAAACGACACCGTCGAGAAAGATGAATACAGCCCGTGGGAAATATTTGATAACATTATTGGACAAAATAAGACCCAAGGCACGCCAGTGTCTATGGCAATTAAAGAAGTGGACATGTATTTGTCGGACGAACTACTACCGAGGAAAAGTGTGACTGGGGCATGGAACTGTCCCTTGAAGTGGTGGAAAAACCATCAGTATGTGTACCCAAATTTAACAGAAATATTTATAAAACACTGCAACATCGTTGCGACGTCAGTACCTTGCGAACGTATGTTCTCGAAGTCGACTTATTATAAACAATAGACGAAGTAGATTGACGACAAGTAAAGTCGAGAAACTGATGTATTTAAATGTAAATATGAACCCCGATAGATTTCAACAAAAATAAACATGTCCATAATGCTTATGTACATTAAAAAATTACAAAAACTAAAAAAAACAAAAAAAAAAATTAAAAAAAAAAAAGATATATATTATAAATGTATATAGAATGATTGTGTAAATAGAAAAAAAAGCAAAGATTATGTAAGTATGTATAATAAATCATACAATAAGGCAAGAATAAAAATAAAACAAAAATAGAACATAAAATTATTATAAGATGTATATATGTAAATACCTACAAATTATTATGTACATAAAATGAATTAAACTTTTAAATACGCCTGGTATTCTCACCAGCCAGTCCTAAGCCTGGAAAAGTATGAAGGGAAGTTTATTCCATTAGCTAAATTCACTCTTATTTATTTATTTACAGAATTAATTACACGGGTAAACCTAACTACAGTAATTAATATCTAACCTAATACAATATTCTTATAAATTAAAATTAATAGACACTATAAATTAAAATTAATAAGCACTGGTTCACAGGTACAGAAACGATGACAGTCAGATTTAATTTTACTTAAATTATCAGCAAAGATTACTCAAACAAACGAAATCAATTTTTGAAACGAATAAATGACTACCTTAAAATTGTTTAGCGGGTTGGCGTACCGTTAATCGACTACTTAGAATGCTACATTTCTATTAACTGCAATGTATGTATTCAGTTGAACCAACCAGTTAATAACGTTAACTGCTTTTTCAACTAGTTGATCATTAATAATAATCGGTTTAATTTCGTTAACGCCAAAGCCGTCAATGACCCACCTCTACTAAATAGGAGGTGATCTAGCTAAGAGTGGCGGGAATCCGACTGCTCTTAGTAGCAAGGAACACTAGGGTGGTCGATCGAATCTCAAACCTCGAACGTAGCCGTGAACTATATATGGAAACGCGGGCGCCCATTCGATAGCGCGATGTAGAATTGGGTCAGCGCCATCTAGTGACCGTCAGCGGTACTGTGCGTTCTACGTTGTTTGGGTGCGTGGTGTTACAATAGTAAATTTTAAATGGCCATACACACTGTATGATGTCATAAGTTAGTATATCGATAAAAAAAAAATTGGACAATTGTTTGTTCAATTATATTTTCTTTTTTTATTAAAATATATTTTAAATATAATATAAATGGATGCTCCAGTTCTAAAAGTCACAAAGTTCAAATTTAGCGATTTGAAGTTGGCAACACAGACCTATATTTTGTTTTGCTCTTTCCGGCTGTCTTATTCACGCATTTCTAAGAAGTCTCTAAGTGGTATTTTTAGCATTCAAGATTTCGTATAATTCCATCCATAATCTTTTTTTTTTTTTTTTATGTTATCCGGCAGACAAACAGGCATGCGGGCCGCCTGACCTGAAAGTGGTCACCGCCGCCTATGGACATCAGCATCACCAGGGGTGCTACCAATGCGTTGCCCGCCTCTAAGGAGACCTCTAATATACCTCTTGAGCAATCCCATGTCATAGACCAAAGGAAACACCGTTGCTGGGAGCTCATTCCACATCCGAATCGTACGAGCGAGAAACGTTCTTTCGAATCTTCGCGTGGACACCACTAGAGGGTCCACGTAATGGGGATGAGTACCCAGCCCACGGCGGGTGGTGCGATTGCGGAATTGTGCTGTGGGCACCAGATCAAATAATTCCTCAGAACACTCCCCATTGTACAGCCGGTAGAACACACACAGGGAGCCAAAGTCCCTTCGATCAGCCAGTGGTTCTAACTTGCCTGTCAGTACGGTATCGTCGACAATTCGTACGGCGCGCCCCTGTATAGAATCCAAGTGATTAAGCAGGTCGGCGGTTTCCCCGGCCCAAAGATGGGAACAATACTCCATATGTGGCCGCACCTGTGCCTTATACAGCAACAGACGCTGTTCTGGGGTGAAGTATCGCTTAGACCGGTTAAGCACACCAAGTTTTTTCGAAGCTAGTTTAGCCTTACACTCCATAAATGTTAGGAAGTCACCTAGTCCATTCATTAAATTCAATTTCACCAAGTCCGATAGTTCTTATACTAAAAGTCACGAAGTCCAAATGGTTCTTAATAAAAATCACATCTGGCAATATTAATATTTCAAATGAATGTCAATCAGTGACAGCTTTTCGGGTATTTTTTCTGTCGAAACTGTTGTTATGTGTGTAAAGAGTTTGCGTCTACCTAAGAATGTTGTGTTATCTAAAATAAAAAGGATGGGTGACAATAGATCTACTAATAAATTAAAGAGGTAAGTTAACTATTGTATTAGCAAAAATATTTTCGCAATACCTACATTTCTTTGCTATTATCGGTGACTTTGTCGTCTTCTCGATTATTTAATTTTATTGATTGCCTCTTATTGTTACAGACTTTTGAGAGAAACTGGTCTGCTGAGAGATAGTGACGATGATGGAGAAGACTTTTCAGATAGCAGCAGCAGCAGCGAGTGGATTCCTCATGTCAAGTATAAACTTAAGCCGATGGTTCTATCAACACCAACTTCACCTAAGCCAATGTAGATGCACTTTAACCATGGATAATATACCACATAGTTAAAATTTCAAAACATTTCAGAAGTGAGACTAATCGAATGGCTCCAGTTGCATCAGAAGAGGTCCAGGATGATATAAACACTCCTTTAACAACTCTATTGGAACAAAATCCCCCTCTGTCTTCATTGAACTCAAGGTAGGTTTTAGAATTTATTTTTTTCATGCTCAAAAATGTCTGCTATACATCATTATAGGTACAATGTATTTTGTTTATTCTTGCCAATAAAACATTTCAGATGCGAGTCTAATGAAATGGTAGTACCAACAGAAATTCAGGACATCAGACATGTACCTGCACTGAAAAAGCAAAGATTGAATCCTCAAACTTGATTACTTGAGACTGATATTGAGAGTGACCAAGATTCTGTAACAAAACATAATGAATCCCAAAACGTCCCAACATCTGGGCCTTCTCGACGTGTTTCTATGAGACATATATTAAATTAGATAACAGGACTGTTGAAAAGTGATGAAGAAAATAAACCTGTACGAGTAAAAAAAAAAGAAAGAGTAAAGAACCATGCACAGCGTGAGATCCCTGCATGCAGATGCCACTGCAAAAAGAAAGTAAAAAGAAAACAAGCTGAAAATGTTTTCAATAAGTTTGTTAACTTGAAAACTCATACAGAACAAAATATCTATTTGCAAGGATGTTTGCAAGAAGTGATTCCTGTAAGGTATAGACCACGAAAAAACCCGGATGTAGCAAAAACGAGGAGAGTTTTCAGATACACGATTGATTTGGGCAAAGGGAAATCAACCAACATTTGCATGAAAGCATTTCTTGCAATCCACGGCATTAAAAGATACAGGTTAACGAAAAAAGTTCAGCACAAAGAATTAGATATTCAAGATGGAAGAGGTCGTCATGACCACCACAACACGAAAATACTGGACTTAGTAGCCCACGTTCAAAGTTTTATAGGGGAATTACCGTGCCAAGTTTCATATTATTCGAGGGTTTCACATAAGCACAAGAAATTAATGAACCCAGAACTATCTGTTGCAGAATTACATAGAAAATTTTTAAAAGAAAATCCTGGACGTGAAATTATTTCCTATGAAAAATTTAGAAACATATTCAACCAGGACTTCAATCTTTTATTTGGATATCCACTTAAGGATATTTGCAACTCATGCACGAAGTTCAAAGTTAATATTGAGTCTGCAGAGGTTACAAATGACCTCGTCAAAGTAGCAGAGCTGAAATCAGCAAGAGACAAACATATTGAAGATGCTGATGTATTTTTCTCCAAGATTTCTGCATGTGAGAAAAATCCAGACCGGCATATTCTATAATTATGTTTTGATTACCAAAAATACTTACCACTGCCCGTGACTAATGTACAGGATGAATATTATAAGCGGCAACTGTGGTTTCACAATTTTGGCATACATAATCTAAATTACAGATTTGCTACAATGTATGTTTACTGTAAAGATGCAGCTCTAAAGGGGCCTAACGAAGTATTCACTGCACTAAACGTCTACATAGATTACACCCAAGAAGCACAACACACTCACCTTAATCTTCACTGCGACAACTGTTTTTGTCAAAATAAAAACAGATTTTTAATCACGTACCTCGACCAACTCTGTGCAAAAGGAATCTTCGAAAGTATCACAATTTGCTATCGAATACCAGGCCACAGCATGATTTGTTTTGTGCGGTGTGTCAATTAAAGTTATCTGTTTTTATTTGGGCAATGAAACCAAAATCAAGTGTTATTTGGAACTACTTCACTGAAATATTAGTGCAGATACGGCAAAGTATAAACTTTGTGAGAAGACATATTCACGAAAGGGAGGTACGACTACTTCGTTAAAAGGTCATTTAAAGTCTATGCATGCTACTGACTATAAAGAATAAATAAAACTAGAAACTGAAAAGAAAAATACAGTACAGCCTTCGACTTCAACGCCTCTTCAGGAAGCCAAAAAACAAAAAACAAATTTGAGAGCAAAGAAACTTTAATAAAAAATAAAAAATGGTGTATTTCTAATGCGAAATCAATTCAAATAGACAGATTGATTTCTGAAATGATGGCTTTGCAAGATCTTCACTTTACTTTTGTGAAAGGTATTGGATTTCGACGGCTCATGCAGTTCATTGCGCCGAATTATCAGTAAAGGGGAAGACAGTTTTTTACCGAATATATTTGTGGTGAGTTATATACAACATTAGCAAAAAAATAAATGATTTGCTGAAACAGTTCGAGAAAATCTGATTTACAACAGACATTTCGAGCGAACCAAGTTCGAATGTATCGTTATTAAGTCTAACAGCGCACGGCATCACCAAAGATTTTAAGAGGTTAAAAGTTATTTTAAAATGCCAAGAACTCGACGAAAGATATACAGGAGACCTAATTCAAGAAAAAAATAATGGTATGTTGATGGAATGGGGCATAAAAAATGAGAAAATTCACTGTTTTATTCGTGATTCTGGATCTAATATGATACGAGCAATGAAAATCGCAGCTATACCTGATGTCAGTTGCACCGTACATCAGTTATAACGATGTGTGCGAACAACGTTAGATTGCGATAAAGAAATCAAAAACTTATTAACGAAATGCAAAAAAATATCGACACATTTTAATAATTCCCAAATTGCTCAAACTGAACTGCATAAAATACAAAATAAACAACTTAACCGAAAAGCTTTAGGTGTGGTGCAGGAATGCAGTACGCGGTAAGTTGTAGAATTTTATGTTTTGTTAAGATATATTTTATGCTGAGTCGTAGGGTCGCGGATGCTTTTTTTTTGCATATTCTATGTATTTTTTACCTTATCTCTCTTTTTCAAATGTTTTTTTTTTATTTAAAAAATCGAAAATTCGTTGGCATCCAACGTTCGGAACTTCAGGCTCATTTTTTTATAATCAAAGATTCATTCACACAAATATAACATAACCGAAAGTGTGTCGGCCTATTAAGCCTGGCGGTCAAACAACTGAATCGATTTTTATAAAACTTGCTTTGGTACATGCACGTGGATTAAATCGCGTGTGTTTAGTTAAATTTGATATTTATTTAATTTATTTCTAATTTAAAATTAAATTAAATAATAAATTGATCCTGTTAATGAATAAATATAACTTTTTGCAGGTGGAATAGTACATTTTATATGATGGAACGAATGATTAAAATACAGGATTCACTATGCCTGTATGCATGTAAACATAATATCTCACAGTTATCTCCTGAAGAATGGCTGCAGCTCAAAAAACTAGTGACTATACTACAACCTTTTGAAGAGATTACCCGAAATATGAGTGACAGTAATACAAGTATCTCATCAGTGATTCCATTAATACACACACTAAAACATAGATACATTAAAAATAGAAGTCAGTAGACCCGACACCAACGAAAAATTTAAAACTATAATAAAATGTACTATCGACCAATTACATTCAAGATTTGGAGACATTCAATCAAATAATTTCTTCGCAATAGCTACTTATCTGGAACCTCGTTATAAAACAAAATGTTTCAACGAAGTGATTAAGGAAAAGGTAGAAACCAAATTAATAACATTACTCGATGATGAAGATAAATCTAGAAATGAGCCTGAAAATATTGACGTACCGGCGGAAAAACGGACGAGAATGGTATCACCAGCAGAACCTAGCAATAGCAATGTCCAAAAAATTTTATCAACTATATTGTTAAGTAGCGATGATGACGATGATAATGCCACAACCGATGAACATGCAGTTTTGGACAAATTTCATATGTTTAAAGGTTTACTTAATGAGTACAATAGAGAAAAACGTATTCCTATCAGTAACGATCCCTTACTGTGGTGGAAAGTGAATGGAAATACAAAATTCCAATCCCTTAAACAGATTGTCCTCCAATATTTATCGTGTCCACCAGGTTCAGAAGCAAGCGAACAACTTTTTAGTGGTGCTGGCCTAATCTATGATCCGTTAAGAAAAAAATTGGACAGAGACAAAGCTGCAAAGCTGTTGTTTATTAAATATAATATCGTTGTTTATAATATATAGATCGTCGCTTGCAATTCCAACTCACAGTTCCAATTTCCTCTCCTATTCCTTCACTGTTCATGCAGCCCGGCTGTGGAATTCTCTTCCGCACGAAGTGCGGGATAGTCAACTAATTCATATTTTTAAAAAACGTGTGAAAGAATACAATCTTTTCCAGTGTGCCTAGATGTAATTCAGTATTCTCAATGTCTTTATGTTATATTGTATTAGTTATTATCGTATATGTTTATTTTATTTATATAGTATATTAATATAGTAAGTATAGAATTTTATGTATGTATTTAGTTATAGTATAATTATTGACATTGTGCACGTCTTATCTGCGTTTAATTATCACATATATCTTTTGTAGGCCTACTGGAAGAGATTTCTTTTAGAGATAAGTAGTGCCTGTTGTGTCGTAACTAATCTGTACATTCTGTATTTGTTATCTTGTGTACAATAAACTGCTAAATAAATAAATAAATAAAATAATTTGCTACTTCTGGAGTCAATTAATTTGATTTAATTTGCTAACTGTCATAAAAATGTGTTTATTTTTATTTGTGACACCTATTTGATATAGGTTTATTATTTTTTAATTGAAATTAAAGAGGCTGATTGATTAATGTTTTTACTATTTTATTTTATTGCCTGCCCTTAACAGATCTTTCTTTTCCGCTACCATCTCCAACTCCGCCTCCGACTCCGATTCCGCTTGCGATTCCGGTTCCGACTCCGAAAAACCAAATTTAGAAACTCCGGCTCCGACTTCGGTTCCGATAAAACCACCTCCGTAACATCCCTAGTCCTAAACTCACAAACTCGTAACAAAACTATGCCGCGTTAAAATTGAAAAACTCGACTGTGCCAAACTACGATATCCGAGAGTCGAGCCGCAATTGACATTGTCAAGACCAACCGTAAACTTGTCAAAATTGATATTTCCCAATATTTAAAACCAGACGAGTCAACCGCAAACGACACGCGTAAGGGTCGACCAATAAAAAAAACACGTGGAGCGAAACGTGAAAACGATAATTCTCACGCGAAAGCCGCCAAAAATATGCTCAAATAAACCCAGTAGTAAATCTAAATGCTGTCAAGAAAAATGCAGCACAAAACCCGGATGTTTATAGAGATGCGGTTAAAAAGTATACCGCAGAGCATCCAAATGCAAATAAAAAATCGTTAAAAAAATACGTGTTAGAGTATCTGGATATAAATAGAAAAGCGGTAAAAAAGTACACTTTAGATCATCCAGGCGTAAATAGGGAGGCCGTAAAAACATACGCTGCAAAGCACCTGGAAGTTAACCAAGCGGCCGTCGAACGATACAATACCCGCGGTAATAGACATACAGAGTCGGCGCTATGCGGAGAAACATTAATAGCCAGGGATATTGATCTGAGTACCGTTCCATTGTTTTCGTTAAAAAATCCGTCTTTGCTATACTTAAATACGTATACGTGTCCAAATTGTCGCGCAATGTTTTCCATGAGGAAACAGCTTGTAAGATGGCGTGTTGTGGTCAAGGAGCCTACAATGTTCAAAATTTTAATCCATTAACGGAAGAATTTTATCCTCATTCGCACTTTTTGCGCAGGCTACGCGCGTATAACTTATTTGTGTTTTCGGCATTGGGTGTTTCGCATGGCTGCCTACAACAGCCTCAGGATTTAAGTATTCTAAAGTTTCAAGGCCGGGTGTACCTGATTCCTTTAAAACATTTACTACTACTACATTCACGATAGTAATGCACGCGAACAACGAACTCAAAATCTTACACTTGATATAGGAGTGATTCGTAGCATCACTAATTAGTTGCACAATGTTTGAGTGCTTTTTAGGAGACATGCCAACGGGCAATGAAGTAGCAGCTGTGATTAGCACAGAAGCGGAAGCATTTACACCACAGTTCATTTCAGTTTGGAAACATGGGAGTAGCCCGCATTTTGTTGATTTCTTAAATCCCCATTTTGAAAGCTTGCAATATCCATTGCTCTATCCACATGGCAATCCCGGTTGGTATCCTGACATGAGAGATAATAGTCGGAATAAATTAACTCAGTTAAAATATGTTCGTTGTTAGTTGCTGTAAGAACCGCGTTTTTCACAACTCAACTGTTTATCTGAAGAGTGGATTATAGATATTTTCAATCGAATTAGTGAGGAACGTCTTTGATTTTTATCCAACCAGCAAGTATCACTGCGATCGGCACCTCTTTCAGAGTTAATTGGGGACGAAACCGTTTAGGGCGAAGGCGGCGTTGTACCCGGAAAAATTCACCCTGTACTTTTACCGGAGGTCCATAGTATATGAAACTGAAATACCTCGAATTGAAGGCTTTGGTTAACAGATTAGGCACCCCTTCATTTTTTGTAACAATTACATGTAATCCAAAATGGCCTGAAATTGCCAACTCTGTCCCTGAACCAAATAAAAATCCACTTGTTTGTGCGTGAGTATTTGAGCTTAAATTGCGACAGCCAGGGAAACTGGTTTGGCAAATCTGTATACATTATGTACGTAATAGAATATCAAAAAAGAGGACTACCGCATGCCCACACTTGCTTCCGTGTACTGTGGGGAAGTCCTGTGCAAAACATTGACATTAACAAGTTTGTCAGAGCGGATATTCCTCTCGAATCTGAAGGCCGACTTAGAGAAATCGTTCTCAATAACATGATCCACGGTCCTTGTGGTGAAAAGTACAGAACCGACCTCCCCTGCTGAAATAAAGTAAAAAAGTCATGTTTGAAATTTTTCCCCAAACGCGAGACTGACACGACATACACAGACGATAAGGGTTTCATAAATTTAAGACGCAAAAGCAAAACGAAGGTACCATTAAGTACCGAGGTAGAGAGGTTAAAGTGAACGATACGTGGGTAGTTCCATACATCATCGCTCTCCTTTTAAGATACAATTGCCATATCAATGTCGAAGTCGCAACGACCACTGGCGTTGTTAAATATCTTTTTAAATTCATTACCAAAGGTGCTGATCACTCTAAAGTCACGGTTGTATTAGAACAAGATGCAAACAATGAGATTAAAAATTACTTCACTAAAAGATATTTTACGCACGTGTGAAGCGACGTAGAGAATATTTAAATTCGACATAGTGAGTCTCGAAGCGTCGATTAAACAACTAAGCGTGCACCTCGAAAATCAACAAACTATATATTTCAAAAAGGGATCAGAAACTGAATCCGCCACTCGCGCAAACTCCGATTTAATAACGTATTTTAATAGACCTGCCGGTAGCGAATTCGATTCGATGACTTATGCCGAATTTTATGAGAATTATATCGTACACGCAACGCGGCTACGCAATAAAACGACAACGCGGTGAACTCGACGCGCGTCTCTTTTTCGTCGCGCCCAATAGAGATGAACAATTCTTTTTGCGCGTTCTTTTAAATTCATATTCTTGCCGAGGTGACAGGGACCTCTTAAATTTGGGTGGTCCGTCGTGTACCACATTTCAGGGAGCTGCTGAAGCCGTCGGGCTCGCGAACGACGAGTCAGAGTACGAAAGGGCTATGTCCGAAGCCCTTTTTCGTTCTGCTGGCTGTAAACGGGATTCCTGTAGCTTCTCTGTGGTCTAAATTCCGGGACCAAATAACCGAAGACTTTATACGTCGATCGAGTCGTCGTCTCGCGCGCGGGGAGACCTTACCAGGGCGAAGCCCTCAGTCGTTGGTTTCGGGTTCGCGGCTTGTCACAACAAGCCGGTCTGTTGGGGTTGGCCCACCCTCGCCTGCGCTTCTTTGCCGCCCTCGGCGCGGTTCTAGCTCGCCGAGTGGAACCGGCAAAACGTTATTACTAAATGTGATCACCACTCACGTTCGCTCAATTTTGAATGGTGTTGTCTTATATACCGCGACGTCCGGCATAGCTGCTCAAAATCTCGCGAATGGAACTATTGCACATAGCATGTTCCGCTAGCCGTTAAACATGGTAGACAAAGTATCTAATAATTTTCTCTGGGGATTATCGTCAAATACCTCCCGTAGTTCCCGAGGCGAAATCCAATTCAGATGTTTACAACTTATCTATAAAGTCTTCGCCCCTTTTGGAACACACCAAAAACGTTCTTTCTTATCACCTCGCAGAGATGCAAAGACCCAGAGTATTTGGAATTTTTATTCTCCAATCCTTTACAACCATATTCGGCTGAAAAACACACAAAATTTAATTTACATATCAATGGTCTCTTTTGTAGCCGAATTGCAAGATGTGATTGAATTTGTTTTCCCGCGAGACGAATCTAAGGAACCGTACACTTGTGCCGGTAGATCAATTTTAACGACCCATAACGAAAGCGTTCTGTTATATCCTAGAAATGTTAAGAGTAGTGCTGACCCTGCATTCCTATGCATCGTCAGCGGATTATGCATGGAGCTTCGACGACTCCCCCTTTTAATTAATTCAATATATAAGTGAATTAAATAATTCAATGTAAATTGCTTTTTAAATAAATTTCTCAGTGTTTAAATATGTTTTCTTTTTAAAAAGAGTCTCGGATAATCCCGGATAACATTGGTGGCAGCTCTAAGGGATACCTAAGTTTATCCCGGTACGCCTCAAAGTAAAGGTGTCCAAAGTAAACCCAAGCTAAAAGTGTAAAATAAAAGTGTTCAAAGTGAAATCAAGTGTAAAGTGCGGTAGACTCTATCCTTCCATTCACATATTCTACACGAAAAGTTATCCACCGTGCCAGGTGCTGAAAACCGACGCTATCTGCGTATTCCTGCTATCTGTGGGAATCCATTTCCTGAGGTTTCGATCCTGACATTCAAGAATATCATCATAATGCGTGACATTAAACAACTTTTCCTGTGAGTGAATTGATACAATTATTCAGTGCATTCTTATGCGCCGAGACCGTCGCCGTCTAGACTAAACATAAACCCACGCGTTCCCGACGACGCGTCGCCTCGCCAGTTCCAGTGACCCTATGTTTTCTAAGAAATAATTTAAGGCGTTCAGTTTCTATTCAATTGATTAATACTTTATACTTAACACGTAACTATTCTTTGAGTTTGATTTTAAATTTCGTGTAGTCTTTTAAATTGTATATAAAATGTCTAAAGATCCGAAAAAGGAAATGAAGGAACAAGAAACTCCCTTAAGCGTTATCCTTAAATTCATAAAGCCGTTTGACGGCTCTCGCAATAAGCTAAATGCGTTTTTAACTAATTGTGATAACGCTATCTCTGTTGCGCCTCCACAACAGGAAGATATTATTTTTAAATTTATTCTTAACCAATTAGAGGATAAAGCGGAGAGCGCTTGCTCTAATAAAGAATTCGATAGTTGGAATACTCTCAAGGAATTCCTAAAAACCCAATTTGGAGATCGCAAACACTATGCTCATTTACTTACCGATTTGCAAGAATGTAAACAACAGAACAATGAATCGGTCAATCCAAACCGTTAACAGAGGTTACAATTTCCAACTCAAAGAAAAGTGAACTCGCAGGTAGGTTGGGCGCCATGGAAGAGTTAGCTCTCCACACATTTACCCTGGGACTACACCCTCGGCTGTCGAATATTGTCAGATGCCGTGACCCTAGGAATCTTAATGAGGCAATAAATCATGCCATATCTGAAGAAAAAATACAACAGTTTTCCTTCAGAAATAACAATAATTCTAATAACTTTAGACCACAAACATCTAACCCTGTAGTCCACAATCAGAGACCTCCATCCAGGCCAACCTACACCAACACAGATGGCAATGTAAATCAGTCTAGGGACCAGCCATTCTGCCGATATTGCAAGAAGGTAGGCCATATCCTTGAAAATTGCAGGCTTCGCGAACATAATAACAAAAAATTTAACAACAGTAGCCAACCATTCACCCCTGCTCAACCTTCCACTTCGAACTTTAGACCAAGATATAATCCTCATGTAACCTTCCTCGAAGAAGACCAAAGTCAAAGTCCTGACCAAAACCAAGTCGAAAATAATAATTTAAACTGCTAAGTGTCCCGTCAAGGTGTCGCACGGGGCGTCCACTGAACCATGTCGGCACCATTCAACAAAAAAATAATTATTCTACCAGTCGACCGACCCATGGACAGGGTAGCCAGCCCCAAACTCGTGGTCTCTCCACATCGACCCATGGACAGGGTAGCCAGCCCTAAACTCGTGGTCTCTCCTCACCGACCCATGGACAGGGTAGCTAGCCCCAAACTCGTGGTCTCTCCTCATCGACCCATGGACAGGGTAGCCAGCCCCAAACTCGTGGTCTCTCCTCACCGACCCATGGACAGGGTAGCCAGCCCCAAACTCGTGGTCTCTCCTCACCGACCCATGGACAGGGTAGCCAGCCCCAAACTCGCGGTCTCCTGAAACAGAAAAGTGACATAGATAATAACCTAAATCCTAATCAAGTCTATGAAATAATATTAAGAGAAAAATACTTACCTCATATTAAAGTCGATGCTTCATTCAGTGAAAATCCTCTTACCTTTTTGATAGTTTCTGGTGCATCCGTTTGTGTGCTGAAACGACAAAGCTTAAGACTTTGCCAGAACTTGACGATGACAAAATTGCTGTAAAAGGAATTGACACTAAAGATGAGTCCATCAAAAGCCTCGGTTCCTTTGATTTAAAACTTCATTTAGATCCAAAACTTAAGATTACTGACAAATTTCATATATTCGAAAATATTAACTTACCTTATGACGGTATCATCGGAACTGACTTTTTAATGCAATACGGTTGCAAAATAAATTATAACATAGGTTCTTTAGAAATAGATGAACATAAAATAAAACTATCATTTAACGAACCAGTCTACATTATTCAGCCACGTACAGAAACGGTCATTGAATGTACAGTTAAAAATCCAGAATTACAAGAGGGCATTATATTAGACCAACATGTTTCTGATTCGCTGTTGGTATCCAACTGTGTAGTCAAGGTGAAACCTAATAATAGAATCAACGTTTCTGTTCTTAACGTTTCTGAAAATCCTATACCTATCAGCGCTAATCTTCTACTGACTATATCCCCGGTAGAAGAATTTAAGAAGTCCTGAGAGGAGGTCTTCCGAAAGAACAGAAGAAGTTTTGAATTTACTACGTATATCGCATCTAAATAATGAAGAGAAAAGCTCTCTCTTAGACACATGCGAATATTCCGATATATTTCATTTAACAGATGAACATCTTTTATCAACTAGTGAAATTCAACACGAAATTTCTACCAGTTCCTCCATGCCTGTCAACGTAAAATCTTACAGATTCCCCGAAATTCACAAAGAAGAAGTAAAATCTCAAATTGGAAAAATATTGAACGATAAAATCATTCAACCTTCTATTTCTCCATGGTCCTCTCACCCATTTGGATTGTCCCAAAAAAACTATATGCGTCAGGGAAGAGAAAGTGGCGCATCGTAATAGATTACATTAAGCTCAACGACATCACTATAGGGGAGAGCTACCCTATACCTCAAATCAACGAAATTCTTGATCAGCTGGGTAAAAGGAAATATTTCTCGACGCTTGATCTTGCATCAGGTTTCCATCAAATCGAAGTAGCCCCACAAGATAGGCCAAAAACAGCATTTAGTGTCCCTGGAGGACATTTTGAATTTACTCGAATGCCTTTTGGCCTGAAAAATGCTCCGGCAACCTTTCAAAGGTTGATGAATACAGTCCTCTCAGGTCTTCAAGGAATGCAATGCTTTGTTTACCTCGATGATATTGTTGTTTATTCTTTTGATTTAAAATCACATATCAGTAAATTATGTGATGTTTTTGAGCGGCTGAGAAAATTTAACCTGAAATTACAACCAGACAAATGCGAGTTCCTTCGCAAAGAAGTGTCTTACTTAGGTCATACAATTAGTGAACAAGGGTTGAAACCCAATCCCGATAAAGTCAAGGCAGTGAGCCAATTTCCCGTTAATAAGTGCCAAAAAGACATAAAATCATTTTTAGGGTTAGTTTCATATTATCGCAGCTTCATCCAGGATTTTTTAAAGATAGCTAAACCACTGACTTCCCTATGAAAAAAGGATACTCCATTTGTCTGGAACAACCAACAACAACTTGCATTTGAACAGTTGAAAAACAATTTAATAACTTCACCCATTTTAAGTTATCCTGATTTTACTGTTCCTTTTATACTCACCTGTTACGCATCAAACTATGCAATTTCTGCAATACTATCTCAAGGTGAAGTAGGTAAAGATCGCCCAATCGCTTTTGCATCCAGGACGCTAAATAAAGCAGAACAAAATTATAGCGTAACAGAAAAAGAATGTTTGGCCATCATCTTTGGTACCAAATCATTCCGACCGTACCTTTATGGTCGCAGATTTAAAATAATGACTGATCATAAACCCCTTAAGTGGCTTTATAATCACAAAGATCCAGGATCAAAGTTGATCCGATGGAGGCTAAAGCTCGAAGAGTATGATTATGAGATTGAATATAAAAAGGGTAAATCAAACTCGAATGCTGACGCTCTATCTAGATACCCCGTAAATCCTGTACAAGATGAAATACCTACTGAAGAAATTAATCCCAAAGATTCCGCTCCTGTCCTGCCAGAAGTTGAAGTAGCTCCTAATGAAACCGCTGTTGGTGATCCTACCTTTGATAATACCGATGTCCTGCCTATGAATCCTGAAAGCCCTTATTTAAAAGACTTACCTGAACTCCTTAACCTACCCAGTGGGTTCGACATCCCTGAAGATTTCGAGATCCCTGATGACTTTGATCCAATTCCTCTGTCTCCCCCACGTAGCGATAGTGAAAATGAAACATACTCCAAATGCCTGAAAACACTGAATAGTAAAACATTTAATTCAAATGCCAAAATTGAAGAACATAATGAAAACCTATTGAAAACTGATGTAAAAAATATAATAATACCTACGTCTGTAGATCTTGATGAGTCTAATCATTATGTGCCAGAAATTATTGCCAAAAGTCTAATATCTAAAGAAGAACTATCCAAGGACAGACCATTACACTCATTTTTAACATTTGAAAAAGACAACATTAATTATTTCCTTCTTTTTGTAAAAGTCCACTATTTTGATAATAGTAGCTATGAAAACCTCTTAATTAGTCTCAAAAACCTGAAAACGGAATTATTATCCAAAAACTTAATAGAAGTTGCCATAAGCGATTTCCGAAATCAATTTGACGCTCACAATTTCATAAAAATATATAATATTATTATGTACTTATTCCACAATACAGGAATAACTGTACATATATATAAAAATATCATAATATATCCTAGTACTAGTGAAATTACAAGATTGCTCAAAGAAAATCATGATATACCTATTTCCGGACACTTAGGTAGTAACAGAATGCTTAGTAGAATCCAAGAAAGGTACTATTGGCGCCATATGCGCAGTGACATAGAGAACTATGTACGTAAATGTGAGCAATTCCAAACGAATAAGGCATTAAGAAAAGCTAACCGAGCTCCAATGCAGATAACTACGACTTCAACACAACCTTTTCAACGGATTGCATTAGATATTGTAGGGCCTTTGTCTGAAGGCGGAGGTAATAAACTTAAATATATCTTAACTATCCAGGACGATCTTACTAAATACTCCGCCGGTTACCCAATGCCAAATGCGACAGCAGAAGAGACCGCCGAGTGCCTAATCCATTTCATATCCCAATTTGGGATTCCAAAAACTATCTTGACCGATCAGGGCACTAATTTTACAGCTGAGCTATTTAAACAAACTTGCAACTTTCTCAAAATAAAACAACTTTGGTCAACTCCCTACCATCCACAAACACAAGGTGCTCTGGAAAGGAGTCATTCGACCCTAAAAGAATACCTTAAGTCCTCTGTTAATGAAAGCCAAAGTACGCCCCGTTACGTCTACACGGCCATGCTTACATATAATACTACTATCCATAGTACAACTAATTATACTCCCTATGAATTATTGTTTGGGCATAAACCTTTTATTCCTTCGTCGGTTTATGAAACTACTCAAGATTCAACATATAGTGATTATGTTCGTGTTTTACAACAAAGACTGCAATTCAAGAGAGAAAGCCACGGAAAATATCCTAAAGTCAAAATTAACATCAAAGAATTATTATGACAGACGGTCGAGTCCAGCTAAATATAAAACAGGACACATGGTTTACGTCAAGAACCACCTACGCCTACGTAAAGCATTATCTCCACTATAGAAGGGTCCCTACAAGGTGATTAAAATCAATGGCAATAACACACTTACCTTGGTAATGAACAGGAGACACGTAAAATACCACTATGATGAGGTTAAATTAGCCGAAGTTAATGTCTAAATAGATGATAAGTCAAAATCTAGTAGCACGTAAGAATAAATTAGATAACAATATAATTATAACAATGTCATATTTCAGAATTGCTGCATTTTTTAATATCACTTCGGCACCTGACGATGGTCAATATATCGAACACATCACGAAGAGTCCTGGTATACTCTTCGACCCTGTCGGTACTCTGAGAATTGTAAATAATGAATTTCATATCGTTATTCCAGTTGATGTATTCCCAAAAGAAAATCATTTAGAAAATATTCACGGAATGTTTGACACCATCAAATATCAATGTCGTGAGGATAGTGAAATAGATAACAGTCTTTGTCAAAATTTATTACAACCATTAGAAGTTTTTTTTAACGTTGTCACAAGAGATTTTAAATCTATTTCTCATATAATTTCTAACAGTATTTCTAAAAGATCCGCGTGGTTTGGCGGAATAGGCACAGTCTTAAAGCACATCTTTGGCACTTTAGACGAAGATGATGCCAATAACTACGAAAATGCGATTCAATTACTTCACAATAACGACGTAATTCTAGCGGACTCTATCAAGAAGACAATTATGGTGTCACAATCCGCTATATACAATGTAAATAAGACCATACATGAACTGTATACCAACGAAGCAAAATTGTATAATGCCGTTGATCAGTTATCTTTTTCTATTAAGACTGTATCGAAAACGATGTTGTTAGTTTTAAAGTTAAGTTTAATAACGTTATTAATATTTTACACTCTAATCTACTCACCATATCCTTTAAAGTTGAAGATTTATTAAATTCAATTTTATTGATTAAAGGTAATATATTGCATCCTTCAATACTCACCCCAGGACAGATGTATAATGACATTATTAGTAATTTAAAAATAGTACCTAAGTATAAGGATTTTCCTGTTAATTTAGATATTAACAATATCCATGTATTGATGAATATGGCAGACTTGACCTGCTATTATATAAATAATAGACTTATGTTTATAGTTAAGCCTTTGGTTAGTTTACAAGAGTTTAATATTTATAAGAACATACCTTTGCCAACTCCACACAATAATGGTAAATTAAACTCCTTCGTCATGATTGTCCCTTCTGAAGAATTCTTAGCTCTTTCTAATGATAAATTGTCATATACTTATTTTAAAGATCTTAATGTTTGTAAAATTATACCTACTAAGACTTACCTTTGTGAAACAACCGACGTTTACACTGTACTCAGTAATCCCTCCTGTGAAACCGAAATTATTACAAAAGCTTTGACCTCGCTTCCTGAAATTTGTCCCTATAAGTTTATTGTTGGTGAAGTAGACATCTCGCATAGGTTAATGAACAACAAATGGGTATTTGTTCAGTCCAAACCCACAAAATTGTCTATCGAATGTGATCATAATGTATTAGAAATTGTAATATCAGGTACAGGTGTCCTCCATATTCCGTCTAAATGTGTAGTTTTCCATAAAAATATTAAATTAGTCACTAAAGTATATCCAAACCTAAACATACCAATTGTAACATCAGATTTTAATATAATAAATGACACTTGTTGTAATTTTCACAGTTTTAACAAAATTAGTGTAAACATTATTAAAAATTAAAAGTGTAAATTTAGATAACTTAAAACATTTTAAAGTAACTACCGATCAAATATCCAGAAATCTAGAACCTATTGAAGCCCCTAGCATTGTCAATCATATCAGTTTCCCTATTTTAAGCATTTTATCCATAGTTATAATTTTTATTGTAATATTTGTATACGTATATAAAAAGGGCAAGCACTCAACGATATTTTCCAGATCTAAAAGGCCTATTAATATTAATGAAATTGAAATGAATTCTGATACAACAGATCAACCTCGACTACGCATCGGCTAATCTACGGAAACTCACCTTCCGTAAGTTTCCTCTTAAAAAGGGGGAGCTGTTATATCCTAGGAATGTTAAGAGTAGTGCTGACCCTGCATTCCTATGCATCGTCAGCGGATTATGCATGGAGCTTCGACGACTCCGCGAACGCGTCAGTCTATCGCAAGTCTTCACAAAGAGCACTTGCCCCTTTTAATTAATTCAATATATAATTGAATTAAATAATTCAATGTAAATTACTTTTTAAATAAATTTCTCAGTGTTTAAAAATGTTTTCTTTTTAAAAAGAGTCTCGGATAATCCCGGATAACAGTTCGCGCAATTAATGCCATGGTTTGAACGCGTGTACCTAATGAAATATAACATTTATATTCTGTAGATGAAGTTATCAGTGATCATGCAGGTCAAGTGTTTTTAGGCGTCGACGCTCTGAACCGAATGCGACCAAAAGGTATTCCAGAACATGATTTGACTTTAAAAGTAGGATGCGTTTGCATGATAATGCGAAATCTAAATTTCTCCAACGGATGAATATTCAAGAATTTTGTGCAGTGTGTCTGAGTGTAATAAATATGTTTTGCTTTACTTTACTACATAAGTGACGACACCAAAGTCGTCATTGTAAATACCTCGCCGCTTCTCATAACCGTTCGTCAACTGGATAGTTGTAAAGACTTTTTAATATCGCGAATATTGTTTAAATCGCCAATAGAGTCGAACAGTCCCATAGAAATGACTCGTCGTCAATTTCCATCATAGGTCTGCTATGCAATGACGATTCATAGGTCAGACTATTTACAAATCAGGAGTGGACTTGCGGTTGGACATGTTCCAATTAATAATTTTAGTAGTAGTTTACCCACCTCTGTTATAATAGCTTCCTCAACGGCGTATAAAGCAAAAAAAAAAAACAATAAAAGCTACTTTTAAAACATTTTGCAGCTTTCCATTCAATTGTTGACCTCTATTAAACGGTGTCCAATTTAATAGTTGGATAGTCCTCTACATTTAGAGTTGCCACGGCCCTTCGCCTTGGTGTTCCCTTCGTGGGCGTCATGGGTGCAGTTGTGGCCATGCAGTGTCGCAACTTGGGCATCACGGGTTGTCGTGTTTTTCGCGGCCTGCAGAACTGAACGACATCATCCGTCGGGTCTTTACTGCTGGTTCTCCCGCCATCCTGGAGCCAAATGGACTGGCGAGAGACGACGGAAAAAGGCCTGACGGTATGACTCTCGTGCCATGGATATTTGTCGGTCTTTGGTTTGGGACGCTACCTGCGTCGATACCCTTGCACCGTCACATATTCCATCCACGAGCGTCAATGCCGTTTCCGCTGCCGCTTTGGCAGAAAATTTAAACGGCGCAAATATGCTTGTCTCAGCGGAGATAATCTATTTGTGCCGTTTGGCGTAGATACCCTTGAGCCGTGGGGTCCAGGCGCTCATACTCTCTTCAAAGAGTTGTCTAAGCGCCTGGTTAACGCTTCGCACGACCAAAAGGCTGGCCAATACCTTGGCCAAAGGTTCAGCCACTTTTTTGGGAACAATTTTTTTAACAAGGGACTTGGGGCAAGTTTTTTATTTGTAAATATTATTTTATAATTTAGTATTAGCATTATTTAATTTATTTCTATCATGCAAATATTTCTTTTAATAAACTATCCAATTTAATCATGTTGTTTATTTTTCAAATCTAACATTAATATACTTGTTTGCTTCTATAGTTAATTGTTCATGTTTAAAATATTGCCTTTTGTAAAGTAATTTTTTTCTAAATCGTTTTTCCGCGCGTTATATTTTGATTTTATCATTGTTGGAAACTTATACGTTGTAAGCCCTTGTTTATTAAGCGGAAGTGAAATGATAGTGTATGTAAAAAAATATCAGTACTGGAAACGGGTGAAAGCTTACATGGATGGAAGTGATGAGTTATGGTGTGATTACTGTCAGGTATGCATCATGATAACACAATGTATTCAATTTTAAGTATTAATCCAATTTCAAAGCGAGGCGCTATTATTATAGCTGACTGAATCTCAAAAAACAATGGTCAGAAGAGTAAACAAGGAAAAAGCTACAATGTAAACCAACCCGATATTAGTAAACGACGCTAAAGAATAGAAGGGAAATGCATTTCATCATGATGTACTTGTCTCGCCGCACGTCGTTCCTCACACCATATCGTGGCGAATAAATCGCAATCAATTAAAACCATGTAACCGACCCTTACAAAGCGTAACATATCCTTGTGACGAGACGCATCTCTCACGTCGCTTCACCACGAAGACGAAGAAGTAGTGTCTCTGTGGTGTGACACCATCATGTGGAATTGTCACCCGACCGTAAGATCATGCAACCTACTCTCACGATCCATGACATCTTCCTTGTGATGAGATGGAGTTCCTGACACCGAGTCAAGAGGAGAAGTCGTGACTCCCCAGTCATCGTTCAATTAGGCCGTGTAACCGATTCTCACGCTGTTGAGCAACTTCCTTGTATGTAGTGAGGTGCAATAACCCTCAACGCGTAAATGTGATCGCATTGAAGTGAATGTCCGTAGGGGTTAACTGTTGTGTGTGTAGAATGTGCGTTATACATATTTTTAATCATTAAACAAAAATTCAATTTTTTATTTTTTTGTTCAAACGCTTTTAGTTGATATTTTTAACGCAGGTCAGTATCAATTTTTACATGTATATCTTCTTTAAGTGGTAGCAACGTAAGTAGTATTGTAGCGTAGGTATATACCTAGCTACATTGTAGGTGTGTAGATAAGTTCTTTCGCTAGTAAGCATTTTTATATTGTAATGGAGCAGTCGGCTATTAACCGGGATACAATGCACTTCGTATAATAAACGTCGTACTTATACTAAAGCGGTCTTTGATTTAACCTACGGAGCAGACCTCAATAGACATTTCCCACATTGGTGACCCCGACGTGATCTAAAGTGAAGTGAAAAGACTAGTGGAGAAGTGAATTAACAGTTACTATACAGTTTTAAGCATTTTCTCGAGAGACTTTGATACTGCTCACTAGGTTAAAAATGGCGTACGCGCACCCGACTATGGGGCCGCCGCCGCAGATTAGTGCCCGGGCGACTCAAGACATCAAGAAGGATGACGAGACTGCAGAAGTTAGCCTAGCGACCATCAGTGTTTCTTCAAAACTACCGGAATTTTGGGTTGATATGCCACGATTGTGGTTTGCCCAATTCGAGGCAGTTATGGCGCCTCAAAAGCAAGGGGACGACGCGAAATTTAACATGGTGATTGCCAAGCTGGGACGTGACTCGATTCAGCAGGTCAGCGACTTGTTGATGTCGCCGCCTGTGAGCAACAAATACCAGGTGCTGAAGGACAGGCTACTCCAGGTGTACGAGGAAAGTGCAGAGCGGCAATTTCAGAAGCTGGTCTCAGAGATGGAACTGGGCGCGCAGAAGCCGACGCAGCTGCTGCGTAAGATGAAGGATTTAGGAAGAACCACGCAGGTGTCGGACCAGACCTTGAAGAGCCTGTTGTTGTCAAGGATGCCAGCAGCAGTACGGGCGGTCATCGCGGTGTGTCCCGACCAGTCTCTGGACAACCTCGCCACAATCGCGGACAAGGTAGCGGAGAACAGCAGGGACTACGACGTCGCCGCCGTGACAGAGGGACCGGTGCAGGTCACACAAGGATCACTCACAGAGCTGGTCAACCAGGTCAACACACTGAGGTTAGAAGTGGCATCCCTGAGGAGTGAAGTGCAGACACGCGGGCATTCCAGGAGCAGAGGAGAAAGCAGTTACAGGAGTAGGTCTACTTCGAGGAGGAGGAGGACACCAGGAGATCCTGACTGGTTGTGCAGATTCCATTACCGGTACCGGAGGAACGCTAGAGACTGTGAACAGCCGTGCGCTTGGCGGAAGGAGGAGACGGAAAACTAACTGCGGTACATCTGGATACGGTGAACGAATGTACGCTAGAACAGGTAGAAAAAAATCATCGTTTATTAATTTGGGATAGTTCTACTAAATGTACTTTTTTAATAGATACGGGAGCTAACATTTCCGTAATTCCAAAACGGTGTGTAAAAAATAATTTTTTGAATCACTGTGATGTTAAATTGTATGCTGCCAATGATAGCGTGATTAAAACATACGGCATATGTAATTTAGAGCTTAGTTTGGGACTCAGAAGATCATTTAAATGGCCTTTTATTGTTTGCGATGTTAAACAGCCAATAATCGGCGCGGACTTCTTGAGAAACTATAGGTTAACGGTAGATTTATATAACAATAGGTTACAGGATTTAATAACTAACTTATACGTTTGTGGATCAAAGAGTACTCATTTTGAAGGGACTATTAAATCTATTAGTAGTTGCCACCCGTACGCAGACTTACTAGAGTCGTTTCAGGACATTACCCGGCCCGTGACGTTCAAGGACATACCCGAGCACTCGGTGTATCATCATATAGAGACAACGGGACCACCTGTACACGCGCGAGCAAGGAGGTTGCCACCAGACAGGTATGATAAAGTTAAGAAAGAATTTCAGCTAATGCAAGAGTTAGGCATATGTAGGCCATCTAAGAGTGCGTGGGCGAGTCCGTTACATGTGGTACCTAAAAAAGGAGGCGAAATTCGACCTTGTGGTGATTACCGCATGCTAAATTCGATTACTTTACCTGATCGTTATCCGATTCCTAGAGTGCAAGATTTTACTTATGGATTACATAATAAAAAAATATTTTCTAAAGTCGATATTTTTAGAAGTTATCATTTTATTAAGGTCAGGCCAGAGGACATAGAGAAAACGGCTATAATTACTCCTTTTGGTCTGTACGAATTCCCAAGAATGACTTTTGGCCTGCGAAATGCAGCGCAGACGTTTCAGAGGTACATTAATGACACAGTTTTAGCCGGAATAGAACAGATAAATTTTAATAATGAGAATAATAGAAAATTTGAAGGTCAATCATTTTTGTTCAGATATTTGGATGACGTCATTATAGGATCAGAGAACGAGCAGGCGCACAAGGAGCACTTGCGGCGGTTGTTTGAGCGTTTCCGAAAATATAAAATGTCTATTAATCTAGGAAAATGTGTTTTCGGCCAACCAAAAATTGAGTTTTTAGGCTATAATGTTTCAAAAAGTGGTATTAGCCCGGTACCCGACAAAGTTAAAGCTATTGAGGAATACCCGAAACCGGAGACGATCGAACAACTCCGTAGATTCTTAGGTATGTTAAATTTTTACCGAAGTCACATACCAAACGCAGCACAAGTACAAGGAGTGTTAGACAAATATTTACATGGGTCAAAGAAAAAAGATAAGCGTAAGATAGAGTGGACAGAAGAGGCAAACAGAGCTTTCGAGAGTTGTAAGGAAAATTTAAAAAATGCAGCGACTTTATCTCATCCAATCTCTAATGCACAGTTAGCACTAATGACAGATGCCTCAGATTACAGTATAGGGGGGGTTTTACACCAAAAAGAAAATAATTCATGGAAACCCCTCGGTTATTTCTCTAAAAGACTGACGGAACCGCAAAAGAAGTACTGCACTTATGATAAGGAACTTTTGGCAATTTATTCTAGCATTGTTTATTTTAGGGACATGATAGAGGGCAGAGTTTTTACGGTCTACACAGATCATAAACCACTGACCTACGCGTTTTCGAAGTTAGGGTCTAGTAAAGAATTACCCAGAAGGACGCGTCAATTGTTGTACATTAGTGAGTTTACGAACGATATACAACACATACACGGTAATCAGAACCCGGTTGCTGACGCGTTGTCGAGAGTCGAAACGATAACTTGCATGACCTCGTTGCAATTCGAAGAAATTGCGCATGAGCAGGCGACAGACGCTGAGCTAGCGAATTTATGGAGTGGAGCACACGATAGCAGCTTACAACTTGAGCGCGTGAATTTGAACGACACAAATAAAAGTATTTACTGTGACGTATCAACAAAACGCGTAAGACCTTTTATCCCAGTCAAGTTTAGGAAATCTATTTTCGATAGTTTACATGGGTTAAGTCGCCCCGGAATTAGAACAACGCGAGCGTTAATCAGTAAAAGAGTTTTTTGGCCCGGAATGAACAGAGATATAGGTTTATGGGTAAGAACATGCATTAATTGTCAAAAGAGTAAGATAGCGCGGCACACAGTTTCTAGGCTAAGTAATTTTGAGGAAAGCGACCGTTTTACACATTTACATGTCGATATAATAGGACCCCTACCCGTAACAGAACAAGGCTATCGATACTGCGTCACAATGATAGACAGACGCACACGGTGGCCTGAAATATGCCCTGTCGCAGATGTTACAGCGGAGACCGTCGCTAAAGCAGTATATGATTGTTGGATAAGTCGTTTTGGATGTTGTCATAAAATTACAGTAGACAGAGGGGCCGTCTTTGAAAGTAGACTTTTTACCACGTTAATGAAGTTATTAGGCATCCATAAAACACGAACAACTGCATATCATCCTCAATGCAATGGGAAGGTAGAAAGATGACACCGATCATTAAAAACAGCTTTAATGACACGATTAAACGACAATCATGGTTGGTATGCGGAGTTACCTACGGTGATGCTAGGATTGAGGGCCGCGTGTCAAAGCGATAACGATTTCATAAGCGCAGCGGAAATGACTTTAGGGCATTGTTTACGCTTGCCGGGAGATTTTTGTACTGAAAACGAAACTACAATAGATGATCCACAGGCGTATATTATTAGATTAAGAGATAATATAAGTAAGATTAGGCCTAAATCCAGAAATGTAAACAGCAACAAGAATATATTTGTGCATGCCGATTTAAACAGATGTTCACATGTGTTTCTTAGGATAGACGCCGTACGGAAGCCATTAACGCCACCCTACAGCGGTCCATATAAAGTTGTCGAAAGAGGTCTTAAAATTTTTAATATTGTAATTAACGGAAAAATTAATACAGTGTCAATAGATAGACTCAAGCCGGCATATATTTTGGAGGAGCTTAATGTATCAGACAACAGTAGTTATACGAAATCTAGTGAAAATCAAGAAGCAATCAATGTAAACACTGCTTTAAAAAAAACACGCTGTGGCAGAGTTATTAAAACGCCAGTAAGATTTTTAGATGAATAGACAATAAGCCAAATGTTTACTGTAATGATTTCGTAATTAACAAGTAGGCCAGTCATTTCATAGATAATATAAGTATAATATAAGTTATGTTTAGATATTATTGTGGGCACATTTCAATTCAGACGGCAGCACACATAGCCGTCTGTCCTCTTGAATTGTAATAGTTATTTTATATTTTTTTGTAATAATGGGTAAAACATACTTCATAGAAAAAAAGGAAGAGGAAGTTGTTATTGCGCAGAATGGAGCAAATCAAGCGTCCACGGCTCACTACGAATATAAGCTGGAAGTGTTGGGGACTTTGGTGACCGTAATGACTGTAATTTTCGTAGTGGCAATGTGTTACGGACTTTATAAGCTGTGCACCAACAGGACAAAACGAGTGTTAAGAAGAGAACTCAGTGCGTGGCAAAACCAACAACCCGGGGTAAACGTGATAACGCAAGGACAGCGCAATCCAAACTTTGTGGCATAGGCTCAAAGGTTATTTTAAATCAATGTAAACCTAATGTTTTATTTGTAATGTTTTTCATGTTTTTTATTGTGTAATTTTTTAGGAAGGGGGTGTGTGTAGCGTAGGTATATACCTAGCTACATTGTAGGTGTGTAGATAAGTTCTTTCGCTAGTAAGCATTTTTATATTGTAATGGAGCAGTCGGCTACTAACCGGGATACAATGCACTTCGTATAATAAACGTCGTACTTATACTAAAGCGGTCTTTGATTTAACCTACGGAGCAGACCTCAATAGACATTTCCCACAGTATACAGGTATATTATGTTATATATATTCTGGTTCTGGGACATATGTATATATGTCCCAGAACTCAACGTCAAGCCGAAACGGGGTGACAGGATTGATTGTAACCATCATGAGAAAAATCACAAAAATGATGTATCCCATGCAGTTTGAAAATTATGGGCATTTAAGAAAAACCTAGAAATGTTGTCAAACTGTAACTATTTTTCGGATATTGTGGTTAATTTTTATTATTTTTGTGCATTTAAACTTTGGAACCGTAACCCTAAATAACATTTCTAGAACCACAGTAAAAAATAATGACACAATTGCCCCAAGTTTTCTAGAATTAAGACTATTTGTTAAATTACAAATTTAAAATTTTCAAAATTTGTCAACTTTGAAGGGCCTCCTTTAAAAAAAATGTTTTAAAGTGCCGTGGCAAGTGCCATTAAAAGTTCGCGCATTTAATCAGGATTGTAAAATGGTACAAAAGTTGATAGTTTCGTGCTAAAAAAAAAGAGTAAAAAAATAAAAACCTCAAGTAACCCGATTTTTGCTAACCCATTTTACTCAGTTCAAATGTTTTTTATTCGCACAAGCTCTTGGTAGGTTCTTAATTTTACGGCAAAATGAGAAGAGAGACGGATAGTGGACATATTTGTCATGAGCGAGCAAGACAGATAGTGACGCCACTTTTACCAAAGTGAACAAAAGTAAGTAAAATTAATAAAATAATGAAAAATATTGACCTACTTTAGTTTAGGTTTATTGGAATAAAAGTCGGATAGGGAAATAACATTTTTTATTACAATAAATGTTCAAATTGTTTACCATCAGCCTCAATACACGCCCTACATCTTCTTAAAAAAAAACTACTTATTAACGGCTTGACGTTGAGTTTTGGGACACCCTGTATGTATAGCATAGTGGCTCTCCAGACGTTTTGGTGTAAACTGTAAGTCTGGAAGTAATAAAATAGTAAATAAATAAATAATTGGATGAATACCGAACTATGCCATTGTCTGGGCTATGGATGGAAATTAAGTCAACTGTGCAGACATGGCAATATGGAATTACTTTTTCGCCAAACAGAATATTCTTTTTGTATACTGTAGTATGAAGCGCACGACTTTCCCCTCATTCATGTATAAAAAAAAGGTAATGACACACGGGGGATGCAAATGTCGATATTTAAATTTGCCAATATTTATCTTGGATTGTGTACTTACCCATGTACACGAGTTAGATTGCGAACATATACCGAGCTGTAGTAACTTTTATTTTCTCTATGATTTATAGTGACTAATCTCAATACTTGATATAGGTATATCTAACGATATCAGTAAACTCATTTAAACCAACACGCGTATCTAAATAGTTCTTCATAGCGCTTAATTTAATTTTATAATAAGAACATTGCGTGACAAAATTTGTCAAGGAGGCATTCCTTCAATTTGACCATGGCCTGAAATCTCGTTTACGTTTAAGCAAGTTTATTGCAAGTAACTTAGCGGCCCTTACTTAAGTTAGGGGGGTTATATTTTATTTAACTCCGATTTAACGTACCCCCAATTACTCAAATTCAAACGTTAGCCGCCAGCGGTCGGTTTTCTGTTAAATATGCCTAGGGGTATGTGTGACGCGAGTTTTGGTGCTTGGCTCAACCGAAGGCTGCGGCTAATTCGTCTTAGAGTTTCGCGCCGGGCTCGCCCCAACATACACCACAGTTGCATAGTAAATTATGAAGGAAAATTCAATTTGATCATGGCCAAAACTCTCGTGTCCCCCGAGTAAATCGTTTTAGAGACCTCTTATGATCTCAAAAGTAAGCTTACTGCAAATAACTTGAGAGCCGATGTGGCTGTGGATGTGGAACGTTGCTGTAGTGGCACAGGGTAGTTTCTACAAATCTTTAAACAGTTTTGTGGAAACGTTGGACAAACAAGTAATTTTCGGTTTTCATAATGACGCGAAGGATAGTTATCTCTTTACTGGCCAAAGTAAAACTATTTCGTTTTGGAGCAAAATTATTGAAACAACTCCAAGCTATAATAAAAATGAGCCGGATCGCCTCAAAAGTGTCTGCTGGAAGAGATTTCTTTAGAAATAAGTAGCGCCTGTTGTGCCATTTATTACTTTGCCTGTTATTTGCTATGTATTTCTTGTGTACAATAAACTGTTAAATAAATAAATAAGTGTTTATTTCTTATTCAATAGCCACGCGGTAAACGTTACTAATAAGACCGACGGTAACGGCGTTGCGCGTTTGTTCCAGTCCTTGGCCGTGTTAATATTAGCTGGGTATAGTGAAAAAAACCACTATTACTCCATCGATAGGATTACAGTCCTAACTCACAAACTCGTAACAAAACCATGCCGCGTTAAAATTGAAAAACGCGACTGTGCCAAACTAGGATATCCGAAAGTCGTGCCGCAATTAACATTGTTAAGACTAACCGTGAAACTTGTCAAAATTGATATTTCCGAATATTTAAAACCAGACGAGTTACCCGCGAACGACGCGCGTTTCATTCAAGGTCATTTTATCTGGAAGATATCAGAATTGTAGTGAGTAGCACACCTCCCCCCCCCCCCCCCCCATTATACTATATAAGTAGGTTAGTTTAAGTAAATAAGATCCAATATATGTCTAAGCGCGAGTCAGATCGTTTCATTCAATACATCCCGTAAGCGCCACATTGCAGAATGATATGTTAATGGCTGATGAATTACCCACCGTCATTAACTTAGAAAATCATTTGGCTACAATAAAAAACATGGACGTTGATACTTTAGTGGCATAGGGTAGTTTTAATCAATCTTTAACCACTTTTGTGGAAACGCTGGAACAACGAGTATTTTTCGGTAATAATAATGACGAGATGGACAGTTATCTTTTTACTGGCCTAGATAAAACTATATCGTTTTGGAAAAAAGTTGTTAAAACCATTCCGAACACTAACGAAAATGCGCCGGCTGGCCTTAATTGTGTTTATCACTTATTTACAGGCACGCGGTAAACGTTACTAATAAGACCGACGGAAACGGCGTTGCGCGTTTGTTCCAGTCCTTGGCCGCGTTAATATTAGCCGGGTATAGTGAAGGAAAATAACTGTTACTCCATCGATAAGATTACAGTCCTAACTCGCAAACTCGTAACAAAACCATGCCGCGTTACAATTGAAAAACCCAACTGTGCCAAACTAGGATATCCGAAAGTACAGCCGCAATTTACATTGTCAAGACCAACCGTAAACTTGTCATAATTGATATTTCCGAATATTTAAAACCAGACGAGTCACCCGCGAACGACGCGCGTAAGGGTCGACCAATAAAAAAAACGCGTAGACCGAAACCTGAAAACGCAGAGCGTTCAAATGTAAATAGAAAATCGGTAAAAAAAATACGCGTTGGAGTATCCGGATATAAATAGAAAAGCGGTAAAAAAGTACACTTTAGATCATCCAGGTGTGAATAGGGAGGCGGTAAAAACATACGCTGCAAAGCACCCGGAAGTTAACCAAGCGGCCGTCGAACGATACAATACCAGCGGTAATAGACATACAGAGTCGGCGCTATGCGGAGAAACATTAATAGCCAGGGATAGTGATCTGAGTACCGTTCCATTGTTTTCGTTAAAAATATATTTGCTATACTTAAATACATATACGTGTCCAAATTGTCGCGCAAAGCTTTTTCATGAGGAAACAGCTTGTAAGATGGCGTGTTGTGGTCAAGGAGCCTACAATGTTCAAAATTTTAATCCGTTAACGGAAGAATTTTATTCTCATTCGGACTTTTTGCGCAGGCCACGCGCGTATTTGCGTTTTCGGCATTAGGTGTTTCGCATAGCTGCCTACAACAGCCTCAGGGTTTAAGTTTTCTAAAGATTCAAGGCCGGGTGTACCTGATTCCTTTAAAAACATTTCGTACTACTGTAGCGTAGGTATATACCTAGCTACATTGTAGGTGTGTAGATAAGTTCTTTCGCTAGTAAGCATTTTTATATTGTAATGGAGCAGTCGGCTACTAACCGGGATACAATGCACTTCGTATAATAAACGTCGTACTTATACTAAAGCGGTCTTTGATTTAACCTACGGAGCAGACCTCAATAGACATTTCTCACATTGGTGACCCCGACGTGATCTAAAGTGAAGTGAAAAGACTAGTGGAGAAGTGAATTAACAGTTACTATACAGTTTTAAGCATTTTCTCGAGAGACTTTGATACTGCTCACTAGGTTAAAAATGGCGTACGCGCACCCGACTATGGGGCCGCCGCCGCAGATTAGTGCCCGGGCGACTCAAGACATCAAGAAGGATGACGAGACTGCCACGATTGTGGTTTGCCCAATTCGAGGCAGTTATGGCGCCTCAAAAGCAAGGGGACGACGCGAAATTTAACATGGTGATTGCCAAGCTGGGACGTGACTCGATTCAGCAGGTCAGCGACTTGTTGATGTCGCCGCCTGTGAGCAACAAATACCAGGTGCTGAAGGACAGGCTACTCCAGGTGTACGAGGAAAGTGCAGAGCGGCAATTTCAGAAGCTGGTCTCAGAGATGGAACTGGGCGCGCAGAAGCCGACGCAGCTGCTATATGCGGTACATTTGGATACGGTGAACGAATGTACGCGAGAACAGGTAGAAAAAAATCATCGTTTATTAATTTGGGATAGTTCTACTAAATGTACTTTTTTAATAGATACGGGAGCTAACATTTCCGTAATTCCAAAACGGTGTGTAAAAAATAATTTTTTGAATCACTGTGATGTTAAATTGTATGCTGCCAATGATAGCGTGATTAAAACATACGGCATATGTAATTTAGAGCTTAGTTTGGGACTCAGAAGATCATTTAAATGGCCTTTTATTGTTTACGATGTTAAACAGCCAATAATCGGCGCGGACTTCTTGATAAACTATAGGTTAACGGTAGATTTATATAACAATAGGTTACAGGATTTAATAACTAACTTATACGTTTGTGGATCAAAGAGTACTCATTTTGAAGGGACTATTAAATCTATTAGTAGTTGCCACCCGTACGCAGACTTACTAGAGTCGTTTCAGGACATTACCCGGCCCGTGACGTTCAAGGACATACCCGAGCACTCGGTGTATCATCATATAGAGACTACGGGACCACCTGTACACGCGCGAGCAAGGAGGTTGCCACCAGACAGGTATGATAAAGTTAAGAAAGAATTTCAGCTAATGCAAGAGTTAAGCATATGTAGGCCATCTAAGAGTGCGTGGGCGAGTCCGTTACATGTGGTACCTAAAAAAGGAGGCGAAATTCGACCTTGTGGCGATTACCGCATGCTAAATTCGATTACTTTACCTGATCGTTATCCGATTCCTAGAGTGCAAGATTTTACTTATGGATTACATAATAAAAAAATATTTTCTAAAGTCGATATTTTTAGAAGTTATCATTTTATTAAGGTCAGGCCAGAGGACAGAGAAAACGGCTATAATTACTCCTTTTGATCTGTACGAATTCCCAAGAATGACTTTTGGCCTGCGAAATGCAGCGCAGACGTTTCAGAGGTACATTAATGACACAGTTTTAGCCGGAATAGAACAGATAAATTTTAATAATGAGAATAATAGAAAATTTGAAGGTCAATCATTTTTGTTCGGATATTTGGATGACGTCATTATAGGATCAGAGAACGAGCAGGCGCACAAGGAGCACTTGCGGCGGTTGTTTGAGCGTTTCCGAAAATATAAAATGTCTATTAATCTAGGAAAATGTGTTTTCGGCCAACCAAAAATTGAGTTTTTAGGCTATAATGTTTCAAAAAGTGGTATTAGCCCGGTACCCGACAAAGTTAAAGCTATTGAGGAATACCCGAAACCGGAGACGATCGAACAACTCCGTAGATTCTTAGGTATGTTAAATTTTTACCGAAGTCACATACCAAACGCAGCACAAGTACAAGGAGTGTTAGACAAATATTTACATGGGTCAAAGAAAAAAGATAAGCGTAAGATAGAGTGGACAGAAGAGGCAAACAGAGCTTTCGAGAGTTGTAAGGAAAATTTAAAAAATGCAGCGACTTTATCTCATCCAATCTCTAATGCACAGTTAGCACTAATGACAGATGCCTCAGATTACAGTATAGGGGGGGTTTTACACCAAAAAGAAAATAATTCATGGAAACCCCTCGGTTATTTCTCTAAAAGACTGACGGAACCGCAAAAGAAGTACTGCACTTATGATAAGGAACTTTTGGCAATTTATTCTAGCATTGTTTATTTTAGGGACATGATAGAGGGCAGAGTTTTTACGGTCTACACAGATCATAAACCACTGACCTACGCGTTTTCGAAGTTAGGGTCTAGTAAAGAATTACCCAGAAGGACGCGTCAATTGTTGTACATTAGTGAGTTTACGAACGATATACAACACATACACGGTAATCAGAACCCGGTTACTGACGCGTTGTCGAGAGTCGAAACGAAAACTTGCATGACCTCGTTGCAATTCGAAGAAATTGCGCATGAGCAGGCGACAGACGCTGAGCTAGCGAATTTATTGAGTGGAGCACACGATAGCAGTTTACAAATTGAGCGCGTGAATTTGAACGACACAAATAAAAGTATTTACTGTGACGTACCAACAAAACGCGTAAGACCTTTTATCCCAGTCAAGTTTAGGAAATCTATTTTCGATAGTTTACATGGGTTAAGTCACCCCGGAATTAGAACAACGCGAGCGTTAATCAGTAAAAGAGTTTTTTGGCCCGGAATGAACAGAGATATAGGTTTATGGGTAAGAACATGCATTAATTGTCAAAAGAGTAAGATAGCGCGGCACACAGTTTCTAGGCTAAGTAATTTTGAGGAAAGCGACCGTTTTACACATTTACATGTCGATATAATAGGACCCCTACCCGTAACAGAACAAGGCTATCGATAAAGCGTCACAATGATAGACAGACGCACACGGTGGCCTGAAATATGCCCTGTCGCAGATGTTACAGCGTAGACCGTCGCTAAAGCAGTATATGATTGTTTGATAAGTCGTTTTGGATGTTGTCATAAAATTACAGTAGACAGAGGGGCCGTCTTTGAAAGTAGACTTTTTACCACGTTAATGAAGTTATTAGGCATCCATAAAACACGAACAACTGCATATCATCCTCAATGCAATGGGAAGGTAGAAAGATGGCACCGATCATTAAAAACAGCTTTAATGACACGATTAAACGACAATCATGGTTGGTATGCGGAGTTACCTACGGTGATGCTAGGATTGAGGGCCGCGTGTCAAAGCGATAACGATTTCATAAGCGCAGCGGAAATGACTTTATGGCATTGTTTACGCTTGCCGGGAGATTTTTGTACTGAAAACGAAACTACAATAGATGATCCACAGGCGTATATTATTAGATTAAGAGATAATATAAGTAAGATTAGGCCTAAATCCAGAAATGTAAACAGTAACAAGAATATATTTGTGCATGCCGATTTAAACAGATGTTCACATGTGTTTCTTAGGATAGACGCCGTACGGAAGCCATTAACGCCACCCTACAGCGGTCCATATAAAGTTGTCGAAAGAGGTCTTAAAATTTTTAATATTGTAATTAACGGAAAAATTAATACAGTGTCAATAGATAGACTCAAGCCGGCATATATTTTGGAGGAGCTTAATGTATCAGACAACAGTAGTTATACGAAATCTAGTGAAAATCAAGAAACAATCAATGTAAACACTGCTTTAAAAAAAACACGCTGTGGCAGAGTTATTAAAACGCCAGTAAGATTTTTAGATGAATAGACAATAAGCCAAATGTTTACTGTAATGATTTCGTAATTAACAAGTAGGCCAGTCATTTCATAGATAAAATAAGTATAAGTATAATATAAGTTATGTTTAGATATTATTGTGGGCACATTTCAGTGGGTCCTCTTGAATTGTAATAGTTATTTTATATTTTTTTGTAATAATGGGTAAAACATACTCCATAGAAAAAAAGGAAGAGGAAGTTGTTATTGCGCAGAATGGAGCAAATCAAGCGTCCACGGCTCACTACGAATATAAGCTGGAAGTGTTGGGGACTTTGGTGATCGTAATGACTGTAATTTTCGTAGTGGCAATGTGTTACGGACTTTATAAGCAGTGCACCAACAGGACAAAACGAGTGTTAAGAAGAGAACTCAGCGCGTGGCAAAACCAACAACCCGGGGTAAACGTGATAACGCAAGGACAGCGCAATCCAAACTTTGTGGCATAGGCTCAAAGGTTATTTTAAATCAATGTAAACCTAATGTTTTATTTGTAATGTTTTTCATGTTTTTATTGTGTAATTATTTAGGAAGGTGGTGTGTGTAGCGTAGGTATATACCTAGCTACATTGTAGGTGTGTAGATAAGTTCTTTCGCTAGTAAGCATTTTTATATTGTAATGGAGCAGTCGGCTACTAACCGGGATACAATGCACTTCGTATAATAAACGTCGTACTTATACTAAAGCGGTCTTTGATTTAACCTACGGAGCAGACCTCAATAGACATTTCTCACACTACATTCACGATGGTAATGCACGCGAACAACAAACTCAAAATCTTACACTTGATATAGGAGTGATTCGTAGCATCTCTAATTAGTTGCACAAGTGTTTTAAACGGCTTCACCGTGAAACATCATCAAATGCTCATTTAATATTTGAACAGACTTCACTTCGCTCACACAGGAATGTGTTAGGGGACATGCCAACGGGCAATGAAGTAGCAGCTGTGATTAGCACAGAAGCGGAAGCATATACACCACACTTCATTTCAGTTTGTAAACATGGGAGTAGCCCGCATTTTGTTGATTTCTTAAATCCCCATTTTAAAAGGTTGCAATATCCATTGCTCCATCCACCTGGCAATCCCTGTTGGTATCCTGACATGAAAGATAATAGTAGGAATAAATTAACTCAGTTAAAATATGTTCGTTGTTAGTTGCTGTAAGAACCGCGTTTTTCACAACTCAACCGTTTATCTGAAGAGTGGATTATAGATTTGTTCAATCGAATTAGTGAGGAACGTCTTTGATTTTTATCCAACCAGCAAGTATCACTGCGATCGGCACCTCTTTTAGAGTTAATTGGGGACGAAACCGGTTAGGGCGAAGGCGGCGTTGTACCCGGAAAATTTTACCCTGTACTTTTACCGGAGGTCCACGGTATATGAAACTGAAATAAATCGATTCGAAGGCTTTGGTTAACAGATTAGGCACCCCTTCATTTTTTGTAACAATTACATGTAATCCAAAATGGCCTGAAATTGCCAACTCTGTCCCTGAAGCAAATAAAAATCCACTTATTTGTGCGTGAGTATTTGAGCTTAAATTGCGACAGCTTATTAGCGAGATTCGTTTGGGAAACTGGTTTGGCAAATCTGTATACATTATTTACGTAATAGAATATCAAAAAAGAGGACTACCGCATGCCCACATTTGCTTCCGTGTACAGGGGGGAGGTCCTGTGCAAAACATTGACATTGACAAGTTTGTCAGAGCGGATATTCCTCTCGAATCTGAAGGCCGACTTAGATAAATCGTTCTCAATAACATGATACACGGTCCTTGTGGTGAAAAGTACAGAACCGACCTCCCCTGCTGGGATATAAAGAAAAAAAGTCATGTTTGAAATTTTCCCCAAGCGCGAGACTGACACGACATACACAGACGATAAGGGTTTCATAAATTTAAAACACAAAAGTAAAAACGAAGGTACCATTAAGTATCGAGGTAGAGAGGTTCAAGTGAACGATACGTGGTTAGTTCCATACAACGCCGCTCTTCTTTTGAGATACAATTGCCATATCCACGTTAAAGTGGCAACGGCCACTGGCGTTGTTAAATATATTTTTAAATACATTACCAAAGGTGCTGATCACTCTAGAGTCACGGTTGTATTAGAACAAGATGCAAACAATGACATTAAAAATTACTTCACTAAAAGATATTTATGCTCGTGTGAAGCGACGCGCGACGTGGAGAATATTAGAATTCGACATAGTGAGTCACGAAGCGTCGATTAAACAACTAAGTCCTCGAAAATCAACAAACTATATATTTCAAAAAGGGAACGAAACTGAATCCGCCACTCGCACTAACTCCGATTTAATAACGTATTTCAATAGACCTACCGGAAGCGAATTCGATCCGATGACTTATGAATTTTATGAGAATTATATCGTACACGCAACGCGGCCACGCAATAAAACGACAACGCGGTGAACTCGTCGCGCGTCTCTTTTTCGTCGCGCCCAATAGAGGTGAACAATTCTTTTTGCGCGTTCTTTTAAATTCATATTCCTGCCGAGGTTACAGGGACCTCCTTAATTTGGGTGGTCCGTCGTGTACCACATTCCAGGAAGCTAAAGCCGTCGGGCTCGCGAACGGCAAGACAGAGTACGAAGGGGCTATGTCCGAAGCTTGTAGCATTTTCCCCGGACCACGGTTGCGTAACTTTTTCGTTCTGCTGGCTGTAAACGGGATTCCTGTAGCTTCTGTGTGGTCTAAATTCCGGGACCAAATAACCGAAGACTTTATACGTCGTCGGGAAGATAACAATGTGGAAGTAGCTTATAACTCGTGTCTTGTTGCGATCGATCGTCTCTTGCGCAAACGCGGCCTAAGTGCAATCAAAGTTACCCTCTGTATATGGGTTTTTATGGCAATGTTCTAAAGAACCATAATAACCATAAACCAAAACTCATAGGGTGATTAGGTCAGATAGCCGACCAGTTCCAGTTCACGACCATTTTTCGTAAATACCATAAAAATAGAAAAACTGAAACGGGCTATACGTTCGTTTTGTTTTTGAACGAAACATCATTCTATCCCTTTCCCTCCGCGACTCCGTTATTTGGATTATGACGGCCGCGATCAGTGTGACCGTTTTTGGTATTTTTTTTTGGTATATATTGAGGCTCCAAATAATGAAGATAGTATATTTTGAGTATATTACTAAAAATCGATATAATATTGGTACAATTTCAACTGTTATGGTATTTTTTTGGTATATTAACCTGGCAACCCTGAAAAGGAAAATACATAAGTCAAGATCGTTTCTTAATTACGCTGTCTTTGTCGCGCACTGAGTTCTTTGTAGCTATCTTTGTAATGAAATTGAATGAAATTGAATGAATGTTTGTCAGTTTTATTTCAGGGGATTCCCTCGTAGTAGTGTTAAATTTGATTGTCTATGCTGTCCGAAGATTTTTGCCTTATTTGGTATTTAAGATTCGATTCGTTCGGTTTATGGCGGTTGTTTCACTATGAAGCGCAAATATGAACAAAAATATAGAGCGGAGTGGGAACAAAACCCGGAATTATCTTCTTGGTTATCCAAAGATAAATATAGTGAAAATGCTATGTGTAAAGCCTATGGAGTGACGTTTTTAATTAGAATCGCTACAATAAAGTCTCATGCCGAGACTGAAAAACATCGTAAAAAGATTATACATTACAGTGGACAGTCGAAGGTAAGTTATCAAAAAACTAGATTTATTTACGTAGTCGTAGTAATGTTTTTAAATTACTTATTTTGATAAATTCTCTTTCTGTTTCAGATTGACAAGATATTTCAAAGCAAAGGTTCAATTTCACAGGAGATAAGAAAAGCCGAACTTCTATTTTGCGGCGCCTTAGTCGTGCAATGGACCACCTAAGCGAATTATTTGGTAAAATGTTTCATGATTCAGAAATCGCAAAAGGTTATTCCTGTAAACGTACTAAAACCGCTCAGTTAATATATGATGTTATGGCGCCATCATTTGAAAAGCAATTATTGACTGATATACAAAAAACTTCCGAATTATCAGGTAATACCGTTTTTTCTTTGATCATAGACGAAAGCACAGACATAACAACGGAGAAACTACTTGCCATAGCAGTTAAATTTTATTGTGTCAAAGATGATAAACTCAAAACTAAATTTTTATGTTCCGTCAGGCTTTCAGGCGAAACAGCGGAGGATATTTTTAATTCACTGTGTCAAAGCTTAATTGGTTTACATTTGAATATGAAAGATATATTAGTTTTTGCAGCTGACACAACGAACGTAATGTTTTGAAGAAACAATAGTGTTGTTTCAAAAATTAAAAATGTCAACCCGAATTGCATTTTCGTAAAGTGTGTGTGCCATTCGTGTTCATTGGCTGTAAGCTACGCATGTAAAAAACTTCCTAGAGCCCTAGACCAAGTTGTCAAAGAAACACATAATTATTTTAGCCACAGTTCTAAACGTCAAAGGGAATTTGTAGAATTTCAAGAATTTGTAGGCTCAGAACAGCATAATATTTTACGCCACTACGAGATACGTTGGTTATCTCTACATGCATGTGTTAACCGCATAGTAGAGCAGTGGGATGCTCTAAAGTTATACTTTCAACAAGAGCATTTAGCTGAGCACAATCATTCAGCATCGTTTTTACATGAAAGGAAGGAAATGCATGTAATGTTCAAACTATTTATAGGGATATATCTGATATGTTCAAAAGTATACTCAGCTGTTATATGAAAGCATGCTACGTCCGAGTTATGAGTATTGAAGACGTTGACCCAAATAGTACAGTAAATTTCGTAGAAATAAATGACTTGTATTTGGGAGTCAAAGTTGCTAAAGAAATTACAATGCTAGGAAATCAATCAGTTAATGTTACTGTCATTAAAGATTTCTTGCAAAGATGCAAACATTTTTTGATTGAATTATGCACTCAACTAAAATGTCGACTGCCTACAAATGAAAGGTTAATTTTTGAATTACGTTTTATGGATCCGCAAATAGCTGTTTATGAAAACTTTTCTTCACTTGTAAATGTAACTGAAAGGTTCCCTAACATTGTTACAAATGATACCGAAAAACAATTAATTTATGAGGAACACCGTCAAATGAAGTATGACCAAGATGTTCAAAATTTGATGTGTGGTACTAGTACCAGTACAGTTAATTGTGAACAATTTTGGAGCAAGGTTGGTAATATTGTTGACAGTAAAAAAATTCAAAATATAAAAATTTGGCCGTTTTTGATAAATGTTTAATGTGTTTGCCTATTTCTAATGCTCAGTGTGAACGAATTTTTTCCCAAGTTAATATGGTCAAAACAATATACAGAAACAGGTTTACATCAGATCACATTTCTTCCATATTACATGTTAAACAAGGTTTGACTGACGGTTGTACTTCATTTGATCCGACGACAGACATGCTTAAAGTAAATAAATTAAGTAATAATGATTATACTATAGATTTAGAATAAACAATTTTGATTAAACAAGATGTGTTTTATTTGCATTATTTTCAAAATATGAAGCAAAAGTTTTAGTAGTCATTTGGTATATTTGATTTTTTTTTGTATTATTTAGTAGATTTCAAAGATTCTGTTGGTAGGTTTATAAAATTAGAAACGGTCACACTGGCCGCGATGCCCAACAGTCGCCTGCGAAACTTAAGCTACAGCGGACGTAATGATTTTAGCGCCAAAAAATAGTGCAACGATACTTTTTCAAACGTAAGTAATACAAGTTTTTAAACAGATTTACGATTCGAAATGTAGCTTGAGATGTCAATATACGCATGTATTTGTCCTAAAAGTGTTATTTGAACAAAAAATTAGCACTTTTAATTAAAATAATGCGTGGTCGCTATACTAACCTATCAAAATAAAGCTTAGTGGTTTTTCGACCACATGGTCGGCAAGTGGCTGTTTCCAAGTATTTTTCTTAATCAATTAACCTTAATAAATGAAATGATACGGCATGCGGTTATTCGTCATTTCGTTATTTAAGATGTGGCTCATTTACAGGTCAGATTGCGACCATCAAAATATATTTATATATTGCAATTGTAGACACCTTTTTCTACGTATTATTTGGTGGTCGGCAACTGCTTAGTGTGGTTTTATAGTGACGCGTTTGCCAGCGCGGTTGGTACGCGTCGCGGGCCACGAGCTATGAGTGTCAGGGGATCGTTGCATAGTAAAATGAACCGCGCGGATGTGCCACGCGTACGATGTTGTTCCGGCCGCGCGCAGCCGATCGCGCGCCGGCGAGGAGCCACTGTTTGCCAGTACGTGTTACACAGTCACGCGGATCGGACGCGCGCACGCGTACTGTCGCCGCCAAGATGATCGCCGCCAAATCCGCCAATCAGAATATTATCATCGATACGGGACGGTTGATAGAGGAAGTTCGCTGTCGACCATTGCTATGGGATTCATCGGATGAATTTTATAAAAACAAAGATGCAAAAAATAAAGCTTGGGAAGAAGTTGGGGAAGCACTCTTTGGAGAACATTATATAAAGGAAGACATAGGTGTGTATATATTATTTTTATTAATCATTTTTGTTATATTCATATAAAGGTCGTTAGGTACTTAACATATATGTAGATTCAAATCAATTCAATAGGTACTAGAATATATGTCTGTCTTGCCACGACACGCTACCAGCGGAGGATATAAAGTAATCAGCAAATACCTCGCGTAGTGTGTTTCCTGTTCTGGAAACTGGCTGACTATCTTTATCAATTAAACCAGTAATGCTTAGTGTGTCATTTCCATTGTAGCCGTCTCGCACTCTGATAAAATTGTGCAATACACAACAAGCTTGAACTATAGTTTTTGCGTTGGAGAGGCTAGCATTCATTGGTGTGTGAAACACTCTTAATTTGTTTGATAATATCCCAAATGTACATTCTATGTACCTCCTGGCACGACTTAGACGGTAGTTGAATATCTTTTGTTTGTAGGTCATATCGTTTCGAAGATAAGGTTTCATCACATAGTTTGATATGCCAAATGCACCATCACCAACTATCACATGAGGTGCTCCTATATTAGACCCTCGCAAGTACTTTGGAGCCGGTAATCCTAAATTATTTCTTTCCAACTGTTTAAATAGTTCACTGTTTCGGAATATAGTGGAATCAGAGTTTTTACCGCAAGAACCTATGTTGACATATGTAAAGCAATAGTTGGCATCACACATTGCCAGAAGGACAATAGAATAGAAATGTTTGTAATTGTAAAACATTGAGCCTCCACCTGCAGGATTAATTATTCGTACGTGTTTACCGTCTATTGCCCCACAACAGTTAGGAAAGTTTGCATTTATCTCGAACTCTGCACTAATACGTTGCCACATTTGTGTTGTTGGTTGAGGAATGCATTCTTCCCGTAGTTTCTCCCATATCTCAGTGCAAACTTCCTTGACGATAATGCTTATAGTAGTAACTCCCATTCTGTATGTTACGTGTAGATCGGAGTACGTGTTGCCAGTTGCCAAAAATCTGAAAAAAAAATATAGTTAATTAATTCGTTGCCTCTAATATAAATTGACAAACTACAAATAATATTTGATAAAAGATTATTAAGTTAACTTGTTATATAAATATTTACGTTTATTTGCTGCTCAATTACGGTATCACTATTGGACCTATTTTGCTAAATGTGACCTATTGCGCAAAACGATGCTGTTGACTGTATGTTCATTTAAAAATTAAGCTATCTATTGGTCAGAGAGCAATCATTAATAGAACTTTTTATTTTTTTTATTTCAGATAAGCTGTTACGTCTACGATGGAAGTCTGCAAGAGACGGATATTTTAAAACCAAATTGAATAAGAAAAATACACCATCCGGTAGCGGTGCGAAAACAGTTAAAAAAATATATATTTATTTCGAAGAATTGAAGTTCCTTGATCGTACCACTGAAAACGTAGTTTCAGAATCCTTGGAAAACATTGATGACTCAAGTGCATTAGAAACTCAAGCTCAAGTAAGAATGAACGCAGATACTTCTTGCTCTTCTCAAAACAGTTCTACTACGGTGGCTGACTAAGATAAACCGACATGGGCTCGGAAGAGAAAAAATACACGGCCACCAGAGAACTCCACGTTTGAGAAACAGTTAGTAGAATTATTGGACAAAAATATGCCAGACATAAGCACTGATGACTTAGCATTTTTTAATTCTCTTGGTCCAATACTAAAGTCGTTTAATAGTTATGAAAATCTTTTATTTCGTTCGAAAGTTTTGCAAATTGCTATGGATCTTTCCGGGCCAAATTCAGTGGGCACGACGTCAACATCAAATTTTGTAAGGCCAGCTAATGAATCTAACGAGTATTCCAACATGCTGTCGCCAGAAAATATCTCAAATTCCACTATTATATCACTAACCTCTAATTCTAATGATACGACTACGCAACGAGGTTATCAAACAGCAAATCAATATTCCAATATCATGTCACCAGAAAATGATTCTAATTCATCTAATGTAATGTCTGCAACCGTCTCAATACCGCGAAGCTATGAATCATTATATTTTTCAAACTTAACGTTACCAGATAACGGATCTATACCTAGTGAGACCACGCACCAAGACTATCAATCTGCAAATCAATATGAGTCTCATTCTACAGTCATCAATCCTGTTCAGCAAAGCTGTGAAGAAATAAACCACTTTCCAAATACTGCATCAGAAAACGATAATTACTAATTAGTTTATTTGATTACAAGTTTAGTTTATTACAATTTCTACTAAATTTCATTTCAACGAGAGTTACAAAACGACTACTTTTTTATTGTTTGAATGTTCTTGATTTGTAAACACAATTTAATTAATAAAATAGTTACTAAATAATAAAAAGTATTTTTATGCAACTTACCTTACGGTAATCGCCAACTTTTCAACTGGTTCTATAGGGACCCGACGTAGACTTGATCGTTTTAAATTATGTTCTATCTTGCAGAGTAATTCATCAAATGATGTTGTAGACAGACGGAAATGTTTGAAGAATTTGTCACCATGTTCTCTTAAATCCGAGAACGATGTAGAGAACGCGCCTCTCAGAAACCTAGTGGCATTGTAAGGATGTACTTGTAATCGTCGTCGTAGTTGCTTTTTTTTCCACAAATAATATAATATAACAAATAGGAGAAGTCTCATTGCGACTGTACGAGGTGGCAAACCGCGTGACACTGAACTCGTTTTATAGTTTCGAGCGGGTCATCCGCGTGCTTGTGAGCCGCGCGGACCATCCGCGCGGACGGTACGCGTCACTGTAAAACCAGCCTTAGTTATCGACCATATGGATCGTCCCATACAAAAATCTTGGAAGAATCCCGTATTTGGTGGTCGTAAACTGACTAATTTACGAAGATTACACTTTAGTAATATTTAGGTACTGAAATTGGCTGGTCGCGAAATAACCATTTCTCGCCTATACTAACATTCGAGTAATAGTAAAATAATTGTGTGGACGAGAAATGGTTACTTTGCGTCCACAAGACAGAAATTAAACAGGAAAATTTATGCCCCTATGATGAGATTAATGGTAGGAGTAGGATAGCCGTAGGGAAGGGATAAAGTAGGGGTAGGGGTAGGGTTAGAGAAGTGATAGGGTTAGGGTAGAATAGGTACGGATGGGGGTAGGCGAATGAAGTCAAACTAGATAAATGTAACTAGATAAGAGATAAACTCAATAACTACTGTACGGATTCTGAAAATTCTGTCACTAATGGAGCTCATTACTCTTGAACTACTACGTTGGGATGGGATACTATACCTTGTTGGTGCTTAACATACTAATAATTGGTTTGGGTTGGCTTTTGGTAATGGTGTCGCATGTATTCACAGATGGCTCCAAAGGATAAAAAGGGACAAGTCTAAATTGGTGGGGGTAAAGAAAACACACAGACGTCTATTTACTTATAAGCAAGAGAATCTCGATAAAGCAATAGACGAAATTAAAAACAAAGGCATGGGCATAAGGGAAGCCTGCCGGGTATTCGGCGTTCCAAAAACGACAGTAATCGATAGTCTCAGAAAAAATTTCGGCCAACAAAAGACCCAAAGTAGGCCCAGACCCAGTTTTAGGTCTTGAATATTAAGAAAGAGTTAAAAACTGGGTATTAGATATGGCTAGATGTGGGTTCCCTATACAAAAGAAAGATCTGCTTGAAAGCGTATCTAAAGTCATTAAATATACTGGACTAAAAAATCCATATAAAGATGGTATTCCGGGAGACACGTGGTATCATGCTTTTTTAAGACGCCACCCTGATGTGAGTGTACGTGAACCCGAGGGTATTAATAACGCAAGAGCGGCAGTAACTGAAACACGTATACGATGCTGGTTTAATGATTTCAGAGAATACATCAAGTCCATGGATTGTTTAGACATTTTTGACGAACCTGATAGGATATTTAACGGAGACGAAACAGGATTTTCTCGTTGCCCAAAAAGTGGAAAAGTTTTGGGGCCTAAAGGCTACAAAAATTTATATATATAAAAAAAAAAAAAACGAAAAAAAAAATCTAACTGTGTTAGCGGTATTTTCCGCTAATGGCACATTGTGTCCCCCACTGGTAGTGTTCCCATACATAAGACCGCCGAAGGCTCTGGTAGACAGTATGCCTGAGTCGTGGGTACTAGGCAGGTCTGAAAGCGGTTGGATGCGGAGCGACGTGTTCTATGAATACGTCTGCAATACTTTCAATTCATGGCTCATAGGACACGGCATTAAGAAATCCGTTATATTGTTTATAGACGGCCATATGTCCCATATGACGCTTTCATTTAGCGAATTTTGTGAAAAAAACGGGATAATACTGTACGTCCTTCCGGCAAATACTACCCATATTTTACAGCCAGCAGACGTAAGCGTCTTTAAACCATTAAAGCAGGAGTGAAAAAAGACAGTAAAAACCTGGCAAGGTCGGGAGGAAAATATTAATAAAACAATAACCAAATTAAATTTTTGTAAAGTATTATATGAAACCTTCAGCACTATAAACCTTGACACTGCAATAATCAATGGATTCCGCAAACGCGGGTTTTACCCACTAGACGAAGACGCCCTCATCAATTACACGAAATGTGTAAAAGACAATTAAAAAAAGGACACGCATTTCTAATCAGAATAAAAGTACTCCTTCTGCTAAAGATTATGATACAGCTATGAAAGTTGTTTCATTTATTAGACGTAGTTTTGGCTGAAATAGAAAAGGCCAAAAGTAATCGACCCAAAAGTAACCTCATCTAATACGAGCATCAGCATACTCGCTGCCTATACCGATACCGAAAAGAGTGTTGAGGAGATTGTTACCTTACCGCCAGCTACATGTCAAAATTAAGACATTAGGACTGCAGAGCTGCAGACTGATGCAACATTGCAGCAATTTATATCTGATGAGAGTATCAAAAATGTAAGTAATCTTGAGGCTGGAGCATTTATCTCGCTCGACAATATCTCGGTCATGCCGTTAGAAGAAATCGAAATCTGTCAGGAGACATCTCAGATTACGGCGTTGGCCGAGATACCTGAACAACGAGACTCTCAGGCATCAAACCAACACAATAGATCGCAAATCAACACAATTAACGATGTTTTTGCCAGGCATTTAACATTTCCCGAGCTCCCCTCACCAAAAACCAAAAATAAGGATCCTAAATTGCCGAGCGCAATTTCATCTACAGAATGGAGAAAATATTTTGAAAAAAAAGATTAAGAAAAAGAAAATCTACTCAAGGAAAAAATACGGAAACAACAATTAAGGGCTGAAGTTAAAGAAAGAAAAGCCAAGGAGAAGACCAGCAAAATGACTAGAAAAAAGAAAGCAGTAAAGGTCTTATTTTGACGAGTAGCCCGATATTTCGACACAATTGCGACTAATCGTCCCGTGACCATATTGCATGCAACTGTGTCGAAATATCGGGCTACTCGTCAACAAAGGACCCGAAACATACTCTTAAAGTAAGTAAGTGCTGTGCAAAAGGACTAGTCGTCCTTCGTCCTAGTCGTCTCGTGGCCATAATACATGCAAATACGTTAAAATATCGGGATTATCGTCAACAAAGATACACGGTAGGATACCCGAAACATACCCTTAAAGTAAGTAAGTACTGTGCAGAAGGACTGGTCGTCCTTTGTTGACGAGTAGCCCGATATTTTGACACAGTTGCGACTAGTCGTCCCGTGACCATAATGCATGCAACTGTGTCGAAATGTCGGCCAGCGACGGTACGCGGTAGGAAACTCGAAACATACCCTTAAAGTAAGTGCTGTTTCAAAAGATGTGACTTTATTTAAATGCAATATCTTGATGTCATCCGATTATTCATTTTAAGTACCTTTTATCAAAACTCCCTTTATACCCATAAAATGTGTGGTAATAAGAGCGATAATTTAAGATATTATCAACTAACTTGTATCGTTTTTCTTTGATAATAAATAAACATATTACGATAATAGGAATTTTTTTATTTACGACCTCAATTTCGCTCAAATAGCGCTTATTTTTCAATGGTATTTTAGTGGACGTAAACTGACAAAATGTTGGACGTAAGCTGGCTGCAAATGGTCGGGAACTGAAATTATAGCACTTTTGGGAAAAAAAAATATTTTGTTAGGTTTACTGTCATTTATTAGAATAAAATCGGAGATAATTCGATTATTTGATGTCTTTTGTAACATGTTTAAGTTTTGTAATAATTAAAACCACCTAATTTAGTACATTAACATTATTTCAGAGATCACAAGTCCGCTAAGTGGTCGTGAACTGGACATAATCACCCTACTTAATATTTTGTTATTCTAGATATATGACAGTAATTTGTACCCATGACAGTTGCATTTGGAGCAACTCCTCGAGTCCTGGATGTAATGGAGATTTAATCCCTTCGACTCGAAACATAACAGATAGGGCTAAGCAGGAGTTATGTTTTGACTTAGTTGCACCTATGGTTCAAACCGATAGTAATCAGACTGCCGTCTCTCAATCTGAATAATAGTGCATGTTAAGTTCCACTTGCAACATACAGGATGTCCCGTAAGTCGACGTCAAGCCGGAATCGGGTGATAGTCCAAATCATAATAGTTACTAGAAAAATAAAAAATAAAATCTAAGTCTTGAATTTTTTAAATTATAGCCATTTCTTTTTTTTTTCGAGAAAATGTACACCCTGTGATGGTTTATCAGCTCCTGTTGCTACAAATCTTAACTTTTTTTCAATTTTATTTTTCTTATGTAATCCCGAATAGTGCTAATCTAACCTATTACTTAGAATTCTAAGTCAACTGCTCCAGCTTGGAAGAAAGTGTCACATTATGCCGTACTGAAAAAAAATAAGTACTACGCCAGGTTGGCAAGTAGCACGAAAAGTTGACGCATTTAATAAGGATTCTAAAATGATATAATACTTGCTACATTATTTCTTTGATTACGGGGGAAAAACAATTCCTTCAAGAAACCCAGTTTCGAAACATTTTTCATTACCTACTAAAAATTATTCTAGTGCGTTCAAAGCTTGCCTAAGACCGAGTGAGACGGAGAGTCATTCATGAAGTGAGACAGGTAGTGACGCTTTTAGGTCAGAGATGCTAACTTTTTGTTAAATTTAGGACAAATTTTCCTTAAGTTTAAAATTAAACACCAATTAGATGCAAAGATTTATTATTTACAAAAGATGTTCAAACTGCCTTCCTTCAACTGCAATACAAGCTCGACATCTTCTTAAAAAAGATCGGATTATCACACGGGCAAATCTTCCGTTGTTGACAAATTCAGCTGCTTCCGTAATTCTTTGCCCAAGCTCAGCTACATTTTCGATTGGCTTAAAATAAACTTTCTCTTTCACTGCTCCCCAGTAAAAAAAATCTAATGGATTAAAATCCGGTGAACGGGCTGGCCACGAGATCGTACCAGACCGACCTATCCATCTGCCCGGATATTCTTCATTGAGAAATGCTCTAACTGAGCGGGCATAGTGCGCTGGGCAGCCATCTTGTTGATATCGAGGTTTCAGTCGAACCACTGGGACCTGTAAGGCCTACCATGAGTTGCTACAGCCGATTTGGCTTACGTAACTACTCTCTTTAACGTAAAATCCGTTTCCACAGTGTAAACGTAAAATCGGTACCATGAGTTACACATACGTTTTCCGTTTACTGTAATGTGAAAACCACACTTCAGTGTAGTTCCGGGGTATAAGTTCTTGACAAGTGTTGTCGATTATTAGTCAAAAGGCGCGTCCACTCAGAGCGTGCAGCCTCGCGAGGCATTTGCCGCACGAAGCAGCTCGGTTAGTGTGGACGTGCCCCGGCCGAGGCAAGCGCGCGCGCTGCCGCGGGCGAGCGACCGAGCGCCCGTGCGCCCGAGCCATCGAGTGTCGGCTTTTTGATTTGCTCAAAGGCGCCTCAGTCGTTTGCCGCGCGCACTCTGGACGCTCGCGTATTTTGTTTCGTGCCTCGCTCGAGCATAATACGAATTATGAATAAAGATCAGTGTTTGAAATTAATATCTCTCTATGGTGTAAACACCTGGCTATGGAATGCAAGTGATCCTAATTATACCAATAGAGGACTTAGGGAAGACGCCTGGTTAAATATAGCCGCGAGATGCATGTACCGGTTCCAGTTTCAAAAAAGAAAACGGAGTCATCATTCCGGTGGGAAAAATCACGAGAAAAGAAAAGTCGTTTAACAGGATCAGGTAAGATATATATTTATTAATTGCTTTAACATTTACTACATAGAACTATTTATCTATTATAAAAACTTTTCACTTTTATTTTTCAGGCCGTGATGACGTTTACAAATCCAGCTGGTTTGCATATAATGCCTTTGCATTTATGTCTGATAGGAACGAGCCAGGTACCACCCAGGATATTATGGAGAATGTTAGAACATATTATAGTTTTTATTGATAGTCAGCTTGCCATGAGACAGTTCCATTTGTAATAAAATGTCTTGCTAGGTGGTCACGTATCTGTTTAGCATTATATCCTCCACGTCGTGGTAGTTGTTGAATTGGTAATAATGATGTTGGATCTGATTCATTTCGCCAACTTCCTTCTACTGTTTCCCCGTCATTTCCCACCGCATCACAAAAGCCAGGAGCTGCAAAGCTGTTAAGAAGATGTTCTCCGTAAATAGTTGTACAAATGTATTGATGCTAAGACTACTTTTGTTGCTTGTTCGGGTTCCAATAACATTGGTTTACGCAAAACTCTATATACAGTACTTAACACCCCGAAAGCATTTTCTACAACTCTTCGTGCTCTGGAGCGTCTATAGTTAAAAACTCTTCCCTTTGCACCTCTTCCTGGATTACCCTCGTACGGTCTAAAGGTGTATTCATTTAGCTGAAAAGCTTTGTCACCTAATTTATAAAATGGTACTTTGGTATTGTACAGTATTTGCAAAATTGTGGGTGATGGGATGTTAAGTTCTTTTTTTCAAGTTTTTGGTATAGTTTTGTATTTTTAAATACACCTCCATCAGAAATCCGTCATTTACTCCCAATATTTACGTATAAAAGCTTGTAGTTTTCATCGACTAAGGCAAACAAAACTATATTTGAAAATGATTTATAGTTAACGTAGTCATTGCCACTGTTTATGGCAGACTGTAAAACAACATGCTTTCCATCCAACGCGGCCACAGCATGTGGGAAATTCCATTTACTTTGGAAACTGTTTGAAATTGCAAGCCACTGTTGTTCTGTACCTGACACCTAAAACAGATATAAAAAGTATATATTATTTTACAGAATGAAACGGATACTAACAATGAAACAGTAAGCGCAACTCAAGTCGCTCAAGACCTTTCACTTGACAATGACAATATTCAAGTTATGGAAAATCAGCAGCAACAATACGATGACGCCAATAACACACAATCTAGAGTTGCCACACAAGACCAGAGATCCAGAAAACGAAGCAAAAGAAGACCTGCGAAAGACACGGACGATTTATCAGACGAAACTCTTTCTGAAGCTTTCAGAATTCTCCAGCAGTGCACAGAACCACAGCCAACCCTACCGCCTTGTGACTCATACTCGGCATTTGGACAAAAATCCAGTAACTCTGGCGCACGTAAAAAAAGATATATGCGGAATAATATTTCAAGCCGACACAGGAGCTTATCAACAATATGGCTATTATACTCAGAGCTATGCTAGCTCACCACTAACTCCTTAACCCTCTATTACTCCCATTCCGATGACTTTTTCAATTCAATCAGAGACTCCACCTCCCTCTTCCCCTCCGATGACTTCTCAAAATCCATCAGACATTGCTCCTCCCCCTACCCCTCCGATGACTTTTCGCAATCTATCAGACATTCCTCCTCCCCCTTCCCCTCCGATGACTTTTCGCAATCTATCAGACATTCCTCCTCCCCCTCTGCCTCCTGCCTCCTAATTATACAAAAACATTCTCACTTCACCTTTCTTTCTTTCTATGGTTATTTTAAAGTTTTATTAAAGTGATTGGACTAAATTGACAAGATATTGGTACTTTGTTTACTTACCTTTACATAATCCTTTAAATGTTCGATGATGGCATCACAAACTTCAGGAACAATCTTCGAAATAGATTGTTTGGAAATGCAAAAGAGATACTGCAAACTGGTATCAGAATCACCTGTCGCTAAGAACCGTAATGTCAAAAGTATCTTTTCTCTCACGGTTATCGCTCGACGCCAGTTTGTATCATTTCTTCGAAGTTTGCTTTCCAAGTTTGAACACAATAGATCCAACTCCTCTGTATTAATGCGTGCAAAATTTTTCTCAACTGTCAGTTATCAATTCTTGGTACAGTTCGTTTCCGTTATGTAATAATCTGTTCTTATATATTGTCTGGATCCAATATCGTCTTCGTTTAAGTTTTTGTTGTCTTCTCTTTTTTATAATCCTATTTATAAGGATAAAAGCAACAGCTGCCACCGCAACACGTATGTGTGGTGCCATGATGTCTTAATTTGCCAACTGAACGAACGAACAAAATGGCTCGGGCTTGCCGCGCGCGGCCGCCTCGCGATGATTCCGAGGCTGCCGCGCTCGTTCGTGTAAGTTTCCTCGCGCGGCAAATGCCTCGCGAGGCTGCTCGCTCTGTATGGACGCGCCTTATGACACACAAAACCTATGCAATACGTCAAAATTCAAAAGTAGTTCTTTTGTTGCTTACACAAGAAAATACGGTATTCAGAATTTGGTCATTTTATACCCTGTTTATTTATTTACAATTTTACATACAAAAGCAAAGTGCCGGACCGAAGCGATTTATTTGGAAACTGCAAAATGAGAATAAATAACACACAGACTGACTTATTAGTCTTTCATGCAATCGTAAGTTGTTATAAAGGGTGTCTCAGAATGTTTTTCGTTTTTGAATTGACCAATACGCGCCAAGCGCAGGTAGCAAGGGGAAGGGAGTGGTCTCAAACGCTTGGCCGGCTTGTTAAGTTTAGTAGCCATAAATCGTTTCACGGGACAGCAGCGCGCGTTTTGCGTTCGAGCGTTTTATAAAAACAACGATTCCTATATTATTGTTCGTCGTCTCTACAGGACACATTTTAATTTAACAAGCTTAAAACATGTGCCAAGTGCCAATTTAATTAAGCATTGGGTGACCAAATTTGAAGAGACTCGGAATACAATGCCGGACGATTTCGTCTGGGCGTAAAAGGACATCAAGAACGAGCATGAACGTCGACCGCGTTCGCCAGTCTGTTATGGACGACCCACGACAGTCGTTGAGATTGCGCGCAGTCTCTCTTAATTTGAACAAATCTACGGTTCATCGCATTATTTCGAAAGACTTACACTTTCACCCCTATGAACTTGTTACTGTTCAACAAAGGAAGCCTGATGATCCTGATAAACGAGTCGAATTCTGCAAGACAATGAAAAACTGTTTTAGAAGTTTCAATAACATCTGGTTCTCAGACGAATCGAATTTTCACATCAACGGTCACGTGAACAAACAAAATTGCAGATACTAGGCTTCCGAGAATCCGCTAGAACTGCATCAGAAGCCCTTGCACTTGCCAAAAGTTGTTGTTTGGGCTGCCATATCAAATCAAGGAATTATCGGTCCTTATTTTTTTGAGGATGACCGAGGTCGAACCCAGACCGTTAATCCTGATCTATATTGCTATATGATCCGGACTTTTTTGGCTACAGAAATGCAAAACCAGTATGGCTACAACCGCAACACCTTTTTCCAGCAAGATCGAGCCACTTCTCATGTAACAAATGACTCATTAACTGCTCTTCACGATTTATTCCTTGGAAGAGTGATATGTCGCCGAGGAGACATCAATTGGCCACCGAGGAGCCCTGATTTAACGCCTGCTGATTAATTCCTATGGGGCTACCTAAAAAGTAAGGTTTACAATCCATTGCCACCCAACTTGAATGTCTTGAAGCAAAGAATCACTGAGGAAATCAACTCTACAGACCCAAATAATTACAGGCCAATTACTGGAGTTTCTATTATATCTAAAATTATAGAAAAGGCAATGTATGTTAGGTTGAACGAGTTTATCGCCAAATACAACCTACTTCAGCCTGACCAATATGGGTTCAGGAAAGGTTACTCTACGGAGAGAGCATGTTTTAACTTTGTCAAGTATATCACTGAATCCCTAAATTGTAAGACGCCAGACACGGCTATGTTTCTCGACATGAGTAAGGCATTTGACTATGTCAATCATGACAAATTGCTCTCTAAACTGGAAAATTATGGTGTGAGAGGTAATGCGCTACAATGAATTAAGACTTATGTAAAGGATAGGTAACAGTGTACAGAGATAAGAAAATTGGCCAATGTGGAAAATAATGTAATTAAACAATCCTATCGGTCAGATTTTGTAAAAAAGGATTCAGGAGTACCACAGGGAAGCAACCTAGGACCATCATTGTTTATTTTATATATAAATGACCTTCCACAAGTTACTAAACACAAATCTTTATTGTTTGCCGATGACACGACTGTCATAGTAAGAGGTGAAGAGTCATGTGAATATGAAAACAATATAAATAATTCCCTGACTGACTTTGTAACATGGATGAATAAAAATAATCTTAGTATTAATATGACAAAACTAATTTCATACAATTTCAATCTTATAATTCTATTCCAATTAACGTTAATATAAAATATAATGACATTTTAATACAAGAATCTGATAGCACAAAGTTTTTAGGTTTAATACTTGACAAACATCTAAACTGGAAAGACCACATAGATTCCATTGTTAAGCGATTGGATCGTTTTGTATTTGCGCTGAGTAGATTAAAAAGTGCTGTATCAGTAGATGCAGCGTTGACAGCTTACAATGGACACGTTTCATCAGTGTTAAACTATGGATTAATTTTGTCGGGAAAATCAGTTGATGTAATAAAAGCATTTAGGTTACAAAATAAATGTATTCGTGCTATTACAAACACATGGTTCAGAGACAGCTGCAGACCATTGTTCTTTAAGTTAAGGATTTTGCCATTACCATGCATGTATATCCGAGATATCTGTATGTTTACAAAGAATTATCCAGAGTATTTTAAGACAGTAAGTACCAGGACTCAAAGGGCACAATACGAAAATCTGTTGCATAAACCTCAATGCAAATCTTATATATAAAAATAATGTATACAATGTAGTCTCTGCCTACCCCACCTGTGGGACACAGGCGTGAGCTTAATGTATGTATGTATGTATACAATATGTGCATAATCTTGTATAATAAATTACCAAATAAAATTAAAATATTAGAGGAGAGCGCATTTGCAAACGATTGTTTTTCATAAATAAACTTCAAGAACTGTTTAATTTAACAAGAAATAAAACGAGTTTTAATTGATAATGTTGTTTTTTATTTAACATCTAAAAACGAAAAACATTCTGAGACACCCGTTATATTTACCTATCTTTTAATCTAAAAAGTTGTAATGCAAATCAAAACATTTTACTAAACGTTATGTTTGTCATGATGATACCACTCATTGTATTATAAATATTGCAGGCAGGGAGACCTAAGTAAGCCCAGTAGCGGCCCACAAGGCAAAATTGCAAACTAGAGACAATGGAGCGAATTAAAATCACTCTTAAATGCAGATTCCATAGGAGAAGCGAAATCGCTGGATAAATGGAAAAGGGTAATGTTTTCATTTCAATATAAATACATAACTTTATACATAAGTTGCTGCTCCACATTACTACTACATATTAACAAACAGGTACATGTAACTCACTCATCTGTTGTTTCAGGCATGGAGTGATCTAAAAAATAACACAAAAAGAAAAGCGGCTAAGATAGACAAATCTGCCTGAGGCACTGGTAGGCCACCAATCAAATTAAAATTGAGTGACATTGAGTAAAAATAATAGCAATAATAAATCCCATTGCAGCTACTGGGGATCCAGACATACCTGAAGTAGGTCTGCAGGTTTGTGTGTGTTAAACTTTAATAATATGACCTCGCCACACATAATGTTATAGTTTTAATTGTGTAACAAAAGCCTTTCCAATAATTAGATGACCTGTAATTTCATTTATGTCATAGCAGTCCATTTTTATTTGTTTGAATAAGAATTATTTAATACAATACAATTATTGAATATTTAATGCAATGTATTTTCAAATTAAATAGAGGAGGAAGTGCCGGTCCCTCCATCGCTAGCCACACCAACAGCCGCCTCACCACTGGCTCATCCCAGTTGCTGGCATAGTTGCCAGCCCGGCTATTAGCGCATGACAATATTTCCCTTAATGTGTCTCTAGGGTGCTGCTGTCTCGGTCTGCGTTGACATACATAGTGGACAAAGACAAGTCTTTCTTAATGTCAATGGTTGGTGCACTACCAGCGAAGAGATGTCACGCTCAGAACATCACGCAACTGACTCTTTATATACGTTCGATACAGCAGTGTACACCAACTCAGCCATTGAGAAGTAATCGCCACATGGAAAACACAAGTCATATATTAAAACTTATTCATTAAGTAAAGGTGGTGAAGGAGCATACGCCATACGTAATTAAATAACACCGGAGCCAACCCACTGCGAATCTTTCATTTATTCCCATATAAATCATATGCACGGTTTATCCGTGACAGGGTGGAACCTAAAGGCGGACTCCTTCCATAAGTGAATTATCTTCCAGATCACCTATGGGATCATACACTGGATACTATAGGAAATTCTTAAAAGAGAGAGAACCCTACAAAACGACCACTAAAGGACCCGAAGAAGAGTAAATTTTTTTTTACTCGGCTTAGTATAATAGTAAACGAATTTAAGCCACCACAATTAGAACAAGTGCTGTAGAAGAGGGTTTCTGTGGATATCCCCATATATCTGAAGAGCCGAAAGAACGAAGGAAGCGCTCGTCACCCACGTTGACCAGGTTTGGGATTCGTTTCGCGGCTCGAATCTCTGAAGACAGCCTGCGAAGCAGGTAGGTGCCTTTCTAATCAAAACCTTTGAAGAGTATCTTAGCCATGGCTTTTTTAATTCGCTCTCATTTATTTTTAGGACAAAGTTCGAGCTGAACCTTTCATAAATGGACATACTGAGAAGGTCAGTATTATTTCTAGCTGCTGGTTCTCAAAAGTAAGTGTATTTTGAGTTCATGCTAATAAGCAGCTTTTTGGCCGGAGGCCAGACACCGCCGACCGAATTACAAAGTCTTGGCAGGAGGCCGGAGGAGTCGGCTACGACTCATCTGTCGACCGCAGGAGATTGCTTTGCCCGGAGGCCGCAGGAGCCGGCTCAGATACCTCTGCCGTCCGATCAAGATTCCAATTCTTCATACGTGACGACTAGGTCGTCGTCGTCGTCGGTCGACGACGGGTAAGTCCCTATGATTTCGAAATATCCTACGAGTGCGTGTCCTACTTTATTATGCCCTGGCCCTGCTATTTTAAAATTTCCTCATCATGAGTCGGTAATGTTTTTTTAACCCTCCTGGTGCATAATGCAGAAAAAAAACTTTCTAGTGTATTCAAATATAATTTCCGCGGCCTAGTGCCGGGCCCGATCCACCATATGGGAAACGCTGGTAAGGAGGTCAGAGAGTGCCGGTACTACATACTGCGCAAGAGTCCCGGGTTGGATACCAGATATTTTTATTTTATTGTCACTGTATGTCTATAATATAGATAGACTATACAGAAATGATGTCTTAGTAGTAGCCCCAGATGAAATAATCGATGGGATTGAGATCAGGAGAGCGTGGTGGCCATCTGATTGGTTCTGAGCTGGATTGGTTTGCACACGTGGGCGATCGAAAATCTACACGATGCGAGAGAACATACATAGGAGTGATTCAGATACCTCTTAACAGAAGGCACTTAAAAATTTTTTGGACGTTACTTTTCTGGCCACCCTGTATAATGTAGTCTTTGTAATTTTAACTTAAGCCTACAATACCATAGTACTTAGCCCAATGCCAAATGTTGCGGTGGATGTGTGGCTTTACGCGACTTGATCAAGTGCGTGACGTGTACATCCGTGGCAGCCTTGGCGTAAGAGATATCGCGGATAAGATCGAAGAGGCACGGCTGCGCTGGTATGGTCACGTGTTGCGTAAGCCCAACGTACATGGGTAATAGGTGCCTAAATCTGCCGGTATCAGGAAAGAGATGGCTCCGCGAAAGGCCTAAGAAGCGATAGATTGACATCGCCGAGCCGGACGCGAGAGCCAACGGCTTACGATGTGACGATGCCGAAGATCGGGAAAATTGGAGAAAGCAAAGTAGGACAGCGGACCCTAACAGTAGCCGTAATTGACCGCTCGGATGATTATTACTATAGTACTTAGCCCATTTTGATACAGTATATAAGGGATCGCCAATAAGTACTTTTATTATAGCTATTGATTTGATTTCTGTTTTTTTAGAACTTTTTTTTTTTTTTTTTTTTATATTTTACAAGGCAAGCATTTGACCGCCATCTCACCTGTTGGTAAGTGACGATGCGGTCGAAGATGGAGCATGCCCGTCTCGGAACAGTCTATTCACTCCAGCCTTGAAGGCATCCAGATTATATTGATCAGGAAACAAACTTGCAGGCAACGCGTTCCACTCCTTAGCCGTACGCATTATAAAGGTCGAGCCAAAGCGGCTCGTGCGGATAGCTGGAACATCCACGACATAAGGATGAAGCGCTCGCCCGGATCGCGTCTCCCGATGGCGGAAAGGGGCCGGCGGAATGAGGTCGTGCAGCTGCTTCGCACACTCTCCGAAATGTAACCTGTAGAAGACCGACAGAAGCGCAACCCTACGCCGATGTTCGAGGTTCTGCAGCCTAGCCTCAACCAACTGCGGGTCACAAATTATCTTCTTAGCACGTTTTTCAACCGAATCCAAAGCCGCTAGTTGATATTTGGCTGATCCATCCCAGAGGTGGCAGCAGTACTACATGCAGGATCGGCCTTGTGCTTGATATAACTGAAGCAACTGCTTTGATGTAAAGTACCGCCTAACCTTCGAGAGGACACCAAGCTTTTTTGCTGCAGTCTTAGCCTTGGATTCGATGTACGGACCGAAGTTGAGATTTGCAGATAGCTCAACGCCAAGAAGCTGTAGGTTGTCGGTAATATCCACAGGAACACAGGAACATTGTTTTTCTTACAGGTTTTATGAGCGATACAATCTTCCAGGAGTAGTTGGGTGTATTGATTGCACACATATAGCCATTGTCAGGCCCAGTGTTCATGTTCATGAGGAGCGATTTTTTTATAGGAAACATTTCCATTCTATTAGCAAGTGGTATATTTAAATACATCATATGTAGGTATCATTACTCAATAATTGTAATGCACTTTTATTGACTTTGTATACCAACATTTCGCCTATGTAACAGTAGCAAATATTTGTGCATATTTTAACTGTCCACTTGTCCATAACCCTGTCTCACAAGTTTATTATTTTTATATATGTGACTTCGACTGTAATATCCTAAATGTGGATGCTAGATATGGTAGAGCGTCGCAAGATTCTTTTATTTGGGTCTGAATGTCAAGACATAAAGGATCATCTGGAGGGTCTCCAAGAGACAACTTATCTATTAGGTAAGCAAATTCTAATTACTAAGGAAACTTACAACCACAGCTATATAACATCCCACTGTTGGGCAGAGGTCTTCCCTTGTGACAAGGAGGTAAGGAGCATAGGTAGGCGCATTATAATAGATATAATTTATATGTACTTTTTTATACGCTGCGCAGTGACAAACGAGCAGACAGTACACCTGATGGTAAGCGGTAACTGTCACCCATAACATCCATCATGTATTATACGACTTGAATTTGGATAGCACAAAAGGACAAATAAACACAATACACAGCACGTGGTCAGTTGGAACCCACAACCCCGCAAACGGATGGTAGACTCACGGGAGTGAGTCTACCATCCGTTTGCGGGGTCGTGGTTTCCAACTGACCAGTCGGGAATAATAGGCCAGTCGGGAGACTGGCCTATTACATCAGAAGTAACTCATTATTATTTCAATTTTACAGGTGATTCAGGATATCCTCTACGAGAGTATTTACTGACACCAATAGTCCATGTTGAGGAAAACACTACAGAAGGCAGATACAATATTGTTCAGAAGCGAGCCCGTTCCACCATTGAACGCACATTTGAGATCCTAAAAGATCGGTGGAGATGTCTTCTGGCAGCGAGGGAGCTTCACTACCATTTTCTGGATAGAAATAGCAGGCAAGATAATCTTAGCCTGCTGTGTTTTGCACAATATGTGCATAAGGGCTGGTGTGAATGCTCCAGAGTTGACAGAAGCTGATCTCCAAGCAGAAAATGCTCGGCAGAGGGTCGTAGGGGCAATAGTCATTTCCTCTGCAGAAGCTCTAAGGGGACAGAGAGAGAGAGAGCGGGTAGTTAGGTTGTTTGGTTTATTCCAGAAGAATCAATTATTTAATACAATTACCTTGTTGCACTGAAACCCTTATTATGTATTTTGATATTAATTCTAAATGATTTTGACATTGTGTATACATTTGTGTTACATACTTTAATATTGACTGATGACTTCCTTTATTGTAATTATAAGTGTATTGTTACTTGTTCTGTTGACAGATCGTTGTGAGAGTTGTGAGATCAGTGAATTGGCATATTGCTGTTATTATAATTAAATAAAACAATTTTATTGTGTATGTAACCCAATGAATTTTTTAAATAGATATATAATTAATCGCTAATAGAAACAAAAATTTTAATGATAACTTAAAAATTAAAATCTCCAATTCCAAGATAAAAAGAAATGGGCCACAGGGTCTACGGCCCACGACCCACTTGTATTCATATTCCGGGCAAAGTGCTTTGTTCGCTTTTGTTCAAGAAGGCATCACAAACTTGCACCAACCCATTTGAAACGTCAACTTATTTTCTCCTTGGTGTTAAGTGGTTATTGCTTGAAAACTTTAGTCCATTTCAAATTCATTATCGCTTTTAATAAAAATGCAAAAAATCAAGCAAAAACATCTCCAATCTCGAACTCGTTTGTTTGTTTACATTTAGTCACTCTTTTTATTGATACAAGGCATAGGCAGGCAAGCACATGCGTTGTATAAAGCCAATTTATTTTCTTGAATGTTCAAATCTTTATAAATTTTACATTTATCTCGAATAAAATTAAACAACTAAAACAAAATACTTATTTTCTTCATTGATAAAGTATGTTTATTTGGTAAATCGACGTATTTAATGCATATTCTAAAATATTGTCTAAATATGAATAGGTTTTATTACCCTAGTGCTCCTTTTACATTCGTTCCGAATTTCACAAATACATTTTCTATAAATCCGAACAATTAATAAGTTTCCGAACTAAATTCATGGTAGGGTCACAACGTTCGGTTCGGTCGGGTCACAGATCACCCCCAATAGATACCGTATTCAAGGCAAGCGACGCGCACCACGCTAATGCTCAATAGCGCTTATAAGAAACAAAGTTTGAATGCGCTCCTTCAGTATCGACCAAGTGTTAGACCCGCGTGTATTGTTCATAAATTTAATCTTCCAAAATTCTTTCCCGAAGAAACCAGATATTTTAATGCCGTTTTGTTGTGTAAAATGGTGTGGGAAGTCTTCCAAGACTTCGAACTTCCAAAAAGATGGGATCACATTTCACCGGTAAGTAAAATCCTCAAAAAATAATTTTATTTTGTTTAAGGTTCAAAGTTCAAGATACAATGGTTCTTAATATTCAATAATTAATAGAACTTGGGCAACCCCGTTGATGTCTTTTGAAAATGTCTCTTTCTCACCTGCGGTGATGAGTATTAGTTATCCTTTTTTAGCAAAATCATGCAATATTACTAGTGATGTGTAGTGGTACGGGTTAAAGTTTTTATCGATATTTTATACAAATGATGTTGGGATTTGGCTAAGCAAATTTTCTTAGTTAGAAACTGCTAGATTAATGCGAAACAATTGTATTCGTTTGTTTTATTACTTCCTTTATGGCGCACTAGTTGTGGCTCTGCCTACCATGTGGGAGAACCCCGGGTTCGATCCCCGGCTGGGGGTAAAGAAAAAACCCCAGGACTTGGATGTTTATATCTGTATGTTATAGTTGTATTAATAAAATTATGTATACAAAAAATAACCTGTGCTTTCAGAATATTTACTTATTATTTCTTTCAGGTTTCTGTTTTGCAATATGTGGAAGGACCATCAACTTCTCAAAACGAAGAAAAAATACCTGGTACTCCAAAAAAAAAAAAGAAGGCGACTAATTACTCCAATAGCCGGACCACCGTCAGCGTATGATACTCCTGTCAAAAAACGTCTCTGCACGGGAATCATTGAATTAGAGCAAGGATTAAAGACAAAGACCGTACAGTTAAGAAAATTACGTGATACAAACAAAAGATTAAAAAGAAAAATTATTTCTTTAAAAAGCTTGCTGAGCTTGCTTGCTAGCTACTATTATGTACCTATTTTACCTATTTTATGTGTGCTTTTAATAAAATTACGTAAATAAATAGCTGAAGAAAAACGTTTTGTTTACTTTCTAACATATGTTTTTGTTTTATATTTTAACATAACTTGCACTATTATATCATTTAATGTTAAATCTGTAACTTTAATTGTGGTTCAGAAAATTGCAGGTCTTATGTTGGAATTGATTCACTGCCACTGACTGACACCGTATGTATATTTGTATACAGGGTGTTTCATAATATATGTATAAAGCCGTGAACTGGATGGAGTGCTAAACGTATGAAAACGATTGGTCCAATTTTTTCCACGTATGACAGAAATAATTGTATCAATCGTTTTCATACGTTTAGAACTTCATCCAGTTCACGGCTTCATACATATATTATGTAACACCCTGTATATTTGTATTTGTATAATATTTATTGCACATATAAAGATAGGACACACAACACAGAAAAAACCTACATAGGCAAACTTATATCTAAATAGAGATTTCTTCCAGTAAACCCTGTGTGGAGAGGATAATTTAAGTTTGATATAAGGGTAGACCTAAGAGTGCAAGGAAAAATAAATATACTTACTTAAATATCACTATAACTAATCTAACTAACTAGATACACTACATAAACAAGTACATATATAGCATATTAAATAATAAATATGTTATGAATAAACTAATACATAAATTATCGCTCTAAACTAGGATAGAAAAAGACAGTGCTCCTTTAAACGATTTCTGAAAATGTATGTATGTATCGATAAATGGCTATCTCAGTAATTTCGATGTCGCATCACTAGATCTTCGGTGCTTTCTAGCATGACCTTGAATTAGCCAATCATACGCCCGCTTGTTTGTTCCCCGCACACCCTTCCTTCCTCCAAATTCGGTGAGTTCGGTCCAGTGCAAATGTCACATCATGCGGTATCTATTGGGGGTGATCTGTGGGTCGGGTATTGGTCGGTTCCGAAAGTGTCGGATCGTCATTTCGCAGTAGACCTCCAGGTCAGGTAATTACAGGGGCTTTAAGCTATATTATTGCCAAATTTCATCAAAATACGTAGAGTAATTTTTGCGTGAACGAGGAAAAACATCAATCCTTACAAACTTTAGCATTTATAAATTACTAACTTTTGCCTGCGACTTCGTCCCCATCAAGATTCGGACCAGTTCCCGCGGGAACCACACTGAATTTCGGGATCCAATTAAAGCCTATGTGTCATTCGACGCTAAAAGCTACATTACTGCCTATCAGGAATCCGTTCGGTAGTAGTGTAGTGCATGAAAGAGTAACAAACATCCAAACATCCATTCTTAGGAAGGCAGGATAGTAGGATGTGAAGTGTAGTAGGTAAATGTTACGCAAGGGCCTCGGATTCGATCCCCTGGCTGACAGATACCAAGTCCATTCATGTTATAGATTAGAAAATCTGCCTATCTATAAATAATATTGATTTGAATTATATATTATGATTTCAGGCTACCACCACCACAGCCGCCGCCGCCGTCGTTGTCGTCGTCGTCGAAGACACGCCAGAATAACTCGAACTGCTAAATTATGTAGATAAGTATCTAGCGAGATCGACACCCGTTAAAGAATGCAAAAGTTGTGGCTATGATGTAATATTTGGTTATTTAAGGTAAGCTTAGAAGCTTCTAATAACAAATTTTTATTTTAAAATTACGATATGAGTGTAGATAAACTACCATTTTATAATTATATTATAGTTTTAAGTTTTGTAAATATTTTTTATACTACCTACATTATAAATTTTAAAGTATACATTTTATCTTATTTTTAAATATTATAACCTTAAACCTAATGTCTACCTTCATTCTAGAGCAATGGTATGTAGGATTATCAACACGCTGGGTATGTTTTATGAATCATTTATTAAGATAGGGAATACTACTCCAGAATTTATCACCATTAATCATTTCACCGCTGCCTGCCATCTATGTGACCACCTACGTGGAGGCATGCGAGCCGGCATCTAAGGTAGGCTTGTTGAATAAATATCGATACATCGATATATTCGATATTTTTAATTCGATAAATCGATATTTTTTGCCGATATATTTTTATCCGATATAACGATATATCGATATAAAATATCCAATATCGAAAATTGTATCAAAAACGATATTTTTATTTTATTTATGGATCTTGGCTTGGATGTGCCTCCACAGCCGACGCTGGCTATCAATTCTAAAGTCGCTAGAATCCAAAGCCGTAAAACAAACGAAAAATAACTATATAGTCTATGACTTGTAGGTTGCTTTGCGTCCGTCACTCACTTCACACCATACTTCACTTCAGTTGTTCTTTTGTTTCAAGGTTGGCGTCGCGACTGATCAAAATAACCTAAATTTCTTATCTCGTGAATTGTTTACTGTTTTCCAAATCAGAATTTATGTTTCACGACGTAAATCATGTCATCTTCCAGCAGCAGTATTGTGTGGAACTTTTTTAAAAAGACCACTAAAGGTAACGTTACCTGCAATCTGTGTGGTAAAAACTATAAAACGAGTGGAAACACATCAAATTTAGCAGCACATTTGCGAAACAAGCATTACCATGCATTCTCAGAGTTTAAAAATGCTGCTGGTGGCAAGTCGATCTTGGACTCGGAACCTAACTCGGAACCTAAAACTAAAAAATCCGCATTGGATCAACAACGAAGGCTGCCATTTACAACTACTAGTTCTCCTATGCCGTCAACTTCTTCACCTGGTTTATCTCATCATGAAGTCGAAGTTGAAAATGTAGCGGATTTGTCTGAAACCAATCCCAAAAGTTATGATGTAAGTTTAACTAGACTAAAATAAATATCAGTAACGAGTGATGTGAAGTTGCCAAAAAGTATCGATATGGATAAATTCAAAATATCGTGTATATTTTTTTCAGTCTGAATTAAATACTTCCGTTCAAAATCAGCATAAACAAATAACAAAACAACCTACACTCATGGACATATTGGAAAGAAGTTCAAACTACGAAGGTATTTTTTTAATTTATGTCGCCTTAGTCTAATATATTTTATGGCTCTTTATTCTCTAAATCTATTTTAAATTTGTTCTTATCTGTTATCACAGAAGGGGGTCAAAAAACGAATGAAATAAATCAAGCGTTGATTTACATGATTTGTAAAGACAACATGCCTTTTTCCTGCGTAGAAAAATCTGGATTGCAAAAATTCGTGCGCGTTATATGTCCACGCTACAAGCTTCCCTCGCGGGCTAAGGTAATTAAACAAAAATATTTTATTTATGTTTTATATTGTCTATATTAACATTATCGTATTTGTTAATTATTCATTGTAGGTAACCAGCTTAGCAGATCAGCGATATACTACTACTAAAGCCATCTTAAAAAATAAACTCAGTGAGACTGAAAATATAGCATTGACAAGTGATATATTAACACTTACCAACTCGACAAGGAGTTTCATAGTTATGACAGCGCATTTTTTGAACGCCACAGAAAACTCTGTTCCAGAGCTAGAGTCGGTGACGCTAACAGCACAAAGAATGTATCAAGTAAGTAAACCATAATAAACAAAATATTTTTTTAAATAATAAAAATTAACATTAACACCGTATCCACAAAAAATATCGTGTGCACGCACGTACACGCGCTAAGCGTGTTTCATTTTTGTGGTGAAGTCAATAATTTCTTTTTTTTTCTCTAGGCGCACACAGCTGATTACATGCGGGAATGTTTTGGAGACATTATCAAAGAGTTTTCAATAGAAAAGACAAGTATCCATTCGATGACCACTGATGGTGGCAGTAATATGGTATCTGCAGTGAAGAAATTCTTGGGAGACAACAAGAGAATCCCTTGTATGGCGCATCTAATCAATTTAATAGTAGATGCCGCATTGACGAAAGATAATGCACCCGTTCTGGAAATTGCTAATCAAGTCAAATCTATTGTGACATATTTTAAGCAATCTGTCAACGCCATGGACGAATTAAGAGCAGAGCAACAAAGTCTTCAAAAAAAAGAAGGGGAAGTGCTAACACTCATTCAGTCGGTCAGCACTCGATGGAATTCGTGCCTAGATATGCTAGAAAGATTTAATAAGCTGTCAGCTATAGAGGCTAAAATTTTATCTGGCAGGAGAAATGCGCCAGATATGCTAACATCATCGCAGCTGAATGTCATTCGAGAGCTAATAACACTGCTTAAACCATTTAAACAGGCCACTGAAGACATCAGCGGTGATCATTATGTGAGTGCTAGTCTAGCAATACCAATTACTAATTTGCTGGCGCAAGGACTGGAACACGAAAAACCCTCAACAATATTAGGTATTGCCGTAAAAACCAGTTTGTTGGAAGGGGTTACTACACGACTAAGGCCCCTGGAGGAAAATGTATACTTGGCAAAAGCTACAATTTTAGATCCGCGTTTCAAGAGGATTCACTTCAGTTCCGCACTGGCCGTTTCAAAAGCAATAACTGAGCTTTCAGGATGAAATACGCGCAGAACACAGGCGACGAGGACAGCTTTCGCCTAATCTTAATACTGACACAATGCCTGAAACACAAAATTCTTCAACGTCAGAATCATTATGGTCTCGACACGAAAAGCTCCTAGCTGCTGCAGCCAGCAACTATGCAGCTAATCTAGTCTCTCGAAGTAACAGAATGCCGGACGAGTTGAAGCAATTCCTAGATGCTCCAAATCTATGCCGTAAGGAAAACCCGATAAAGTTTTGGATAGACACAAGACATTATACCCCAGTTCTTTCGAATCTGGCACTTAAATACTTGACACCTACGGCTTCCTCTGTACCTTCAGAGAGAGTGGCGTCTGCCGTAAATCTTGCGGTTCCTAACAATAGAAGCCGGCAGACAGCGGAACATGTAAAGAGCAGAGTTTTTCTACTTTCACTACCGGACAAATACTGGTTTGCCTGATTTATTAAAAGTTAGAAGACAGCTTTTTTGTGTCTGATATGTATGTTATTTTGTCTAATAAAAAAGAATAACTATAAAATACATTCGTTTCTATTGAGATATTTGTACATTAAAATAATTTACATTAGCTAGCTAGGCTAAGCTAAATACACTGTTATTTTAAAACCACAATAATTTATTTCAAATTTTGCCGATATATCGATATATCGATTTTTTTTCCGCGATATATCAATGTCAATATTGATTTTTTTTTAAATATCGATGTATCGATATATCGATATTTTTTTTCACTTTCGACATCCCTAATGTAAGGCCTCTTTGACTCTGGCGTTGTTGTAGTCGGTGACGCTGGCAACTGAGGACGGATCCAGCACCACAAATACTTTACTTCATACATCATAGTTAAAACTTAAAAAAAGTGTTTAATAAGATAACAGGTTGCTTGTTCGTAATCCTTATGTAAAATAGAGACTTACTCTTGTGATATGTCGTCCCTGTGTTTCTTTTGGAACAAATTGTTCTCACCGGTTTGTTAGAGCTGAATGACATAGTAGGTTACCACTCCATTTAGAGGTTAATTTAATTTTGAAATAAAAGATCTTCATAGATAAGTATCCGAATTTAACGCGGATGAAGTCGCGGTCAGAAGCTAGTCAAGAGCGGCCAAATCCTTCCGGGACTCGATCTCATTCGGCCATTAAAGGCTATTCTCGTATAGAGGACAAAAATAAACTATATTTCTTTTCTTCTAGTCATATTGAGCCCGTGACTGATGTGTCAAAAAATAAATCAATTTCAACTATTGTCAATAATTTTTTAAAATTTAAAAAATCACGGATGTAAATTTTAATAAAAATTACACATTTTGCATAAACTTCGGGTCAATGTGATCAATGTACATACCTATGTCATGATGATTACATAATGATCGTAATGATTGTGATTTTAGTGATTGCCTAGTCTTTGTAGTGATGTAAAGCTCAAATTATTTGGATACCTATACCAATGATGACACATACACAACACGAAATAAAAACAATCATGGATGAACCTGTGTAATGAACAACGTGACGATTATTTAAATCAAATATTGGTAAATTCATTATATACGGAAGATTGAAGTGTTGTGAAAATTTGGACGCAAACATAAATGTAACGTCGGCGTTTACGCCAATCCATTAGTTTTAGCGCATATCCACGTCAGTTCGCATTCGGCAATCATCAAAGCCACGCGTACTCACTATCATATCATTGTATCATTACCTATCAATTTAGTATAACTTAATCAATAAAGTATCATCTTTCTCAATATTAGCAATTTATCATTTCTATCATAAAAGGTGTACCGGCTCGTACAGTAATTGTGTCCGTATTTCCGGATTATTCGAGGTTTATTAATCGACAAACAAACCCTTTCTCTCATCGTGTCAGATACAATGAGTAAAAATAAATAGTCCGCCTATCGGATTATTTATTTATGAGCTGTGCCTCGTAATTTTAGAACTTTCATGTTTTCTTTTAAAATCTGAGTTTGTGAGAACAAAGGTACATTTATAAATAATACTTTGTCTAGTTTATCGGGGTTAGTACTTCAAAAAACACGCATGTCTGTCATGTGCGCATCTCAAGACCTGACAGCGCCAAGAGAAGGTAGGGGGACCCGTATAAAAGCGTATACCAGGGTCAAACCGTACAGTTAGCTGTGTCCGTTGTTATTTTGAATTAGCCGCGCATTTGCCGACCACAGCAAGTAGCCAATAGGATCAATCTGTCAACTAGGGGTTTGCACCGGAGTAGTAAGTACCGGAGAATAACCGGTGATTTACCGGTAAATGTTGTTTAGTTTTTAAAAGGTAACAGTAGGAAAAGTTTATGTCGTCCGATCGGTAGGACGAAGCGGAATTACCATTCCTTGTGGTCCGATTAATCGATCCAACAGGAAAAAAATTCATGTCGTCCGATCTGTAGTAGGACTACGTGGCCGTGGCTTGCAATGTACATAATCATGTGTGTTTCATTTCTTGTTACGAGTACCTACTGTATATTGCTATTTTTGAAATATTTGTAGGACAACAACCTTCTTGTTCTTCATCTAAAAATGTAGTCATCCTTTGCGCATATTCTTCTATAGATCTTATAGATCTAAATAGAAAATAAAGTTAGCCAAATTTTAAAAAGGTGAATCAAAAACTAATTTAGCTCACCCTGAGTTTCCATCTTATAAGATTTTTTTAAACAATACGAAAAACGAATATTAAATTACTCTAAAATATTAAATGTAAATCAACTGATTGATATATGTATTAATGATCGAAGAATGATCATTTAACGAGTGAATCAGTTCGATGTACGCATAGATTCGGGGATCCCCCTTTCATAGAATCTTATTCATAATGAGGAGACATAGACAAAAATACTTTCATTGTCCTTGACAATAGAAATTTCCCTAAAGTATTTTATTCGTTACGTACCGTATTCACTCACTCGTTCAATTACTTATTTGTTGCAGTCTTCGATCGACCGGTCGATATTATTAGTCAATCTTATTTACATGTGAAGTGATAATACCAGCAACGTAGCCGCAATAAAAACTTAAAAGTGAATATATTTACGTATTTAATTAAAGTGAAAAATTAAAAATTAATTTATAAAGTCATTACGAACATCAGCTTTAACGTAAGTAGTTGTATATTTTATTTTTTATCATTCTGTTCGACGTTTACGCCCTGTTAATACTTACAAAATTTATAAATATTGATAATTTTTAATTCTTTTTTATGAATTTCAGAATGCCGAAAGTTCAGTCAAAAACTAGAGGCCACTTTGACAAAGTAGATGAAAGCGGCACCAAAGTACGATGTAAATTATGTACTGCCGTACTAACAACTGGTGGTGGAACATCAAATATGTTATCACATTTGAAAAGAAAGCATTCCGATATTGTGAATATACAAACAGATTCTTCTATGTCATTTGACAATTATGACAGTCATCTTACAAATGATAGTATATGTACTTTGGAGCAACCTCCTAATCCAAATTCTAAAAAAGTGGACGAAGCACTAACTTTGATGTTAGCGACAGATTTTCAACCTTTTTCAATGTTGGATGATATGGGTTTTAAAAACTTTGTTCGGCACAGTGTTCCCGAACCTACCGATTTTTCGGTATTTCTACCGAAATGGGCTCTGTTCTACCGAAATACCGAAATGCAACGATTTTTCCACGATTTCAGAGTATACATGGAAATTCTCCCGATTTTCCTACCGATTTTACACTTTTAAGTTGGCAACCTTTTTCATTTATGTTTAATGTTATGGGGAAGCCCTCAATAGTATGGACCTAGTGCAAAATGTTCCATATATTTCGGGGAATAACCTTGTGTCCTACGACTCGATGTTATAAGGGTCTTCCCGCTCGGGAATTTACCTTTCTTGTCTATATAAACAGGAATTCGGATTTTATGAAAATGTGAACAAATAAAAAAAATTCCTGATGATATAGAACTATTTTGGGATGAAATAAGTTTACTACAGCGTGGGGATGACACTCAAATGTTTCCTTTGTTGTCTAATTTCATCTTTAATATTTTATCACTTCCCCATTCATCAGCTAACGTGGAACGCATATTTTCGAATATTAATCTTATGAAAACAAAACAGCGAAATAGTCTGTCTACTGAATCAATCACTGGTCTATTACATGCAAAGCGGCTCTTTAATGAAGCTAATTGTTATGACTTGGAAATTAATTCGAAGATGTCCGCGGCTATGACCAAAGAATATTGGTATAAAAAATAATTACAAATTAGTCTGTAAAGTTTTTTTTTCAATAAATAAACAAATTTGATTGAATATTGTATTTTTTTGTCATATACCGATTTTGGGTACAAATATACCGATTTTAGCTGGCAACCCTACCGATTTCGCACTATGACGTTCGGGAACACTTTTTCGGCATATTAACCCAAACTACAAAATTCCAGATAAAATAACGATTCGTTATGGATTAATGCCCAAAATATTTAATGAAGCGAAGACAAATCTAAAAAGAATCTTATCTGAAGTTGATAACTTGTCACTGACCACAGATGTTTGGACAAGTAATTCCATGGAGTCCTACATCACAATTACTGTACACTTTTCCTTAATAACGGCCTTAAAAATTGTGTACTAACTACTACACCTTTAACAGAGTCGCACACAGCAGATCATTTAATAGATGTTGTCCATCAAATATTGATGGAATGGGAAATCAGAAATAAAGTTATATGTATTACGACAGATAATGGGGCCAACATAGTAAAAATGGTGGGACTGTTAGGAATACGTCACATGCCTTGTTTTGCACATACTGTAAATTTGCTTAAAGATGATTTCTTTAAAATCCCTGAATTAATTAACTTCATAGAGAAGTGTAAAAAAATAGTTAAATATTTCAAAAAATCTAATATTGCAACACTTCCACAGAAACAAATCCTGATGTAGAACCATTACAGTTAATACATGAAGTTCCAACACGCTGGAATAGCGTTTATTATATGAAAAAAAATTTTTTGAAATAAATTGATAGTATAACGGCCGCACAAAGAAAACTGCCTCAAGCACCTCATATTATTAGCATAGGAGAAGAAATATTTTTAAAAGATATGCTGCTTTTGTTAAATGTTTTTGAGCAATCCACTCAAATGATAAGCGGAGAACAATACCCTACAACATCCAGTTTAATTATACCTATTATTCATGGGCTGTTCGATAATGTACAAAGTTTGGGCCCCAGAATCTCTATAACGGCGGGTGAAATATTTTTGCAAACAATGAATAACAGCATGAACAATCGCTTATTGGATTTCGACTCTCGAACTGTTTGCCGAATTTCCACTATACTGCATCCCGTTTTCAAGAGTAGCTTCAGACAAATGTAAAAAAAATTTGCTGCTAAATTTCGTATTGTTTAAAAAAATATTATAAGATGGAAACTCAGGGTGAGCTAAATTAGTTTTTGATCACCTTTTTAAAATTTGGCTAACTTTATTTTCTATTTAGATCTATAAGATCTATAGAAGAATATGCGCAAAGGATGACTACATTTTTAGATGAAGAACAAGAAGGTTGTTGTCCTACAAATATTTCAAAAAAAGCAATATACAGTAGGTACTCGTAACAAGAAATGAAACACACATGATTATGTACATTGCAAGCCACGGCCACGTAGTCCTACTACAGATCGGACGACATGAACTTTTTTTTCCTGTTGGATCGATTAATCGGACCACAAGGAATGGTAATTCCGCTTCGTCCTACCGATCGGACGACATAAACTTTTCCTACTGTTACCTTTTAAAAACTAAACAACATTTACCGGTAAATCACCGGTTATTCTCCGGTACTTACTACTCCGGTGCAATCCCCTAGTTGACAGATTGATCCTATTGGCTACTTGCTGTGCTGTGCGACACAGCTAACTGTACGGTTTGACCCTGGTATACGCTTTTGTACGGGTCCCCCTACCTTCTCTTGGCGCTGTCAGGTCTTGAGATGCGCACATGACAGACATGCGTGTTTTTTGAAGTACTAACCCCGATAAACTAGATAAAGTATTATTTATAAATGTACCTTTGTTCTCACAAACTCAGATTTTAAAAGAAAACATGAAAGTTCTAAAATTACGAGGCACAGCTCATAAATAAATAATCCGATAGGCGGACTATTTGGGCGGTGAAAAATACGCCGTTTGTTAGCGAGAATTCCGAAAGTACATTCAACCATGCGTCGAGCTCTGGTATGTCTATAGTTGAAAATTCGCTTAGTATAGTTTAAATTTCTTTTTGCATAAGGGCGTAATATATGATCTGCGAGTCCAAACCTACGACAGAGAATGGAATAACATCTCCAATATCATCATTAGGCAAACGCCTTTCGGAGGGAATATTTAATAGGTTCTCGAAAAGACGTTTATCCATCTCTGATGTTTTAAATATTTCCGAATCCCTAGCTGTTCCATAAGAACCAACATCAATATATACAAATTTATAATCTGCGTCTGTCCAAGCCATTAAAACGCAGGAGAAGAACTTTTTGTAGTTAAAATATGATGAACCGGAATGTTCTGGCTGTATCATCCGTATATGTTTGCCATCTATCGCACCAATTACATTTGGAAAATTCGTGCGACTATAGAATTGTTCTGCAATTTTAATCCAGTCATCTTCTTGTTTGGTTGGCATATATACAACGGTTGAAGAATATTCCATATTTGCTCACATGTAGTTTTTGTAATATCTCGTATTGTAGAAGCTCCCATTAGATAATCAAATGACCATGTATTAAAACTAGCTCCGGTAGCCAGATATCTGTAAAAAAATAATAATATTTAATTATTTTCAGGTCGAGATGTGCAAAAAAAATGGGCCAATTTACTGACTTGCTTTCGTCGTGAATTGAATTCACAAAAAACACAAAGTAGGGGCAAGCTGCGATCAAGAGGCGTAAATATATCTACTTTGAACAATTATTATTTTTACTTCCATGCATGGAAAATCGACGTACGGAAGGTAACTTAGAAGATAATGATAAAGATGATCCATCCACTTCCGCACCTATTCGTGAGCGGAAGAGAGCAAATGTACCGAAGCATACGGATTTGGATGAAGCATTATTAAAAGCGGTAAATGAGACTAATGTTGATGAAGATGTAAACTTTGCTTTATCTCTGGTCCCTTCACTTCGAAATTTAACCGCAGAGGAAAAACTCGATGCTAAGATTAGTATTCTTAACATTTTTAAACAGATAAGATTAGCTAGGCGTGTTCCTCTTCAGCCTACTTCTCAACCAAGCTACAACATATTGCAGCAACCCTTGTCCTCTTTTCCTGTTTATCATCGAGGGACTAACATCTTGCCATCACAACAACAATTACTGGCTTATACTACCAGTTCTACAGCATCCCCCAATATACCACAGACAAACATTCAAAACATTTCATCACCAGGTGATTCCAACAAAACAGCCCAGTCGTATTATTCAAATTTTTCAGATTATTCGCAAGTATACGACTTGTAACAACAACAACAACTTGGAACAACTTAATTTCTTAAAATACTGTTGTGATTTAAATTCTAATAAAAATTATTAAAAAGTATTTGTGGTTTGACTCACCTTATCGTAACACTCAATCTCTCCTCCACAGGTATCGAAAGTCTTAAATTTGTATCCTCCTTCGCTATTGCTGGTCCAATTAATATGACAAGTTCATTGAAGCTGGTTATGCTCATTCGATAAAAGGCGAAAAATTTTATCGGGTAGTCGAGTAATTTAGAATGCATCGTGTAAAACTTTCCATTAAATAATCTATCACTAAAGATGGGATGCACCCAATATTCTCGGACTCTCTTCTTGGTTTTCCTCCTCCGTTGTATAAGAGCAATAATAACTTTTCGAGACAATATTGTATTGACTTTCATTGTGCGACCGCTCTCTTCAACAGTCGAAACTAGTAAATCGTTCGAAAAAAGTCGGCTGACTATTGGCTAGTTTGCGCACTTAATACCAACTAAACTATTTAGGTGGCTCGGTGTGCGCGCTAGCAACCCAACCCGATTAAACTGTCGGCCGATAGTAAAGTCTGTAGTCTGCGAGGGCTCTAAATGGTACACTTTTAGCTTCCGAAAGCGCTAAAGGCCCAAATCGCAAAGGTAATTGCGTAAATTTCGAACCATCAAAAGAAATGTACGCCAGAATGACAGCTGAAAAGCTATACTATAAAAATAAAGATGATTTTACTAACATCCCTGATGTCGAATATAATTAATAAAAAATATGATTTTTAATTGTTTTGTTTGAATTTAACAGCCCCAAGCGCAAAGAATGACTACACAAGTTACATAGTACAGTAAATAGCATAAAACCATTAATTTTATTTGAGTTTCTTTAAATTTATGCTTTTAAGAGATTATCTGTTGAAATTACGAGATATGTAGCAACCCTGGTACCAGAAAAAAAAATTGTCATCTGGCAACCCTGGTCAGTGCGTTGTGCGCGCGCAATTGGGACGGACCTGACGACCAGTGTTGCCAACTTAGCTACTTTATAGCTAGATCTAGCTATTATTTGGTGACATACAGCTACAATTTAATTAAACTTGTAGCTAAACATTTTAGCTACTTTTTCTAGCTACTTTTCAATTCATCATGAGACGTAAGGCTGTCGAGATTAGTAAAAGAGGGTACCGAGTTTAGAAAAAAAAACTAAACGCGAATCTATGGTCATGTCATAGATCTATGGTAGGTACAGGTCAGCGTTGGGTCAGCGTTGCGGGAATTCCCCGTTTCTTTCTGCGCTACCGCTACGATTGGCAGAATGGTTTAAAATTTACCAAAATAGTACGCGGTACTCGACGTTTACCTTGTGTTATTTTGTTTTATCATATAAACTAATGCTCACTGTTTGAATTTAATTTGAAAATGGATGTACCTTTGAAAAAGAAAACGTACGTACAAAAATATAGACCGGAGTGGGAAAATATGGACGAATTTAAAGGTTGGTTAAAATCGGCAAGTGGAGACTCAAGCAAAGCGTTTTGTACGTATTGTTCTACGGAAATACAAGCTAAACTATTTGACATAAAGAAGCATGCTGAGACAAAAAAGCATAAACAGAAAGTACAGTTCAAAACAGGTAAGTACGTGAATTGAATTTATAATTCGTTTTGTTGGTAGCAGACTATATCGATGGGAAAATTAGTTTGATACTTTCATTTGACCTAACCAGTCTTTTTCTCCCTAATACTAAAGTATCAACCGCATTGTTAAAATCCCTTATGTTTTTTGAGTTCGCCGCTCTTTTTCATGTGCAGAGAATAGTCAGACTCTATCAGTGTTGCTCTAAAATAAATAAAATCCAATTATGAAGGTAAACTAAACTAGTCTGGCTAACAAAAGCGTGACCTGAGAAAATGCGGCAAATAAAATTTTTTCTAACAGTAACCTTTTTAAACTTTCGTTCTATTTTATACTTACCTATATTATTATTTTCTTTACAGGCAATAAAGAAATTCCTTTTAAAGTAGTACCAAAAGACTATTCTGGAAGACCTTGTGATGAAACTGAAGGCGCATTGACCTTATTTATTGCTGAGCACTGTTCTATATTAAGTGTAGATCATTTAGGTGAACTATGCAAAATGCATTTCAAAGACTCCAAAGCTTCACATGAGCTAAAATTGCATCGAACTAAATGTACAGAAATAATGAAAAATGTGTTGATGCCGCACTTTCGCAAGGAGCTCTTAGATGATATTGGTAACCAAAAGTTTAGTATTATAATGGACGAGTCCACAGACGTCAGTGTCAGTAAACACCTTGGTCTTGTAATTAGGTATTACAGTGCCGCACAGGAAAAGATAGTAAGTTCATTCCTGGAACTAGTTTCTATTGAGAGAGCAGATGCTAGAGGAATCGTTAATGATGTAGTATCATGCTTAGAGAGTCACAACTTAAATATTAAACAAATGATTGGAATTGAAACTGATAATGCATCTGTAATGACAGGCATTAATAACGGGGTTCATGCGATCCTAAAAAGAGAATATGGCATAGAACATTTGATACTTATACGATGTGTCTGCCACTCGTCGCAGTTAGCAGTGACCCATGCATCCGAAAATACTCTGCCAAGAAATATCGAGTTTTTGGTTAGAGAAATTTATAAATGGTTTTCTGTGTCTCCTAAGCGGCGAGATGAATACACAAAAATATACGAACTTATTAACTGTGGAGAAAGTCCGTTGAAAATCACCAAGGTGTGCGATACACGTTGGCTTTCAATAGAGCCAGCGATTACAAAAATTATGACACAATGGGAAGAATTAAAATTACATTTTAATTTGGCAAAAGGGAAAGAAAATTGTTACACAGCTGATCTTATTTACAACATGCTCGTAGACAATAGAAATTATTTATATTTTGTGTTTCTGAGAAGCGTGTTAAATGATGTTCAGACAGCAATTAAATCATTTGAAAGCGAGAACTCTAATCCATTAAAACTTCTCAATGCACTCACAACACTGATACAATCAGTGAGCCAGAAGATTTTAATACCAAGACCTGAAAACAGGAACTTATTAGATCCAATAACTAACAGGGATATTAACCCTAGGCCTTATCTTGGCTACATGTTTGAAACCTCAACAGCTCAACAAAATTTAAGCTCAGAAGTTTTAAATGCAATACGACAACGCTGCTCAGCCTTCTTACTGCAATTACTTAAGGAATTGCAACAAAGACTTCCAGACAACTACAAGCAGCTAGAATCCATGGCGTTGCTAAGTCCAGAAGAGGCAGTAAAACCAATCAAGTCAAACGCTATCGTCGAGGTTGCTGAAATCTTGGGATTTACACCGGAAATAATAGACAAAATAATGACACAGTGGCACATTCTACATATAAATAAGTGGCATTCTCAAGAAATAGTTCAATTTTGGGTTGAAGTAAAAAATTTAGAAATTCTTCCGGTGACAACATATACCAAGATATAAGTACTCTTGCTTTAACTTGCCTTTCATTGCCACATTCTAATGCAGAAGTAGAGAGATTATTCTCTCAAATGAATTTAGTTAAAAATAAACAAAGAAACCGAATGAGTTTGATAACTCTAAACTCAATCCTCTGCATTAGAGACTCACTAAGGAAAAGTGGCAAATGCTGTTATAATTGTGTTTTGCCAAAAGGAGTACTTCAGAAAATGGGCACGGCTGAAAAATATTTAAAAGAAAATTATAATGAGCCACAGCCGTCGACATCTTCAATAACTGATTAATTATTTTTTTGAGTTTAACGTTGATTTTTTGATTTTATAAATCTCTATAAAAATAAAAAATAAATGATTGTCAGAAATTGAAATTTTTTTGTAACTTACCTACCAACTGTAACATTTAGCTACTTCTAGCAACTTTTTGGGGTACGAAAAACTGGCAATCTAGCAACATTTTGAAAAATTCTAGCTACTGCGTGAAGCTAGCAGTTGGCAACACTGCTGACGACTACTCACGCATTTTTAATGGATACGTGCGGCAAAAACATGGATAACGAGAAGTGTCGTACTTTAATTAGATTATATGGCACTAAACAATTTCTATGGAACAGTAAATGTAGTGATTATCACAACAAATCATTAAGAAAAGATGCATGGAACGACATCAGTGTAGAAATGGGCATGCCTGTGAACTGAACATGAACTGACAAAGAAAATGACTACGCATTTAGCGTCCTATAGAATGGAACAGTCTAGAATAAACAAAAGCCTTATTACTGGTTCAGGTAAGTAACTATTATAAATTATATACTATGTAGGTGCCTAACTACATATTACGAAATTTTCGAAAAATTCAAAATCTCAAAGAATAACCTCGAACTTGAGGTTATTTATTTATTCGAGGTTATTATCTTGTATTAATATATTACTTAATATTAGTAAGGACATGTAGTCGAATACCATTTAGACGTTTAGTTTTAAATGTTACGAAATAAAACATTAGTAATCTGTACTGACGTATTTTATTACAGGTGCCAACAATATTTATGTATCAAAATGGCTCGCTTTTGACAACTTCGACTTCATGAAAGACCCAATGAAACATTCGATACCTTTGACGATGATGTAAGTTAACTTTCAATATCTATTTTGCCAAATATTGCACCATTTGTATGAAAATGGTAAGCTAGATGTAAACGTACATCTTTTGCAGAGTTTTGCAAGTTTGCAAGCTTTTAAAAAAATCATCTCATTATATCTTTCTACTATTTTTTATACGTGTAGATGTACTATTGTATATTTATATTAGATTAGTTTTATTTGCCGAATGTTGCCCAAATAACAGTTATTGTTTTTTAGGTAGTAAATCAAAAGTAACATATAAATCATGTTTTGAAAGAATCAAGAATATCGCCAGTAAAGAAAAATTTGACGTGATAATTTGTCATATACAGGATGTATATGGTTTGCATTAGTGTCCCGATCACATAAATAAAATACTCATTCATGGCCCTGCTATCATTGCATCATTTTTTGTGCCTATCGGTATTTTATCAGAAGAGGCTTTGGAGTGGAGACATAAAGATTTTAGACGTATACGTGAACATCACACTCGCAAAACTTCTAGATTGAATACCAACAAGGACATAATGATGAGACTTTTATTAACGTCTGATCCGGGTATTGCTAAGTATCGGAAATTCACTTCTAACAATAGGAAATTTAATAAAGCGATCGAGGTCTATATTGAGACCGATGAAAATAAAGAAAATTTGGACATATCGTTGTTAGGTAGTTCATCGAACTAAAAAACATCATCAGATAGTGAATAATATTTTTGTTGTTTTTAAAAAAAAAAAATTTTAATTTGCATTGATTTTTTTTTCTTTGTTTGTAACTCAGAATATCAAAATAGGTATAGAAGGCTATACACAAACTTACAAATAATAATATGTCCTTACAATCAACTTATGATTTTTAAACGTTTCTCCCATACATTCGTCACACTGTGGGCCGGCGCGATTGCCGTGAAATGACGTCATAAGGACCCAAAGCGTTCGGCTTGCGCTACGGTTCATTTGTTTTTTGGCGCGCAGCGTTTTTTAAAGTTAGGAAAATGCGTAACAAATTACAATACGGTTTTTAGCGAGGTAAACATGATAACCTTCCAAAAGTAGATACATTCATGGGGGTGCTTTTTGGGCAGCCATAGCAGGCGGACATAAATCTGGCATGCATCTCTGAGCCCTCCGTGACAAGTGCACAAAAATGTTTTCGTGGTGTTCCTTTGTGTTCGTGGTGTGTCTGTGTTCAATATAGAGGCGATTCTTTGGCCTGGTTTAGGTTCTGTGCGGTGCTGTGGTGCATTACTATCCTTAGGTTTAGTGTCAACTAAATGAGGTCTATTTCCTGACATTCGAACACCAGGCAGTGCGCCGAGACCTAGCCACATATGTAGCGGACAACAAAAAATTAAATAGAATACACTTAGCTCTTTTAAACAGCATTCAAAATGCTAACATAAGAACCCTAGAGCAATCCATCGAAGAGAGGATTGGACGGCGGCCGAAAGCAGATTCTGCACCTGGAGATAATGTACAATACAAAACACAAATCTAACCAATAGGATAATAGAGACCTAGCCGAGAATATTCCGCGAAAGCAGAATTAAATAGCATTCTGAAACAATGGGCCTTTAATTTAATTTAATTTGAGGACAGTGGATATGGATGAACATGTTTACTTCAGTCCTCCGCCTTAGCACACCACAGGAAGAAAGATATAATAGGGCCCACACAAGAAACACTTTTGAAAAGAGTTTTAAACTGCGAGGCAAAATTGCGTTCGTTTGATCCTATTTTGTATCGACATTACGAAAATTATAATCGGTGCGTCAGTGACCGAGTGGTTAAAGTATCCGACTTGTAAGCAAGAGATACTGGGTTCGAATCCCATTGCGGACCAATGACTCTTTTCTGGGTTATGAACATTAGTTGAATGCTAACCAATGCTCTTACGGTAAAGGAAAATATCGTGATCGTAAAACCTGTACTTTGAGAACACTGAATGTGTAACCATGATCCAATATGGTCAGGTTCCCCTGGTAGCGGGATCAAGGCCAGATGGCAGGATTTATGGACGCTACTCGCGATGATTAAAAAGTTTTTAAATCAATAGTAGCTATGAAGGATTGCCATCAGTTGCAGAAAGACTTACATCACCTTTATAACCATTGCCTAACAAATAAATTACACCTTAGTCTGGACAAATGTTTTCTTTACTTTCTGTAACACGCCTCCCGGGGGACACTTCTCTACGCCGTTAGGGCCAGCGCGAGGACACAAGAAGCTAATATTGATACAGATTGCTAACCTATTGCGATAAGATCGCGAAGGCATTCTTCAGATCATATGAAGCTTATTGAATTGAATCACAAGTAAAATATCTTCAGGTTAATGGGATTATTGAGGAAAGCTCGTCGCCAGCGGCGAGCTTAAGTTCTTATTTGTCCGGGCACTTACCACAAGAAACGTACGTGCATAGATTATTCTCAAACGATTAACAAATTTACAAACCTAGATGCTTATCCATTGCTGAATATGGTTTCACTGGAGGCGAAGATCTCTCTTCTAGGAGATAGATTGAGATCCTGCAAATATAAGGCAACTCGAAGCATTCTTGAGGCCGAAAGGCATCAGTTCCTACTGTGAGTTCCTTCATAATGCCTTTCTGTTGTGAAAGCAGTCCGCTCTACGTCCTCTGAGTCCATTTCTACCTCGTGGTAACTAAAACCTAGATCTATAGTGGTGAAGTATTGCGCTCTACCTAACCTATCAAGGATATCGCCAATATTGGGGATTGATACTTCCAATAGTCTTGTTGGTTAACGTATGGTAATTGACTCCAAATTTCCATTTACTTCACTGACTAAAATATGTCGCGGTAGTGATAGCAGTTTTCTAATCTCCCGTTTTTTCTCCGGGTTTAGGTGTTTAACAATGATTCTATTCAAGTTGGACTTGAGCTCCCTATTTCCCTATTACTACTTACCACGGTTTGGGACCCGGGGTCGGGTAAACCCGGGTATTTCAAAAAATTCGGTGATGCGTTAATAAAAAATTTAAATAGCGCATATCTTCTCCGATAAGTCATAAGGCAACTAAGAAAAAACATATTATAAGGCAGGATAAGTTCTCGTGTAGTTTATTTTTTGTTAATTGTTTTCTTGTCTTACAAACCTTTGGTTATTAGATAATACAAAAAAAAAATTAAATATCGGTAAAACTTACTTTATTGGAAAGATAATTTATTTTACAAGCTTTTATTTGTTCGGGTCGAATCTTGCAAGCCTAATTTGACTTACTTTCTAGTTGAGCTGAAATTTGATATAGCTATGTAACTTGGATGACAATGCATTAATGTAGTACCATGGACGAAACAAGATAACCCCATCGTGTTTGGGTCTTGATGAGTACTCTACCGCACGATAAAAGCTTATGAAAAACTATTTTTTTTATTATACACATAAAACTTTGTATGGTTATATGTAGTAATAATATTATACTAAAGTATAACAACAAATTGTTAACCTAAGTATTTGTTGTGTTATTGCTACAAAAGTTTTTGTATGCGACGAGTTCGACTCGCATTTGTCCGGCTTTTTATTTGTTATAGTTTATTATTTATTGCACATTTATCTTATTTGCTTTTTTACAGCAAATACTCATCGGAGCAACCTTGGAAGTACGGACACACAATGTATGGGTATAGCAACATACGCGGCCGTTTCTTCAGTAATTTCAGGTAGGAATCTATTGTCCTCCTCTGAAATAAATTCCATTTTAAGGAATGGAAAATCATTTTATAATAACATTATCGATAATTTAAAAAGGTCTGGAAGATATCAGAATTGTAGTGTGTAGCACACCTCCCCCCCATTTTATTATTTATTAATTAATTTCTTTAACCATTTATTGTACACAAGATTATTATTATACTACATAAGTAGGTTAGTTTAAGTAATAAGATCCAATATTTGTCTAAGCGCGAGTCAGATCGGTTTATTCAATACATCCCGTAAGCGCCACATTGCAGAATGATATGTTAACGGCTGATGAATTACCCACCGTCATTAACTTAGAAAATCATTTGGCTACAATTAAAAACATGGACGTTGATACTGCAGTGGCATAGGGTAGTTTTAATCAATCTTTAACCACTTTTGTGGAAACGCTGAAACAACGAATATTTTTCGGTAATAATAATGACGTGAAGGACAGTTATCTTTTTACTGGTCTAGATAAAACTATATCGTTTTGGAGAAAAGTTGTTAAAACCATTCCAAACACTTAACGAAAATGCGCCAGCTGGCCTTAATTGTGTTTATTACTTATTTAACAGCCACGCGGTAAACATTACTAATAAGACCGACGGAAACGGCGTTGCGCGTTTGTTCCAGTGTAGTAGTTTACCGTCCTTGGCCGCGTTATAGTTAGCCGGGTATAGTGAAGGCAACCACTATTACTCCATCGATAGGATTACAGTCCTAACTCACAAACTCGTAACAAAACCATGCCGCGTTAAAATTGAAAAACTCGACTGTGCCAAACTAGGATATCCGAAAGTCGTGCCACAATTAACATTGTTAAGACTAACCGTGAAACTTGTCAAAATTGATATTTCCGAATATTTAAAACCAGACGAGTTACCCGCGAACGACGCGCTTAAAGGTCGACCAATAAAACAAACACGTGGAGCGAAACGTAAAAACAATACTATAAAACCAAACGAGACAACCGCGAGCAACGCGCGTAAGATTCGGCCAATAAAAAAAACGCGTGGACCAAAACTTGAAAACGATCATTCTCACGCGAACATAGCTCAAAAAACCCAGTAGTAAATCTAAATGCTGTCAAGAAATATGCAGCACAAACCCCGGATGTTCTTAGAGATGCGGTTATGTATGTATGTATGGTTATAGCCACATACGCGGCCGATTCTTCAGTAATTTCAGGTAGGAATCTATTTTCCTCCTCTGAAATGAATTCCATTTTAAGGAATGGAAAATCATTTTATAATAACATTATCGATAATTTAAAAAGGTCTGGAAGATATCAGAATTGTAGTGTGTAGCACACCTCCCCCCCATTTTAATTTTATACTATATAAGTAGCTTAGTTTAAGTAATAAGATCCAATATATGTCTAAACGCGAGCCAGATCGTTTCATTCAATACATCCCGTAAGCGCCACATTGCAGAATGATATGTTAATGGCTGATAAATTACCCACCGTCATTAACTTAGAAAATAATTTGGCTACAATTAAAAACATGGACGTCGATACTGTAGTGGCATAGGGTAGTTTTAATCAATCTTTAACCACTTTTGTGCAAACGCTGAAACAACGAGTATTTTTCGGTAATAATAATGACGAGAAGGACAGTTATCTTTGTACTGGCCTAGATAAAACTATATCGTTTTGGAGAAAAGTTGTTAAAACCATTCCAAACACTAACGAAAATGCGCCGGCTGGCCTTAATTGTGTTCATTACTCATTTAACAGCCACGCGGTAAACGTTACTAATAAGACCGACGGAAACGGCGATGCGCGTTTGTTCCATTGTAGTAGTTTACCGTCCTTGACCGCGTTATAGTTAGCCGGGTATAGTGAAGGCAACCACTATTACTCCATCGATAGGATTACAGTCCTAACTCACAAACTCGTAACAAAACCATGCCGCGTTAAAATTGAAAAACTCGACTGTGCCAAACTAGGATATCCGAAAGTCGTGCCGCAATTAACATTGTTAAGACTAACCGTGAAACTTGTCAAAATTGATATTTCCGAATATTTAAAACCAGACGAGTTACCCGCGAACGACGCGCGTAAAAGTTGACCAATAAAACAAACACGTGAAGCGAAACGTAAAAACAATACTATAAAACCAAACGAGACAACCGCGAGCAACGCGCGTAAGATTCGGCCAATAAAAAAAACGCGTGGACCAAAACCTGAAAACGATCATTCTCACGCGAACAAAGCTCAAAAAACCCAGTAGTTAATCTAAATGCTGTCAAGAAATATGCAGCACAAACCCCGGATGTTCTTAGAGATGCGGTTGTGTATGTATGTATGGTTATAGCAACATACGCGGCCGTTTCTTCAGCAATTTCAGGTAGGAATCTATTTTCCTCCTCTGAAATGAATTCCATTTTAAGGAATGGAAAATCATTTTATAATAACATTATCGATAATTTAAAAAGGTCTGGAAGATATCAGAATTGTAGTGTGTAGCACACCTCCCCCCCATTTTATTATTATACTATATAAGAAGGTTAGTTTAAGTAATAAGATCCAATATATGTCTAAACGCGGGTCAGATCGTTTCATTCAATACATCACGTAAGCGCCACATTGCAGAATGATATGTTAACGGCTGATGAAATACCCACCGTCATTAACTTAGAAAATCATTTGGCTACAATTAAAAACATGACGTTGATACTGTAGTGGCATAGGGTAGTTTTAATCAATCTTTAACCACTTTTGTGGAAACGCTGAAACAACGAGTATTTTTCAGTAATAATAATGACGAGAAGGACAGTTATCTTTGTACTGGCCTAGATAAAACTATATCGTTTTGGAGAAAAGTTGTTAAAACCATTCCAAACACTAACGAAAATGCGCCGGCTGGCCTTAATTGTGTTCATTACTTATTTAACAGCCACGCGGTAAACGTTACTAATAAGACCGACGGAAACGGCGATGCGCGTTTGTTCCATTGTAGTAGTTTACCGTCCTTGACCGCGTTATAAATAGCCGGGTATAGTGAAGGCAACCACTATTACTCCATCGATAGGATTACAGTCCTAACTCACAAACTCGTAACAAAACCATGCCGCGTTAAAATTGAAAAACTCGACTGTGCCAAACTAGGATATCCGAAAGTCGTGCCGCAATTAACATTATTAAGACTAACCGTGAAACTTGTCAAAATTGATATTTCCGAATATTTAAAACCAGACGAGCTACCCGCGAACGACGCGCGTAAAGGTCGACCAATAAAACAAACACGTGGAGCGAAACGTAAAAACAATACTATAAAACCAAACGAGACAACCGCGAGCAACACGCGTAAGATTCGGCCAATAAAAAAAACGCGTGGACCAAAACCTGAAAACGATCATTCTCACGCGAACAAAGCTCAAAAAACCCAGTAGTTAATCTAAATGCTGTCAAGAAATATGCAGCACAAACCCCGGATGTTCTTAGAGATGCGGTTGTGTATGTATGTATGGTTATAGCAACATACGCGGCCGTTTCTTCAGCAATTTCAGGTAGGAATTTATTTTCCTCCTCTGAAATGAATTCCATTTTAAGGAATGGAAAATCATTTTATAATAACATTATCGATAATTTAAAAAGGTCTGGAAGATATCAGAATTGTAGTGTGTAGCACACCTCCCCCCCATTTTATTATTATACTATATAAGTAGGTTAGTTTAAGTAATAAGATCCAATATATGTCTAAACGCGGGTCAGATCGTTTCATTCAATACATCACGTAAGCGCCACATTGCAGAATGATATGTTAACGGCTGATGAAATACCCACCGTCATTAACTTAGAAAATCATTTGGCTACAATTAGAAAGAAAGAAAGAAAGAAATATTTATTTACACACAATAACACCACAAACACATTAATTACACAATGGCTCAGAGAAAGTTCCAAGCACCGACCTCCTATAATACAGGTATTATTTGAGGCCAGTGCCTGCCCCGATTCCAGAGCCATGAAACAAAAAAATAAAAAATAAAATAAAAAGTTACATAAAAATTAACAAACAAAACTTATAAAAACAAACAACATTAAAATATGAAACAACTAGACGAACAAAATAAAAATGAAGAACAGAACCGTTGCATGTGGATGTGGTGTGGCGTGTAAAAGGGACCTCACTCAGCTTCATGCCCTGGCGGAGACCAGGGCGCTGGTTTTCAGTGAGACCTGCTGAGTGAGGCACGGACGAAAAACGTTTTAAATACATAAATACAACGTGTGCAGTGTAAAATACGTGTTTAGTGTGTATTGTCATGTGTAATTGATTGTGGATCTCTTAGTCCTAGTAAAAACAAAAATTGGTGAACAATAAAAGGTGATTATTATACTTACACTAATCAACATTATAATAATAATTGTATTGTATTTTGTCAATCAGCAACCTACATATTGATTAAATTAAATGTCAATGGAATAATATATAAATAATTTATAAATATTATATAATTATGTCAACCTTGTATTTTCAGATTTCTATCTATCTACCTACCTAAACCTAACCTAGAGGCTAAAGTCAGTAGTTCAGCGGCCACAACGACAATGCATTGGCAAAAACACACCAGAGCAACTCACAATCAAAGAGATATACAATTGGATATACTGGATGCGATATGATATGGCCTCTGGTATTGGACGGTCGCATAATGTGGGGTGATCCCACCACCATCCACGCCATGAGCCTTCAACCCTTGTGGTAAGTAAAAACATTATTGCTGATTTTTTTGTTTATTTAAAAGAAATTCCTTTACATGTTTGCTAAATGAATTTAATGATTTCAGGCTACGGAGCGGAGGTGGCAGATCATTCCAATTAAAAACATGGACGTTGATACTGTAGTGGCATAGGGTAGTTTTAATCAATCTTTAACCACTTTTGTGGAAACGCTGAAACAACGAGTATTTCTCGGTAATAATAATGACGTGAAGGACAGTTATCTTTTTTCTGGCCTAGATAAAACTATATCGTTTTGGAGAAAAGTTGCTAAAACCATTCCAAACACTAACGAAAATGCGCCGTCTGGCCTTAATTGTGTTCATTACTTATTTAACAGCCACGCGGTAAACGTTACTAATAAGACCGACGGAAACGGCGATGCGCGTTTGTTCCATTGTAGTAGTTTACTGTCCTTGGCCGCGTTATAATTAGCCGGGTATAGTGAAGGCAACCACTATTACTCCATCAATAGGATTACAGTCCTAACTCACAAACTCGTAACAAAACCATGCCGCGTTAAAATTGAAAAACTCGACTGTGCCAAACTAGGATATCCGAAAGACGAGTTACCCGCGAACAAAGCGCGTAAAGGTCGACCAATAAAACAAAATCGGTAAAAAAATACGCATTAGAGTATCCGGATATAAATAGAAAAGCGGTAAAAAAGTACACTTTAGATCATTCAGGTGTGAATAGGGAGGCGGTAAAAACATACGCTGCAAAGCACCCGGAAGTTAACTAAGCGGCAAATACAATACGAGCGGTAATAGACATACAGAGTCGGCGCTATGCGGAGAAACATTAATAGCCAGGGATATTGATCTGAGTACCGTTCCATTGTGTTCGTTAAAAAATCCGTCTTTGCTATACTTAAATACATATACGCGTCCAAATTGCCGCGCAAAGCTTTTCCATGAGGAAACAGCTTGTAAGATGGCGTGTTGTGGTCAAGGAGACTACAATGTTCAAAATTTTAATCTATTAACGGAAGAATTTTATTCTCATTCGGACTTTTTGCGCAGGCTACGCGCGTATCACTTATTTGTGTTTTCGGCATTAGGTGTTTCGCATGGCTGCCTACAACAGCCTCAGGGTTTAAGTTTTCTAAAGATTCAAGGCCGGGTGTACCTGATTTCTTTAAAAACATTTCGTACTACATTCACGATAGTAATGCACGCAAACAACAAATGTGATTCGTAGCATCACTAATTAGTTGCACAATGTTTGAGTGTTTTAAACGGCTTCACCGTGAAACATCATCAAATGCTCTCTTAATATTTTAACAGACTTCACTTCGCTCACACGGGAATGTGTTAGGAGACATGCCAACGGGCAATGAAGTAGCAGCTGTGATTAGCACAGAAGCGGAAGCATTTACACCACACTTCATTTCAGTTTGGAAACATGGGAGTAAGCCCGCATTTTGTTGATTTCTTAAATCCCCATTTTGAAAGCTTGCAATATCCATTGCTCTATCCACATGGCAATCCCGGTTGGTATCCTGACATGAGAGATAATAGTGGGAATAAATTAACTCAGTTAAAATATGTTCGTTGTTTGTTGCTGTAAGAACCGCGTTTTTCACAACTCAACCGTTTATCTGAAGAGTGGATTATAGATATGTTCAATCGAATTAGTGAGGAACGTCTTAGATTTTTATCCAACCAGCAAGTATCACTGCGATCGGCACCTCTTCCAGAGTTAATTGGGGACGAAACCGTTTAGGGCGAAGGCGGCGTTGTACCCAGAAAAATTTACCCTGTACTTTTACCGGAGGTCCACGTTATATGAAACTGAAATACCTCGATTCGAAGGCTTTGGTTAACAGATTAGGCACCAATTCATTTTTGTAACAATTACATGTAATCCAAAATGGCCTGAAATTGCCAACTCTGTCCCTGAAGCAAATAAATATCCACTTATTTGTGCGCGAGTATTTGAGCTTAAATTGCGACAACTTATTAGAGAGATTCGTTCGGGAAACTGGTTTGGCAAATCTGTATACATTATGTACGTAATAGAATATCAAAAAAGAGGACTACCGCATGCCCACACTTGCTTCCGTGTACAGGGGGTGGTCCTGTGCAAAACATTGACATTGACAAGTCAGAGCGGATATTCCTCTCGAATCTGAAGGCCGACTTGATGATCCACGGTCCTTGTGGTGAAAAGTACAGAACCGACCTCCCCTGCTGGGATAAAGAAAAAAAGTCATGTTTGAAATTTTTCCCCAATCGCGAGACTGACACGACATACACAGACGACAAGGGTTTCATAAATTTAAAACGCAAAAGCAAAAACGAAGGTACCATTAAGTACCGAGGTAAAGAGGTTAAAGTGAACGATACGTGGGTAGTTCCATACAACGCCGCTCTTCTTTTGAGATACAATTGCCATATCAACGTCGAAGTGGCAACGACCACTGGCGTTGTTAAATATCTTTTTAAATATATTACCAAAGGTGCTGATCACTCTAGAGTCACGGTTGTATTAGAACAAGATGCAAACAATGAGATTAAAAATTACTTCACTAAAAGATATTTATGCTCGTGTGAAGCGACGTGGAGATTATTAGAATTCGACATAGTGAGTCACGAAGCGTCGATTAAACAACTAAGTGTGCACCTCGAAAATCAACAAACTATATATTTCAAAAAGGGATCAGAAACTGAATCCGCCACTCGCGCAAACTCCGATTTAATAACGTATTTTAATAGACCTGCCGGTAGCGAATTCGATTCGATGACTTGTGCCGAATTTTATTTGAATTATATCGTACACGCAATGCGGCCACGCAATAAAACGACAACGCGGTGAACTCGACGCGCGTCTCTTTTTCGACACGAGTTATAAGATACTGTACTGTTTGCTGACGACACTTCGGTAATATTTAAAATCGAAAGAAATAGGGAAAACTTTGACGACGTAAACAGTACACTCTCTGAACTACATAGATGGTTTACAGTAAACAACCTACTACTAAACGCAGTGAAAACTAAATGTGCCAAATGTTAGAAAGCGTAGTATGGCTCTGTATCTCAGTAACGAAGCGCTAGAATTCACGAAGTCAACAGTTTTCTTAGGATTGATGCTGGATAATAAAATGCAATGGAAAAACCACATAGAAACCCTGTCAGGGAGGTTAAGTTCAGCGGCTTATGCTATAAAAAAATGTGTGGTCTTACAAATGTGGAGACTGCCCGTATTGTCTATTTCAGTTACTTCCATAGCATTATGTCCTATGGCTTAATGCTGTGGGGTTCTGCAACTGACATCCATGACATATTTATTCTTCAGAAGAGAGCAGTGCGAGCAATTTATAATTTATAATTGGGGTTCACAGGTGTCCCTAAGAGATCATTTTGAAAATATTAAAATACTGACAGTAGCGTCACAATATATATACTTCAATTTGGTGCACATCTACAAGCATAATTCCTCCTATTTAAAACTGTCAGATAACCACAACTACAACACCAGAAATAAAGACAGGCTTGCCAATGAACGCTTCAGATTAACAGAAGTAAAATCTTCCTTTGTGGGTCACTGTGTAGTCTACTTTAATAAAATTCCAAAAGATATACAAAGTTTACCCTTAAATAAATTTAAAAATACAATTAAATCTAAATTAATTAGTAAAGCTTACTACAAAATAAATGATTATTTGGAGGACATAAATATTATAATTAATGAATCTACGTTACACAAACTGACATAAAAATTATTATTTCTTATTCAATATCTGACATTTTGTTAAATTACGCTATTAATATTATTATTTCGCTTGATTAAAACGAATATAATCTGTAACTTATTTTTAGATTTGTAATTTGTAAACCAATCAGGAAGTCGGTGAGACCTGTAATTTGATAAAATTGCTATACTGATAATTGCCTATTTTGTTATAAATTATTTTAATTATTACTGATCAGCACTGAATTTACTGACATGTTTTTATATCAATATTATTGTTTTAATTTTTTTTTATTGACATACATATGTATACTTTTTTAACTTAATCATATTATACTCTCAATGACATGGTATTCAATGACATTTTTAATGAAATCTCCAATTGATATTTTGTGTTATAGTGATATGAGATAGTAAGTACTTACATGATAATTTTATCGTCTATTGCCCGATTCCTGGGGTAATGTTTTGTTTGAGAAACACTACTTGCTTGTTTTGTTTTGGTTTCTTATATTCGCCTTACTTTATACAACAATATGAAGTAAGTATAATATACTGTGCGTCATGTAGTTAAAAGTGGCGACCTAAAATATAGACAGAAACTGGTTAACCCTGTAAAATGCTCCATCATTGCATTTGTGTATCAGTATCATAACATAATGGAGTATCCACGTACTTACCATAGGGCACGTCATTATTTGCTCAATAATTGACTCACTCATTAATTCAGTACTCATTTATTATAATATTATGTAAAAAGTTAGATTTTATGCTGTGTTACATTAGCTCACATTGTATTATAGATTAGTTTAAGGCGAGGCCCAATCAGGATTTTCCGAAAACGTACTGTCTTTAAACGTCAAGTGTGAAGAAGTGGTTAGAAGTACTGAAGCAGGAAAAATATCCCGTAAAGAGAAAATGCTAAACTAGAATTATACCGAATCAAATTACAAATAAAATTAATGAGACTAGATAAAAAAAATAATACATAATCCTGTTTTTTTTGCCTTTATCGTCGAAAATCACCGTAATTTAAGCGATAACAGTAGAATTTTTTTAAAGAATTAAATAAAGAATAAAATTATTTAAAACGATACCGGCTTATTTTTTAAAATATATTTAGTATTTTATCATAATTAAAAGAAAACCGCTAAAAATAATTACCCTAAGAGCCTAACGAAAACTCGCTAGCAAAAACACAAATTATAAAAAATTCGAAAAGTAACCTTATTGTGTCTGCTTTAAATCGAATGGAAATTGCGTTATTCAGTTAGTCTGCGAGCAGCGCGCGTAGTAGAAGGTTGGCTCCGGACGCTCTGTTTTAAATACTTAATAATGGGAAATAAAGTAAATATAGGAAAATCTTTTTCACGAAAACGACGTCGACTGAATGATGGATGTTTTGGGTGAGTTGAATGTTACATAAATATGTTATATAACATTTATTTGAACATTCCGTGGAGTGCAGTTCTCTCCGCGTACCTTGTGCTCGCGTTTGTAGTACAGTTAGCGGCGCATACATAGATTACAGAAAAACTTATTTTCTATGGGCGCATATAACGTCATTTGGTCAGGTGCACAGATATTTCCGATTTGTTATATTATACCTACTAGCTTTTCTTTGCTGTTTACTTTTACATGTAGGTGTAGATTTAGGAATCTACATAATTTGTTCTTCACTATGTTTTGAAATCTCAATATACCTACACAAAATAATTACCAATTTTCTTTCAATATTTAATAGATCGAAGAAGCGAAAACCCGATAATGCATCTTCTTGTCAAGCTTCCACATCAGATATTCAAGAAATGTAAGTAGTACATACCTACTCTGTCTCAATCGAACTTATTTTCGTGGACATAAAAACTACCTAAGTACTTTGCATTAGGTAGATACCACATTGATTTTTATATGGCATACGTCTTATAGATAGTTCAACTCAGTTGTGCGCGCGGCGCTATGTGTGCGTGCGCTTGTAAATATACAGCTTTCATTGATGTGGCAGTGACGCGGCAGTCGTCGTCCAAGCAAGTTTACCCACACAAGCGAGGTACAAGGTTGACCCACACATAGGGCCGCGCGCACAACTTTCTAGTAATACCCTCATCCTGACAGTTAATATGATCTGAGTATTGTGCCCACATACGTTTTCAAGTGAACCTGTTGTAAAAGTACCTGTTTAACCTTACGGTTAGTCCATTGTTAGCTGATGTGGAGATGTCTCTCTCTCCAACATATAGATCCTGATTTGTATATATTTTATCATTTATTTCAGGCCAACTAGCAATTCTCAATTTACGGAATTGATGCCAGTTCAACAAGACGAGTCTATATCGAGCAGGTATAGTGAATTCAACTTCAGAAAGACTGGTAGATTTAGGGTGTCAATACTTAATAGATGTTTTATAATTTTTTATAACGTTTTATCTATTTGATATATTTTAACTATTTTATTTTTCGTGCTTTCAGTGAAATTATATCGAAACAAGGATGTAAAGTTGACGAAGCACCACTTGCTAGTTCTGCAATTTGTGACGAGTAAATAAAGTTTATCATTCGAATGTTATTGCATAAGCTTTTTCTGACGACGTGAAAGTTGATTTATTTTTGTATGTTGTTACAGAGGACATGATGGATATTTAATTATTTCACCTCCAAATGAAGAACAAACAGGTGAAATTGTCATTGGAAGAAGAATATTGGATATGACTTATTTTTTTAACAAATTTAAAGAGGTTGCAAATCATGATGCACTATTCAATTGTGGGAACCAATGCTTAAGTTTAGTAGGCGAAAAAAGGGTTGGTTTAAAAAGTAATTTTAAATTTAAATGTGATATGTGTGCCAAAATTATATATATAGACTCAGAGGATCCGAAATCTATCGATAATGTAGATATAAATATCGGCACTGTAATAGGCGTAGTTTCATCAGGAATAGGCTATTCTCAATTTGAAGGAATAGCAACATCAATTAATGTACCCATATTTTCAGAAGATTATTTTTTAAAATTACAAGATAATGTTTTTAACAAATGGGAGAGAACAGCCATTGAACTAATGGAAGCTGCTATCGAGCGAGAACGACAAGCTGCTATTGCTGAAGGGAAAGTGGACAAAAATGGAATTGCTTTAATAGACGTGTATGCGGACGGCTGTTGGAGTGCCCGATCTTATGGCAATAATTATAAAGCTTTATCCGGTGCGGCAGCTATTATTGGTCGGCAATTCGGCGAAGTCTTATTTATGGCTGTAAAAAATAAATACTGTGCAATATGTGCACGAACTGAAAAAAAAGGTACAGAGGCAAAAGAACATGTTTGCTACAAAAATTACGATGGTTCATCCACTGGCATGGAGGCAGAAATAATATCGGAAGGATTTAAAAATTCTATTGAGATGCATAACGTTATATATCATAGACTCATTGCTGATGGAGATTCAGCGACTTACCAAAAAATTTTGACACTAAATCCGTATTCAGATACCATAGTTATTAAAATTGAATGTAGGAATCATATTCTACGAAATTTGTGTAATAAATTGAGAGCCTTATCAAAGGATGTGAAATATCCAATAACATTCAGAAAATTGTTAACTGACATGAAAATACTTAGCATACGAAAAGTTGTTGTACGGTCAATAAAGGAAAATAAAAAGTTTGTACAAGAGGGTAAATATTCAGAAGGAATACAAAATATATATAATGACGTTCAAAATTCCGCTTTGCATGCTTTTGGAGATCACCGCAATTGTAAGAGCTATTACTGCGATAAAGACAAAAGTTTAATGAATTCCATGTAACACATAAATTCTACTTTTTGGTTGAGATTAAAAGTTATAATAAATACAGTAGCTGCAAAGTCTCAAAGTTTAATCGAAGATGTTGATACTAATACTGCCGAGAGGTTCAACAGTGTAATCGCTAAAATGGTCGGGGGGAAAAGAATAAACTTTTCAACGAGAAGGTCCTATCAAGGGAGATGTTCGGCGGCCGTAGTATCTTTCAACACAAGACTACCTAACTACACGATTCAGAAAAAGTGGCTAGGTAAAAGTCCACGAAGCTCTATCAAGAAAATGGAAGAAAGGCGCAAAAAGAAGCGAGATTATAACCGGAAAAATCCCTACAAGAAAAATAGGATGCTAAACAAAACGGATAAAAATAAACAAAATGAATACGGCGAAAATAGTGCTACTCCTGATATGTCTCAAGATTGTCTTGAGAAGGCGATACAAGAATTTCTAAAAAACCTAAAAAATCTTACTAGCGACAGAGACCAAATTCAAAAAGACACTATTTTACAAAGACATAGTAGTGATTGGTTGGAATTACGGAAAATCATGGTGACAGCATCTAATTTCGGGAAAATTATAAAAAGGAAAAATAAGACGAGCTGTAAAAATTTAGTAAAAACGCTTTTGTATAAAGAGAATTTATCACATGTTGCCTCCATTGCTCATGGAATAGAAAATGAAAAACTAGCCACTGAGCAATTATCCAAACAAGAAAATGTGACTATAGATCCTTGCGGATTATATATCGACAGCAAATATGCCTTCATTGGTGCCACGCCGGATGGGCTTATAGGAAATTATACAGTAGTGGAAGTGAAATGTCCTATTACGGCATATAAAAAAGGAATTGAAGAATCAATAAAGGAAAATAAAATTCAAATATATCGCTACGATAAAAAAAATAAAACTTATTGTATCAATAGAAATAGTGATTGGTACCACCAAATACAGGGCCAACTTCATGTCACACAACGAGCTAAATGTTTATTTGCAATCTGGGCTGGTGAAAATAAATCATTAAAAATTGAATACATCGAAAGAGATGATAATTTTTGGTGCACCAAAATGGAAGCAAAATTAGTAAAATTTTTCATGGATTGCATAGTCCCTGAAATTGTGAATCCGAGGCACACTCGTGGTATGCCAATACGCGACCCAAATGAAAAAGGAAATAATGTCGAAAATGAAAACAAAGAAAATGAAAATAAGGAAAATTGTACAGAAAATTCACTGGAAGATTATGTTCCTTCTGTTCAAGTCAGAAAGTTAGATTTTAATGAATTTTAGAATGGGAAAGATGTCCAGACAGAGTATTTTTAAATGAAAAATATTTTTTCTTTTAGAATAATAAGTGCTCACTTACGCTATGTAAAGAACCTCTGTGCATATTTTCAAGTTTCTACATTCAGCGGTTTCGTCTCTGCGTTGATATACCAATCACTCGTGAGGTTCCCTCTATTATGGTTGAGCTTCGCGATGGCTGACCATCACAAGCATAACATGTTTATTTTTATATTTTAATTTTTGTTGACTTTTCAGAATATGTACTCATTTTTATATAATTAAAAATGAATAAAAAAAAATATGAGAAAGCCCCTCTGGCATGATAGGGACCAACACTGTATAATGAGTTTCTTTCAGCATTTCTTTTCAGCAGTGGTCGTTCCGAAATGCTAGTAGTTTGTAGCTTAGAGAATTATAATACTGTATAATTTAATTATTTGACGTGAAAAAGTGCTTTGATTTGATTGATTTGAGTCGGCATCCAATTTTATATGTACAGATAACCTAAGATAAAATTATTATTATACTATATAAGTAGGTTAGTTTAAGTAATAAGATCCAATATATGTCTAAACGCGGGTCAGATCGTTTCATTCAATACATCACGTAAGCGCCACATTGCAGAATGATATGTTAACGGCTGATGAAATACCCACCGTCATTAACTTAGAAAATCATTTGGCTACAATTAAAAACATGACGTTGATACTGTAGTGGCATAGGGTAGTTTTAATCAATCTTTAACCACTTTTGTGGAAACGCTGAAACAACGAGTATTTTTCAGTAATAATAATGACGAGAAGGACAGTTATCTTTGTACTGGCCTAGATAAAACTATATCGTTTTGGAGAAAAGTTGTTAAAACCATTCCAAACACTAACGAAAATGCGCCGGCTGGCCTTAATTGTGTTCATTACTTATTTAACAGCCACGCGGTAAACGTTACTAATAAGACCGACGGAAACGGCGATGCGCGTTTGTTCCATTGTAGTAGTTTACCGTCCTTGACCGCGTTATAAATAGCCGGGTATAGTGAAGGCAACCACTATTACTCCATCGATAGGATTACAGTCCTAACTCACAAACTCGTAACAAAACCATGCCGCGTTAAAATTGAAAAACTCGACTGTGCCAAACTAGGATATCCGAAAGTCGTGCCGCAATTAACATTGTTAAGACTAACCGTGAAACTTGTCAAAATTGATATTTCCGAATATTTAAAACCAGACGAGCTACCCGCGAACGACGCGCGTAAAGGTCGACCAATAAAACAAACACGTGGAGCGAAACGTAAAAACAATACTATAAAACCAAACGAGACAACCGCGAGCAACGCGCGTAAGATTCGGCCAATAAAAAAAACGCGTGGACCAAAACCTGAAAACGATCATTCTCACGCGAACAAAGCTCAAAAAACCCAGTAGTTAATCTAAATGCTGTCAAGAAATATGCAGCACAAACCCCGGATGTTCTTAGAGATGCGGTTGTGTATGTATGTATGGTTATAGCAACATACGCGGCCGTTTCTTCAGCAATTTCAGGTAGGAATCTATTTTCCTCCTCTGAAATGAATTCCATTTTAAGGAATGGAAAATCATTTTATAATAACATTATCGATAATTTAAAAAGGTCTGGAAGATATCAGAATTGTAGTGTGTAGCACACCTCCCCCCCATTTTATTATTATACTATATAAGTAGGTTAGTTTAAGTAATAAGATCCAATATATGTCTAAACGCGGGTCAGATCGTTTCATTCAATACATCACGTAAGCGCCACATTGCAGAATGATATGTTAACGGCTGATGAAATACCCACCGTCATTAACTTAGAAAATCATTTGGCTACAATTAAAAACATGGACGTTGATACTGTAGTGGCATAGGGTAGTTTTAATCAATCTTTAACCACTTTTGTGGAAACGCTGAAACAACGAGTATTTCTCGGTAATAATAATGACGTGAAGGACAGTTATCTTTTTTCTGGCCTAGATAAAACTATATCGTTTTGGAGAAAAGTTGCTAAAACCATTCCAAACACTAACGAAAATGCGCCGTCTGGCCTTAATTGTGTTCATTACTTATTTAACAGCCACGCGGTAAACGTTACTAATAAGACCGACGGAAACGGCGATGCGCGTTTGTTCCATTGTAGTAGTTTACTATCCTTGGCCGCGTTATAATTAGCCGGGTATAGTGAAGGCAACCACTATTACTCCATCAATAGGATTACAGTCCTAACTCACAAACTCGTAACAAAACCATGCCGCGTTAAAATTGAAAAACTCGACTGTGCCAAACTAGGATATCCGAAAGACGAGTTACCCGCGAACAAAGCGCGTAAAGGTCGACCAATAAAACAAAATCGGTAAAAAAATACGCATTAGAGTATCCGGATATAAATAGAAAAGCGGTAAAAAAGTACACTTTAGATCATTCAGGTGTGAATAGGGAGGCGGTAAAAACATACGCTGCAAAGCACCCGGAAGTTAACTAAGCGGCAAATACAATACGAGCGGTAATAGACATACAGAGTCGGCGCTATGCGGAGAAACATTAATAGCCAGGGATATTGATCTGAGTACCGTTCCATTGTGTTCGTTAAAAAATCCGTCTTTGCTATACTTAAATACATATACGCGTCCAAATTGCCGCGCAAAGCTTTTCCATGAGGAAACAGCTTGTAAGATGGCGTGTTGTGGTCAAGGAGACTACAATGTTCAAAATTTTAATCCATTAACGGAAGAATTTTATTCTCATTCGGACTTTTTGCGCAGGCTACGCGCGTATCACTTATTTGTGTTTTCGGCATTAGGTGTTTCGCATGGCTGCCTACAACAGCCTCAGGGTTTAAGTTTTCTAAAGATTCAAGGCCGGGTGTACCTGATTTCTTTAAAAACATTTCGTACTACATTCACGATAGTAATGCACGCAAACAACAAATGTGATTCGTAGCATCACTAATTAGTTGCACAATGTTTGAGTGTTTTAAACGGCTTCACCGTGAAACATCATCAAATGCTCTCTTAATATTTTAACAGACTTCACTTCGCTCACACGGGAATGTGTTAGGAGACATGCCAACGGGCAATGAAGTAGCAGCTGTGATTAGCACAGAAGCGGAAGCATTTACACCACACTTCATTTCAGTTTGGAAACATGGGAGTAAGCCCGCATTTTGTTGATTTCTTAAATCCCCATTTTGAAAGCTTGCAATATCCATTGCTCTATCCACATGGCAATCCCGGTTGGTATCCTGACATGAGAGATAATAGTGGGAATAAATTAACTCAGTTAAAATATGTTCGTTGTTTGTTGCTGTAAGAACCGCGTTTTTCACAACTCAACCGTTTATCTGAAGAGTGGATTATAGATATGTTCAATCGAATTAGTGAGGAACGTCTTAGATTTTTATCCAACCAGCAAGTATCACTGCGATCGGCACCTCTTCCAGAGTTAATTGGGGACGAAACCGTTTAGGGCGAAGGCGGCGTTGTACCCAGAAAAATTTACCCTGTACTTTTACCGGAGGTCCACGTTATATGAAACTGAAATACCTCGATTCGAAGGCTTTGGTTAACAGATTAGGCACCAATTCATTTTTGTAACAATTACATGTAATCCAAAATGGCCTGAAATTGCCAACTCTGTCCCTGAAGCAAATAAATATCCACTTATTTGTGCGCGAGTATTTGAGCTTAAATTGCGACAACTTATTAGAGAGATTCGTTCGGGAAACTGGTTTGGCAAATCTGTATACATTATGTACGTAATAGAATATCAAAAAAGAGGACTACCGCATGCCCACACTTGCTTCCGTGTACAGGGGGTGGTCCTGTGCAAAACATTGACATTGACAAGTCAGAGCGGATATTCCTCTCGAATCTGAAGGCCGACTTAGAGAAATCGTTCTCAATAACATGATCCACGGTCCTTGTGGTGAAAAGTACAGAACCGACCTCCCCTGCTGGGATAAAGAAAAAAAGTCATGTTTGAAATTTTTCCCCAATCGCGAGACTGACACGACATACACAGACGACAAGGGTTTCATAAATTTAAAACGCAAAAGCAAAAACGAAGGTACCATTAAGTACCGAGGTAAAGAGGTTAAAGTGAACGATACGTGGGTAGTTCCATACAACGCCGCTCTTCTTTTGAGATACAATTGCCATATCAACGTCGAAGTGGCAACGACCACTGGCGTTGTTAAATATCTTTTTAAATATATTACCAAAGGTGCTGATCACTCTAGAGTCACGGTTGTATTAGAACAAGATGCAAACAATGAGATTAAAAATTACTTCACTAAAAGATATTTATGCTCGTGTGAAGCGACGTGGAGATTATTAGAATTCGACATAGTGAGTCACGAAGCGTCGATTAAACAACTAAGTGTGCACCTCGAAAATCAACAAACTATATATTTCAAAAAGGGATCAGAAACTGAATCCGCCACTCGCGCAAACTCCGATTTAATAACGTATTTTAATAGACCTGCCGGTAGCGAATTCGATTCGATGACTTGTGCCGAATTTTATTTGAATTATATCGTACACGCAATGCGGCCACGCAATAAAACGACAACGCGGTGAACTCGACGCGCGTCTCTTTTTCGACACGAGTTATAAGATACTGTACTGTTTGCTGACGACACTTCGGTAATATTTAAAATCGAAAGAAATAGGGAAAACTTTGACGACGTAAACAGTACACTCTCTGAACTACATAGATGGTTTACAGTAAACAACCTACTACTAAACGCAGTGAAAACTAAATGTGTATTGTTTCATATGCCAAATGTTAGAAAGCGTAGTATGGCTCTGTATCTCAGTAACGAAGCGCTAGAATTCACGAAGTCAACAGTTTTCTTAGGATTGATGCTGGATAATAAAATGCAATGGAAAAACCACATAGAAACCCTGTCAGGGAGGTTAAGTTCAGCGGCTTATGCTATAAAAAAATGTGTGGTCTTACAAATGTGGAGACTGCCCGTATTGTCTATTTCAGTTACTTCCATAGCATTATGTCCTATGGCTTAATGCTGTGGGGTTCTGCAACTGACATCCATGACATATTTATTCTTCAGAAGAGAGCAGTGCGAGCAATTTATAATTTATAATTGGGGTTCACAGGTGTCCCTAAGAGATCATTTTGAAAATATTAAAATACTGACAGTAGCGTCACAATATATATACTTCAATTTGGTGCACATCTACAAGCATAATTCCTCCTATTTAAAACTGTCAGATAACCACAACTACAACACCAGAAATAAAGACAGGCTTGCCAATGAACGCTTCAGATTAACAGAAGTAAAATCTTCCTTTGTGGGTCACTGTGTAGTCTACTTTAATAAAATTCCAAAAGATATACAAAGTTTACCCTTAAATAAATTTAAAAATACAATTAAATCTAAATTAATTAGTAAAGCTTACTACAAAATAAATGATTATTTGGAGGACATAAATATTATAATTAATGAATCTACGTTACACAAACTGACATAAAAATTATTATTTCTTATTCAATATCTGACATTTTGTTAAATTACGCTATTAATATTATTATTTCGCTTGATTAAAACGAATATAATCTGTAACTTATTTTTAGATTTGTAATTTGTAAACCAATCAGGAAGTCGGTGAGACCTGTAATTTGATAAAATTGCTATACTGATAATTGCCTATTTTGTTATAAATTATTTTAATTATTACTGATCAGCACTGAATTTACTGACATGTTTTTATATCAATATTATTGTTTTAATTTTTTTTTATTGACATACATATGTATACTTTTTTAACTTAATCATATTATACTCTCAATGACATGGTATTCAATGACATTTTTAATGAAATCTCCAATTGATATTTTGTGTTATAGTGATATGAGATAGTAAGTACTTACATGATAATTTTATCGTCTATTGCCCGATTCCTGGGGTAATGTTTTGTTTGAGAAACACTACTTGCTTGTTTTGTTTTGGTTTCTTATATTCGCCTTACTTTATACAACAATATGAAGTAAGTATAATATACTGTGCGTCATGTAGTTAAAAGTGGCGACCTAAAATATAGACAGAAACTGGTTAACCCTGTAAAATGCTCCATCATTGCATTTGTGTATCAGTATCATAACATAATGGAGTATCCACGTACTTACCATAGGGCACGTCATTATTTGCTCAATAATTGACTCACTCATTAATTCAGTACTCATTTATTATAATATTATGTAAAAAGTTAGATTTTATGCTGTGTTACATTAGCTCACATTGTATTATAGATTAGTTTAATCGTTTGCGATTTGCGAACGGCATTGTTGATGTGCACAGTGCGTTGACAGTGTCACAGTGACAGGTGGCGGCGCTGGAGTTGCGGTTTATTTTTATTTAATTTTTTCTGTGGCCGTGCCTTCCGGCTGTTTTGCCTAGTCGGTCGGTCTATGTAGGTATGACGTTCAAAAGTGTTTGTAAAAACCTAATTTGAATAAATGTTTTTGAATTTGAATTTGAACAATGTGGAAGTAGCTTATAAGTCGTGTCTTGTTGCGATCGATCGTCTCTTGCGCAAACACGGAACTCGCCTTGTCGAACAGGGCTTCCTAATGCTGTAGACAACACCACGGAATTAGGTCGCGAAATAAACTAATACGATAAAACCAATTACCGACTATGTGAGCGAGTGGTTGCCAAAATTATCACGGGAACAAAATGACATATTTACGCACATCGACAAATTAGTCTCTCACCGACAATTCCGCGAAAACAATGATAAGGCAATATTTATCGACAGGCCCGGAGGAACCGGCAAAACGTTATTACTATATGTGATCACCACTCACGTTCGCTCAATTTTGAATAGTGTTGTCTTATGTACCGCGACGTCCAGTATAGATGCTCAAAATTCGCGAATGAAACTACTACGCACATAGCATGTTCCGCTATCCGTTAAACATGGTCGACAACCTAGAGTACTGGAATAGCACAAATAGCTCGCAAAGAGCAAACCTAATATATAACGCGGCCGTTATCGTTTACGACGACGCCCCTATGGCAAATAAATGGTATATACATTTGTTAGATAGATAATTGCGGTAAGGTAATAATTTTCTCTGGAGATTATCGTCAACTTCCTCCCGTAGTTCCCGAGGCGAAATCCTATTCAGATGTTTATAACTTATCTGTAAAGTCTTCGCCCCTTTGGAAAACACCAACATTCCTTCTTATCACCTCGCAGAGATGCAAAGACCCAGAGTATTCAGAATTTTTATTCTCCAATCCTATTCAACCATATTTAGCTGAAAAACACACCAAATTTAATTTACATATCAATGGTCTCTTTTGTAGCCGAATTGCAAGATGTGATTGAATTTGTTTTCCCGCGAGACGATATTAAGGAACCGTACACTTGTGAAGGTAGAGCAATTTTAACGACCTATAACGAAAGCGTTCGCGAAATTAATGCCATGGTTTTAACGCGTGTACCTAATGAAATATTACATTTATATTCTGTAGATGAAGTTATCAGTGATCATGCAGGTCAAGTGTTTTTAGGCGTCGGCGCTCTGAACCGAATGCGACCAAAAGGTATTCCAGAACATGATTTGACTTTAAAAGTAGGATGCGTTTGCATGATAATGCGAAATCTAAATTTCTCCAACGGATGAATATTCTCAAGAATTTTGTGCAGTATGTCGAGTGTAATAAATATGTTTTACTTTACTTTACTAGATAAGTGACGGCACCAAAGTCGTCATTGTAAATACCTCGCCGCTTCTCATAACCGTTCGTCGACCGGATAGTTGTGAAGACTTTTTAATATCGCGAATATTGTTTAAAACGCCAATAGAGTCGAACAGTCCCATAGAAATGACTCGTCGTCAATTTCCATTGTAGGTCCGCTATGCAATGACGATTCATAGGTCAGACTATTTACAAATCGGGAGTGGACTTGCGGTTGGACATGTTCAGCCACGGTCAAATGTACGTCGCCCTTAGTCGCATTTAAAATCGCGAATCTATAAAGGTCTTGTGACACGAGGGCCGCGTGATTAACGGCGTCCCTCTCGCTAATAATTTTAGTAGTAGTTTACCCATCTCTGTTATAATAGCTTCCTCAATAAAGCAAAAAAAAAAACAATAAAATATTTAGTTAAGTTAAGTTAAGTTTAAATCATTTTGCAGCTTTCCATTCAATTGTTGACCTCTTTAAACGGTGGTCAATTTAATCATGTTGTTTATTTTCCAAAACTAGCATTGATATACTTGTTTGTTTCTATAGTTAATTGTTCATGTTTTAAATATTGTCTTTTTGTCAAGTAATCTTTTTCTAAATCGTTTTTCCGCGCGTTATATTTTGTTTTCATCATTGTTGGAAACTTATACGTTGTGAGCCCTTGTTTATTAAGCGGAAGTGAAATGATAGTGTATATAAAAAATTATTAGTACTGGAAACGAGTGAAAGCTTACATGGATGGAAGTGATGAGTTATGGTGTGATTACTGTCAGGTATGCATCATGATAACACAATGTATTCAATCTTAAGTATTAATCCAATTTCAAAGAGAGGCGCCATTATTATAGCTGACTGAATCTCAAAAAACAACGGTCAGAAGAGTAAACAAGGAAAAAGCTACAATGTAAACCAACCCGATATTAGTAAACGACGCTAAAGAATAGAAGGGAAATGCATTTCATCATGATGTACTTGTCTCGCCGCACGTCGTTCCTCACACCATATCATGACGAATAAATCGCAATCAATTAAAACCATGTAACCGACCCTTACAAAGCGTAACATATCCTTGTGACGAGACGCATTTCTCACGTCGCTGCACCACGAAGACGAAGAAGTAGTGTCTCTGTGGTGTGACACCATCATGTGGAATTGTCACCCGACCGTAAGACCATGCAACCTACTCTCACGATCCATGACAACTTCCTTGTGATGAGATGGAGTTCCTGACACCGAGTCAAGAGGAGAAGTCGTGACTCCCCAGTCATCGTTCAATTAGGCCGTGTAACCGATTCTCACGCTGTTGAGCAACTTCCTTGTATGTAGTGAGGTGCAATAACCCTCAACGCGTAAATGTGATCGCATTGAAGTGAATGTCCGTAGGGGTTAACTGTTGTGTGTGTAGAATGTGCGTTATACATATTTTTAATCATTATACCAAAACAAATTTTTATTTTTTTGTTCCAACGCTTTTAGTTGATATTTTTAACGCAGGTCAGTATCAATTTTTACATTTATATCTTCTTTAAGTGGTAGCAACGTAAGTAGTATATAGCATAGTGGCTCTCCAGACGTTTTGGTGTAAACTGTAAGTCTAGAAGTAATAAAATAGTAAATAAATAAATAATAGGATGAATACCGAACTATGATATTGTCTGGGCTATGGATGGAAAGTAAGTAAACTGTGCAGACATGGCAATATGGAATTACTTTTTCGCCAAGCAGAATATTCTTTTTGTTTACTGTAGTATGTAGCGCACGTCTTTCCCCGCATTCATGTATAAAAAAAGGTAAATGACACACGGGGGTTGCAAATGCCGATTTTTAAATTTGCCAATATTTATCGTGGATTGTGTACTTACCCATGTACACGAGTTAGATTGCGAACATATACCGAGCTGTAGTAACTTTTATTTTTTCTATGATTAATCTCAATACTTGATGTAGGTATAGATATCCTATATCTAACGATATCAGTAAACTCATTTAAGCCAACACGCGTATCTAAATAGTTGTTCATAGTGCTTAATTTAATTTAATAATAAGAACATTGGGTGACAAAATTTGTCAAGGAGGCATTCCTTCAATTTGATCATGGCCAAAACTGTCGTGTCCCCGAGTAAATCGTTTTAGAGACCTCTTATGGTCTCAAAAGTAAGCTTACTGCAAATAACTTGCGTGCCGATGTGGCTGTGGATGTGGAACGTTGCTGTAGTGGCACAGGGTAGTTTCAACAAATCTTTAAACAGTTTTGTGGAAACGTTGGACAAACAAGTAATTTTCGGTTTTCATAATGACGCGAAGGATAGTTATCTCTTTAATGGCCAAAGTAAAACTATTTCGTTTTGGAGCAAATTTATTGGAACAACTCCAAGCTATAATAAAAATGAGCCGGATCGCCCCAAAAGTGTTTATTTCTTATTCAATAGCCACGCGGTAAACGTTACTAAAAAGACCGACGGTAACGGCGTTGCGCGTTTGTTCCAGTCCTTGGCCGCGTTAATATTAGCCGGGTATAGTGAAAACAACCACTATTACTCCCTAGATAGGATAACAGTCCTAACTCACAAACTCGTAACAAAACCATGCCGCGTTAAAATTGAAAAACTCGACTGTGCCAAACTAGGATATCCGAAAGTCGTGCCGCAATTAACATTGTTAAGACTAACAGTGAAACTTGTCAAAATTGATATTTCCGAATATTTAACGCGCGACGCGCGTAAAGGTCGACCAATAAAACAAACATGTGGAGCGAAACGTAAAAACATTACTATAAAACCAAACGAGACAACCGCGAGCAACACGCGTAAGATTCGGCCAATAAAAAAAACGCGTGGACCGAAACCTGAAAACGATAATTCTCACGCGAAAGCCGCCAAAAAATAAGCTCAAAAAACCCATTAGTAAATCTAAATGCTATTAAGAAATATGCAGCACAAACCCCGGATGTTCTAATATGTATGTTTCTTAAGTAATTTCAGGTAGGAATCTATTTTCCTCCTCTAAAATGAATTCAATTTTAAGGAATGGAAAACCATTTTATAATAACATCATCGATAATTTAAAAAGGTCTGGAAGATATCAGAATTGTAGTGTGTAGCACACCTCCCCCCCATTATATTATTATACTATATAAGTAGGTTAGTTTAAGTAATAAGATCCAATATACAGGGTGTTTCATAATATATGTATAAAGCCGTGAACTGGGTGGAGTGCTACACGTATTAAAACGATAGGTACAATCATTTTATTCTTGCGTGGAATAGTTAGCGAGAAAATGACTATCGAACTTTTTCTTTTTCAATGTCGATAATGACATTTTAAAAACGAAAGACCGCATCTCTAGAAATCAGTTGTAATAGGTTAATCAACCGCCGACAAACACCCCGCCCCGCCACGGGCCGAGGCGAGCCGGCCTGTGGCGGTGCCTTTGATCTACGGCGCGGCTTCCATTGACGAAATTTACCTACTTTCGTGTCGTGTTCGTTCATTCGATTTAGTTGTTCACTTGAAATAGAGCTGCGCTTCAACGTAGTCGATATGATTATTTTTCTTTAAAAACGAAGATTTTTTAATGAAAATTAAAATTCAATGTCCGGATAATTTGAAGTCGCTAGTGTACTCTTTGCAAGCCATACTTTAACACCCTTTCGGCTTTATACATGTATTACGTAACACCCTGTATGTCTAAACGCGAGTAAGATCGTTTCATTCAATACATCCCGTAAGCGCCACATTGCAGAATGATATGTTAATGGCTGATGAAACACCCACCGTCATTAACTTAGAAAATCATTTGGCTACAATTAAAAACATGGACGTTGATACTGTAGTGGCATAGGGTAGTTTTAATCAATCTTTAACCACTTTTGTGGAAACGCTGAAACAACGAGTATTTCTCGGTAATAATAATGACGTGAAGGACAGTTATCTTTTTACTGGTCTAGATAAAACTATATCGTTTTGGAGAAAAGTTGTTAAAACCATTCCAAACACTAACGAAAATGCGCCGGCTGGCCTTAATTGTGTTCATTACTCATTTAACAGCCACGCGGTAAACGTTACTAATAAGACCGACGGAAACGGCGATGCGCGTTTGTTCCATTGTAGTAGTTTACCGTCCTTGACCGCGTTATAGTTAGCCGGGTATAGTGAAGGCAACCACTATTACTCCATCGATAGGATTACAGTCCTAACTCACAAACTCGTAACAAAACCATGCCGCGTTAAAATTGAAAAACTCGACTGTGCCAAACTAGGATATCCGAAAGTCGTGCCGCAATTAACATTGTTAAGACTAACCGTGAAACTTGTCAAAATTGATATTTCCGAATATTTAAAACCAGACGAGTTACCCGCGAACGACGCGCGTAAAGGTCGACCAATAAAACAAACACGTGGAGCGAAACGTAAAAACAATACTATAAAACCAAACGAGACAACCGCGAGCAACGCGCGTAAGATTCGGCCAATAAAAAAAACGCGTGGACCAAAACCTGAAAACGATCATTCTCACGCGAACAAAGCTCAAAAAACCCAGTAGTTAATCTAAATGCTGTCAAGAAATATGCAGCACAAACCCCGGATGTTCTTAGAGATGCGGTTGTGTATGTATGTATGGTTATAGCAACATACGCGGCCGTTTCTTCAGCAATTTCAGGTAGGAATCTATTTTCCTCCTCTGAAATGAATTCCATTTTAAGGAATGGAAAATCATTTTATAATAACATTATCGATAATTTAAAAAGGTCTGGAAGATATCAGAATTGTAGTGTGTAGCACACCTCCCCCCCATTTTATTATTATACTATATAAGTAGGTTAGTTTAAGTAATAAGATCCAATATATGTCTAAACGCGAGTAAGATCGTTTCATTCAATACATCCCGTAAGCGCCACATTGCAGAATGATATGTTAATGGCTGATGAAACACCCACCGTCATTAACTTAGAAAATCATTTGGCTACAATTAAAAACATGGACGTTGATACTGTAGTGGCATAGGGTAGTTTTAATCAATCTTTAACCACTTTTGTGGAAACGCTGAAACAACGAGTATTTCTCGGTAATAATAATGACGTGAAGGACAGTTATCTTTTTACTGGTCTAGATAAAACTATATCGTTTTGGAGAAAAGTTGTTAAAACCATTCCAAACACTAACGAAAATGCGCCGGCTGGCCTTAATTGTGTTCATTACTCATTTAACAGCCACGCGGTAAACGTTACTAATAAGACCGACGGAAACGGCGATGCGCGTTTGTTCCATTGTAGTAGTTTACTATCCTTGGCCGCGTTATAATTAGCCGGGTATAGTGAAGGCAACCACTATTACTCCATCGATAGGATTACAGTCCTAACTCACAAACTCGTAACAAAACCATGCCGCGTTAAAATTGAAAAACTCGACTGTGCCAAACTAGGATATCCGAAAGACGAGTTACCCGCGAACAAAGCGCGTAAAGGTCGACCAATAAAACAAAATCGGTAAAAAAATACGCATTAGAGTATCCGGATATAAATAGAAAAGCGGTAAAAAAGTACACTTTAGATCATTCAGGTGTGAATAGGGAGGCGGTAAAAACATACGCTGCAAAGCACCCGGAAGTTAACTAAGCGGCAAATACAATACGAGCGGTAATAGACATACAGAGTCGGCGCTATGCGGAGAAACATTAATAGCCAGGGATATTGATCTGAGTACCGTTCCATTGTGTTCGTTAAAAAATCCGTCTTTGCTATACTTAAATACATATACGCGTCCAAATTGCCGCGCAAAGCTTTTCCATGAGGAAACAGCTTGTAAGATGGCGTGTTGTGGTCAAGGAGACTACAATGTTCAAAATTTTAATCCATTAACGGAAGAATTTTATTCTCATTCGGACTTTTTGCGCAGGCTACGCGCGTATCACTTATTTGTGTTTTCGGCATTAGGTGTTTCGCATGGCTGCCTACAACAGCCTCAGGGTTTAAGTTTTCTAAAGATTCAAGGCCGGGTGTACCTGATTTCTTTAAAAACATTTCGTACTACATTCACGATAGTAATGCACGCAAACAACAAATGTGATTCGTAGCATCACTAATTAGTTGCACAATGTTTGAGTGTTTTAAACGGCTTCACCGTGAAACATCATCAAATGCTCTCTTAATATTTTAACAGACTTCACTTCGCTCACACGGGAATGTGTTAGGAGACATGCCAACGGGCAATGAAGTAGCAGCTGTGATTAGCACAGAAGCGGAAGCATTTACACCACACTTCATTTCAGTTTGGAAACATGGGAGTAAGCCCGCATTTTGTTGATTTCTTAAATCCCCATTTTGAAAGCTTGCAATATCCATTGCTCTATCCACATGGCAATCCCGGTTGGTATCCTGACATGAGAGATAATAGTGGGAATAAATTAACTCAGTTAAAATATGTTCGTTGTTTGTTGCTGTAAGAACCGCGTTTTTCACAACTCAACCGTTTATCTGAAGAGTGGATTATAGATATGTTCAATCGAATTAGTGAGGAACGTCTTAGATTTTTATCCAACCAGCAAGTATCACTGCGATCGGCACCTCTTCCAGAGTTAATTGGGGACGAAACCGTTTAGGGCGAAGGCGGCGTTGTACCCAGAAAAATTTACCCTGTACTTTTACCGGAGGTCCACGTTATATGAAACTGAAATACCTCGATTCGAAGGCTTTGGTTAACAGATTAGGCACCAATTCATTTTTGTAACAATTACATGTAATCCAAAATGGCCTGAAATTGCCAACTCTGTCCCTGAAGCAAATAAATATCCACTTATTTGTGCGCGAGTATTTGAGCTTAAATTGCGACAACTTATTAGAGAGATTCGTTCGGGAAACTGGTTTGGCAAATCTGTATACATTATGTACGTAATAGAATATCAAAAAAGAGGACTACCGCATGCCCACACTTGCTTCCGTGTACAGGGGGTGGTCCTGTGCAAAACATTGACATTGACAACTCAGAGCGGATATTCCTCTCGAATCTGAAGGCCGACTTAGAGAAATCGTTCTCAATAACATGATCCACGGTCCTTGTGGTGAAAAGTACAGAACCGACCTCCCCTGCTGGGATAAAGAAAAAAAGTCATGTTTGAAATTTTTCCCCAAACGCGAGACTGACACGACATACACAGACGACAAGGGTTTCATAAATTTAAAACGCAAAAGCAAAAACGAAGGTACCATTAAGTACCGAGGTAAAGAGGTTAAAGTGAACGATACGTGGGTAGTTCCATACAACGCCGCTCTTCTTTTGAGATACAATTGCCATATCAACGTCGAAGTGGCAACGACCACTGGCGTTGTTAAATATCTTTTTAAATATATTACCAAAGGTGCTGATCACTCTAGAGTCACGGTTGTATTAGAACAAGATGCAAACAATGAGATTAAAAATTACTTCACCAAAAGATATTTACGCTCGTGTGAAGCGACGTGGAGAATATTAGAATTCGACATAGTAAGTCACGAAGCGTCGATTAAACAACTAAGTGTGCACAACCAAGTGTGCATATATTTCAAAAGGGGATCAGAAACTGAATCCGCCACCTGCGCAAACTCTGATTTAATAACGTATTTTAATAGACCTGCCGGTAGCGAATTCGATTCGATGACTTGTGCCGAATTTTATTTGAATTATATCGTACACGCAATGCGGCCACGCAATAAAACGACAACGCGGTGAACTCGACGCGCGTCTCTTTTTCGACACGAGTTATAAGATACTGTACTGTTTGCTGACGTTACTTCGGTAATATTTAAAATCGACAGAAATAGGGAAAACTTTGACGACGTAAACAGAACACTCTCTGAACTACATAGATGGTTTACAGTAAACAACCTACTACTAAACGCAGTGAAAACTAAATGTGTATTGTTTCACATGCCAAATGTTAAAAAGCGAAGTATGGCTCTGTATCTCAATAACGACGCGCTAGAATTCACGAAATCAACAGTTTTCTTAGGATTGATGCTGGATAATAAACTGCAATGGAAAAACCACATAGAAACCCTGTCAGGGAGGTCAAGTTCAGCGGCTTATGCTATAAAAAAAATTTGTGGTCTTACAAATGTGGAGACTGCCCGTATTGTCTATTTCAGTTACTTCCATAGCATTATGTCCTATGGCTTAATGCTGTGGGGTTCTGCAACTGACATCTATGACATATTTGTTCTTCAGAAGAGAGCAGTGCGAGCAATTTATAATTTATAATTGGGGTTCACAGGTGTCTCTAAGAGATCATTGTAAAAATATTAAAATACTGACAGTAGCGTCACAATATATATACTTCAATTTGGTGCAGATCTACAAGCATAATTCCTCCTATTTAAAACTGTCAGATAACCACAACTACAACACCAGAAATAAAGACAGGCTTGCCAATGAAAGCTTCAGATTAACAAAAGTAAAATCTTCCTTTGTGGGTCACAAATTCCAAAAGATATACAAAGTTTACCCTTAAATAAATTTAAAAATACAATTAAATCTAAATTAATTAGTAAAGCTTACTACAAAATAAATGATTATTTGGAGGACATAAATATTATAATTAATGAATCTACGTTACACAAACTGACATAAAAATTATTATTTCTTATTCAATATCTGACATTTTGTTAAATTACGCTATTAATATTATTATTTCGCTTGATTAAAACGAATATAATCTGTAACTTATTTTTAGATTTGTAATTTGTAAACCAATCAGGAAGTCGGTGAGACCTGTAGTTTGATAAAATTGCTATACTGATAATTGCCTATTTTGTTATAAATTATTTTAATTATTACTGATCAGCACTGAATTTACTGACATGTTTTTATATCAATATTACTGTTTTAATTTTTTTTTATTGACATACATATGTATACTTTTTTATCTTAATCATATTATACTCTCAATGACATGGTATTCAATGACATTTTTAATGAAATCTCCAATTGATATTTTGTGTTATAGTGATATGAGATAGTAAGTACTTACATGATAATTTTATCGTCTATTGCCCGATTCCTGGGGTAATGTTTTGTTTGAGAAACACTACTTGCTTGTTTTGTTTTGGTTTCTTATATTCGCCTTACTTTATACAACAATATGAAGTAAGTATAATATACTGTGCGTCATGTAGTTAAAAGTGGCGACCTAAAATATGGACAGAAACTGGTTAACCCTGTAAAATGCTCCATCATTGCATTTGTGTATCAGTATCATAACATAATGGAGTATCCACGTACTTACCATAGGGCACGTCATTATTTGCTCAATAATTGACTCACTAATTAATTCAGTACTCATTTATAATAATATTATGTAAAAAGTTAGATTTTATGCTGTGTTACATTAGCTCACATTGTATTATAGATTAGTTTAATCGTTTGCGATTTGCGAACGGCATTGTTGATGTGCACAGTGCTAGGGATACGATAAAAGAATCGATACCTGAGTAGTATCGATACTTTGGTTTCGATATCAAGTACTTTTGGAATCGATACTTTTGTTCCGATAGTTAAACGGTATCGATACTTCTCTATAGTACTCGATACTTTGGTGGACACACAGCACAGCACTATCAGTAATTCACATCACTACTTAAATGTGCGACAGGATTGAAGGGTATTTCCCTTTCATAGACAAAATCAACAAAGTCCGATCTTGTGTTGCCATTTCTTTCTAATATCAGCCTATATTGATATTTCAAAAAAGGATTTTGTTAAGATAAAATATGTGAATAAAAACAATATATATATAAATTTAATATAGACCGTATAAATAATTATATTCTTGCAAATTTGTGGCAATTTTTTTTCTGTAGGTACATGTCGAATTGTAAATATTGAAATAATTATACAACTTATATCACAAATAAGAACTAGCAGCTAGCAACATCAAGCTTAGTTTTTTTATTCATATCATAATATCTACTCAGCTGAGCAGACATACTCCTTTGTAATTTTAATTATTCGTGAATTTGTTTGTTATCTGGTATTATAGTTATTGGAAAAACATTGAAATCTAGATAGATTTCAACTAGATAGTTATGCCGCCACCTCCAGGAACCAGCGAAGTCTGGAAATATTTCAGAAAAACTGAGAATAATAGTGCTTCCTGTAAAATATGTTTTAAGAATTTGAAAACAATTGGAAATACGTCAAACTTACAAAAACATTTAAAGACGCATTCTAAGAGGTAAGTTATTTTACATACACACTTAAATATATAGATTTATATCAACATAATACATTTATTTATTTATTTGATTTATATGAACATTTATTGGTTCTCTGGAACTAAAATACAAAAATAAAACTTAAAATCTGTTCGTAAAGTTTTACTAACTAATAAATAAATATTAACGATGTACTTACTTGTATTTTTCAGTTCTCAAAAGATGTTGGAAACAGGAACAAATCCAAACCAGCAGCGTTCAATCACGGTTTTTTAACGTAAGGATACAAATACAGGTAATATCAAAACTGAAAATGAATTTTCAGCTGACGCTAGAAGCGCAGACGTTAGTTTACATGCTGTAACCACTAACAAGAACCGCAAAAGAAACTTCTGCTATACCTACTACCCATGCTACACGTTCTGTGAGTTCAAAAGCAACTTGTTCCAGTACAACGATGGCTTCAACAATAGATTTAACATCAAATATCGCTACTACCAGTAATGCAACCTCAACCGCTTCTCTGAAGGATAATAGAACCTTAAGTACAGGCAGCTTAAAGATTCGATCTTCTCAATTAACTATCTCTGAAACAATCGAAAGATCAGTTTCTTATTCTAAAGGAGGCGCACAATTCGAAAGCGTAATCAAGCACTTGCTTTATTTCATTTGTAACGATCACAGACCTTTCTATATTATTACCGGCAAAGGTTTCCGTCATTTAATAAAAATGTTAGCTCTTCACATCAAACTACCATCAGTGGATACCTTAAAACAGCGATTAGATGACCTATATGACGTAATACTGGAAAAATACAAATGCAAGCTGAAAAAAGCAGACTTTTATGCCCTAACATTTGATATTTGGTCTGAGATGAGATCAACACGAAGTTTCCTTGGTGTAACTATACATTATTTAGAAAATGGCAAGATCAACTCCAAAATTCTCACAACGGAACCGCTTAATACACGTCATACTGCGGAAAACATATCAGAGCATTTGGAACAAATAATCGATAGATTTGATTTATCAAAGCAAAATATTGTAGCTGCTGTAACAGACAGAGGTGCAAACGTAGTCGCAGCTGTTAATATGTGTCTCGACTCGTCGAAACACATCCCGTGTTTTGCACACACAATAAATCGCATCGTAGAAAAAGTACTCGAAGATGATCAATTATCGACTTTGGTAAAAAAAGTACGAGATATTGTAAAATTTTTCAAAAACAGTGTCGTACAGTCTGACATGTTGCGTGCAAAGCAAGGTAATAAAAATCTAAAATTGATAATGGATGTCAAAACGCGTTGGAACAGTACCTACTATATGTTAGAAAGGTACATCCAGCTCAGAAATATTGTGTTTGATATTTTATTTGAGAATACTCGTGCACCCGCACTTCCAACCGCAACAGAACATAGCGTCATCCAAAAAATAATTCTGATTCTAAAACCGTTTGAATACGTGACAAAGGACTAAGGCCCTCCGCACATGAAGCTACTCAAAAAGAACTAATTACAAACTCAAATTACTAACAAGTTGCTTCAGCGTCACCGCCCATACATTCTCATTGAGGTTCGCACACGACGCGACTAGTCACTAACCGGTTAGTAACGCGTTAGCAACTGATCGCGCATGACGCGTCGTGCCGGTCGCCACGCTACGGTTTACCAGAGTTTTCTAGATTTGTTGTGAAAATGAACGACCAAACATTAAATATAAAATTTGTTCAGGAAGTGGAAAAGCGTCCATGCTTATATAATTATAAACTATCAGATTACTCACGAAAGGATGTAACAGAAAGGGCATGGAGTGAAGTGGGAAAAATATTTAATTTGACAGGTAAGTAAGTATTTTTTAATTATTACAAAATATGATTCCATTGCCACGGTAATGCTGCATGTGGTGTAATAAAATAATTTGCCAGATAATCTCTGAGATTATAAGCTGAAGATAGTGGAGTTATTTGAAGATTTTGTGGAGCTGGTATTGATTCAGGAGTGAAGTCAGTTGTTTCAAATTGCTGTGGTTTGTACTGAATACCTTCTCTGCTACGTACGTAATTGTGCAATATACACGCAGATTTTACAATATTTGTAACTTTTTGAGGATCTCGACAACGTATAGGTCTGTCTAGAACACCAAATTTCTCAGCCATCATTCCAAATGTACATTCAACAGTCTTTCTTCCTCGACTCAGCCTATAATTAAATACTCTTTTTATATTATTCAAAGTTCGTTTTGGATATGGTCTCATCAGATAGCGTAATAATGGAAACGCCTCATCACCTACGAAATAGTAAGGAAATTCCTTATCGTCGTTTGGTAATCTTGAAGGTGCGGGAATATTAGCAGCGTTTTCTAGCCACTGTTTGATACCAGAAGCACGAAATATTCCACCATCACTATTTCTCCCAGCGTAGCCACATTCAATTAATGTAAATAGCCCGTCTGCATCACTACAGGCCATCAAGACGACAGAATGAAATGATTTGTAGTTAAAATTATTTGATCCCGAATTAGGGAATTTCTCTATTCGAATATGTTTCCCATCTAAAGAACCGATGCAGTTAGGCAAATTCCACAACAAACTATAGCGCTCTGATATATTCTTCCATTGGGTCACATTCGGGATTGGCATAAAAATATCTTTTAAAACATTCCAAATAATAATTGTAGTTTCAGCGATTATCTGTGCAACTGTATTGTCTCCTCTTGCAAAATAGTAGCTGATATTTACAAATGAATCTCCACTTGCCAAGTACCTACAAAATCAGACTAAATTTGTTAATTTTGTTTCAGAAAGCCAAGCTAAAGAAAAATGGAAAAATTTGCGAACTGTTTTCGTTCGGCACATAAAACCAGCTCCAAGTGGATCTTCCTCGAAAAATAAGAAATCGTATTATTTGGCCGATGCGATGCAATTTTCAATCCCATACATCAAAGTTCTGAAAAATACCGTATCAGGGAATGTTCCTCATCAAGCTATTAGGGAAGTGATGGAGCAAGAAGATAACGAAGAAGTAAATGAGTCGCAATCCATATTACAACAGAACATCCCATCACCATCTCAAAGCATGCAATCACCAGTCGAAAACACCCCATCACCATCCCAAAATATCCCATCACCCATGTCATGCCCTCTGCCTGTATCTTCTCCTATATCAAATCAACCACTGTCTCCCATGTCATGCCCTTCATCCAGATCAAATGCGCCCAGCACTGACATCCGCTCTAATCGTCGTAAAGGAAAACCAATTTCAACTGTCGATGACGGTATTATTGATTACTTCAAAGCCAGAAAGGCTAAACTTGAAAAAAAAAGCTGAAGACACAGAGGATCCTAAACGGATGTTTTTGCTAAGCTTACTACCAGACATGAAAGCAATGTCCGACAGTCAAACGAGAACCTTCAAGCGAAGAGTGCTGGCCTTAGTGGATGAAATTTTAGAAGAATCTCCGAAACCTTTGGCACCACCACAACGAGCCACACCAGCATATTTTGATACACAAGGTGTCTCTCTTTCTACGCAAGAACTGCCTGTATCAAATGAACAGCAAGCCACACCAGCATACAATAATCACATTTTGTCGTATTATGAATCAGTACCGCTTCTACTTAATACAAATAGTGATTAAAAGTTCATTTAAGAATTTAATACTAAGTTATGTGATTGTGAATTACAAGTAAATAAATAAAAATCTTACCTCAAAGTTATTAAAATTCTTTCTTCTGCGCTCACGCACTCCCGCATGTTAGTATTTTTTTTATAAATGGCAGGAGATATTAATTGTACCAAATTTAAATAGCTATCTTTGGACATTCTATAGAATCCCACAAATTTATTATCTGTTTCTCGCAGCTCTTGTGCTGCAACTGACAATCTGCAGTTCACATTATTTCGAATATACGGGTGAATCCAAAACCTTCGAGGATTCCTTCGGCGTCTATTAAGATAATAATATAATACAATGTCGTCGTCATCCTCGCTCGCTCCACTCGACATGTTTCTTTTTTTTTTTTCAAATATTTCCCCTTGTTAAGCGTGCGCTTTCGTGAGAAAAAATAATAGAAATGACTAAAACCTTGCAACTTGAGTAGCGTCGTGTGCGAGTTACAGTTTGTAATTGGTTTGTAATTGTAATTACGGATTAGTTTCGTCTTTTCTGAGTAGCTTCATGTGCGGAGGGCCTTATGCGGCGAAAATTACGTAACAATCAGTAAAGTCATTCCGACTGTTAATTGTCTTCGACAGAAAATAAGTAGCATCCAATCAACCGGCGAAGAATGCACCCTGATAACAAGACTAAAGGAACTTGCAATAAAAGAAATAAATAACAGAGTTGGTCTCGTAGAGTGCAATAATTTAATGGCAGTGTCAACAGTACTAGACCCTAGATTCAAAAATTTACATTTCACGGATCCGAACGCATGTGCTCGAGCTATTTCATTCATAAGGAGAAATGTTGTGACTTTATGTAATAAAACACTGGAAATGTAATGAGTTAATCTCTATTTATTAAGGACAACATTTATGCGCTCAACATGAGCCAGCAGCCAAAGTGAAGAAGGCAAGGAAGGCTTGCGTCCGAACATAGTAGCGCATCATACTACCAACCGTAACAGTTTTAACAACATGACAGACACAATTTGAAATGTACGAGCATTGGCTTTTATAACACCCCCTCTCAATGTTATACATTTCAATAATAAAAAGAAACAAAATGCTTCAAGAACAAGCCTAAACAAAAAAAATACTTTCTACTTACAACTAAGTACTATTCCTAAGTACTACACTTTCATCACATCGCCTATACCACAATAATTTAAGAATTTTATAATTAATTCTTTGCTCAATGCCTTGGTTAGCATATCCGCTGGCTGTTCACCCGTACTTATATACTTAATACAAATTTTATTTGCTTGAATTAAATCTTTAACAAAGTGATATCTAATGTCTATATGTTTTAAACGTTTGACACATTCTGTATTTGCATTTAAAATAGCTGACTGATTGTCGCAGAATATATTTATTGGACATACATTTTGAAACCCAAAATCATGCATTAAATTTATAAGCCAACACGCTTCACTACTAGCCATGCTCATGGCAACATATTCAGACTCTGTTGAAGACAGACTTACTGAGGTTTGTTTCTTTGAGCTCCATACAATGAGACAGTTTGCAAATTTAAACATATAACCTGATGTAGACTTTCTCTCTCTTTGATCACCAGCCCAATCAGCATCACAAAATCCTTGCAACAGTGTGTTGTTACATTTATAAATCAACTTATAATCTAAGGTATTTCTAACATATCGCAAAACCCTCTTAAGTGCCACTAATAATACATTATTAGCGCATTTCTGGTATCTACTTAACAGTGAGACAGCATAACATAGGTCAGGCCTCGTTCCTGAAACTGCATACATTAAGCAGCCAATCATTTGCCTACAAATTCTTTCAATGTTTTTATCACATTGCTTATCACTATCAAATAGCTTGGTATTAAAATTTTGATCCATAGGGGTTGCCATTGGCTTACAGCACTGCATATAAAATTTCTTAAGAATATTTTCTAAATAACTCCTTTTCGTCAATACAGTGGTACCATTTTCCAAGTTTTGTTTGATATTTATGCCAAGAAAATCAGATATTAAACCTAAATCCTTCATCTTAAATTTTGTATTTAATACAGATTTCAGTTTTACAATTTCATTTTCATTAGTACCAAAGATTAAAAGATCATCTACATATGAGGAGGTTAAAAGCAAAACGTGATTTGTCACAAAAATAAAAAAGTGGAGTTAATGATGCTAGTCTGTGGTCCACCATAAACAACGTCATTTTTAATCATTCGATTCGAGCAAAAAGCATTCTATCCATAGTTATTTTGTCTTTGAAGATCAGGTTTATGGCCGGTTTACATTATTCCAGTGCAGCGATCCAGTCCAGTACTGGATTGCTTACTGGAAAAATGTAAACCGGCACTGGAATGAACTGAATCCAGTAAGCATTCCAGTTCAGTAACTGGATTCGCGGTCTACTTTTGAATCCAGTGCGATCAATCCAGTGCAACTGGAATAATGTAGACGGCCAATCCAGTGCCATTCCAGTGCTAACGAAGTACACACGTGGTTGTTTTTGCGGACTTTTTTTTGCGAAGAAAAAGGATTTAACAATGGTGAAGAAGTTATCTGAAGACGAAACTGAAAAGTTTGTCACTATGTACAGAGAAAATCCGTGCTTATGGGATATAACATCAGAACATTATAAAAACAAAGCTATGCGCCAAACTGCTTTGCAAAATATGTGCATTGGTATGGAAATTGAAGGATTCACATTGGAAGATCTGAAAAACAAAATAAAAAGTATTCGTTCGACATACTACCTTGAACTAGACAAGATTAAAAAGTCATCCACATCTGGTGCTAGTGGCAATGTTTACCAACCCAAAGTGAAATGGTTCGCCGAATTCAATTCATTTATTAAAAATGTGATGGTGAAGCGTAAAACACACGTATGTATTTTAAGATTTTTTTTATTTTTATTTTAGTAGCATATTATATGTTAAAACACAAATTTATCAATGTATCATATGATTTTGCCATGGTACTTTTCCTTCGTTCACAAAATAATTAGTAAATTGAGTTTTTTTTTTTCCCTGGCATGTGCTGCTGAGTTGTTACTGCCCTGCTGTATGATACTATCTAAAGAGGTTATTTCGGATCTCCACGTTCCATTAATCAAATGATGGTCGTTGTGATCTTCATGGTCTACACAAGTGGTAGTCATATAATTGCTTGACTTTTTTCTCAACCAATTGTGTAGAGAGCAAGCTGCATACACAATGTGATCCACAGTATGCAACTTAGTTGAAATAGCTTTTTCGAAAATTCTGAATCGACTTACTAATATTCCAAAAGCGTTTTCTACAATGCGTCTAGCACGGGACAGCCTGTAATTATATATTTTTTGTTCAAAAGTTAAATTAGCCCCAGGATATGGTTTCATTAAGTATGTTTTTAGTGGAAATGCTGCATCAGCCACAATCACTCCATCTTCTGGAATAAAACTGCCATTTTCTAATTCAGTAAAAATAGAACAGTTTTTGAAAATACCACCATCCGAAGCGCTTCCATTTGCGCCCACATTGATATACGTGCTGTTGCTGTTGCTGATGCTGTTTTCTTTTTTATAATTAAAGTTCGTACTTCCATATTCATAGGAGCCAGTAATTTTTATATGTTTTCCGTCTAACGCTCCGTAGCACAAAGGAAAGTTCCACTTATTCCGAAAGCCTTCCTCGACTTGTTTCCATTGTTCCGCAGTGGGTATCTGCAAAAATAAAGTAAAAATATTTTATTTTCAGGAAAATACTGATGATGCTCAAAATAAAGAAAATACTGACAATACTCAACCTAGTGACCAATGTGGGAACCCTACCCATACAAACCCAGAACCAAGTCTATCAGAACCGCGAAAGAAAAGAAGTAAAATTTCACAGCTGTCTACAATCGTCAGTAGCATGAAAGATATGCAATACGATTTATCCAAATCAGAAACAGTGGAAGATGAATTCGACATCTTCGGGAAACACATTGCGAAGCAATTAAGAACCCTTTCTACAGAACAGGCTATCCTAGGCCAAGAAGAAATTCAGAGTGTGATAACAAAATGTCGACTACACGATTTGAAATACGAAAATATGACAGTGAATAGTCCTAAATATTCTGCAAACACACATGCCAGTGACAATTCGTCAAGACCAAGTAACAATTATGCGTCAAGACCAAGTACGAGTAGTAGAACTTATATGCCATTAGATAGTCCAGCGTCTGTAGATACACAAACCACTGAGGACTCGTTAAATGTAGTAACCGATGACCCAGAATACATTAATATAATCATGAATGCTTTCAATAATGCTTAATTGTCATAGATATGATACTTAATAACCTTTTAATGCCATTAAAAAATGATATTAATCGAAACTAATGATAACAGTTCTTCAAAGTTTTCTGCTGTCATTCTCAGTGCCAGTCTATATTCATTGGGATCTTCTACCTTCAGTTGTTGCAAAAGCATTACTGACCCTCCTTTTTGATCTCTTTCGCTGATCCAAATCCGTTCCTTTTTGTTTAGTTCCTTATCAACCTCATTAATAACTTCTTGTAGCAAGAGTGATTGAGCACGTTTGAAACATTTTCGAAACTGATCTCTTCTTGAAATCATTGTCACTGTAGTGTTCACACTTCAACGGCTTCTAAATAACTGGAATAATGTAGACGTTACAGATCCAGTCCAGCACTGGACTGGAATCTCGCTAGATCACTGGACTGGAATAATGTAAACCGGCCATTAAATGCAAAAGACGTTTTGTCCAATGACATTTCACCTGCAATAAGTGATTTGTCACTTCAGCCAATCACCGGTCATCATGCGCCATTTTATCTATGGAGGAAACACTTTTTGCACGTTTGGTGACATTGACGTGAGTTTGACAGACTGATAAAAATTTTTATTCGGTCAAAGGATTTCGTGCGATTGAGGTCGGAGTGTACCCTTCGGGGCACTATGGGGCAAGGACTTAGTCATTTTTCGGAACAAAAATTTTTTTTTTTTTTTTTTGTTTTTTATACACCATCGTGTAGAGCACATCGAGACAAACATATTTGGTCCTGTACACTTTACTCGGCCGGTGAAACTTAGAAAAATTTCGCCGAGTTGCGGTGTCATGATGACACCCCATTAGCTTTGCGGCAACGCGTAGAGGGCCCCTCGGACATCAATGTTCCCATAGACCACTTCGCACTCCAGGGCCCCCTTAGGGCCCCAGGGGCCCTTAACACCGCTATAGTGGACTTTGAAAAATTTCGACGGGGTGGTGTGTCATGATGACACCCCATTTTCTTTGCAGCATCGCGTATAGGGCCCCTCGGGCATCAATGTTTCCATAGACCACTTCGCGCTCCAGGGCCCCCTTAGGGCTCCAGGGCACCAAAAGTTTCTTAATTATTTTTTTTCTCGATAACGGTGCGTCGGGCGAGCATATTACACGTAATCAAAAACTTGTATTTCAATGACGTCTACACGATAAAACAAAAAAAATTTCATTCGAAAAAATTTACGAGGTAGAGAAATCTGAGACTTAGATAATTGACAAATATTTCTTCATTTTTTTACTCGAAAACGGTGCGTCGGACGAGTATATTATACATAGCCAAAAATGTGTATTTATATGAGCTAAACAAGATAACGTAAAAAAAATATGTTAAAAATTTATTTTTTATTAAAATTTTCTAAGTCTTTCGCGGCTGTCTTTAAGGTATTGCTCCTAAACCACTTAAGCGTTGCTTCATCGGCGATTTTCATGTATAAAGTGACATAAGAAATAAGAAATTAAGAGGTTGTGCATTGTTTGTTTTCCATTTGGTTTTATCCTTTAAATACTTTTAAATCGTATTTTTTTTTCTTTTCTTTAAAATTCATTAAATTCATCAATTCACAATGAATCCATTTTTAAACCTTGTTTTTCACCAGTTTAGTTTATGGGATTTTGGGGCAATTATTCGGACCGAAAAAGACGCGATAAACGCCGCTAAGGCTTGGAAACTTATTCCTACAGACGTGCCTCCATGCACAAGCTGCCGTCGGCCGATGAATGCAGAGCAGAATAGGGAGTACAAGCTGGGATTTAGATGGCGTTGCAGAAGAGCCGGCTGCAACGTTATCGTGAATCCCTTAAAGGGCACCTTTTTTGAAAATTCAAATGTATCTATACTGAGCACGTTGCGGATAATATTACACTTTTTCCGCAACGATAAGGTGACCAGGGTGGCGGAAGATGTTGGGGTGACCCGAAAAACGGCCATTCAGCTTTACCACTTCCTGCGGGAAGTGACGGAGGCCCATGACCGGGAAATTTTAGGAGGAGAGCACGATATCGTAGAGGTGGATGAAACCCACCTCTACACCAATAAGTATCACCGGGGCAGACTTCTATCCAGACAAGTCTGGGCGTTTGGTTGCATAAGCAGGAATACAAAAAAAATCCACGTCGAGTTAATCCGTGACAAGAGCCGTGCCACCTTGGAGCCTATAATCGCCGCCAACGTACGCCCGGACTCATATATTATGTCCGACCAGCACCGGGCGTACATGGGTGTCCACCTTAGGCTGGGTATGCGTGGACACTCGTCGGTGAATCACAGCGTTCAGTTCACCGCCGGCTACGTCAACATACCGGTGGATCCCAGCTTGGGCACCCCAGTCCCAGGCACAAATTTGGTGCGGTGCCAAATACACACAAACACCATTGAGCGACAATGGCTGGAATTAAAACGCCATTGTCGCACATGCAGGAGTCAGCGGCGCCTACCATGGTACATGGGCGAGTACATGTACCGGCAAAATATTTTAAAAAACTTGCCCAACACTCGCACCAAATTCAGGCGGCTTATTAAGGACATCAGGCGGGTATATCCCGGCATTAATAAGGAGGGTATCAAGTCACGAGGGTGCCGCTGCCAACCTGGTTGCCCCCGCCAGTAAGTGTACCCAGATAAGTCTGGGTTACGACCCGACCCTACGAAACTAGATGCCATTTCCAACGCACCTTGTCCAGGGAACGTTACCCAATTAAAAAGCTTTTTGGGAATGTTAAATTATTACGGTAAATTCATTCCTAACTTAAGCATAATATTACATCCGTTTCATACTTTATTAAAAAAAGACGTGCCTTGGGAATGGACGAGCGAGTGCGAGAGGGCCTTTAATCGCGCAAAGCGCGTGCTGACGAGTGACCGCGTGCTCGCGCATTACAAGGCAGCGCGCCCGCTCGTGCTGGCCGTGGACAGCAGCGCGTACGGGCTGGGAGCGGTCTTGGCGCACCGGTACCCCGACGACAGCGAGCGGCCCGTTAGTTGTGTCTCGCGAACATTAAATTCCGCTGAGACCAACTACAGCCAACTAGATAAGGAGGCATTGGCCATCTATTTTGGTATAACGAGGCACCACCAATACCTACTCGGTAGGAAGTTTTTGCTTCGTACAGACCATCAGCAGTTGAGTTATATATTTGGAGCAAAAGCAGGTATCCCACAAACGGCGGCTAGTAGGCTGGTGGTCTATGGAAACATTGATGCCCGAGGGGCCCTATACGCGATGCTGCAAAGAAAATGGGGTGTCATCATGACACACCACCCCGTCGAAATTTTTCAAAGTCCACTATAGCGGTGTTAAGGGCCCCTGGGGCCCTAAGGGGGTCCTGGAGTGCGAAGTGGTCTATGGGAACATTGATGTCCGAGGGGCCCTCTACGCGTTGCCGCAAAGCAAATGGGGTGTCATCATGACACCGCAACTCGGCGAAATTTTTCTAAGTTTATTTCAAGTAAAAACGTAAATTTGTCTCGGAAACTACGCACCGGCCGAGTAAAGTGTACAGGACCAAATATGTTTGTCTCGATGTGCTCTACACGATGGTGTATAAAAAACAAAAAAAAAAAACAAAAAAAATTTTTGTTCCGAAAAATGACTAAGTCCTTGCCCCATAGTGCCCCGAAGGGTACACTCCGACCGCGATTGATAATAAAATCTCAAGAAAATGGACAGTGACGCTGATGAAGACGCTGTAGAAGTATCAACAATAAACAACGGGACTCGCAAAAGGCGAGTTACTGGAGGAGCAAGAGCTCTACGGAAAAAGCAAAGGTACTCCGCGCCCAGTGTTTCTTTGTATTTACCGTGTATACACAATACGAAGCAATTTAAATGCTGTAAAATTACCCCAAGCGATGTAAAAGCCATCCGCGATGATTTGTACCATGCACCAAACAAATTACGTCAAGACTCAATCGTATCAGCGCTAATTTCGACTAAAGTCATCAAGCGACGAAGGCCAAGACCTGTACAATGTAACAAAAAGAAGAAGGCAGGTACTGAGCATGCATACAATACAAAATTTCATTTGCTACATCTGGGAAACAGAGTTCCTGTATGTAAGAAGTTATTTATGGGTGTTACTCGCTTTAAACGCACAAGATTGAGAAACGTAACTAAAGCAGTTTTCAGTGGTAAAGCAATTGAAGAACATAGAGGAGGCGACCGAGTCAGTCACAAGAGTATAGAAAAGAAACACTCTGTCCGAACGTTTATAGGAAAACTGAAAGGATGCGAAAGCCATTACAACAGAGAAAAATCTAAAAGGGTTTATTTAGGTTGTCAATATTCAATTTCTAAGTTACACAAGATCTACAATTTTACTTGTCCTGAAAACTTGAAAGTGAAATGTTCAATGTTCAGACGCATATTTATAACTGAATTCAATATAGGGTTTAAATCTCCGGCTTCGGATGTATGCAGCTATTGCACTCTTCTAAGCAATCAAATAAAAGGGGCAACTACTCCATCAGATAAATCATCTAAGATGACTGAGAAAAGAGTGCATAAGCTGAGGGCCAAAGCCTTTTATAAACACCTAAAGAAAGATGTGCCAGAGTCAAAAACACTTTGTTTCGATTTACAACAGATTCAGCCGCTTCCTAAGACACAAATTCAAGAAGCTTACTATGCCAGACAAATTGGTTTTTATGCTTTATGCATAGTAGACACAGCGACAAACAAACCTGATTTTTACACATGGAAGGAGGAACAGGCAGGTAAAGGAAGTGCAGAGATATCTTCAGCTTTATTACAGCACCTTGAAAAACTGGATCTGACGAATATCCAACAATTACGTTTGTTTAGTGACGGTTGTATTGCCCAAAATAAAAACAATATTGTTGTTCGGACATTGCTAAATTTTTTGCGAAATAAACCGGATCTAGAAATAGACTTTATTACACCAGTACGAGGTCACAGCTATCTTCCTGCTGATCGCATCTTTGGTAGAGTTGAGAAACTGCTCAGAAAGAAACCAACAATATTGTCTAAAAATGAATATTATGAAATATACAGACAGGCTGGTACAGTGCACATACTCGTAGAGGACTGGGTAATTCTGGCAACAAAGTCATTAAGCCGACTTTATAAAGATCTGCCAATGATTAGCGAAATGAAAAAAATACACCTAAAACATAGCCCAACCTTGAAGGCCGTGGTTGTAAAGGCATCAAAATATTTTAATTACGAAGATGAAACAGAAACATTTGTAAACCTGGTGAAAAGAGGCATATCGCACCAACGTCTACAAAGGTTTGATTTAATGTTGTTGCCGTTGAGCCATGAAATCACAAAAGAAAAGAAAGATGATGTGGAAAAGTTACTTCAATGTATGTATGGAAATAATTGGCAGAACCTTGATGAAAGCATTTTTGGGTGGTACAAAGATATTATTTATAACTTGCCATTAGCCCAGGTTGAACCCGAAGAAATATTTTGTGATTGTCTTGATATTGAAACTTCTGTTCGGGTTTAACCTGAACAAACACAAATTATTATGTGATTCTTCAAACATTACTTAAATAAATAAATTTAATAAAAACTTTTCAGCTGTTTAATTGCTTTATTACAGTTGGTAACTACTCACATTAAAATAATGCAATACTTTGAGATCAGTAGCAAAACGTGATTTGTCCTGCAAACGTCCATGCATAAAGTGTTTTGTCCACAATGTTCATGCAAAATGTGATTTGTCCAAATTTTTATTGATAATATCAGAGTTAAATTATATGATTGCCTATTATATAGAATATTAGAATAGTGTCAGAATACACAATTATTCATTATTGTATATCACACAGTCTCTAATGTATCAATATTTAGAAATTATAGGTTTTTGCCATTTACCTCAGTTTGACATTTCTGTGACAAATCACATTTTGCTTTTAACCTCCTCATATATTAACACAAAGGTTTTATCAGTACCATTACATTTCATATATAAACAGGAATCAGATTTTGACCTTACAAACCATTCTTCAATGATAACCGAGTAAAATTTCATATTCCAACACTTAGGAGAGCTTTTCAGCCCATACAATGACTTATTTAGCTTAACAATGTTATTGTCACCTGTGTAGACACCTTCTGGTAAACTAACATACACATTTTCATTTATTTCCCCATACAAGAATGCCCCTGTTACATCCATTTGATATATAGGTAAATTTAGTTTAGTAGCTACGGCCACATAAAGTCTAAAAGTAGACAGCTTTGCCACTGGAGCATAAATGTCATGTAAGGTAAGTGTATCCTGCTGCTCAAACCCCCTAGCAACCAACCTAGCTTTATATTGTTTGATATTATTGACATTTTTCAACTTAAAAACCCATTTACTGCTTACTAGTTTTGTATTTACAGGTGCGTCACAAAAGTCCCAAGTGTTGTTATCTTTTAGAGTCTGTAACTCCCTACGTATCGCTTTAGACCACTTACCAGCATCAGTCGACTGCATGGCCTCCCTGTAGGTGACCAGTTCATGCTCACCGTCCAGTTCACACTCACTGTTTTGTGAGTAAACATTGTTGCACCTGTAACAAGATTGTTGCTTTCTCACACGCTGGCCTCTTCTGGGTAAGTTGGTCTCTGTTACCTCATTTTCTTCATCACTGAATGGTAGGTACTCACTGTCACTGTCATTCTCTGGTACATACTCTTCATCAGTACTGGTGAGGGTATTTTCTTGTAAGCTTGGAGACAGTTCTTCACTGACACTTGTCAAAAGAGTATCTTGCATGTTTTGATTTTCCAAATCTACTATCACTGTAGAATCTTCTTCCATGCATTCCTTCACAGGAAGTTCCTCTTGTTTTAAGAAAACAACATCCCTCTTTGTCTCCACTGTATTCTTGTACGGAAAATATATTCTGAATCCTTTGACGTCTTCACCATATCCTACCATTAATCCCTTTTCACCTTTCCTGTCCCATTTCTTCCTTCTTTCCTTTGGGATGTGAGCATACACAGGTGTACCAAAGGTTTTCAGCTGGTGAATATCGAACTTGTTGTTTGTCCAAATTTCATATGGGGATCTTTCATTTTCAGGACTTTTTCCAGTTCTATTTAAGACAAAAACTGCAGTATTTATTGCTTCAGCCCACAATTTCTTAGGTAAGTTCATTTCATGTAACATTGTTCTTGCGGCTTCCACTAATGTTCTATTTTCTCTTTCAGATTTCCCGTTCTGTTCCGGAGTATAAGGCACAGTTGTCTGGTGTGTTATTCCATGTTTTGAAAATATTTCTTTTAGTTCATAATTTACAAATTCAAGACCATTATCACTTCGAAAAAATTTAACTCTGTTTCCAGTAACATTTTCAGCCTTATTTATGAAGTTTTCAATGCAATGCTTAATCTCTGACTTTGTTTTGACAAAGTAGACACACCTGAAGTTAGAAAAATTATCCTTTATTATGACATAATATCTTGATCCACCAACAGACAACTCATCCATTGGACCACAGGTATCTGCATGGATTAACTCACAAGTTTTAGTACTCACATGATCACTTCTGCTGAAAGGTAATCTATGTATTTTTCCTTGTAAGCAGCCTTCACACTGGGAGACAGAACTTTGTTTTACAACAATGTTATTTTTCTTCAGCACATTTTTCACATGTGGAAAATTCTGGTGAGCTAGTCTTTTATGCCACTCATTTACATCATTCTGGACTAGTTTTGCAGTGCTTGCAATGTCACATTGTCTTTTACAACGCATATCCAAGTAATATGAATTACCGCTTCGTTTTGCTATGGCACAAACTTCATGACATTTATAAAATTTGGAACAACTGTCATCTGTCATTACGACATAACCTGTGTCGGCAGCCCGGTTGACCGAGAAGAGGTTAGTTTTTAATTCTGGAATGTACAATACATTGTCCAAGACAGTATCAATCCATTGGCTCCCATTGGATACTTGTACATCCACCTGTCCACATCCTAGGACACTGATTTCTGAGCCATTACCAAGCACAACACACTTCTGTGATACATTTGAGAATTTTGTAAATAAAGAGCGATCTTGGCACATATGTTCACTGGCTCCGGAGTCCACCAGCCATTTAGATTGATGAAGTTCATATGATGTATCCGACACTAAGAAAGCGTTACTCTTCATTTTGTTCTCATTGTTGTTGTTGTATTTGTTCTTTCTAAATCGACACTGCGCCTTGAAATGTCCAAACTTTCCACAGTAGAAACATTTATTATTATTACCATTTTCTTCACTATTAGGGGAAGGGCGGGCAAGAAGGTCATAGAAGGTAATGGCACATTTACACTCAGCCTTGTTGGGCAGGGAAGTGAGCAGGGAAGTGGGCAGCGCGAGTATGTAAATAGGTTACTCGCGTTGTCACTGCCCATGCCGCTGCCACTGTCCTACGCTCCCTCGATTGTCGGTTTTTCGCGCGGAAGTCAAAGGACAGGCAGCGCGAGCGCGAGTGACTGTTTATGGTACGTTTACACGCTTGCCAAGCCTTGGCAAGGATCGACAATCGCAAGCATGTAAAAAGGGCGTTTGGCTTGGCTTGCGTGGGCTTGTGCCTGCTTGCTTCCGATCCAGTCGAGTATCGGTTTTTTTACGCAGATCAAAGGGCGTTTGCGGCAAGCGCTTGCGATGCATTTACATGTTGGTCCGCGTTTAGTAGCCATTGTGATCTCGCGGCGAGTACACGCTTGCTCGATTTTACAAAAAATAAATAAAAAATGAGTTGCTGGTCGAATGAGGAGAGTCTTTCGTTTCTGGAACATTACCAAATGGAACCATGCATCTGGAATCCGAAAGATGCAAATCATAAAGATAAGAAAAAACAAGCAGATGCATGGATTCGTCTTGCTGAACTTACTGGAAGGCCAGTAAAGGAAATAAAAAATAAAAAAGAGATATTGATGACTACTTTTCGCAAGCACTTGAAAAAAAAACGTGAATCTATGCGTTCTGGCGCAGGTATGTTCCTACGATACATTTATAATTATTTTGCTAGTCTGCTTAGCAAGGTGTAACTTATGTTTAAAAGCGTTGATTAGTTTCTTGATTATTCCGCAACTATCTCGCTCTAATTTTCGATGTTTTTATTTTATTTTAGGTGCCGAAGAAATATACAATCCAACTTGGTATGCTTACGAAACCATGGAGTCATTTTTACTACCAGTATATACTTGCAATGAAGGGATAAACACCGAAACAGTAAGTAAATAAATTTATTTATTCTAAATAAAAAAAAACACCGTTGGTTATTATACCTACATTTATTTATACATTTTTATCAACTTATCCAATCCTATTAAAATATGAAGTAAATTCTTCCCTGACTTCTCTGGCGTTCACCGGAGATCTTCGTGGTATTTGTGGTAAATTTTGCAATGCATTATATTCGTCGTTATCTCTACGCCATGAACCAGGGGTAACCATATTTCCACTACTGTCATATACGTCAAACGAACTCTGAGGAGTATATCGATTTGAAGAACTTTTACTTGTTCTCAAAAAGTTATGTAGTAATACACAAGTCATCGTAAATTCCGTTACAGTTTGTGGTTCTAAATTGATAGGGCGTCTGAATATTCTGAAAACTGAGGTTAAAATTCCAAACGTATTTTCAACTACAACTCGGGATCTAGATAAATTTTGGTTAAATAACCTTTTTGGTGAGCCTACTTCATGGTTTCCAGGGTAGGGTTTCATTACGTGTTGACTCAATGCAAAAGCACCGTCAGCTAAAAACACGTATGGAATATTAATATTCGATCCTGGAAGTGGACATGGTGGTGGAAAATCTATCTCGTTTCTAATTATTCTTTTCCATAGTAAACAATTATTAAAGACGCCGCCGTCACTTATTCTTCCTTGACTCCCGATGTCTGCGAATACAAATTTGTATTTGCTATCCACTAAAGCCAAAAGGACAATGCTAAAAGTTTTCTTATAATTGAAATACTCTGTTCCACTATGCGTTGGACTTTTAATGACTACATGCTTGCCATCCAATGCACCTATGCAATGTGGAAATTTAGTCCTGAATCCTTCTTCTATATTAAGCCATCCTTCTGCTGTGGTGGGCATCTGTAAAAAGAAAGTAAATGAAGTGTAAGTTTAAGTATATTATTTTTTTGCAGCAATCACAACAAATAGAAGAAGATACAGATCAGACAGAGGATGACCCTCTGATAAGAGACCGTACAAGTACGGTTACCACACCATCCAGACCACCATCTAGATCACCATCCAGACCACCATCCATACAAGCTGTTACTAATAAACGTCGTCGCCCTGCTTCTGAAACGGCTGAAAAGCAAATGGCCGTGGCTTTTGGACAATTAACAAATGTTTTGGGTCAAAGGCAGAATGAAAATATACCTGCTCACAAAGACGATGATTGCGATCTATACGCAAAATTATTGGCTATAAAGCTACGTGAACTGTCAACTGATGAACGAAAAATTATGATGTACCAAATAGATGAGTTGTTTATAAACAGAATCAGTCAAAAATCAAATGAGCGTCATACACCATACCCTCAATATTATTCTCGACCGTCGTCAATGGCTGGTGCATATTCAACACCATCTCCTCAAGTCATTCCGAGTCGGCCAACATCAGTTAATAGTGTTTATTCTGAACCTATTCATAACAACCAAAGTTTTTTTCCCTCTCCAAACACACAAACTTCTTATTCAGCGCCAGACATGGCACAACATATACCAACTCCAATAGCTCCAGCTCCGTCTACATCAACAGCACCCTCGTCATCTATTCGTATCATATCGGACCAAATCATCAACCCAGCCCCACGTAAAACCAACATTATAAACATGGCTATGTTGAATGCTTTCGAAGATTTTGATTCGTCGACATAATTCTTATTTAAATTAATAAATAATTAAACAATAAAGCAGTCGGCTCACATACATTCATAGAACAGATTTCCTATGATTCTATTAAAATCTAAATAAATGTATAACATAATGTATTGTTTTATTCCTACCTTAACTAGATCCTTTAGAATTTCATTAAGAGCTCGGCAAACTTCACGAATGATTATTGATATCATAGAGACAGATACTTTAAACAAGTAGTGAAGGCTTTTGTAAGAATCACCAGATGCCAAAAATCGTAGCGTAATGGCAAGACGAAATTTGGCTGGTATAGCTTCTCTGAAGTCTGTATCATGCTTGGATATCATTGGTGAAATTTTTTGCAGTAAAATCTCAAAATCAGAATAGCTCATTCGGCAGAAGTTATCAAACTCTCCAGATGGTTCATATAAAAGTTCATTAAATTTCTCTTCTATAAATTGTCTGTAACAAATAAAATATATCGTAAGTATTGTGGCATAACTCAACTGCAACAGATAATGGTTAAATCAAAATAGTAGTTACCTGGTACGATTATGATGAATCTTTTTCATCCACCATCTTCGCTGTCGTCGAGCTCTCCTTTTTTTTATTTCACTTTGCTTACATTTCAAATAAAAGTACGTTAAACCAAATGCAATAGCCGTCACAAGTTCGGTGTCCGCCATGCTTGGATGTATATTGCAGACTGACGCATTCACAAGCGTATAAACGCCTTTCAAACGCCAAACGAGATTTGTGGAGGCTTGGGACTGTTTGCAGTTTGCCAAGGCTTGGCAAGCGTGTAAACGTACCATTACATTCTCGCTCATTTGCCGCGGCAGTGCGACCGAGAAAGAACGTGCTACGCTACGTGTTGTAACCCGACTACGGCAATTCATTTATTTATCTGTCCTGACCTGACTCATGTGTTTTTATTATGGCACCGCCACAGGAGTGGTGTAATGATAAAATATTGAAGTTTTTAGAACTATATGAAATTGAGCGGGTAATATGGGATCCTCATGATAAAAACCATAAATTGAAGCATAAAGTGCACGATGCGTGGAATCGCATCAGTATGAATTTGGATGATATCCCAATAGAAGAGTTAAAATCGAAAAAGAAGTCGCTTATGGCGACGTTTCGACCGCTTCTAAAAAAAAAAGAGAGCATCCATGCGTTCCGGAGCCGGTGATGAAGATGTGTTCCAACCAATATGGTTTGCGTATGAAATTATGGAAAGATTTTTGAGCACAGTATATGATGTTGAGGAGACAATAAATACGGAAAGGGTAAGCTTATTCAAGTAATACCTTTTGAAAACACACACACGTACATAAACTTCTACTTTTATTTATTAGTAGTAATAAAACACTTTTTCTTACAACTTTTTTATTAAGTGAATAATTACATCTATATATATAAAAATGGAACCCGATTTTCGTTGTCACGACATCACGCGTGAACGGCTGGACCAATTTGGATGAAATTTGGTATGGATACAGTTTAGGGTCCATAGAAGGTTCTTATGAAAAAAAAAGGCGGTACGAAGTTCGCCGGGTCAGCTAGTATTATATATTTATTTAGTTAGGTATTTACTCTATGCAAGTTATGAAAATATTGGGCAAATTCAGTTCGAATTTCACAAATATTTGTGGATGAACGTCTAGGTATTGCTGCTATTGGCCTAATAGCAGAAGTGTCTGGGTTAATTTGATTTTGTCTCCAAGAGCCATCAACAGATACTCCGTCAACTACGGAATCAAAAGTCCCCGGAGGAGCGTAAATATCACGAGAAGCCGTACTGTTTTTTAAAAAATTGTGTAACAAAATGCAGGTCATTGTTATTGTTGATACATTCTGTATATCAATCTCAATCGGTTTTCTAAATATACGAAAAACAGTAGTTAGGATACCGAAGACATTTTCAACAATTACACGAGAACTTGACAGTTTGTAATTGAAAGTACGTTCCATTGTGTTACCTGTGAATATTATGATTACCAGGAAATGGTTTCATTATGTGTTTATGTAAAGCAAAAGCTCCATCACCAAGAAATACATAAGGTACAATCATTTCTCTTCCGGGTAAAGGGGCGTCTGGTGGCAAATTAATAGTGTCCGTGTAAATTTTTTGCCAAAGTAAACTGTTTCGAAAAATTCCTCCATCACTAATGCGTCCCTGGCCGCCAATATCAGCAAAAATAAAACGGTATTCACTATCAACTAAAGCCATTAAGACGATGCTATATGTTTGCTTATAGTTATGATATTGTGAGCCACTGTGGGCTGGGCAATTAATTACAATATGCTTCCCATCTATAGCTCCGACACATCGTGGAAACTTATTTCTAAATCCTTCTTCTATTGGTAGCCATTCCTCTGGTGTTTGTGGTAACTAAAACAATAAAAACATATATGTAAATACGTGTATACTTAAGCCATTTTATTTTTTCTGTATTTACAGGATGAGCCAATACAATCTCAACAAGATGTTGAAATACAATCTCCACAAGAAGTCGAATCGCCACTACCATCAGCTTTACAACCAGTCCCTTCGCCATCTCAATTTATTCCATCGCCACTTCCAGCACCCACCATACAAAAGAAAGCCAAAAGAAAAGTAAGCCTTAATAGCCTTAATATAGATGAGGCACAAAATAAAATATCTCAGACTTTAGAAACTTTGAACCAAGTGTTAAAAGACAAGAATAGCCATACAAATGAAGATGAGTGCGACATATATGGGAAACTTTTAGCTACAAGATTACGAAAATATCCAGAGTCAATGCGAGCAAACATTAAGTACCAAATAGATGGTTTTTTATTACAAAATCCTTGTCCGAATGATCGACCATTAAGTGCCGACACACTTAATTCATCGTCACCGCAATCACAATATTCAGGTTACCAAATTATTTCCACACCCTCTCCAGTGCACGTTTATGTCATGCAACCAACAGAGTCAAACTCATCAGTACAGATCAGTATCCCGGAATCCAACTTTAAACCTCCTAAACAAATGAGTATGATTGAAACAGCATATTGGAATGCCACCCAAAACTAATTTTTTTTTCTTATATTTCATTATGTTTACTAAAAATGGTATATTATATACCTATGATAGAGATTTATTATTTCACTAATTTGATTAAACAATTATAAACTACATGTGTTATTTATTTACTTACCTTTCTTTGATCCTTGAGAACAGAGTTGATAGCTTTGCATACTTCAGGAATAATTAAGGAAATAGCTGGTGTAGAAACTTTGAACAAAAAGTGGAGACTTCGATAATTATCCCCCGTTGCTAAATATCGTAAAGTTATGGCCAAACGTATTTTTGGTGGTATGGGCACTCTCAGTCTAGTTTGGTTCTTCTTTATCAAAGGTTCAATTTTATTAAGCAAGAATTCAAAATCTGTAGGTGACATTCTACAAAAGTTAGAAAACTCGCCGCATCTTCGGCAAGCAACTCCGTAAAAAATAAGTCTATACTGCTTCTGTAACAATAAATATGTTCATTAGTTCATTCATTCATACTATTCAAATATTTTTGCACGTAAATAATTTGTAGTAGTACTTACGTCGCACAGTGTTCCAAAAACCCTTCGGACCTGACATTTCGAACTAAGCTCAGAATGTGACGCGTTATGTTATTCTAAATGATAAGCAAAAACTCCCGTGTGGAAATTCCTTATAGTTTTAGAGAAAACTCAAACCTAAGTAGGTCGATTTTTTTTACTTCGAAAGTAATTTTTTTTTTTTTCTACCAGAACAATTACACTATTTGCTCAACTTTTTACATAAATTTATTGAGCGTTTAAAACCCTATTTTTTTATCGCCACCCTTAGTCGAAAATGTAAGCGTAAGGCGAAATAATATTTTTTTTCATTAAAATGGTTTTATTTTAATATCTATAATAATTCAAGCTATTAGCACCCAAAAATCTATTTAAAAGGTAGAGCATTAGGCTGTCTATCTTCCTAAAAAAAAACAGCTGCTAATTCCGTGGGATATCGGAGAAATTCGATTCTAAATATTTCGTAACTACAAACCCCTAAAACTTAGTAATAGCAATATTTCATTTACACATTTGCTATGAACTTTTAGTAAGGTCTAAAATTTAAAAATACAATGGATTGAATGATTTTTATTGTATTACTAGCTGTTACCCGCGGCAAATAGTACAGTGGAACAGAAAGTAAACTTAAGTTTTTTACAAAAATTCCACATTTTTTGGCACAATCTTTTATCGTCACCAGGGAGATCTTGGGGCATTGAATGCATGACACAAATTTGCTGTCCGTGCAGTTAACCCTTGAGGAGCTGATCCTAGGTGCACCTTCAGGTTATGCTTATCATAATAATGCATTGTCATCCATACTAAACAGATATCTGCTTTAAAAATGAGTTAATATTAGTTATAATGAGTTATAAAGTATTGTTGGTAATTTTAGTATTTATCTTTTTCTTGCAAAATTATCATTATATAATAATTATATTAACGTCAGATTGAAATCCATATTTGGTTGCAAGCATAGGTTTTTTGTTATACGTCTTCTAGTACCTTTATTAGGTTATACCATTTAATTCATTCGATGAAGGGCTAGGTGTGGCGTGGGAAGGGGTCCACCCTCGTTAGGCGTTAGCTAAAACCCCATGTCATTACATCTAGCCTGGAGAAACGGGGGCGAGGCGACATGGAACCGTTTCAGACCCATGCCGCCGCCAATGATGCTGTGGATAGCGCCTAAGCCGGCACCTTTCCCTCTCCGGAGGTGACCGCAAGTATGTTAGGAGAATGTGATGCTGTGGATAGCGCCACAGCCGGCACCTTACCCTCTCCGAAAGTGTTCGCAAGTACACGAGGAGAAACTAGTCCTGGACAAATAGAAGCCGGTACTTCTTCGGGAATGAGTAGTGGAAGTACTATTTCTTGTAATTCGCGTTTGACAGTTTATTGGGAGTTTGTTGCTAAAAGCCGTCATAATTATGCAAATGGTGGACCCCTTCCCACGCCACACCTAGCCCTTCATCGAATGAATTAAATGGTATAACCTAATAAAGGTACTAGAAGACGTATAACAAAAAACCTATGCTTGCAACCAAATATGGATTTCAATCTGACGTTAATATAATTATTATATAATGATAATTTTGCAAGAAAAAGATAAATACTAAAATTACCAACAATACTTTATAACTCATTATAACTAATATTAACTCATTTTTAAAGCAGATATCTGTTTAGTATGGATGACAATGCATTATTATGATAAGCATAACCTGAAGGTGCACCTAGGATCAGCTCCTCAAGGGTTAACTGCACGGACAGCAAATTTGTGTCATGCATTCAATGCCCCAAGATCTCCCTGGTGACGATAAAAGATTGTGCCAAAAAATGTGGAATTTTTGTAAAAAACTTAAGTTTACTTTCTGTTCCACTGTACTATTTGCCGCGGGTAACAGCTAGTAATACAATAAAAATCATTCAATCCATTGTATTTTTAAATTTTAGACCTTACTAAAAGTTCATAGCAAATGTGTAAATGAAATATTGCTATTACTAAGTTTTAGGGGTTTGTAGTTACGAAATATTTAGAATCGAATTTCTCCGATATCCCACGGAATTAGCAGCTGTTTTTTTTTAGGAAGATAGACAGCCTAATGCTCTACCTTTTAAATAGATTTTTGGGTGCTAATAGCTTGAATTATTATAGATATTAAAATAAAACCATTTTAATGAAAAAAAATATTATTTCGCCTTACGCTTACATTTTCGACTAAGGGTGGCGATAAAAAAATGGGGTTTTAAACGCTCAATAAATTTATGTAAAAAGTTGAGCAAATAGTGTAATTGTTCTGGTAGAAAAAAAAATATTTTACTTTCGAAGTAAAAAAAATCGACCTACTTAGGTTTGAGTTTTCTCTAAAACTATAAGGAATTTCCACACGGGAGTTTTTGCTTATCATTTGAAATAACATAACGCGTCACATTCTGAGCTTAGTTCGAAATGTCAGGTCCGAAGGGTTTTTGGAACACTGTGCGTCGTTCTATTGCGATGAATTTCCCACATCCACCACCTTCTCTGACGACAGCGTTTTTTATTTCTTTTTAATACATTTAAATAATTATTTATACTGAGTAGACATAATGCTGTCGCACTAAGAATCTCCACGTCAGTCATTGTTGCGAGTTGAGCAGTAAAGAAGTATGAAGGCTGAGTGTGAACACTCACTCGCGTCGTTATTGCCGCAGAAGTATTTAGGGAAATATTTCCGGCAGCGACATGAGCAGTGGCAGTGGCTGAGTGTAAATGTGGTATAAGAAGGGTATTTTTTATATCTCTTCGCTAACGTAAGAGCAAGACAGCACGATCACGTGAAGCGCTAGCCCGCTCGCGCCATAGGTAAATCAGTACGCCGCGGGGAGCGGCACGCGTAAGTCGAGTGTTCTGAGAGCTGTGCAAGTTTTGGCGCCGAAAAATTAAAATTTTCGCAACGTAAGTACACTGTGATTTTACAATTTATGTAAAGCTTACTGTGAATAAATGTACGACGTGTTTAAGCTTGGCTCGTGTGCTATCTGATACGACTTCGTTATGCTCAAAGTAAACATAATTGTAAATAAAATTGAGGTGTGGGCTCAGGTTGGGGGTGGGAGGCAAAACGGGCCCGGGCAAAACGGGTAGTACCCTTTTTGCCCGCATAATATTTTTGGTTTACTGCATGGCTTTAATTGAATATTTCTATTACAGATGGTGTACAATTACAAAAGAAAAACTACGCGAGCTACTTGGTCGGAAAGTACGTTAAGAGAAGCGATCAATGAGGCCAAGAAAACTACAATAAAAAGTGCTGCAACAAAATACGGAATATCTTATAGTGTATTGCAGCGACGCATAAAAACAGGTTCTTCCGTTAAGAGGTTGGGGAGGTTCAAGCCGATATTTACAGAAGATGAAGAGCTAGAGTTAGTGCAGCATCTTAAGTCGCTTGACTCTTTATTTTACGGACTTACTAAGTCAGAATTTTTGCAAATGGCTGGTGAATTTGCCAAGCACAAAAACACGCAAACTAAATTTAATAATGACATTGCGGGAAAGCAATGGTACAAAAACTTCAGGATGAAGCATCCAGAAATAGTACTGAGGACCCCAGAATCAACGTCCATTGCCAGATTACAGGCATTTAATAGGCCAGCTGTCAACAGGTTCTATGACTTACTTGAAAGTATAGTGGAGTCGCAAAAAATTCGGCCTGATATGATTTACAACATGGATGAAACAGGTGTCAGAACGTCATCTACAAGACCACCTAAAGTACTGTCCATTTATGGTAAAAAACAAGTGGGAATCGTCAGCAGTTTGGAAAAAGGAACATTGACAACGGTTATTTGTTGCTGCAGCGCTTCTGGTAACTTTGCACCGCCTCCTTTTTTTATTTTCAAACGGAAGCGGTTTCAAGCTCGATTGCTGGATGGTGCCCTGCCGGGTTGTGAAGCAGCTGTTTCTGATAGCGGTTGGATTAATGGGGAAATATTCTTGGAATGGCTTAGGGTTTTTGTGAGCCGTGTCAGACCAACCCAAGATTGCAAAGCCTTATTGATTTTAGATAATCACGAGTCGCATAAATATTATCCTGCTTTAGAATTCGCTACTAAAAATAACGTCATATTTTTATCAATTCCTCCCCATACCTCACACAAATTACAACCTCTAGATGTAGCTGTATACTCACCATTCAAAACCTTCTTTGAAGTAGAGGTTAATAAATTTCAAAAGCAATATCCAGGCAGAGTTATTTGCCAATTTGATGTAGCAAAAGTTGTTTGCCAGGCTTACCTAAGAGCAGCTACGCCCCAAAATGCTTTAAGTGGTTTTCGAGCATCAGGAATTCAACCGTTTGATCGTTATACTATTGGAGAAGAATGTTTTGCACCATCTACTGTTTATAATCGAGAACTTCAACTGCAAGAAACCAATCGTGATGACCACCATCATAGTCTTCTTCCGGTTACTGAAAATGTACCAGCACAGATTTTTGATGAAGAGCATGAGCCCCTAATTGCACCGTCAAATATTCAGTCTGAAAGTGTACAAGAGATGACGGAAAACATTCAACCCATACTGACTGAAACAATATGCCAAGACCCTGCAAGTACTGAAGTTATAGAACCAGTACAAGCGGTAGCTTTTCCTTCTCCTTTATTACAGGAAGATCGTGGAACAACTACGCCACCACCAACCATAGAATTCCAGAGTACAAGAAATATTCTTCAAGAAATTCATCCCCTTCCACAAAACACTCAGAGAAAAACAAACAGACGCAGACAGCCACAGAAATCTGAAATTTTGACTAGCACTCCGATAAAAATTCAACAGAAAGAAAAATTTGATAAATCCCTGACGAAAAAAGTCGACACACCAAAACCATCTACGTCTGGACAGAAAAGAAAGAAAAGAACGGAAAGGAAAGAGAAAAAGAAATCTGAAAATACTCGTAGCAGCGAGAATGTGGACTTTTATTGTATCATATGCAGGGAAAAATACGTGAGTCCTCCCACTGAGGACTGGATCCAGTGCTCGCAATGCAAAGAATGGTCTCACGAATCATGCTCATCCTACAGTGGACATGGCTCCTATTTTTGTGATATCTGTTTTGATTAATAGGTAAATGACGCGTTGTATTCTTCTTGCCCGCTTAGGGTACCCGTTTTACCGACCCCCTAAGGGCAAAATGGGTTTTTTGTTAGTTTTTTAAAAACTGAAATTACTCGATTATGTTGAATTTCTAAAACTTTAATATTGTTGATTGTGTTAGCCAAAGTTTCGTTATGTTTTTGTTTTTTATTAAATTTCTAACCATTTTCAATTTTTTTTATTAATCAACCTTAAGGGGCCCTTCCTGCCCGCCCATCCCCTATTCTTATTTTGTTTGCAGTCATTCTGGTAATGTCCATTTTTGCCGCACTTAAAACATTTTATTTGTTTTATATTTTTGACAAGAAATGCAGATGAGGTTGAATTTTGCTGGGATTCTGATTCTTCGTTTTTGCCTTTCACCCTCTCTTCCTCGATCAGGAGCCTGGCCACCAGGTTTTCAAAAGTCTGTTTGTCATCGGGTGCAGATTCCCAAGCCGATACAAAGTGTTTATATTGCTCGGGCAAACTCATTAAGACCTTGGTTATGACGAAACGATCAGAGACTTCTTCGCCCATCTGTTTCAACTGGCCTTGCATCTCCTGGATTTTTGACAGGAAAATGGACAGATCCTGCCCTTTTTCATGTTTATACTGGAAAAACCGCTGCTGAACTATATGTATGCTGGTTTCAGTCTTTTGTTCATACACGCTGTGAAGTTTTCTCCACATTTCAGCTGAACTTGTGCATGTTATAACATGCAGCATGGCATCTTCCGACATTCTCGTAACCAACATGGTCTGTGCCTTTGCATCTTTAGCTTCCCATGTGCTTCTTTCAGCTGCTGATTCTGGCTTCTTAGTTCGCCCCTCGACAATGTCCAACCAACCATTGCCACGCAGCACCACCTTTGTCTGGAATTTCCAGAGGTTCCAGTTTCTGGATCCCTCCAATTTTATTACGTTGACATTGTTATTATCCATTTTATCTTCCGGCCTTGTCCAAAATCCAGAACAAGTTTTCTTTCTCGACGATGACTGGCCGACTATGACCGACCGCGTGCTTCTTGAGTGGGATAACCTCACTTTTCTTTCTCGTCGATTTTATACTCACAGGTCTTGCGATTTTCTGTAAGTTCTTTTTAGATTCCATGTGTCTGGGCCCATAACCTGTGACTTTATGTAATAAAACACTGGAAATGTAATGAGTTAATCTCTATTTATTAAGGACAACATTTATGCGCTCAACATGAGCCAGCAGCCAAAGTGAAGAAGGCAAGGAAGGCTTGCGTCCGAACATAGTAGCGCATCATACTACCAACCGTAACAGTTTTACCAACATGACAGACACAATTTGAAATGTACGAGCATTGGCTTTTCGAACAAATGTCAATGCAAGCGACGATTTGCCTCCTAAGCGACGATTTGCCTCCTCAACGATCATCCTCTGATCCTGAGCCCGATGACACTTATGACTTTTGGAGTACACATAAAAAGTTAGTTAGGGAAAAGCAAATAAGACGCTTAGAGGGTGAAAGGGACGAGACAAGTCTTTATTTGGCAAATCCTATTTCCAGCCTGAGGTCCAATCCTTTCGAGCAATGGGAAGAAATGAAAAGTGTTTTTCCCAGGCTATATGCTTTGGCGAGAAAATTTTTAATTGTACCGGCTACATCGGTACCTTCGGAACGACTGTTTTCCATTGCTGGAGCTACAGCATCTGAAACGCGGAACCGACTTACAGGTTCCCGTCTAAATAAATTGCTATTCATGTCAGATTGTGGAGAAAGTGATTGGAATTTTTAAATATAAAACTGCTTATAATGTCAATCATTTTCTTTTTGTAAAATTTAAGCTTCATTGATAGTACATTTTCTTCTAATTAGTAATGGTGATTTGTGACTAAGACTTCCCATATTTTTGTTGTTTTTGAGATTTCGATTCAAGTCCTTTAGAATAAGTAGTTTGCCTTTTGTGTTCATTTTTTTTTTTATAATAAATAACCATTGCATACTCGTATTCAAGTTTTTTTTTAATTTTAATCCTAATAATTAAATGTGGAAATAGTACTCGGTTACCTTATGGTATCGATACTTTTGTTACGATACTTTTATGGTATCGATACTTTTTATACGATGCTGGTATCGAGTACGGTATCGATACTTTCGTTTCGATATCGTATCGCTACCTTAGACAATAGAGAAAATATAGACATGAAACGTTATACCTATACAAATCGTTTCTTATACTTATATATATATTTTTTTCAAGCAATAATGGTTAGTATATGTATTACTTTTTCTCACGTATGAGATAAGAAAGAGATAAATATACTTCTGATTATTCTTTTCACTGGCAATTCGATCATGACGTCATCAAAGACAACGCATAAGCTCCACCCAGTCACCGGTCCGCCATACTTGTTTTCGTGTTGTTTCATATACAAATTTTTCACGAATCACTGTGCTTTTTCAACAAGAAATAAGGTTTAGGAAACAAGACATTGTAATTCAACATGCCAAAGTGTTGCGTGAGTGGTTTTGATTCCAGATATGACAAAAATAAGCCCCAACTGTCTTTTCACAAGTAAGTGTATATTTTGGCCTCGCCAAGCTAATAATTTCTATGAATTGATTTCATTTGACCCTCTATTTCGATAATTGATGTGAATTAAATCTGATAAAGAAACATTTTTGCAGAAATATTGTAAAAAATCATTGTGTCGCTTTTGTAAACAAACTAGGGATGTCATGCATGACCTACCTACTAGTGAATTGTCGATAAAAAGTTAGTTGATCAGATCAGATGTTTATGTAAAAATATATGTTTTGTCCCGTTCTGTCATTTGATGAATTCACACTCTTCAGTGATTAAACACCTTTTTTTTAAGTAGTAGTAGTAACTTCCTATAGAATTTAGTGCTTCATAATAAATTACCTTCTCCAGAATGATCAATAAGTACCTATGTAGGTATTGATTGTTTTTTATAATTTATGGTATTAACTTTTTGGTTTTTCTATTAAGGATACCTCAAAATCAAAACCGAAGGCAAAAATGGATTCAAAATATTGGTGAAGAGAACTTAAATCTACTCGCTAAATCTAATTTTGTTTGCTCACTTCACTTTGAAGAATCCTGCTTTAATCGAACACTTGAACAAATTCGGCTACGTGATGATGCTACACCATCTATTTTTCCTAATCAGGTAAGCAACCACAATATTACTACATTTATATGGTATTATTAATCATAGTTTTGGATACAAAGTTGATGGATATTTTTCCTCCTAGCACTTTCTCCATTGAATTGTTCAGTTGCTATATATTTTGATTACTTATATGTAATTGGTAACACATAGGTCGTACAGAGTAGTGTACCTAGTCGCAGGTTCGAGTCCTGCTCGCCTGGAATTTTTTTACCACATCTTATTTCTTTATTTAATAAGAGTTTTAATATTTATTTTACTTTTAAATGGTGATTTTACATTATGATTTTGTTTCAGCGTACTAGTGGTAGCCTGCCCCAATCCACTGTTTTGATGGACCAAATAAATAAACAAATTGGCTCAGTTTATATTGTAAGTAGAAAATAATTATTAAATCCTGTCAATTTATTGCTGGTAAGGTATGATATAGATTGTAGGTATCTACAATCTATATTACACCAGCAATAAATTTAGTTTGCTGTATAGCAAACTATACTTCAATGCTGGTCTGGGAGAAAAAGAAAAACATAGAATGTACCAGCTGCTCTTCCCGCGCAGGTCGTAAAAGCCGACCAAGGGAATTGGGCGAATGGGGGCATCATGACATAGCAACCCATCACTATTGATTTCCTCTTTAAACAACACGCCAAACATCATGCTAAACGTGGCCTTTGGGGTCTTATGGCCCAGGCTCTGTCTACCCCGTAAGGGATAAAGCCGTGATTATATGTATGTATAGCCGACTGACAGGCAAAGTGATAGCGGAGTCTGAGTTGATAATAGTGTCCCATCCCTTCTGGTGCTTAAAATATTTAATGTTTAGTTCTCTGTTTTTGCTCTTTATTACATTATTTTCATACTCTTAATAATTTATTAATTTGTTACAGCCAACCTGTGATAACTTGCAGCAATCAGTTATCACAAAAATAACAAATGAAAATATGGGTTCAGTAGAACAGGTAAGCTTTCAATATCTTTTCTATCTTATTTGTTATGTATGAGGAACTCGATGGCGCAGTTGGCGCACGCATTTATAAGCGCTTAAGCATTTTAAACACCCGTGCGGCGTCCCCACATGGATGGGTGACCGAAGTTGCAAAAATATTATCTCCAGTTCCTCCGTGCTTCGGAAGGCACGCAAAGACGTTGGTCCCGGCTGTCGTCATTGGATGACAGTCGTTAGGCTATGTCAGATGCCGTGGGTTGTGCAACCGGGAAAATGCAGAAGGCAGAAGCTTTACACTCTATTAATATTTCATTAATTTGTTTCAGCCAACCTTTGATAACTCGCGCCAATCAGTTATAAAAAGAACAATTGAAAATGTGGGTTCAGTAGAACAGGTAAGCATCAATATCATTTTACTTTGTAGTGGTTGGTGGGTCATACAGGGTACTGTGTGTGTGTGTGTGTGTGTGTGTGTGTGTGTGTGTGAGTGTATGTGAGAGGGTGTGTGTGTGTCTGTCTGTCTGTGGCACCGTAGCTCTCAAACCGATTTGGATGCGGTTTTAAAGTTATCAGCTTTTTTGTTTGCTAAACGGGATTTTTTCACTTTGTAATAACTTTTGCTTTGTAATTTTTTTAAAAACCCCTTTTTCACAAGGGGTTTTAAAATTTTTGAATTTAATAGTTATTAATTTATTAACTCTTTTATTTCATGATATATTATTACAGTGTTCTAATAAGATATTTTTGTGTGCCTATTTCATTATGTTGTTCATTGCACAGTTTTTTTTTTAGTCACGCAAAATTCATGAGTTGACAAGAAAATGCATGACTCAAAGAATAAAAATCAAACGACTCCAAGATAAATGTAGACGTCAAGAGAAGAAAATAGCAAACTTCCAGAATATCATCGCCGAATTGCAATCGAAAAACATCATCAGCGGGGATACTTCAATTATATTAGAAGAGTGTGCTGGACCACAAGACTTTTTGAAAAGGCAAGTGCTTAAAAGCAAAGGATTACCACTGAGTCGGTCATATTCTGAGGAAATGCGCAAATTCGCTTTAACATTGAACTTTCTCTCTCCACGAGCTTATAATTATGTAAGGCGTACCTACAATACGTGCCTGCCTCATCCACGGACACTCAGTAATTGGTATAAAACCATCAATGCTGAGCCTGGATTTACAAAAGAGGCATTTGATACTCTAAAACTCAAAGCCCAATTGACGAAAAGGCCAATCTTGTGCTCTCTTGTTATTGATGAAATGAGTATAAGAAAATCACTGAATTGGGATTCGAACTTAAAAAAATTTTTGGGCCGCGTTAGTATGGGTGGCGATAGTAGCGATAGTCAAGAGATGGCTAGTCAATCATTAGTTTTCATGCTGACGGCTATAAACGACTCATGGAAACTACCAGTCGGGTATTTCTTCATCAACCAATTAACTGGTGAACAAAAAGCTAACTTAGTACAAGTTTGCATTAAAATGGCTGAAGAAGTTGGAGTATCGGTTGTTTCACTAACCTGTGATGGACCTTCTGCAAACTTGAGCATGCTTCAATTGTTAGGATGTAAAGACATCCTTGAAAACCAAAATATAACAATGTTTCGTTGTAGTCAAAGCAACATCCACATCTTCTTAGACCCCTGCCATGCAATGAAATTAGTCCGTAATACATTGGGCGAATTAAAGATGTTAATTGATGGTCAAGGCAGGGAAATCAATTTTAAATATATAGAAAATCTTTTAAAGGTGCAAGAAAACAATAAGCTACACCTAGCCACAAAAATAACGAAAGCTCACGTCGATTTTTTTAAACAAAAAATGAAAGTTAGACTAGCTACGCAGGTTTTAAGCAACTCTGTTGCTGATGCAATTGAATTTTGCAACAATGAACTGAAATATCCAGAGTTTCAAGGCAGTGAAGGAACCGTGAACTTCATTAGATACCTCAACGACATATTTGACGTGTTGAATAGTCATTCTGTCAGACCTCCAGGATGGCGAAAGGCTATGTGCAACCAAAATATTGGATAAGTTACTGCGCTATTTGAGTCTGCTTCAGACTACATAAAAACCTTAAAATTGTCAACAGGTCAACTTGTTATAAAATCACGCCGGAAAACCGGGTTTATTGGACTCCTGATTTGCATGAACAGTGCACTAAACCTTTTCAAAGAATTAGTCACTGAGAAAAAAAAATTGTACTATTTGCCACTGTACAAATTTAGTCAGGACCACTTGGAAATATTTTTTTCCCATATAAGATCCCGCGGAGGTTTCAACAATAACCCCAACGCCGTACAGTTTCGGGCTGCGTATAAAAGACTTTTAATTCGAGCTGAAATTAGAGATCAGGGTGTAGGAAACTGCATTCCTTTAGAGCAGATTAACATATTGACTTGTTCAAATAAAGTGCCGCCTATCACTAATATAAATAACTTGACAGAAAGGCATTCTTTCGTAGACATCCCAGAAGATGATAGTGACTTGTACGAAGAATATCTTGACTACACCACTTTAAACCTCAGTGAGTTCGCCAATCACGTAGTTACTTATATTGGTGGTTTTGTAGCCCGAAAACTGTGCAAAAAACTAAAATGTGAGGTATGCATATCTTTGCTACTAGGGAAAAAAGAATCTTACGCACATAGTCTCATAACCTAAAAAAATCGTGGCGGTCTACAGTACCCATCAAAAGATGTTGTCGAAATTTTAAAGCAATGTGAAAAAATTGTCAGGAATGAACTCGAAAAATGTATGAGTGAAAATTATTATTTGTACATTTTTCACTTTTTATGCGAGAACTGTAGTAGCATTGATAAAGTATTTCATGTTGACAACGAGCATGACACCGATCACAAATTCCTCTTAATAAAAGGTGTAATAAGAGCCTACCTAAATTTAAGATTTAAATACCATGGGAAAAAAATCTGTGAAAAGGTATCTTTACGCAATCATCTCACAAAAGCTATATTATTTAGAAATGAATGAGCAGGTTGTTTTTAAAACTGTACATAACTAGGTTTAATGGGTACCTACGTATTTGTGCAAATAATATGTACTTGTAAATAATATTTGTACATTGTACATAATATTTGTAAACTGCAAATAATATTTGTCAACTGTAAATAATATTAATATTAATTTGTAAATTATAAACAATATTTGATATTTGCAAATAATACTTGTAAATTGTAAATAATAATTTTGTAAATTACATATTTATAATATTTGTAATCTGCAGATAATACTTGTCGATTGTGTAATAATTTGGTTGGCGTAGACAAAAGGAGGCTTATACCCAGCAGTGGGTCAGGGAAAGCTGATGATGATGATGATGTGTAATAATATTTGTAAATAAAAATACTTAATTGCTGATCTGTAGCTTTTCTTATTTAATGGTACTTCATAATTTTCATAATATTATTGAATGAGGAACAGGAGTGACCACGATTAAAAAAACTAAAATGAACTTTACGTCATTAGCGGGCCATACACGCTCGGATTTACCCGTCGGATCTGTCTGGCGGGCATGTCTGGCGGGCAAATCTGCCAGTGTATGGTTAAAACGGGCACGGATCTGCCTGCCCGTTGCCTGCCCGCCGCCCGTGCTCAAAACCAACGGATCAGATCTGTCCGCCGGACCATAGATAAAATAGTGATTTTTTTTCTCTTTGCCTCAATCGGGCCTCGACTTGATTTGATTATGTACACAAGAAAACTTGCTTGCTTATAATGCCATTTGGCGACAATAAATTGTATTGGATACTTGGATAAGTTTTATTTCGCTGTATGAAGGAGCTAGTTACTCAAATTCTAAATTCCTGTTCTGACCATAAACAAGAAGTTTGTCCGCCAGGCAGATCCGTGCGTGTATGCTTGGCTGACATGCCCGCCAGACATGCCCGCCGGACAGATCCGACGGGTAAATCCGTGCGTGTATGGCCAGCTATTAGCGTCATTTTTACTATAGTAGTTTGACAGAAAGTTTATTTTAGTTTTTTTTGTTCATGGTCATTCTCGTTCCTCATAAGTATTTATTTACATTATGTACGTCGTACAGAGTTATCCCTATACCACAGGATTAATATTAGTACTACCTACGTACAGAATAATTGGCACTCCCACACTCCCGCGAAACGCAGCGCCACGATACCTCACTCCAGTTGCTTACAAGTAGTTTCTACTAGTCCATACAATTGGGCCGGCCGCTCGCCAGTGGGTGTGTACGGACGGACGCAACGTTCCTTTCAACATCGATATATAATCCGTAGATAAGCCCTCTTCATACAAAGAGTGCGTAGAAAAGTGTCAACGCTCAAAAGAGTGCATGCACAACTCTTGTCTTAGTACGAATCGAGCGCCGCGGCGAGTGTAACGGAGCAACTCCGCTTTTTCATCGTAAATATATACAAAGCGATGCCGTCGTGTTCCTTTTGGAAGTGCAAAAATACAATCCGAAACACAAATAAGGCCAAAGGTGTTAGTTTTCAGGCGTAAGTATTTGTTTACAATTTATTTCTAATTATTCTAAGCGCTCGTCCTGACAGGCCAAAGTGGGGTCGCGTGAGACGCGGAGGGAGGGGTCGATCGGCCGGCTTGCAAAGATTATAATAAACAGAAGTGATAAAGTTGTTGGCAAACATTATCGATATCGATGAATATTTTTCTCTATGAACTTCACTATGCATGGGGGCGGGGCTCTCGCCATCTTTGTTTTCATTCTGGTGACGGCGCGAAAAGCTTATTGCGAGTCTAAATTTTCTCTATTGTCTAAGACATAGATCTAGGATAGTACAAGATGCACATAGCCGGGTTGGAGATGTGGCAAAAAAAAATATTGTGTATGTGTGAGTTAATGTCTATGTGTGAGTTCAAAATAGTGTTGTCCAAGCTACACTTTCCTAACAATTACCGATTAATCAGATTATTTATTTAAGTTGTGCCTGACATGACATAAAATAAAACATACCTATAGATATGTAGGTATATATCCATACATACACATCGAAATTGATTAGCTTACATACACATGAGCATTGCAATAAACATTTACAATGAATTTTGTTATGTATCTAATATTATAAAGAGGAAAGATTTATTTGTTTGTAATGAATAGGCTCCGAAACTACAAACCGATTTTAAAAATTCATTCACCGTTGGGTAGCCACTATCCCTGAGTGTCATAGGCTATGTATATACCCCAAGCAAAGCTGGGGCAGGCTGCTACTTGTTCAAAAAAAGAAATTTGTAGGGTAAAACAATAGTTTAAGTATACCCATGGTGCTTCATAAGAAGAGTGAAAAATATACCTACTATTCCTACAAATACAACGTACATCCGTACACACATGCGGGGTACGCGAGTTGCAGGGGAGGGTAGGAGATTCTGTTCTGTACGTTAGTACTATTAATTCTGTGGTACAGGTAAATAAAACAACTTATATACTGATCAGTTTTATATGTTGTACTCAGCCGCAACGCCCCCTATTAGAATCTTTGTTCAACCTATTGAAGTTGAATGTACAATAGACGAAAATCATGTATCAAAAACAATGAAGTATGTATGTACGGTACGAGCAGTAATTTTGAGGAAAATTTGTATTTTATAGGGCGCTGCTGCAGAGTATCCTTATTTGCACTTACGCTAGAAAGCCGATTTTTCATCAAACACCATATTACAATACAATGGAGTATGTAAGTACAGTAATCTATTCTAATCTATACTAATATTACTACTATTTAATTATTATAAAATAATATATATACTAATATTACTATAAAATACTAATTTTCCTTAAAATTACTGCTCGTACATACTTCATTGTTTTTGATACATGATTTTCGTCTATTGTACATTCAACTTCAATAGGTTGAACAAAGATTCCAATAGAGGGCGTTGCGGCAGAGTACAACATAGTTTTATTTATTGCCCTCGAAATATTACAGTTTTGTTTAAGTGTGTTCGTAATGTTTCCCTATCCAGTTTTAACAATTTGCTCTCATGTTTCAATCGAAGATCAAAATAAGTTTCAATTATAGTTTTCATAAGTAGATATCTATGACTGTCTAAGGGATCTTGATCTAAAACATGATTTTGTGAATTATTAAACAGTGACTGTACATTGCGTAAAACTTTCAACACACATTTAGCAAAAATATGATCAGTAATCATTTTATTCTTCATGTTTTCTCTAAAATATCTCTCAGCATCACAACACAAAGTAATAACGTCATTAGATGGATATGTTAGATACCCTTTATTTGTCTTTGAGTAGTCCTTTTTGACTAACAATGAGTTGTACAATATATTTTCAGAAGATGTTGACATCAAACTCTGTACGCAGACATCACATTTTATCTTTTTAGCTATTTTTTTAACGACAAATCCCGACACATAAGACACAATCATTAATGTCAATTGAGATAATGACACTATTGGTATTATCATGTAATATATTACATGATATTATTATTATTATTGGTAATGTCAGATTGGTATTATCTAATAACACTATTTCGTCATCGAAATCAGTTTCTTCATTTGGTTCTTCCTGCAGTTCTTTGACAAAGAGGCTTTTTTAAACCAAAACTGTTCAAATTTCTTGAATTAAAAACATCAAAAATGTCATTAACGTGATGAAGAAACTGCACCGTCGCATCAGAATTCTGAAATTCAGCAATACAAAGATCTTTATCACAAACATCTATGGCAATACCCACGGACCTGCTTAGTAATTGAGCAGCAAGTCGGACTTTCATCTTTTGAGTGCGAAAATCAATGTGTCGCGCTGAAAGTTTATTAGCTAGATGAAGACTTTCTTTTTTTTTGCAATGAATGCAACTGTTCCACGTATCTAAATTCAATTTTACGCCCCAAATTGTCATAAAATACTTTGTGGTCAGCAAAACAATTCCTAATTAGTTTAAGTAAATGACATGGATCAAACAAAACATTGTACTTTCTGCCATTATAAATGAAATATGGTTTATAAGGAGGTTTTATAAGAGATGCTCCAAGTGACTGTGCCATAGTAAGGTTAGAGGCAATGCCGTCAAATGTTATAGCAACGACTTCACAATTAGTATCATTTAATAAATCGAGACATATTTTTAACAATCTTTATTTTTCACTCGCTGTAAAGCTTTTAGCCGGAAAAAAGCCAACAGGCAATTTCCAGTAGCCATTTACAGCGACTACCATAAAAACAAGAACTTCTTTAGCAATTTCTATCTCGTCACCACACAAGTCGTTTCCGACATTTACATACCCGTAATGTTTTTTTCCAACAAATTCTGTTTCTTCTCTTATTTTTATTTCATCAAAAGTGAGGTTAACGAAAATAGATTTATTTTTAGCAATTTCGGAAATTGTGTTGAGTGATTCTTTTGTAAACCCTGGCTCGCAATTTAAACGAGAATACCATTTTTGCAGAGAATTAACATGAGGTAAACACAGATCGAATTTTTCTCTGATATAAACGTAACTCCTAGGACTGTAAAAATGTATAGTTAAAGCCAATCTCTTTAGTTCTTCATCATACTCAGCTGTGCGACTGATTTTTCCTGTGGCTCTTCCATTTACCCTATTTACTAATTTTTGCAGTAAATTGTTACTGCACGCAACCTCAACGTCATTGCGATGATTTGCAAGCCCTGGCCTATTATTCAATTCTTTGATAACATCCTGTAAAGTAATCATTTTTTTAGTCATCCTTTTGACTTTTTGCTTTAAATTTTTTAAAACCTTATTTTTTTCTGAAATTTTTTGTTTTAGGCTTTCATTTCGCTTCATCAGTTTTCTTTTCCTTGGAGTCAGAACTAGGTTTGAGGGTCCAGGCGTTGGTTCAGCAGGCGCGTATGGAGTCACGTCTTGTGGCGGAGGTGAAATATCTCTGTTAATATATGAGGACAACGGTCTCCTTCGTGGCAGTTGAATCTATAAACAAATGGTGAAAATTGAAAACATTTTAAAACTACACTATTTCAAAATATTGGCAAGTCCAAGTCAGTTCTCAATATTACTTACAGGTACGAATAATGTAGGTATCACGACTTTCATAAGAACACGACGATTTTTCCTTTGTATGAAACATTTGCCGTCAAAATGTTTGCTACAGATAGTAGAGTTTGCACTAGGAGTCCAATCTGGTCTGTTGATAATCCGCATCCATTTTTCACGTAATGCTGGTTTGGATGGAAACCTAGAAAAATATCAAATATGTACTTACTCATGTTTTGAATTATCGAAGGTAACTAAATCTAATATTTTCAACATAAGGGCGCGCGCTGAAGTCGGACATTTGAGGCCGCGGACAAAAAAGTTTTGTCCGTCCGTTTCTCCCGAGTGTCGTTTCGTGATTCCGAGATGTCCGACAAAATGTTTGATGACGACAAATTTCTTGCCTACAGATAATTAATTTTTATTACACCATTGAAAATAAGGGAGTGTAATGTGTTTAGAGTTTATTTATATTATGTTAAAATGTCAATAATGATATACTATTATTAATAGTAATAAGACATAACACTAATTTTTTGGCAGTCAGTTAAAAATAAGTCAGTACAATATACAAAACTTCTTTGCCGCATTGTCTATTCTAAATTGTATATATAATCAGTATATAGACAATACTTCAATGCCGCATGCCGTTTTCCGAAATTGTATACCTACTAAATTGTATTCATATAAATTCACTGAAAAAGGATTTATCGGTAGTATTCGGTAAATCGATATTCGTGACGTCACCGCTTTGTCAAGCCCTAGCGTAAACAAACAATTTACTATTTTACTTGAAATTTTCGTAAATTCTGTCTTAAATCACGAAAGATACATAAATATATCGAATATAAACGATATACTACTGGAAAATACTCTTTCTGAGCAGATTACTAGCAGAAATTTGGCAAAATAAGGTTCGAAAAATTCCAATGACAAAATCGTATTTACCTGTGAAAAGTATATTGTTCCGGATTATTTCGCCTTGTCACGTCACATTCAGGTACAGAACACGAAACCATACCTTATAAATGTATTATTCTCAATTTTAATTCTAGGATTAGCACAAAATGCACTGTTTTCGCCACGACGTAGAAAACACTGGGACGCTATGGCCTCTTACTCGCGAAAACAATGACACAACGGTACTTCATTCGCTGTCTAGTCGGTCGGTCTCAGCGTGGCCAAGGAAATGCGCTCGATGATGCCGCGGCGCCTAGCATTTTAAAATATTAATTGATTTTTATTTTATGTTGCCTATGTAGGTATGACGTTCAAAAGTGTTTGTAAAAACCTAATTTGAATAAATGTTTTTGAATTTGAATTTAAACAATGTGGAAGTAGCTTATAAGTCGTGTCTTGTTGCGATCGATCGTCTCTTGAACAAACACGGAACTCGCCTTGTCGAACAGGGCTTCCTAATGCTGTAGACAACACCACGGAATTAGGTCGCGCAATAAACTAATACGATAAAACCAATTACCGACTATGTGAGCGAGTGGTTGCCAAAATTATCACGGGAACAAAATGACATATTTACGCACATCGACAAACTAGTCTCTGACGTCCGGTATAGCTGCTCCAAATTCGCGAATGGAACTATTGCACATAGCATGTTCCGCTATCCGTTAAACATGGTCGACAACCTAGAGTACTGGAATAGCACAAATAGTTCGCAAAGAGCAAACCTAATATATAACGCGGCCGTTATCGTTTACGACGAAGTTTATGGCAAATAAATGGTATATACATTTGTTAGATAGATAATTGCGGTAAGGTAATAATTTTCTCTGGGGATTATCGCCAAATTCCTCCCGTAGTTCCCGAGGCGAAATCCAATTCAGATGTTTACAACTTATCTGTAAAGTCTTCGCCCCTTTGGAAAACACCAAAAACATTCTTTCTTATCACCTCGCAGAGATGCAAAGACCCAGAGTATTCGGAATTTTTATTCTCCAATCCTTTTCAAGAAATTAATGCCATAGTTTTAACGCGTGTACCTAATGAAATATTACATTTATATTCTGCAGATGAAGTTATCAGTGATCATGCTGGCGAATAAATCGCAATCAATTAAAACCATGTAACCGACCCTTACAAAGCGTAACATATCCTTGTGACGAGACGCATCTCTCACGTCGCTGCACCACGAAGACGAAGAAGTAGTGTCTCTGTGGTGTGACACCATCATGTGGAACTGTCACCCGACCGTAAGACCATGCCACTTACTCACACGATCCATGACAACTTCCTTGTGATGAGATGGAGTTTCTGACACCGAGTCAAGAGGAGAAGTCGTGGCTGTTGAGCAACTTCCTTGTATGTAGTGAGGTGCAATAACCATCAACGCGTAAATGTGATCGCATTGAAGTGAATGTCCGTAGGGGTTAACTGTTGTGTGTGTAGAATGTGCGTTATACATATTTTTAATCATTATACAAAAATTAAATTTTTATTTTTTTGTGTCAACGCTTTTAGTTGATATTTTTAACGCAGGTCATTTTACATGTATATCTTCTTTAAGTGGTAGCAACGTAAGTAGTATATAGCATAGTGGCTCTCCAGACGTTTTGGTGTAAACTGTAAGTCTGGAAGTAATAAAATAGTAAATAAATAAATAATAGGATGAATACCGAACTATGCCATTGTCTGGGCTATGGATGGAAAGTAAGTAAACTGTGCAGACATGGCAATATGGAATTACTTTTTCGCCAAGCAGAATATTCTTTTTGTATACTGTAGTATGTAGCGCACGTCTTTCCCCGCATTCATGTATAAAAAAAGGTAAATGACACACGGGGGTTGCAAATGTCGATTTTTAAATTTGCCAATATTTATCGTGGATTGTGTACTTACCCATGTACACGAGTTAGATTGCGAACATATACCGAGCTGTAGTAACTTTTATTTTCTCTATGATTTATAGTGACTAATCTCAATACTTGATATAACGATATCAGTAAACTCATTTAAACCAACACGCGTATCTAAATAGTTCTTCATAGCGCTTAATTTAATTTTATAATAAGAACATTGGGTGACAAAATTTGTTAAGGAGGCATTCCTTCAATTTGATCATGGCCCGAAATCTCGTTTACTTTTAAGCAAGTTTATTGCCAGTAACTTAGCGGCCCTTACTTAAGTTAGGGGGGTTATATTTTATTTAACTCCGATTTAACGTACCCCCAATTACTCAAATTCAAACGTTAGCCACCAGCGGTCGGTTTTCTGTTAAATATGCCTAGGGGTATGTGTGACGCGAATTTTGGTGCTTGGCTCAACCGAAGGCTGCGGCTAATTCGTCTTAGAGTTTCGCGCCGGGCTCGCCCCAACATACACCACAGTTGGATAGTAAATTATGAAGGAAAATTCAATTTGATCATGTCCAAAACTGTCGTGTCCCCCGAGTAATTCGTTTTAGAGACCTCTTATGGTCACAAAAGTAAGCTTACTGCAAATAACTTGCGTGCCGATGTGGCTGTGGATGTGGAACGTTGCTGTAGTGGCACAGGGTAGTTTCAACAAGTCTTTAAACAGTTCTGTGGAAACGTTGGACAAACAAGTAATTTTCAGTTTTCATAATGACGCGAAGGATAGTTATCTCTTTACTGGCCAAAGTAAAACTATTTCGTTTTGGAGCAAATTTATTGGAACAACTCCAAGCTATAATACAAATGAGCCGGATCGCCTCTAAAGTGTTTATTTCTTATTCTATAGCCACGCGGTAAACGTTACTAATAAGACCGACGGTAACGGCGTTGCGCGTTTGTTCCAGTCCTTGGCCGCGTTATAATTAGCCGGGTATAGTGAAGGCAACCACTATTACTCCATCGATAGGATTACAGTCCTAACTCACAAACTCGTAACAAAACCATGCCGCGTTAAAATTGAAAAACTCGACTGTACCAAACTAGGATATCCGAAAGTCGTGCCGCAATTAACATTGTTAAGACTAACCGTGAAACTTGTCAAAATTGATATTTCCGAATATTTAAAACCAGACGAGTTACCCGCGAACGACGCGCGTAAAGGTCGACCAATAAAACAAACACGTGGAGCGAAACGTAAAAGAATACTATAAAACCAAACGAGACAACCGCGAGCAACGCGCGTAAGATTCGACCAATAAAAAAAACGCGTGGACCAAAACCTGAAAACGATCATTCTCACGCGAAAGCCGCGAAAGCTAATAATAAGCTAAATAAATAATAATAAATAATAAAAAATAAAAATAACCACTTATGCTGTCAATAAATATGCAGCACGAACCCCGGATGTTCTTAGAGATGCGGTTATGTACGAGGGCAGTCCGATAAGTACTTAGCCTCACCGCTCGATGGCACCACTATCGTAAGAGAAATTTGCTATCGTGTAGTACATCCTCGTAGACGGCTACTGTCAAAATTTCAGTCATATTGGATTTATAGTTTTGTTTTGACCGCGTGTGGAAGCGGGCGTGTCCGCGGATTTTAGAAAAATGGAAAAAGATCAATATCGGTCGGTGATTCGATTCTTGTTTTTGGATGGGAAATCGCGCAGCGAAATCAAAGAGCGCTTGGATGCTGTGTACGGTGACTCTTCTCCTTCAATGGCGACCGTCAAAAATTGGTTTAACGAGTTTCAACGTGGTCGCACGTCAGTTTTTGATGAGCCACGCCCAGGTGCCCCAAAAACGGCTACCACGGAGGATAACGTGACAAAAGTCCACGATCTCGTATTGGCAGACCGCCGAGTGAAGGTGCGCGAGATAGCTGAGACAGTAGGCATCTCAAAAGACCGCGTGGGTCATATGCTGCATGAAATATTGGGCATGAGAAAGCTGTCGGCTCGATGGGTGCCGCGTTTGCTCACTCCGGACAACAAGCGCATCCGTGAGACTACTTCAGAGCAGTGTTTGACACTGTTTAAGCGCAATCCGAAGGAGTTTCTGCGTCGTTTCGTGACCGTCGACGAAACATAGATTCACTGAGACCAAGGAACAGTCGAAACAGTGGACTTTACCCGGCGAATGTGCTCCGAAGAAGGCGAAGACTGTCCCATCGGCCGGAAAGGTGATGGGCGCCGTTTTCTGGGATTCACAAGGTGTGATCTACATCGACTACCTGGAGAAGGGCAAAACGGTTACAGGGCTCTACTATGCCGAACTATTGGGCCGATTCGACGCCGCATTGCAGAAAAAACGGCCCCATTTGGCGAAGAAAAAGTGCTCTTCCACCATGCCAACGCACCGGCTCACACCTCCGCCGTCGTCACGGCCAAATTGGTCGCATTAGGCTACGAACAGCTGCCCCATCCACCGTATTCTCCAGATTTGGCCCCGTGTGACTTCTTTTTGTTTCCAAACTTGAAAAAGTCACTCGCCGGGCAGAAATTTGAGTCGAATGAGGTGGTTATCGCCGCTACGGAGGCCTACTTTGCAGACCTCCAGAAAACGTATTTTTCAGACGGGTTAAAGAAGTTGGAGCATCGCTGGGTCAAGTGTATAGAGTTGAAGGGAGACTATGTTGAGAAATAAATAGCCACTTTAAAAAAAAAAACGTTTTTCTTTTGTAGGCTAAGTACTTATCGGACCACCCTCGTATGTATGGTTATAGCAACATACGCGGCCGTTTCTTCAGTAATTTCAGGTAGGAATCTATTTTCCTCCTCTGAAATGAATTCAATTTTAAAGAATGGAAAATCATTTTATAATAACACTATCGATCATTTAAAAAGGTCTGGAAGATATCAGAATTGTAGTGTGTAGCACTACTACTTTAAGTAATAAGATCCAATATATGTCTAAACGCGAGTCAGATCGTTTCATTCAATACATCCCGTAAGCGCCACATTGCAGAATGATATGTTAATGGCTGATGAATTACCCACCGTCATTAACTTAGAAAATCATTTGGCTACAATAAAAAACATGGACGTTGATACTTTAGTGGCATAGGGTAGTTTTAATCAATCTTTAACCACTTTTGTGGAAACGCTGGAACGAGTATTTTTTGGTAATAATAATGACGAGATGGACAGTTATTTTTTTACCTGGCCTAGATAAAACTATATCGTTTTGGAAAAAAGTTGTTAAAACTATTCCGAAAACTAACGAAAATGCGCCGGCTGGCCTTAATTGTGTTTATCACTTATTTAACAGCCACGCGGTAAACGTTACTGATAAGACCGACGGAAACGGCGTTGCGCGTTTGTTCCAGTCCTTGGCCGCGTTAGTATTAGCCGGGTATAGTGAAGGAAAATAACTGTTACTCCATCGATAAGATTACAGTTCTAACTCACAAACTCGTAACAAAACCATGCAGCGTTAAAATTGAAAAACTCAACTGTGCCAAACTAGGATATCCGAAAGTCCAGCCGCAATTTACATTGTCAAGACCAACCGTAAACTTGTCAAAATTGATATTTCCGAATATTTAAAACCAGACGAGTCACCCGCGAACGACGCGCGTAAGGGTCGACCAATAAAAAAAACGCGTGGACCGAAACCTGAAAACGTAGAGCGTTGAAATGTAAATAGAAAATCGGTAAAAAAAATACGCGTTGGAGTATCCGGATATAAATAGAAAAGCGGTAAAAAACTACACTTTAGATCATCCAGGTGTGAATAGGGAGGCGATAAAAACATACGCTGCAAAGCACCCGGAAGTTAACCAAGCGGCCGTCGAACGATACAATACGAGCGGTAATAGACATACACGGTCTTACCACAAAAAATATTTTAAGCACGAGATAAACATGTGTTTAGTTAGTCACTGTCTAAATTGTTAAACACTGTTAGGCGGGTGTTTAACTTTCTGTACTACAAAACGACGTTTAGCAACTGTCTACCAAGACAGTGTTTAACTTCATGTTTTCTTTACATCTCTAGTAACACTGAACAACATTCATTCATCTCGGTCCCCATTCGTTCTGAACCGTTTCGTTTTATGCAAACATTATTCGAACACATTTCAGTGGTTTCCGAATTACAATGAAATTTAATTAAAAATATAATATAAATTAACCTGTGTTATGTTTTTCTCTATAATTTATTGATTTAATGTACACAAATCAAAATATTTTCGATTATTTCTTAAGACCTTGTTTCCATAGCATACTTGCAACGGAAAAGGAACGTAATTTACGTTTGACGTTACTAAATTGATGAGCGACTTGGTTTTGTTTGGCGCGAGGCGCGAGTTTTACGTTACGTACAATATCTTCCTCTCTGCGAGTTTTATTCTTGTTTTCATTAGTTTCGACAATAGACGGACTCTGGGCCCTCGCGTGCCGCGCGGGGGCGCAACCGGGACATGATGCCAAGATGATGATGATCAGTTTCGACAATAAACTTATATTAATAGTAATATAGAGAAGGGGTATTTAAAGACCAGACTATCTTACCTATATCTAAAATATTTTTCATTATAATATTCAAATGGAATAATTCGCTCACGGTATACTATGTCTCGAAAAGTATATTAAGTCTTCCTCATCTATAAAATATATCAAATCCAAAAAATCCATGACCGTACTCAAAAATTTAACCCGCCACGAGTAGACACGATGAAAGAAGAACGAAGACACCAAAAATGCCACCATACATAAAGTTAGACACGTGCTAAACCACCATCTGGCAGTGTCTAAAGTTAAACATGGTTTAACAATTGCTTAACTCTAGACAACCGTTAGACACACTTTTATGGTACGACGTTTACTAAACATGTGTTCAACAGATGTCTAACCCTTGTTTAACTTTTTTGTGGTAAGACTGACAGAGTCGGCGCTATGCGGAGAAACATTAATAGCCAGGGATAGTGATCTGAGTACCGTTCCATTGGTTTCGTAAAAAAATCCGTCTTTGCTATACTTAAATACGTATACGTGTCCAAATTGTCGCGCAAAGCTTTTTCATGAGGAAACAGCTTGTAAGATGGCGTGTTGTGGTCAAGGAGCCTACAATGTTCAAAATTTTAATCCATTAACGGAAGAATATTATTCTCATTCGGACTTTTTGCGCAGGTCACGCGCGTATAACTTATTTGCGTTTTCGGCATTAGGTGTTTCGCATGGCTGCCTACAACAGCCTCAGGGTTTAAATTTTCTAAAGATTCAAGGCCGGGTGTACCTGATTTCTTTAAAAACATGTCGTACTACATTCACGATGGTAATGCACGCGAACAACAAACTTAAAATCTTACACTTGATATAGGAGTGATTCGTAGCATCTCTAATTAGTTGCACAATGTTTGAGTGTTTTAAACGGCTTCACCGTAAATCATTTTCAAATGCTCATTTAATATTTGAACAGACTTCACTTCGCTCACACGAGAATGTGTTAGGGGACATGCCAACGGGCAATGAAGTAGCAGCTGTGATTAGCACAGAAGCGGAAGCATTTACACCACACATTTCAGTTTGGAAACATGGGAGTAGCCCGCATTTTGTTGCGGGCTTGCAAGCTTTTAAAATGGGGATTTCTTAAATCCCCATTTTAAAAGCTTGCAATATCCATTGCTCTATCCACCTGGCAATCCCGGTTGGTATCCTGGCATGAAAGATAATAGTAGGTATAAATTAACTCAGTTCAAATATGTTCGTTGTTTGTTGCTGTAAGAACCGAGTTTTTCACAACTCAACCGTTTATCTGAAGAGTGGATTATAGATTTGTTCAATCTAATTAGTGAGGAACGTCTTTGATTTTTATCCAACCAGCAAGTACCACTGCGATCGGCACCTCTTTTAGAGTTAATTGGGGACGAAACCGTTCAGGGCGAAGGCGGCGTTGTACCCGGAAAATTTTACCCTGTACTTTTACCTGAGGTCCACGGTATATGAAACTGAAATACCTCGATTCGAAGGCTTTGGTTAACAGATTAGGCACCCCTTCATTTTTTGTAACAATTACATGTAATCCAAAATGGCCTGAAATTGCCAACTCTGTCCCTGAAGCAAATAAAAATCCACTTATTTGTGCGTGAGTATTTGAGCTTAAATTGCCTGAAACTGGTTTGGCAAATCTGTATACATTATGTACGTAATAGAATATCAAAAAAGAGGACTACCGCATGCCCACATTTGCTTCCGTGTACAAAGGGAGGTCCTGAGCAAAACATTGACATTGACAAGTTTGTCAGAGCGGATATTCCTTTCGAATCTGAAGGCCGACTTAGATAAATCGTTCTCAATAACATGATCCACGGTCCTTGTGGTGAAAAGTACAGAACCGACCTCCCCTGCTGGGATAAAGAAAAAAAGTCATGTTTCGAAATTTTTCCCCAAGCGCGAGACTGACACGACATACACGGACGATAGGGGTTTCATAAATTTAAAACGCAAAAGTAAAAACGAAGGTACCATTAAGTATCGAGGTAGAGAGGTTCAAGTGAACGATACGTGGTTAGTTCCATACAACGCCGCTCTTCTTTTGAGATAGAATTGCCATATCCACGTCGAAGTGGCAACGGCCACTGGCGTTGTTAAATAAATTTTTAAATACATTACCAAAGGTGCTGATCACTCTAGGGTCATGGTTGTATTAGAACAAGATGCAAACAATGAGATTAAAAATTACTTCACTAAAAGATATTTACGCTCTTGTGAAGCGACGCGCGACGTGGAGAATATTAGAATTCGACATAGTTGTACAACTAAGTGTGCACCTCGAAAATCAACAAACTATATATTTCAAAAAGGGATGAGAAACTGAATCCGCCACTCGCGCAAACTCCGATTTAATAACGTATTTTAATAGACCGACCGGAAGCGAATTCGATTCGATGACTTATGCGGAATTTTATGAGAATTATATTGTACACGCAACGCGGCCACGCAATAAAACGACAACCGGGTAAACTCGTCGCGCGTCTCTTTTTCGTCGCGCCCAATAGAGGTGAACAATTCTTTTTGCGCGTTCTTTTAAATTCATATTCCTGCCGAGGTTAAAGGGACCTCCTTAATTTGGGTGGTCCGTCGTGTACCACATTCCAGGAAGCTAAAGCCGTCGGGCTCGCGAACGACGAGACAGAGTACGAAGGGGCTATGTCCGAAGCTTGTAGCCTTTTCCCCGGACCACGGTTGCGTAACTTTTTCGTTCTGCTGGCTGTAAACGGGATTCCTGTAGCTTCTGTGTGGTCTAAATTCCAGGACCAAATAACCGAAGACTTTATACGTCGTCGGGAAAATAACAATGTGGAAGTAGCTTATAACTCGTGTCTTGTTGCGATCGATCGTCTCTTGCGCAAACACGGAACTCGCCTTGTCGAACAGGGCCTTCCTAATGCTGTAGACAACACCACGGAATTAGGTCACTCGGACGATAGGGGTGCTTTGCTGACCCAAGTGCAATTAAAGTTACCCTCTGTATATGGGTTTTCATGGCAATGTTCTAAAGAACCATAATAACCATAAACCAAAACTCATATACAGGGATCACTTATTGCATTCTAGCGTTGGGTGTCAGCTAGGTGACTCGCTCGGGCCGGCTATCTTTGGTCTGACGACCCACCCCATTTTAATGAAACTGAAATCAAAATTTTATGTATATGCGACAACAGTGCTGGAGGACCTACAACTCCTCATTCGCGAAATTGGCTCTATTGGCTTAGAGCTAAATTTAGCCAAGTGTAAGTTGTATATCCCAGACACATGCCCAGATAAAAATACTATCGCGTCATTATTCAATACCCTGGCGCCGAACATCTCCTTTGTCAACAAGAGCACGCTTCACTTCCTAGGTGCCCCAATTTTTGACGAATCTTTTCCCCCTTTGTTATTCTACGATTTTGTCTCTTTGTCCCCCAGTTTACGTATGTTTTACGGTGCTGTCAGTTATGGAAACACCCTGATTTACTTTTTCGACTCGACAGCACCATTAAACATTTATTAACGACGTTCCTTAATTTAAATTTCGAAGACAATGCTTGGCCTCTCTACCCGTCAGGTTTGGTGATCTGGGCATCAGAAAAATATCTAGTATTTTCTTACCTGCTTTCCTGTCCTCTGTACACAGCACGTGTATGTTGGTAGATAAGATCTTGGGCACGTCTACCAACGCGTGTGACGTGGCATACATGACAGAGGCCAGGAATTCATGGACTTTAGCCTGCCCGAGGACTGCATATCCGTCCACCCCTTCGTCACAGAAACTTTAGGACGAACCACTCTGCAGCTTGGTGCGGGATAATCTGGTTAATACGTCAACTGATCCTGCTGTGCGTGCCCGCCTCCTGGCCGTCGGCGAATGGGAGTCAGGCCTATGGCTTCAGTCACTTCCATCAGCCACTATTGGCACCCTGCTGGATAGTCCCACATTTAGAGTTGCCACGGCCCTTCGCCTTGGTGTTCCCTTCGTAGCCCGTCATGGGTGCAGTTGTGGCCATGCAGTGTCGCAACTTGGGCATCACGGGTTGTCGTGTTGCAGGAGCGCCGGGTGCTTTTCGAGGCCTACAGAACTGAACGACATCATCCGTCGGGTCTTTACTGCTGGTTATCCCGCCATCCTGGAGCCAAATGGACTGGCGAGAGACGACGGAAAAAGGCCTGACGGTATGACGCTCGTGCCTTGGCTCAGTTGGCTGCATTTGGCAAAAGATTAAGTTCCGCTATCTACGCAATAAAAAGAATAAGGAACCTTACAAATATTGAAATAGCCAGAACTGTGTATTTCAGCTACTTCCATAGCATTATGTCCTATGGTCTTATGTTGTGGGGTACTGCGGCTGAGATTCACGATATCTTTGTGTTACAAAAACGGGCCATCAGGTTTATTTACAGTTTGGGTCCACGAGTCTCATTAAAAGAACTTTTTAAAGAAATAGGTATTCCAACTGTGGCGTCCCAGTATATATATTTTAACTTGATACACACTTACAAAAACATTGATTTCTATTCCAAAAACTCAGACAAACATAGTTATTACACTCGACACAGGAAAAGGCTGGCGGTGGAGCGCTTCCGACTGTCCAAGGTCAAATCCTGCTACATTGGCCACTGTGTTCCTTTCTTTAATAAGTTACCAGAGGAAGTTCAGAGATTGCCTTTCAATGAATTTAAGTCTTTTACTAAAAAAGTATTACTGAAGAAAGCATATTACAAAATAAATGATTATATTGAAGACAAACATCCCTGGGTTTAGTTTAGTAGTTATCAAGCCGTTTCAGGTTACTTGTGCAACCTGAAATAAGTAATATTATTATGTTCATTATTTAATTCTAATTATACATGTTGACATTCATATAGTAGTTTATGCAAATGTCATATAAAAGGGGGTATTAAAACATGAGTGTCTGTTTATCATACGAGGCGTAGCCGAGTATGATAATAGTTTGACACGAGTGTTTTAATACCTAATTATATGCAGTTGCATACACTACTTTATCTACACTCATATTTTTATGTTTAAATATCGTACCTATAATTTTCTCAACTTTGCTGAAAGTAAGCTGCGAGTCAGTTCTGTTGTATCTACGCGTCGAGGATATCAAGCGAAATTTACTTCACTGCTTTCACATTTATCTATTTATTTGCTTCAAACAAGAAAAAACATTCACAAACACAAATTACAACAATTAGAAAAAATATTCTGTTTAGCGGGAAAATAATTCCAAATGTACACAATCACAACCACAGACTATGAACTGATCACAAATATAAACAGGAATTTTGAATTTGTTGAAGACATTTATGTATTCAGCCAACATTAAGCCGTGTCCAGGCGCCCGACAAAAATTTAAAAAAGAAAAGTGTTGCATAATGATTAAAAAGTTATTTTTCGATACAGCTGTAATGAAAATAGTATGGGAAATGCTGTATCGAAAAGTAATTTTTTAAATTTTTATAGACTGGCGTGAAAAAAGTGTATCCTTAAACAACTGTTTTCGAATATGTAATTGGAACATTACGCTATAAGTGTAGATAAAATATATTATTGTCTTTGACATTGAATCATTAGGGGTAATTTCAATTTGATCATTTAATTTATTTATTGTATTATAATTTGAGTGAATAGGCTATTGACATAAGTAGTATTATAACATTTGATTAATTGATTATGTATTTGGTCGGATTTGAATGTAATTAATTTAGAAAGTGAAAACTTACGTAAATTCCTTTGTGTCATGCATCATGTGTTACCGAAATCTCAAATAATAAGTAAAAATGTTCATACATTACAGGACTCATTCCCTGTTATTGTATTTCCGTCATAAACGAGCTAAAATGTAAATGCACTGTACATTAGGTTATGTTTACATTAATGAATTGTAACACATATTCACAGGTATGAAGTATGTACCGACCGGAAAATACGTAATGGTTGTAATTTAACCATTAATTGTCACAAATATCACCTTCGATATATTTTTATTTCGTGTTTGTATTAGTATTTGTTTTGTTTGTGTACGGAAAGAAAACGCGGCGCTGCAATAGCGATGTGCCGAGTACGGTTTGACTCGAGTCAGACTCGATTCCTGCTTTGGACTCGCTTACTCGAATACCAATTTATTTTGATTCGAGTACTCGAGTGCCGGACTCGATTCCGGTACTCGAGAAGAATCGATTCGTACTTGCTAACTCGATTCTACTTATGCGAGTCCAACTGACTCGAGTCTAGTATACGAGTTTTGTTAACTCGCTCGTACTCGCAAACTGTTTACTTAAGCAATGAAGTGGCGCGGGTCTAACAATACAAACAAGTTTGAACCTGCAACTTTTTGTTTTGATTTGTTTGTTTTGTGTCAGTTAGCAGTTATTTTGTGTCAGTTAGCAGTTATTGTTAGTACTGAGTAAATTGATTTAATTGTTTTTTAATACTAGAAGTGAAGTGATTTGATTGTAATTAACTTTATTATATAATGGCGCCGAAAAAAACCTCAGGTGTATGGAAGTGTTTTGAGAAAGTGAACGACGATAAAATAAAGTGCAAAAACTGTGACTCCGTATTTAAAGATTTCAAAAACACAACTAATTTGTTAAAGCACCTAAAAAAGTAGCGTCTCTCTTGCGTAGCCTTTCTTTGGCAAGAAAGGCTACGCAAGAGATGCTTAAAGTAACAGATTACATTGCTTTGACAACAGACTTGTGGACCTCCGATAGCATCAAAAGTTACATGACCCTGACGGTTCATTTCATTTATGACGGCAAATTTAAAAGTTTAACGTTATCCACCAGGGAAATTAAGGATACCCATACATCAGAAAATATAGCTCGAGAAATGAAAGATATATGTGAAACCGAATGGAACATTTTGGACAAAATCATTTGCGTTACAACTGATAATGCGGCTAATATAAAAAAGGCTGTTGTTGATATTTTGCAAAAACGTCACCACAGTTGTGCAGCTCATACTTTAAACTTGGTGGTTCAAGATACCATCAAAGACAATGAACTATTAATTCGATTGATTGAAAAGTGCCGAGCAATAGTAGCCTATTTCAAAAGAAGCAATAATGCTGCATATCAATTAAAACAGGTTCAAGAACAAATGCAGCTGGAACCCTTAAAACTAAAACAAGATGTCCAGACCAGATGGAATTCGGTGTATTATATGCTGGAACGTCTCGATAAGGTCAAGATACCTCTTTCTGCTGCAATCTCTTCATTACCTGGCTGTCCAGATAATCTTAACGCTGACGAATGGACCGAGGTGCATGAGTTTGCGTGTTAAAACCTGTGGAACAAATGACGGGTATTATATCTGGCGAGCAATATCCAACGTTATCCTGCATTATACCTCTTATTCGAGGCGTACAAACAGCACTAAGAAGTTGCAGATCTAATTCCGAAGTCGCTAGCAGATTAAACATAAAATTACTGGATGTTTTCGATAGAAGATTTGGCGGTCATGAGATTAACAAAACTGTTGCTAAAGCAACATTCATGGATCCAAGATTTAAGAAAGCTGGTTTTGGCGTCGAGAAAAATTTGTTGTTGACGAGTTGATGATATTGGAAACACAGGAATCTCAAGCTCAATTGCAGACCGTGCCAAATAGATCTCTACTGCCATCTACTTCACGTCTCGAAACACCTACAACTTCATCTTCAGATTCCCAGCAGATAACTTCAGAGGTGACTGGCGACAATTTATGGGAGCATCTAGATAAAAGGGTGTTGGAGTTTTCAAGCAAGGAAAACCCCACAACATCAGCAATTATTAAGGTGAAACAGTACGTAGAGCTACCGTATTTGGATAGAAAAGCCAATCCACTCAAATTTTGGGAACTTCGCAAAATCACCAATAGAGGCCTATATAAAATAGCTTTAAAGTATTTATGTATTCCAGCCACTTCTGTGCCTTCGGAACGAGTTTTCTCCAAGGCTGGACTTTTATGTAACCAACGCCGCAATAGACTGGAGTCTAAGAAGATTGACCAAATCCTTTTTTTGAATAGTTATTTCAAATAACTTTTATTATCTTGTCTCTATTTTGTTTTATATATATTAATTTAGTTATGTACGGATTGACTGTGAGTACAGTTTAGGTAGCTTAGATGGATACCTTCCTAAATGTTATATTCTGAGCTATTGAGTTTATGTATCTACTTTTTGTAAAATTAAAATGGTTTGCTGATGTAAATTTTAATGCTTACTATTTTTACCTTAATAGTATCTGTCTAGTGTTTAGATCTATAGGATTATTTAAAGCTATCTCAAATGACTAAGAAATAATTAATAGTATCTAGTCTACGACGTGAATAAATTTGATTATGTTGTATTATGGTTGTTTGTTTATCTCTATAGAACTCCTACGCTCTATGTTTTTATTTAATGTTTTTAATTATCTTTCATTAAAAAATAATTTAAACAAAATTTAACGGACTTCAAAACACAAACGAAATAACTGAAAAGGGATAAATAATAACTTAGATACATAAATATTTAAAATCATGAAGCGTGGGTTTCTTCATAATCGGATATGAGCAATATTTCTTTTGAGGTCGATGCCAACCGCAACATTAGGAAGAAAGGACTCGGTAATGAGGGTTGATTCGAGTCCAGCCGGAATTCAAATACTGACTCGAGTCCAGCCGGACTCGAGTCAGTATTCGAATACCAAACATAGAATTCGAGTAGAGGGAATCGAGTCATGATTCGAATACCGTATAAACTGACTCGAGTCAACTCGATCCACCAAAACGGCGACTCGGCACATCACTACGCTGCAACGTGAGCCGATGATCCGGGCGGTAAATCAAACTGTCAAAGTGACAGTGGCAGTCACTCAACCCAATCCTAGGACCAATAATATCTGGAATGCACCCAGTGTTCCAAAACAAACGGCTCAATGTTGCCACGGGCGGCGGCCTCATTTTTCTCAAATGTATTTATTGTGTTATTTGTATTTTCTATGACGTTCATAAGAGTTAAATTGTAAGACCTAAATTGAATAAAATTATTTGACTTTGACTTGGATATGTGTCGGTCTTTGGTTTGGGACGCTACCTGTGTCGATACCCTTGCACCGTCACATATTCCATCCACGAGCGTCAATGCCGTTTCCACTGTCGCTTTGGCAGAAAATTTAAACGGCGCAAATATGCTGGTCTCAGCGGAGATAATCTATTTGTGCCGTTTGGCGTAAATACATTGGGGCGTGGGGTCCAGGCGTTCATACTCTCTTCAAAGAGTTGTCCAAGCGCCTGGTTAACGCTTCGCACGACCAAAAGGCTGGCCAATACCTTGGCCAAAGGTTCAGCCTCGCGATACAGCGAGGCAATGCAGCCAGTTTTTTGGGAACAATTTTCTATAGTTAATTGTTCATGTTTAAAATATTGCCTTTTGTAAAGTAAATTTTTCCGCGCGTTATATTTTGATTATATCATTGTTGGAAACTTATACGTTGTGAGCCCTTGTTTATTAAGCGAAAGTGAAATGATAGTGTATGTAAAAAAATATCAGTACCTACTGGAAACGGGTGAAAGCCTTACATGGATGGAAGTGATGAGTTATGGTGTGATTACTGTCAGGTATGCATCATGATAACACAATGTATTCAACCTTAAGTATTAATCCAATTTCAAAGTAATAGGTAATGCTCACTTGGTCTTTGAAGATTTGTATACAATCTTGACTCAAATCGAAGCTATATTAAATTCGAGACCCCTAACCCCATTATTTCACGATATTCATGACGTGACGCCACTGACTGCAGGACACGTTTTGGTGGAGCGACCTCTAACCGCTTTGCCGACGCCAACGCTTGTCGACGCCAATAGTACTCATATTACAAGATTTGAAAGATTGGAACAGATGGGCCAATAGTTTTGGATCAGATGGCAGAAAGAGTATCTCGCAGAATTCCAGCAAATAATAAAGTAGCGTGTCTTAAAAGACAAGACGGAACTCTTGTCTTAATCAAAGAAGATGCTATCCCGCCTATGAAGTGGAGTTTAGGAAGAGTTGTGAAGAATTACCCTGATGGTATCAACAGAGTTGCAGATGTGCGAACAACTAAGGGTGTAATCAGACGCGCCTTCAACAGAATCTGCCCTTTCCCGCAGCAAATGAATGATTTAGAGTTGGAAGACCAGTCTCCCAACGGCGGCGGGCATGTTGGAAATACGAAGGGTCACGTGACCCGCGACTTGCGCTGTCCGCGGCCGCAGCCCCCGTCCCGCGGACCTCCCCACTCGGAAGCAGCACTCAGCCGAGGATAGATCGCCTTTTATTGTTCATTTTTAATTTCAATGCATGTAACCAAATTAACTTCGAAATACAGTCCATTATCAGTTCAAGAGTTGATTTATTGAAGAGTCACATAATCCAAACCACTATATTTAGGGATTTATTCTTCAATATAATAGAGGACTACGAAGATCAAGTAGACGACGAAGAAGTTATTGTGACAGCAAAATGTATAACTTGTTTTAACCCGGCGTCTGTATGGTAGAAAATCGGTACAAGGACTGTAAGGTGGGTCAATATAACCCGGAGTATGAAAATGGTTTAATTCTTAATATTTCAATTAATTTTTGTTAATGATATATTAAAACAGTTTAAGTGATGTTCAAATTACTATATTTTGATGAAAAACAATAAAAAGTCATACAATATTAGGAACTTGTTACGTATTTTCGAAAGCTCTATAAAATCTATAACAAAATATTTAACTTTTGTAATCTTACTAACAAATAAACAAAATTATAACTTATTAATATTTTTTTTTACTTTTTAGAATACCTAATGTAAGGTCTTTAAGAAACTTTACGTTAAATTTAACAGAAATTTTAAAACTAATTAAATTTTCAATAAAAAGAGTCAGTATCTACATTTGCATATCCATCGTAGTAAGAAATTATGTAGACGGACAATCTTCTTACAATTTAGACAGGCAGCACATATTTGGCACCATTTTTGAACTACGTGAATTTCAGTTTGTGACCCCTCTGAAGGTTCTCCAGTAAATTATCTTATTGTCTTGCGCATTTCTCTAGACAAACGAAACACATCTTTGCAGGCGTTCAAGTGATCGCCTAGAATTCTCTTCTAAGCCAAGTAAACCAGTAAAAATAGTCTTTTGGATTTTTATTTTTACGAAACAGTACTCACACTTGTCAAATTATGATCCTTGAGAAGGTGTAGCATTAGCTAGTGACTAGTAAACCAATCATCAAATAAATAAATGCATAAACGTAATTAGCACAAAAAGGTTACATCGAATGTATGGTTGGGTCATATTAACCCCGTTTGATCTTTGACTGCTTGTAACTCCCTGTACAGGGCCACAGCGACTGAGCTGATGCAAGAACCGAAAGGGGAGGGGTATTAACTGCAGCTACTGAAAACCACTGCAACTTCAAACTATTACTATACTATAAAACTATGAAATACGACTAAAATATTTGTATTGTACAATGTTTTATCAAATGCGGTCCTACTATAAATAGCACCTGTATATTATATGTCAAAGCAAAATATGGTTTGGATTTAGGACAAGGAGGTTCATCTTCAGATGATGGCTTTTAATTATCTACTTCATCATATGTTTTTTCATCATATTAAAAAGTACTAAGCCCATTTTGATACAGTTTATAAGGGACAATCATTCTTCTTTTAATTCTAGAGTAATAAATTTAAAAAAATATATTTTTAGGAGATAGGATAGTAGGATGTGAAGTGTAGTTGGTAAATGTTGCGCAAGGGTCTCGGATTCGATCCCCAGGCAGGCACATATTGAGTTAATTAATGTTGTAGATATAAAAATCGGCCTATCTATAAATAATATTAATATGAAGTACAAATTATGATTTCGGGCTACCACCACCACAGTCCCTGCCGTCGTTGTCGTCGTCGTCGACTACGCTTGCAGACACGACAGAACAATTCGATATGATACATTATGTAAATGAGTATCTGGCGAGACTGCCACCCGTTACAGAATACAAAAGCTTCTAATAACCAAAATTTATTAGAATAACCAAATTTTATACCGTCGCTACACATCGTGATATTCTTAAATGGCTGGCGGTTTCGCCAATATTCATCGGGATTATCATACACTATGCCAGGCAGCGCGTAGGCCAACATTCGAGGTATAAATACTTTAAATTTATTTTTGTGAATATACTATTGTTTCAAATTTTGTTAACAATTTTTATACATCATAGATTTTACCCTATAGTTTTTTATTTTATTAAAAAAAATTATAATCTTAACCCTAATGTCTACCTTCATTCTAGAGCAATGGTATGAAATATTAAAAACACGCTGAATAGGTTTTATAAAACCTTTATTAAAATTGATACTACTCCAGAATTTTTTTCATTTAATAATTTCACCGCTGCCATCAAATGGTAATGTTGACATGCATGTATTAGTAATATCAACTATAATTTAATTTATAATGATTTCATCGTGACTACAATATTTTGTACGCCACTAACCAGGCTGGAACTAAAAATGTGTAAGATCTAATTGTACTTATGTCTACAAATAAACGATTTGATTTGATTTGATTTAAACGGCTTTAGCGTGAAACATTATCAAATGCTCATTTACTATTTGAACAGACTTCACGTCATGTCTGTTTATTGGATTGTGGTGAGACCATGCCAAGGCAATGAAGTAGCAGCTGTAATTAGAACAGCAGCGGAACAATTTGCACCGTACTGCATTGCAGCTTGGGAACATGAGAGTAGACCGTGTTGATTTGTTAAATCCTCATTTCGAAAGTTTCCAATATCCATTGCTCTATCCACATGGCAATCCCGGTTGGTATCCTGTCATGAGAGATAATAGTTGGAATATATTAACTCAGTTAAAATATGTTCGTTGTTTGTTGCTGTAAGAACCGAGTTTTTCACAACTCAACATAGACATAGACAGTAATTTATTCGGATCCCCATTACGTCCTTAATCTATGTCAGAATGCACTTGGAGAAGAAACATTAGGATTAACCATAAATATCCTTTTGAGGAATTGTTAAGAGCAATACTTTATGTGTATAAAGCAGAGTAAATTACCCTTTACCGCATAGCGGTCTTTATATGAGCCACACCATATTTCAGTTGTTTAAAGATATAACTATTTAAAATTTACATCTTTTTCGGCTTTTAGGATCGAATAAGACCCGTACCAGTCTCAAACATACCTCTAATTCCATCTGTAGGCAAAATGAGGAAATAAATTCTAACTTTGAAACCGAGCGACAGGATTTTTCTTGCATAAAATTTTTGTTTAAAGTGGTTTTATTTGTGGAAAAAAATAAGTAAGAGTTTGCTGAGAATCCTTAATATTGACATAAGGTAAGATTTGAGTATTTTTTATCAGTTTTGTATAAATTATTCTAAAATTTTAGTATGTACTGTAGCATGTGTGCTCGGGCAGGCCCTAGGTTAGGACGGATCCCAAGACAGGAAGGCGTTTGGAGGCCTCATGCCTGGAGGGGCTTTAGGTTAAGTAGGCTTCCGGGTAAGGTTGCTGCTCCCATAGAGCAGCCGGGGCTTTAATCAGTTAAGCAGGTTGAAACATGTAGGAAGGAGGTCGGTTAGCTTGGATAGTTCGGAGCAAGCAGAACTTGGGTCTTTGGCCTGTCTCTATGAGCACACATCGCACTGGCTAGGCAGGAATTCAAATGGGTTCCATTTGAATTAGACGTAAGATGTCTTATGTATTTTATATGATTCTTGAGTTTACTTTCAGACAGCATGCACCTGGTATAATTGGGAAGCAAAACCTAAAACTGAGGCATGTCACAAAGTTTACAGAAAAGTCTCAGAAATATGGGAGGTAACTATGAATATTGAACAAAAGGGTGTAATACTTAAAAAGGTACTCAATACAAATAACCCAACATACAACCTTGGGGGTGCAGATCTTTCAGGTGTTAGGGATTTCCCTATGGCCATATCTTCAATGATGCATGAAAATGTATTCCTTAAGAATAGTATTGTTATAAAAAATGGGCAATACTATGAAGTTGATGCTGCAGACCAAAACTACCCACAACAAAACATGGTTGGTGATTTCCAACTATCATTAGATCACTTGTCACGGATCTTATATACCAGCACCCCCACCATACAGATTGATTACTGTAATGCAGTAGTGGATTACAGTTCACCAGCAATAAGTAGATTAGAAGAAATAGGGAGGCCATTACCCACTGAAACAATAATTACTAATGGTGCCCACATCCTTAAAAGAGAAATAGGTATATATGCCACTTTGAACATGATGTTAGGTAGTTTTGAACTTGAATCACTCCATGTTTCACCAAGCCATTGTAAAATAAATGTTGAAATGAGTTATGCATGCACTGGATGTACCCATAAGCCTAAAATGATATTAAAGGCATATGATATCAAGTCAGAAGGACTTGTATCCTATGAGAGCAATTGCACATGGGACCAAAAGTTCATCAGCTGCAATCCAGAACCATATATATATACTAAATACTATTATTAATAATAGTATTTAGTTTACTTGTGTGCACTTCCTATGCCTAAATGCTGACTTACGGTTTCATTGACTCCAAGGTTTGCTGGTAGAAAACTCAACTGTTGAGTTAAGCTCGCCTTTGTACTTAAGTTACCTTCTGTTAATTTATATTTATTATTTTGTGTACAATAAAGAATAAGAATAAGAATAAGAATATAATGACTTTGGTAAATGATGATAAGAGCTGCATGCTTCATATGCCAACACTAAACCAAACCATTAGCATAGGTTTCGACTATATATTTGAGGGAGAATTGAAGATGCTCAAAACTTACCACTCAGAATCTGAGGGTGGCAGCAGCACGCAGGGAAATAAATCAATTCAGAACTGAATCATGATGAAAATAACATTTATGCTTTTCTATGCCATATGGTTGGTAACTGGAGAAGTACATGTTAAAGATGGGATACTTGAAATTGACGACTACGTGAACTGTGAAATGGACATAAATGATGAAAAGTTAAATATCACCATCGAAGGTGGGAGATATACTTACGACAAGGTGGCAATTGGACTGATCAAATAGAAGTGCGATAATGAATATGGATCTAAAATATTCAATGTGAAATGTAGATCTTGCGGATTTTACTGTTCGTACAACCAACAATTCATTGGCTGCAGATCTTCAATTGTTCCTACATTCTTTGGAATCATTATATCAATATTCATAATGTTGATAACAGGGTTGCTGCTCAGGAAAAGGATTACTTCAGTATACAATAGAGCCATGAATAAGATTATAATGTTTGTGCTCACTATTAATGACAGGAAAAGGGTGAAGAGGGTTATGAGGTTGAACAAAATGACTGGAACTCAGCATCCCATATTATTCAGGAAGATACAAGTTTCAGATGGCAATCTAATGGAAATGATTATACAGTATAGATTGGCATTGAGGCTCAAAGTTACTGGAGATGAACCTTTATATGAAGAGTTAGTCAATGGAAAGGATGCAAATAAATTCTCACGTAACCTTGAAGAACTAGAAAGGCAAGTGAGGTACAACTTTGTCTTTTTCGGAAGACATTTTGAAGATTTTGAAAGTTAGTATTAGAACTGTTTGTCAAAAAATTTAACAAAAATTGTCAAAATCAGGAAGACATCGAGAACGTTTTTTAAATGCAAATTCTGCGTGGTTGAAAGAAAATATATCGCTTCCAGACGTTGTCACTAGCGCTATTGAAGTTATCGCACTTCCGTCAACGAGTAATCGGACCGGAAGACCACGAAAAGACTTTGAAAGCTCCAGCAAAAGAACAAAAAGACGGCGAATCAAACATGTCCTTGAAATATCAAGTCAGGAAGAAATATCGATGGCAACCGAAGCCCGGCTTCGAAGAGAAGGAAAAAGAGATTCCGCAGCTATTGTTAGAGAGCTATTTCTATTCGCCTAAAAGAGGTACTTCGATTAAGAAAGCGCGTAAAATTTTTGGAAGCCCTAGAAATATTGGATTGTCGGAAGATCAAGCTCTCGCACTAACGATTGATGCGAATCTAACGACCCGTCAATATAATGTGATACGCCAGCAAGCAAAAAATCTTGGCAGCAAGCTGTACCCTCTGTATTACAAAGTTAAAGCGGCAAAGCAGCTTTGCTACCCTCAGGAAATTGATGTGACTGAAACGCACGCCGAAATTAAGCTGCAGTCTTTAGTGGACCACACTGTAAAAAGATTATGCACGGCTCAAGAAGAGACCCTGAAAACAATTACTGATTTAAGGTTTTTAAATTTTATTTTAAATGGGGTTGTGATGGAGCGGAGCAAAATCGGTACAAACAAAAGTTTTTGGTACAACAATGCAGTGATGAAAGTTTATTTAGCATATCAATGGTGCCTATTCAAATGATTTCAGAAAATGACCAAGGCAATCAAAATATTGTGTGGCAGAACCCTTCACCATCATCGACAAGATATTGTCGTCCCATCAAGTTTGTATTTGGCAAGGAAACAGTAGATCTCATTAGAAGTGAAGTTGATAAAATAGAACAACAAGTAGCTTTACTGACACCCACTAAAATAATAATAAATGGCACAGAAGTCTTAGTAAAGGCAACAATGGTTTTGTGCATGATAGATGGTAAAATTTGCAATGCCCTAACTGCATGTGCATCCACACAGAAATGCTATTTATGTGGTGCCAAACCCATAGAAATGAACAATGAAAGGCTCATCTTAGATAAGACTGTAGATAGCAGTTTTGTTTCTCTGGGCCTCTCACCTCTGCATGCATGGATACGATTTTTTAAATGCATCTTGCATATTTCTTATCGTCTCGATATAAAATCATGGCAGGCGAGAGGTGCTGAGAACAAAAACAAAGTCACTGAAAGGAAGAAATTAATACAAGAAAAGTTCAGAAGTGAGTTGGATTTACTATTAGATATGCCAAAACAACAGACAGGAAACATTAATGACGGGAACACGGCCCGCAAATTTTTTCGGAACGCTGAAAAGTCTGCCGAAATCACTGGTGTAAATATTGAGCTTATTAAGCGCTTCCGTGTTTTTTTGGAGTCTATTAATAGTGGATTTCCAATCAACCTCGATAAATTCCAAGAATACGCGAAGGCCACAAGAGAATTATACATTAAGGAGTATTCATGGTACTCAATGCCAGGAAGTGTTCATAAAATTATTTTCCACGGAAAAGACATAATTTCTTCTTGTGTTCTTCCAATTGGTCAACTGTCGGAAGAAGCACAAGAAGCTAGAAATAAGCACAATAGAAAATTCAGAGAATTATTTACAAGGAAGACGTCTAGGATTGATAAAACACAGATTTGATTTATAGACTGCTGATCACATCAGATCCATTCATTGCAAGCTTATGTGCTCCTCCAAAAACAAAGCATAGCCAAATAAGTCATGAAGTATGCCAGCTTTTAAAAGCTCCAGAAATTGAATATAGTGACATCCAATCTCCACAATCTGATATCGATTCCGAAGAATGTGATAGCAGCGATTCTAAATCTCTAAATTTTATATCGTGTTTTTTTTTTTGGTTTTATATGTTATTTCGGTTTTCTTTTATATTTCGGCATCTTAAACTGTCGACTATTCTACACAAGCAAAAAGTTATGTTATAATATTATCTAACGAGTTAATTACTTCGCCTGTGAAAATTAATGCCTCTATCTCAAATAATAATACAAGCCAACTGTCAAGTGATTTATCGAAACATGCCTATAATAATGTAATTCTGACAAATTCTGACTCCTTTGTAATGAAAGATTTAGGTAATGTTTCTGACCTTGCTCCTGATTTGAGATGCACTGTTTTTAAAGATGGAACTAGTGGAGCCCACCAATGCAGTTCATGTCTTAGACCAGTTCACACTATTTGCGGGGTAACAAATGGTAATGAAGGTTACGGAGCAAATGTTCTGTGCTTTCTATGTAAACGAGAACAAGATATAAAATCAGAAAGGAGTAAATCACATCAAGGCGTAAAACGAGCAGCAGAAAAAATAATTAATTATACGATTAAGAAACTCCCAGCGCTAGGCATAGGAGACAGTATTTTTCAGAATGTTCCAAAAATTGATAGAGGGCCAATGGATGCTAAGAATATAACGGGAAAAATATTGGATATGAGACACGGCGTTTACCAAATTGGCACAAGTAATGGTGTTATCAAAAACTGGTTTTCTCAACAAGAATTGCAAATATCATCAAACAAATGCCTCGAAGAAAAACCACAGAATATAATATCATTAAGAGAAGCTGTATCCAAAGAATCTTCATTTGGTGGACAAGGTTTTAGCAAATGTTTGTGCAAGCCGGCTAAAAAGCAGTGCCAAAATAATCAATGAGCATGTTTTAAAAAAAAAGTTCTTTGTGGGTCGAAGTGTCACTCAAGTTTTAGTTTCTGTATTAGGTACTTTGTTACTAAAGTATTTCCTTTATTACTTTTTTATTTCCTTTTATTACATTTCCACTTGCTATTTAAATGTTTATGTTTTGAATATGTTGTGTCTTTGGGGTTTCAAGAAACATTACGAAATATTTTATTATACCTAACTATTTATCATGTAAACTAAATTATCATGTTTGTAAAAGTTTGATAATATTACTGTTTTTTAACTACACAAATACGTAAGTACTTTTTTAACTATTTTGAATATATTTCTTTATTTGGTTATTTGGCGTTATGTCTTTTAGGAAAGTATGATGAGAATGTAAGACTGAGACAAAGTACTGATTTATCTTATTATAATGTATGTGCCATATAGTTGATAGAAGTTTTATTGTTATAATTTACTCTTCTTATTTTAAGACTTCATAGTACCTGATTGCTTGAATAAAGTCTGATTCACTTAACCTGTGTCTTATGATGGTCACCCTACAACTATAACTAATGTCGAAATTATAACAATTGAACGAGTTGCCAAATTGCCTTCGTCATATTACATATCTGCGAGCGTTTTTAAACGGACGACGCCGTTTGTAAAAGGACAAATCATACCAAATTGCCTGCGACATATAAATATACATTATCTTGGCGTTAATGTCCCGGTTGTGCTCTCGCGCAAGAGCGCCCGGAGTCCGTCTTGACCATGATCCAGGATTTGGCAGGTCAGGTAATTACAGTGGAGCGACTGCCATCTGACCTCCATGACCTCCATTACCAGGGGAACCTGACCAGATTGGATCATGGTGACACATCCAGTCGCCTGAATGTGCAGGTTTCATCACGATGTTTTCCTTCACCGTAAGAGCATCGGTTAGTATTCAGCTAATGTACATAACTCAGAAAACAGTCATTGGTACATGGCCGGAGCGGAATTCGAACCCGAGACCTTTGGCTTACGAGTCGGATACTCTAACCGCTCGGCCACCGACGCTCTATGTATGTATAAATATCTTGGGTTAAAAATTACGTTTTATTTTTAGCTCTGACTGAGCAGCCGAGGGATGAGCCAGCGGATCTCGCTGCCGAGCCGGCATCCTCCGCTGCGCCAGGTACAGTTATTACTTCTAGCACAACGCGTTACCAACGCCACGATATAAAGTAACCGAAACTATAAAAGTGTTATTCTTCCAGAGCTGAAATTGTCGCTGCCGCCGGTGGGTCGCGTGCTTCCCGGAGGAGCTCCAGGCCGAGGCGTAACGGGCCAAGGCCAGACGAGCACTTGCCGGGCTGGGCGTACGAGCTGAGTTTCATGCTAACTCTAAGAGAACATTTTGGGCGCTAAAAATATGATAGGTCCATAGCAAAATCTCGTTAACAATATAAAAGAAAAATTCGCAAAAATTTAAGAATAGCGAATGTTTTCACCATCAGTTAGACAGTTTCTCCCGAAACTTTTATAATTATTGCATGTGTAGTAAAGAAAGGCTGAGAAAACCCGTGCAAAGCCAGGTTGGATAGCTAATAATAAATAACCGCATGAGTAGTAGATGTTATGGGCGACAGTTACCGCTCTTTATCAGGTGGATTGAATGCTCGTTTGTCACGGAATAGTTTAAAAATTATGATCTTGCAGCCCATAATCTCTGTACCAGCAATCCCCTGACATCTGCACCAGCAGTGTCTTGCAGCTCTTGGCTGAGCTGACTGCGCTGGATAGCTCGCTGTATAATATTATAATATTATAAAATGTTTTGGTATTTTTTCTTAATTTTAAGTTTATCTGTTATTAAATTAAATTGTAATAAACTTACAACTATCACATTGAGGGAGTGGTAACCCTTCCTGTAATAATACGCCGCTTCGTGCTCGTCTGGCCGCGATGTGGGTGCCATCGATACACCCAATCGTTTCCGGCATTCCAGTCATGTTCATGAAACTAGAAGGAATAGAATAAACAAATTATAATAAAGGTTGAAACACGTTTTAGGTCTGTCTCTGGAGCCGTTTGGCACCCCGTGATGTTATATTACATATATCAATTACGGTCAGAACCTATTTAAATTTACTGATAATTATTAATTATTTTTTTTAATTTATTTAAGTTTTTACTTCCAACTTTACCTACCCTTATTTAGTTATAACTATGTGAGAATCAACTTGCGAGTGGAAGTGAACAATAGGTATCCTATATCCAACCTCATGTGCTAAACTATTTCCATGCCGAATTTCATCAAAATTGGTGTAGTGATTAGCCGTGAGAGCATAGGTAACAGACAGCCAGACGAGAGTTAAATTCGCATTTATAATATTACTAACATTCCGCCTGCCTCGACTGTTGTACCTATATCGTGCGAGCTAGCCAGTGGAAGGGATTAAAAACTAGCGTAAGTTCATCCTAAGGTGCTAAACTATTTCCAAAATCAGTTCAGTGGTTTGGCCGTGCAATAGTAACAGACGGACAAGAGTTACTGTCACATTTTTAATATTAATTAGCAGCTCATAGTAAAAATACAGATACTAAATACTTAGACACTTACTCGGTCATAATCCTCTCCCTCCTTTCCCTCTGTGTAGGAAACTGTATATATTTAGCCAGTATTAAGCCGGAACTTAATACATTCGTGACTTCTTCCAATGCGTTACACAGAGCTGGCTGCGACATATTATGCACGAAAGAAGTCGCGACGCTGCGGTGGTATGAACCTCGCGCAAAGAAGCTCAAGGCTGCAAGAACATATACAATCATGAAAATATATATATATACGAGGGCCATTCAGAAACTAACCTCCGATTGGTCACAGTGCGGGTAGTGGGGGGAGTAGCGCGCCATCTGTGCATTCACGCGCTCAGCAGGTCAGTCGGCATCAAGCCGTAGTCGAGTGAGTGAGTTTTTGTGGCAGTTTGAAATGTGTGCTGCAATAGAAAAGCCCGCCAAATGTGAGGTGCGTGCTGTTATAAGGTTTTTTACAGCCAAAGGATACTCTGCAGCAGCTATTCATCGTGAGCTTTGTGCGGTGTACGGACCAAAAGTTATGAGTGAAGGAGTTGTCCGTGAATGGGTACGTTTATTTAAAAGTGGACGAGAAAACGTTCATGATGAAGAGAGGAGTGGTAGACCATCATTGGTGACTGACGAACTCGTTCAGACAGTTGATGCAAAAGTTCGTGAAAATCGACGTTTCACAATGGCGGAGTTGTCTACTGATTTTCCACAGATTTCTAAGACTCTTTTGTACGAGATAGTGACAGCAAGATTGGGTTACCGTAAGTTCTGTGCACGATGGGTGCCCAAAATTCTTACCGACCACCACAAAACTCAAAGAATGGCCTCTGCATTAGACTTTCTGTCACGTTATGAGGACGAAGAAGAACCATTGTTAAACAGAATCGTGGCCGGTGACGAAACCTGGATTAAGTACGTGAACCCTGAGACAAAAGAACAATCAAAGATGTGGGCACATTCAGATTCGCCTACCAAACCAAAAAAAGCCCGGCAAGATTTTTCTGCCAGAAAACTGATGGCAACGGTGTTTTGGGATGCCAAAGGGGTGTTGTTGGTTGAATTCATGGAACGTGGGACGACCATTAATCAAGACGTGTACTGTGAAACACTAAAAACATTACGACGGGCTATACATAACAAACGCCGTGGTATGCTGACTTCCGGTATCGTTTTTTTGCACGATAACGCCCGTCCTCACTCTGCTCGCAGAACAACAGCCCTTCTTGAGTCCTTCAAGTGGGACGTTTTCAACCATCCACCTTACATCCCAGATCTGGCGCCAAGCGATTATCACCTCTTCATGCATATGAAGAAATGGCTCGGGTCCCAGCGGTTTGATGACGACGAAGAGCTCAAAGATGCGGTCACAGGCTGGCTCAAGGCACAAGCGGGTGATTTTTATGCAGAAGGAATTTCAAAGCTTGTGAAGAGATACGATAAGTGCCTCAATCGTTATGGAGACTATGTCGAAAAATAGTGCAAAGATGTAGTTGTAAGATGTATATATTAAAATATTTTTACTTAACTTGGTGTATTTTTTTCAATCAACCGGAGGTTAGTTTCTGAACGGCCCTCGTATACAGGGTGTAAAAAGACCGCTAGCATTAATTGAAACCTCATATTCTACCCATGAAACTGAACAACTTTCCCCAAGAAACACACCCGCGGAAACTCTTAGTTTCGGCAGAAATCGAGATTAAAAATAAAATAAAAAGTTGTATTTTTGTACTAAAAATATCAAGTATCGATAACTAAATCGTTCACAATTAATATAGACTCTCAAAGTTCAAATTTAAGTTGAAATAAATGCACTGTAAGTAAAAGAAACGCAATGTAAAGCGCCGCTCGGCCGCACACGTGCGCTCACTACCTACCTACTCGCTGCCGCGCGCCCGGTGGTAGGTACTAGCTACAGCGGCCGCGCCCGCGCCAACCGCCACCGGCCGCCCGTGGGCCCATGCCCATTGGACAGCAACACTGCCATGCTCCCACTCGGTAAACTTCAACACGACAGGGGCACGCATACCTTAATGCATTACCTAGACGTTTGCTTACGGTCATTCACATTATACGAAAATCGTACCCAGCACCTACCTATCGTCGATATCAGCAGTTAAGTTCACGATCGAAAGTTCTACCTACCTAGGTAAATGATTGCATGACGACCATTCACCTTACATGAGAATTTAACATAGTAGGTATTTACCGCGGCGCGCACTTGCATGATCAGGCACAGGATCAGCTGTCTACCTACCTAACTTACGTACACGTTTGCTTACGGACTTTCATATCATACGAGAATCGAGCCCAGTACCTACTACCTACCTACTGTCGATATGTGCAGTAAAGATCACGATCGATAGTCCAATACCTACTAGGAACATGAGAATTGAACGTAGTTCCTGTGATAGTAACTACCTACCGCCGCGCGAACCATTTGTCATCAGCTGACAGGATGAACGGATGAACCAAACCAACATGTTTGTATTACGAATATTCCCAATTCCTATCACACGACCGAACCGTGGAGACTAAAGCAAAATAAGAAGATAGGTAGGTACTCAATAGTCAAGCTTAGGTATCCCTACTAGTTAGGTAGAATACGCCAGAGCGGGGGGGGGGTCAATGGCCACTGGTCACGTGGGCGAGCGAGAGCCGTGCGCTGGACGATGTACATTGCGCGTCGCAACTAATTATTTTTTGAGGTAGCGAAATTATGAAGTCATTTCCGCGGGTATGTTTCTTGGGGAAAGTTGTTCCGTTTCATGGGTAGAATATGGGCTTTCAATTAATGCTAGCAGTCTTTTTACACCCTGTATATATATTTATCCCGCAAACAATTGGTCGTCCACTGAAGGCGAAAGTGCATTTAAACTGGCGTCCACCTGCTTTTGGCGTCCGCATACCGGACGCTACTTTGTTAGCCGGTGGCACTTAGGTCCTATTGATCCTAGCTAGCCGTAGTACAAAAATCGACGGAAGCTAAAAGTCGCTTGAAATGGTTGTAATAAAATATTGAAAAGTTCCCGAAGAAATCACCGCGCAGGTGAGGCGCTGCTGCAGCGCGTATATCCACACTGTATATCTAGGGGAATTCCCGACTACGGATTCGCGTATTTGGCGTCCACAATTGCGACGTTGCCATCTCGCTCATTAAATCTGTTACACAATCTACTAACTGCTTACCGCAATCAAAACAATATATATCGTCTTCGGTCACGTACGCGTTGCATAATATTCGGCGCTTGATTATTGTTTGTTTTACATCAGTGTGTGCAAATAAACTCACGTGCAGTTATTGGAACTTATTGAATGTTGCTTGAAGATGAATTCCCAAGGATTTCGTGGTAGAAAAATTATAAAATTAGTCGAAGAGAATACTTTGGCTACAGGCTTCACTACAGGTAAGTTTTATTTTCTGTATCTAAGTTTGAGGATCGGTATATGTATGACCCCTTATTTATAAACATTTGATTAGTTAAATTGTCACTTTCTCACACCAAATGTTTCGCAAATGTCAAAATGAGACAAAACACTATTTAACTAATCAAGCGTTTAAATTTTTTTATGAGTGGAGACTGGTGTTTTTCAATTAATCGTCTTACAGAACGTCAGTTCGATCTATGCTGTTCTTGTGTCTGTATCTACTGTTGTAATCTCGTAATTATAATATTAATTTATACTTAGGCATTGATTGATGTGTAACTCTTAATTCTAAAATGTTATTATATAGCTGTATTTAAAATACAAATTATATATTTACCGATATATAATTTGTTATAAATTAAATAGTATTGTTATTGACTACACTATCTCGCATTGGCTGCGCGCCATAACGCTGGCCAATGAGGTGGTAGTTAGTGGGAGTAGTGTGGAAAGGGACGATGCTATATAGCAAGCATGAGCTCGACAGGCAAGCTGTGCCGGAACGCTCAACAGTAAAGTCGCTTCGTAGAACCTAAGAGTGAGGCTAACTAGTTCACTAATTACTTTCTATAATAAGTGATTATATGTAATATTATTTCTAAAATACAAAGAATTTATACAAGTGTTTTGTGATTTTTCTCATCACCCCTGACTTCTGAGATTAAGGCAAGGTATCGCCAACATCTCAGAAGTGGGATACACAGCGCCCATTAAACGAGGAAAAGTGTAAGTACTAATGATATTTTATTTATTATAACTGTTTTTTTTCAATTTTAACTCATAATTACCGTCGGCTATGCATGTTCATGGAAAGAGGGAGGCGCGATATCGTTATTGCTGTATTTTAGCGGCCTGATAATAGTAATTGATCGGGGTACTCCCCGTATTACTTTCTCTTGGCTGTGAATTGCATCTTGTCTTGAATACGTGGCCGGGGAAACTCCCTGGTAGTATTCGGGACAGACCATGATTAGCCCATGAAAACGCGAGTCGACAGAGAGTGTACCTATTGACGTACCGTTCTTTGGAAATAAAGCGATAGTAATTGATCGGGGTACCCCCCCCGTATTACTTCGCTTTGTTGTTAAAGATATCATGCAAAGTTTTTAATACTAGGCCGGGGCCACTCCCTGATAGGATTGGAAATGGATCATGATTAACATATAAAAAAAAAAACGGAGTCAATAGTGCCTATTCTGAATACCCATATACCTTCAGTTTCCTAAGATATTAACATTAATGTAGTTTTTTTTTGTTGAGGTTGGATCATGGGCAAGGATAAGGCCCAAGGAAGAAGTCGGTCAAGAACCAGAAAGAAAGCTGCGTCTGGCCGTCATGCTGGTACTGCTGAAGGTCGCAGTCGTAGCCAGTCCCCAGACCGAACGCCATCTCGGTCCCCCGATGAACGGTGCACCAGAGTTTGTCGGTCACGAACGAGGACTTCGAGATCAACATCGAGGCGACGAAGTTCACGACGACGTCGAGGACAATCTTCTCCAGTGAGGTCGGTGAGATCAAGGTCTAGGATCAAGTCGCGCTCGCCTACGCCACGGAACGATGAACGAAACTCTAGTATTTTTCATAAGGATCAAAATTTGTTTTTTAAGAATTTTCTAGATGCCATTACTAATATGGGGTCTAGGAGTGATAGCGACAAGTTTCCCGTTTTAAACGTAGTCCCAGAGTTTGATCCCCTTAATAAGGAGCAAACCGTTGACTCTTGGATTCGTAAGGTAGACGAATGCGCCCAAATATACGGGTGGCGCGACAAACATATAGTCCACTACGCGATACCTAAGCTTAATGGTATCGCGAAAACATGGTACCAAGGTTTGCCATCAGTTCTATACTCCTGGGCCGAATGGAAAGTAAAGTTGCGTGAATCTTTTCCCACAAGGGAAAATTACGCTGATTTATTGTTGGAAATGCTCAATAAAAGAGTTCGTTATGGAGAATCTTTAGACTTATATTTTTACTCTAAAATGAATCTTTTGAACCGTTGTGAAATATCGGGTAAACGCGCAGTGGACTGTCTGTTAGCCGGTATAGATGATCGTAACGTTCGGGTTGGTGGTCAGAGTGCAGAATTTACAGAGCCTGAGCAGGTGTTGAAATTTCTAAAATCTGTCAAAATAGGGCATGATAGGGGTAATAATGACTTTGTTAGAAATAAAGACAAACGAAATAACCAACCTAATAATAATTATGAGAAAATTACTAGCAGGGCTAGCACTTCCCAAAGGCCGAGCACTGCTAAGGCGTGTTATAATTGTAAGGAAACGGGACATCAATTTTTCAGGTGCCCAAAACCAAGATTATATTGTACCGATTGTAGGTTGCTGGGCCATTTAACAGCAGATTGTCCTAAATCGAAGCAGGGTGACCTCACAGAGAACAAAAGTAAAAACATATTACAAGTCGAGAGTGGTTATGACACTGGCACTAAATATAGAATCCCGGTTAGGGTAAATAGTAATTTATTGCATTGCATTGTTGATTTGGGTAGTGAGGGCACCCTGATTCGACTTAGTGAAGCAAAACGGTTACAATTGCAGTGGCAAGAGGTTAGTGGTCCGTTACTAAAGGGAATTGCTAACTCGGCATGCCTCCCTATAGGGTTGTTATATGCAACTGTTGAAGTGCAGGGTATCACTGAGCATAACGTACATATTCTAGTAGTTGACGATCATGTCATACCTTGCCCCCTTTTGCTAGGCCACACTTATACAGAAAGGCCTAATATCAAAATACTAAAAACTGATACTGACGTCATATTTCAAAAACTAACACCACATAGCACTATTAAATGCCCACTTATTTGTGCATGCGAAATTTCGCTAGGAGTTGATGAGATAAAAGCAGTACAAGTGAAGTGCGCAAATAAGTATACAGGCACGATTTACGTACACGGCAGTATTAGGCACGTTTCAAATCGTGAGCATTACTTATTGCCTGGTGAATACACATTAAAAGAAGGTTTAGGCACTGTTTTAATACAAAATATAGGTTGCAGCGAGTTCAAAATTAGGACGGACGAATTAATAACTAGAAGCCATTCTGTAGACAAACTAAGTATTAATTACGCAAGTACTATTAATGCAGATAGTTTTGATGATACCGTTAAATGTGGGGATTTACTGTCTGATAATCAGAGGTGTCAGCTTCAAAACTTGCTCAATAAACATAAAAACAGCTTTTCATCTAGCCTTAAAGATTTGGGATTTACAACAGAAACTGAAATGGTCATTGAATTGATTGATTCAGAACCAGTGGTGTATCGTCCATATCGGTTATCATACACTGAGCGCGAACGGGTTAAGGATATGATCCAAGAGATGTTGGACAGCGATATTATCAGAGAGTCTAGCTCTCCTTATGCTAGTCCAATCGTATTGGTCAATAAAAAGTCGGGTGAGAAAAGGTTATGCGTTGATTACCGCGCGCTGAATCGCAAAACGAAACGCGAACATTACCCTCTACCAAGGATTGAGGACCAACTCGACAGACTTTCTGGCAGTACGCTGTTTATAACGCTCGACTTGGCTTCGGGCTACTACCAAATCCCAATCGCGGAACAATCTCGTGAGAAAACCGCATTCGTAACTCCGGATGGGCAGTACGAATACAATCGTATGCCTTTTGGTTTGGTAAATGCGCCATCAGTTTTCCAGCGCACAATGAATAAAGTGATCCAAGGCTCTTCAGTGAATGCTTATACACTTGTATATATGGACGACATACTTATCCCGGCTAGATCATTTGAAGAAGGCTTAGCTCGCCTAGAGGAAGTTTTGAAGCTGATCTCGCAAAACGGTTTGACATTAAAATTGAACAAATGTAACTTTTTCTTTGATAAAATTGATTATTTGGGGTTTGAAGTCGGAGCAGATGGTGTTAGGCCTGGAACATCAAAAACAAGAGCTATTTCCGAGTTTTCTCCACCAAACAATGCTCATGAGGTCAGGCGGTTCCTAGGGCTCGCCAGTTTTTTTAGACGGTTTGTCAAAGGATTCGCGATTATAGCACGACCCTTGACGGCACTTCTAAAGAAGGATGCCCCTGGCGTTGGGGAAAGGAAGAATCTGATGCTTTCACGACGTTAAAACAGGTATTAGTAGACAGACCAGTACTAGGAATTTACGACCCCACATTAGAAACCCAACTCCATACGGATGCCAGTAAGATAGGGGTGGCAGGGATTCTAATGCAGAAGGATTCGGCTGGTATGTTACGAGCAATTGCTTATTACAGTAGACAGACGACTCCGGATGAGCAAAAGCTTCACTCGTATGAGCTCGAAACCCTTGCTGTTATATCATCGTTGAGTAAGTTCAGGGTGTATCTTTTAGGAGTAAGGTTCAAAATTGTAACCGACTGCAATGCTCTCCGTACTACGTTGACTAAACGTGATTTAGTGCCGCGAATTGCCCGTTGGTGGCTGCAGTTCCTTGAATACGATTGCGATATAGAGTACAGATCAGGGGATAGGATGGCTCATGTTGACGCCCTAAGTAGGAGTCCCGTTGTAGATGAGCAGGACTGTGGTCATATATTGGAAATTCTCGCTGTAGGTACTGATGATTGGCTGACCACATATCAGCAATCTGACGACGAAATAAAGCACATAGCCGATATACTTAAAGATCCCAAGACTAAGGAAACCACCGAAATATTCAAAAAACATAAACTAGTTAATGACCGCGTCTATCGTATTCTTGATGACTCTAGCATACGTTGGTTAGTACCTCGCGGAGCAAGGTGGCATTTGTTAAAAGCAAATCATGACGACGTCGGACATTTTGGCTGTGACAAAACTTTGGGAAGGATACAAGCAAGCTACTGGTTCCCAAAAATGAGACGATTTGTTAAAAAGTACGTTTCTGCATGTGTGGAATGTGCTCATCACAAGTTACCCAGTGGTAAGAAGGCGGGAGAGCTGCATCCCATCCCCAAGGTCGATACTCCTTTTGATACTATACATGCAGACCACTTAGGACCATTTATTAAGACAAAACGGGGCAACACATACATTTTAGTAATTGTCGACGGTTTTACAAAATTTGTTAACATAACTGCCGTACGAAATACAAAATCTGTAACGAGCATTAGGGTATTACGCGATCACTTCAGTTATTTTGGCACACCTAATCGTCTCATTACTGACCAGGGTACTAGTTTCACGAGTAATGCGTTTAAAAACTTTGTTAACTCTATTGGCATTAAACACGTACTTAATGCGGTTGCGACGCCAAGAGCAAATGGCCAAGTGGAGCGATATAATCGCACTATTTTGGCCGCTCTTGGCGCCATGAATCATGATAAACCAAATGGGTTATGGGACGAACACCTTCCAGATATCCAATTGGGAATTAATACTACCATACACTCCACAACAAAGAAAACTCCCACTGAGCTTTTATTTGGGAGGACCGTTACTAACCCATCACAAGGGTTATTTAATGAAATTATCTCGGTGGCTGCCTCATCTAATCAAACTTCTTTATCAGAGATGAGGTCAGAAGCTAATGAGTTGATCGGAGCACAGCAGCTCAAAGATAAGGAGGCTTATGACAAAACCCGCAAAATAGGGGTCCAATTCAAGGAAGGAGACCTTGTTAGAGTTATTCGTGCCACAACCGGGATCGAGGGTCAGTCAAAGAAACTAGAACCCAAATGTAGAGGGCCATATCGAATTAAGAAGGTTCTTCCTAACGACCGGTATGTAGTAGAGGATACTCCAATTACGCAAACGGGTAAACGTTATGAGGCCATAATTGCAATAGACAAAATATTTCCTTGGCTCTCCGTCACTCAGTCCATTTCCTCAGAGGATGATTCTTCTGATAACGAAGAACCTAATCAAAGTGAAATTGATTCATAAATTAATATCTTCGTCGCTGTCACTCTTAGATTTTATTGTAATCAGACTATTTATTTGATACACTATAATATAAATAAGATGTTTGAAATATAAAGTTTCATTATTTACGTTACAGTGTGTTAATGATAATAATAAATTAATGATGCATGTAAAGTTAATTGTGTTCATATTGAAGGTTATGCTATGGTTATGATACTTAAGTTAAGGATTTTGTTGTTCTGATCAACGTCATGGATTAGCACAACGATGAACATGCCGGTAACGGTCAACGTCATGGACCGGGCATCATAAGAAAGTAAAGGATTTTGTTGTTCTGATCAACGTCATGGATTAGCACAACGATGAACATGCCGGTAACGGTCAACGTCATGGACCGGGCATCATAAGAAAGTAAAGGATTTTGTTGTTCTGATCAACGTCATGGATTAGCACAACGATGAACGTGCCGGTAACGGTCAACGTCATGGACCGGGCAGCATAAGAAAGTTAAATGGTTGACACCCTAGGTAACGTCATGAACTAGCTGGTGTCTTTAAGATTATGTATTTGCTAAAGCGAAATGTAATTAACGACAAATTTATGTAAAGTATTGCTATTTAAGGTGGTTCGACACCCATACTAACTTTCTCTCGTCATTCGTTCATTTGTTTGTGTGTTCAGTGATCGTAATATGATTTATACTCTTGGTAAATGTGTTCAGTAATGCGCGGGATGGGTTTCTGTAGGTTAGTGATTTGTGATAGAGCAGTTAAATCGGAAAAAGTATAAGTCGCCACTAGATGGCGTTGTTTTGAGATTTCATTATTTTTCTTTTTCATTGTTTTGTTTTATGTTATTGACATGTAGAGATCTATTTCGCGCGCACTTGGACAAACTTACATTCAAAACATCAAACCCTTGAAGGAATGGCGATCAAATGTTACATAAAATTTATATGAAAATCGTATCGCTTTATGTTAAAAAGAAATGGTGAAGTCACGAACTATATGGATTTGTAAATTTTACGGTGTAAGAAAAAGCAATTATATTAAATAACGAAGGGACTCGTTAATAGTCAGATGGCCGAGTTGTTGTAATCTCGTAATTATAATATTAATTTATACTTAGGCATTGATTAATGTGTAACTCTTAATTCTAAAATGTTATTATATAGCTGTATTTAAAATACAAATTATATATTTACCGATATATAATTTGTTATAAATTAAATAGTATTGTTATTGACTACACTATCTCGCATTGGCTGCGCGCCATAACGCTGGCCAATGAGGTGGTAGTTAGTGGGAGTAGTGTGGAAAGGGACGATGCTATATAGCAAGCATGAGCTCGACAGGCAAGCTGTGCCGGAACGCTCAACAGTAAAGTCGCTTCGTAGAACCTAAGAGTGAGGCTAACTAGTTCACTAATTACTTTCTATAATAAGTGATTATATGTAATATTATTTCTAAAATACAAAGAATTTATACAAGTGTTTTGTGATTTTTCTCATCACCCCTGACTTCTGAGATTAAGGCAAGGTATCGCCAACACTACTCACACCTTAAACAATACAATTTTCTTACAACGTACCTACCTAATTAAATTATTAGATTTCTCTTACAAAATGGTCATCTTTGCTGATATAGACAGATTTTTGAACAAAAATTACTTAAAATATATTTCAAAAAAGGAATTAAAGTGGCCGTGGCCTTCGACTCATTTCATACTGCGGAATAATTTTGGGAAACCTAAACATATAATTGTCGACATGAACAACAAATTAAACATCATTTGGTGGCTAGAGAATAGTGTCTCTTTCTGTCATATTTGTAACTATTTATTGTACGATCACTACCCAACTGATGAGTGTATAATATGTGCTGAATTAAATAATTAAATTAAGAAAGGTTTATACCTACTACATTAATATTTTCAAAGTACATTTAAGTGTAATAGGTGCCTACATATAAAGATATCATCTGCGTGGAAATCGGTTAAGATTGCTGTTCGCTTACATACGTCGGGATAAAAATAGTCTACCTCGTTATCAGCCCATATATGTCCCCATCGAGGGGCTCGAGCCTACCCTGAACTAGGGTGAATAGGCCATAGTCGACCACGCTGGCCCAGTGCGGGTTGGTCAACTTCACACACAAACTTTGAATTTCTTCGCAGTGGTGTGCAGGTTTTCTCACGATGTTTTCCTTCACCGTAAGAGCGTCGAATAAACGTACATATGAATTCGAAAATCGAAAACACATTGGTACGTGGTGGGGCTCGAACCGGCGCCTCCCGGATGAGAGACAACCGCCCTAGCCACTGAGCCACCGACGCTCGTGTACCTAGTCTACCTATTTGTTTGTTAATCAAAGGAGTAAACGACTGCCATACAACACTTCACACCTATTCGTTTAGCTTATGCTGAGGTAAATTGTAAAAAACATAAAGACACAAATCCTAAGACTACTCTTCGAACACATTATTAATTATGTAATAATAATGCGAATAAAATATGCTACTCTACCTATATTAAGATGGTATTTCGCAGATTTATGTGTTAATTCGGCGTCTGTATATATTATATACATTCTACAATCTTTTTGGCGTCATGCACGTGGTGCATCATTACGACGTCCCCCAGTTCCCCTCACTTTATTTAACATGTCTTAATGAATATCGAAGGCAGTGAAGAACAAAGAGGTAAAAAGTTAAAACTGCATTTTTTGTAAAATATTTTTTTTTATTTTACTTTTTTTTGTTTATTGGAAAACCAACAGCTTCTTCTTATCGTGTGATGGAATGAACCATCTAGTGTCAGAATTATTTGAGCCGCCTTTTAAGGCCTCTAACATGGCTCAAGTTTCAGGCACTGAGATATGCGAACACACCCCGAGCACCCCGGTTTCCTCACGATGTTTTCCTTCACGGTTAGCGAGCTGCAACAATCCAATAACTAACTCAGCATAACATATAATGGATACATAAGTTATACGTTCTCTCCCATAGGTAACAATAAAATATTTTTAACTGTTTAATCTAAAGCACTTATCTACGCATTAACAGTTGTAAGAGTGAATCATTTATTAAGTAGGTATCATCAACATCATAGTTCAAATTTAGAATTTTTATTTTATCTAGGATATTTCATTGAAAATAGTTTTCCGCACAAAAAATCATATGATACTCGACTAAATCATTAATAATTTGCATTATTTCGCTGCTGAGAAGGATGAGAGATAGTCACAACAGCATTCTGAAAACAGTATAGTAGAACTAAAACTCTCCGGTTTAGAAAAACTTTGTCCGCACGTTAATGTTTACAAACACTAGTGTGTATAAGTTTTTTTGTTACTTACACTACTATGGATTAATTTTGGTCTGAATTAAAAATATTATCATTTTTATTATTTTGCAGATCAAAAAAGAAGAAACGGTACCAGAAAAACAAATAGAAGACGCAAAAAGAAAACAAGTAGAGTTGATGCAAAGCCTGTTCAAGCAATCGATCAAGATATAAGTGACAAAAATAATACTTTGTTAACATCTGTCCTAGTCAGTGCTCACGTGGACGAGCCTCCAAGTTCCACTCATTGCTCTTTCATTCTTTCAAATGTTACCAATATCTCGGACTTTAATGCGTCTATTTTAAATCAGAAGACAGAAAACACTGTTGATCCTTCCATATCTTCAAATATTACTCATATATCAGATTCCTATGCGTCTCTTTCTACTCAGAATCAAGAAAGTGTTCCCTTTAGTGAAGCAGGTCATAATAGTTCTTTTGATGTGTCTTTCAGTGACATACCTGATTCTCAGATGCATAGTTTTTCGTAGCCCGGTATAATGACGCATCACAAACATTTGATGCACCGACATATGCCATGAACATTGCTACATCAATAAAACAATGTTGTAGTATAGCTTTATTGCAAAGTTGTAAAAGAGAAGCCTCTGTTCAAACGGCTTCTGTTCAAGCAGATTTAAAAACACTATCAAAATTAATTGAGGAGAATTGGAAGTTTGATATTTCTAGCCAAGCTGCTGATGACCTTAATGTGAAGAAGTGGAATAAAACCACTATAGTGCCACTTGCTGCTGATTTAAAATTATTCAAAGATTATCTTTGTGGCATGTCAAAACAGTCATCCGATAGTTTAACGCAATCCGAAGGAAAAACGAACTTTGAAGCTTTCAATAACTTGGTGGAATCTACATATTGTCGCGTTCTTCTATTGAATAGGCGTCGGCCCGGCGAATTACAACGATTAAAATTAAGTGATTACAATGATCATGGCAACGACAGCAATAAATATGAAGAATTTGACAAAGTTCTTACTTCGACTGAAAAAATATTAATAAGTAAATTAAAAAGAATAGTGATCCGTGGTAAAAGAGGGAGAGGGGTGCCAGTACTGTTTAGTACTGAAGTACAAGAAGATTTAAAAAAAATATTATCAGACAGACACATGTATGTTGCAGATGACAATAATTTGTTATTTGTAAAGGCAGGTGGATCAACTGTTTGTAAGTACAAAATTTTAGAAAAATATGCAAAAGCAAGCGGTGCTAAAAATTATAAGGCTCTAACATCCACGCGTCTGAGAAAACATTTAGCAACAATGACCCAGTAATTTACAATGACTGAATCAGAGCTCGAACAACTAGCTACTTTTATGGGTCACACCCTGAGTGTACATAGAAATAATTACAGGCTACCTAGTGACGTATATCAGAATGCTAAAATTTCTAAACTATTACTATTGATGGAAGACGGGAAAGCGGATGAATATCAAGGAAAAGCTTTAGATGAGATTGAATTAAACTTAGATGAAGAAATCACAGGAAACGAGATAGATAATCAGGAAGTTGTTGATTTTGAATTGGAAGAAGCAGGTCCATCGCAACATATTAGTTTGAGTAGAGACGAGCCAGTTGCTGCCCCTTCCCAAGAAATAAGCCACAAGACATCTGCAAAAAAAAAGAGAACACTTGTTCCTTGGACAACTGAACAAAAAAACGTCGTAACAAAATATTTTAAAGACCACATTAAGTATAAAAAACCCCCCAAACGAGCTGAATGTGACGAATTAAAAAATAAATATCCTACACTTTTTCATAACAAAGACTGGCTTAAAATTAAAGTATATATACAAAATATTTATTCAAAAAGTTGAAGTGACGATTGGAGACTTTTTGAGGAAAATGTTTGATTATGATACTTTCATTGATATACAGAGTTATTTTTAAAACACTAATAACCTCACAGGAGTAGATTACTAACATTATTAACAACAACTTTTGTTCTACGACTCAACACATTATCTAAATATTATTTTTTTAACTTTTATTGCACTCACCTACACTTTATAAGTCTTTATGTTACTGTTTATAACGTTAGTAATCTACTCCTGCGAGGTTATAAGTGTTTCAAAAATAACCCTGTAATGACTCAATTTTGATTCTGCAGTAAATAATTGTCCGGAATAATTTCGGTTAACTTATACCATAAAAGATTTCTTTTTTTAAATTTAAACTTTTTTCTTTGTTGAATACGTAGGTAATTAATTTGAGTGGTTAAGAAAGAGTACAGCTGGTGCCAATATGTGACCGGAGATTGAAGATTGCAGTACCGGCTTGCCAATATACCAATCAGTGACCTGTCTGATTGGTCTATTGGCAAGCTGCTTACATCGATCTTTTCAATCTTCAGTCAAACGTTGGCGCCGGCTGTTAGTGGAAATACTGAAGACAGGCGCAGCCAGTGATAATTAAAAAAAAAGTTATCGTGACGACGGATCAAACCACTCAACCTAAGTACAAAGCGACTGTTCTTAAGTATTTATCTAGTGTTTAAGTAAGTTATGTAGGTAGGTACCTACATAAATAGATAAGGGTAGTAAAAGAAGGACTGTATGTCTGTAAGACATTATAAAGAAAAACATTCAACAAACTTACGTATGTAGGTTAGCAACGGGTGTTACTACACCACCTGATGCGAAGTTTTTATACTAGGTTATAAGCGTTTCTTTTTTAAGTACCTACTTATATGAAAAGTTCAAAGATTTGTTTCTAATATTTAAATTAAATTTATTAAGAAAGTATTAATAACTAGGTAAGTACGTACTCAAATATATCTTGCCTAACATTGTATGTAAATATTTTGATTAATAATTTTATTAATCGATACTATAACATTCATAATATATAGTAATTGCTAACATATATAGTAATTGCTAAAGCACGCCAAAGTCTGAGCTGTTCTTGTATTATAAGCAAAGTTTAAGGAACTAAGTTCCAAAGTTATACAACTTGTTTTTTTTGATATCCCACGACTAAGGTTTTGATCAGACCATGTAAAAGGTTCATGTGGCATATTCATATTTGTCAAATCAAACGTTTTTTTTTTATTTTTCTTAACAAATTAATTCGACAAAACTACGTTTTGACATGGAAAAGAAAAAAAAGAAAAAAAAAGTAACTTTTGATTTGACAAATAATTTATATGCAATTTGATATAAAAAAAAACACGTTGTATAAAGTTTTTTTATTAGGTATCTATCATAATTTTTGTGATGTTAGATCAGCAACTAAAGTCTGGGACGATCTCGTAATAACGTTATGTTATTAATTATAGTAGCTTAGCTAAAGTCAGATATTCTAGTATTAATACCAAAATTTCTTGTGCCATAGGAGTAATTTTACTGTTGTGTTATTGATTGTACTACTAAAAAGAACTACTTCTAAAAATAAGCAATGTCAAACTATCTCGTCTGTGTGCCAGTCGTCTAAGGTGATTTTATTGAAGGTAATTATGATGTTGATTAGTTAGAGTAGATTATACCCATTGTGAAACTATTTTTTGTTAAAAATGTATAACGAAGTTGGCAAAGTCAAATTTTTAACGAAAGTTTGTTGAAAGTTTAAGAAGTTTTTAAATTATGGTAACCTATTTAAGTACTTTGTATGGTTGAGAACTATGAAAATAAAAGTGATTACATTTACATGTCTTTGTTTTTGTTTGCTTACCTAGGATAGTTACCCTATATCAGTAAAATATAGATTGATAAATACTAACATAGAACTACAGGAAATAAGTTATTTTATTTAAATAATTTATTCATAAATAGATAATAATTCATACTAATAATACAAAGTATGTCCGTCTGTCTGTTATCTTTTCACGCTTAAACTGCTGAACCGATTTAGATTCAATTTAGTATAGAGATAGTATCAGACCCGGAGAAGAACAGAGGATACTTTTGTCCCCAAATCATCTCCTAAAGGGATAAAAAAGGAAAGTAGAAGTTTGTATAGGGAATCTATATCCGCTAAACCGATTTAAATTAAATTTGGTATGAAGATAGTATGACAAAGGATAGTTTTCATCCACGAAATCATTCTCTAAGGGGGTAAAAAGGGGTGGAAGTTTCTACAACGTCTATATCAATCGTGATGATATATTGGTATCTGTACTGTTAAGTCTTCTGTTATCTGTGATCGGTAGTTTTTATTATTTGGTGTCAACAAACCGGCGTCAAGCTTTGTACTTTGTAAAGACGCCAAATAGCCATATACGGATGCCCAATAGCTGTACACGGACGCCCAATAGCCGATCGATGGTGATCTTGAGGCATACGGTACTATTTGAGGTGGTACTATGTGGCTGCAAGCTACCAACTGTAAGATGAAAGCACTGTTCCCAGTTAATTAATTTTATTATAAATACTATCATTTTATTAATGTAAATATGAAATTTGGTAGGTAGATTTTTTATGACATACAGGAAAAAAACACAGGAGATGACAAATACAACAACAAAGTAATATAATAGAGAGGACATAATTATTCCGGCGAAGTTTTATGGGCAGCCATTTGAGCTAAGAGCGAAAATGAGAGACACGATTATATTTGCGCAAACCAAATATGAATCTAATATAGAAATTTTGAAGCCGCTCAAGTTTTTCGCTGATCCTCCGTGAGAAAGCTTTGTATTTACACATCATAACATATTGGGCATCCGTATATGTATAAACCTTGCGAATATTGGAACAAAATAAACGTTGAAACTGTTTAGTACAGAAAAGCGATAGGAAAAGAAAGAGACAATAAACCCAAAGCTGGCAACGTCGCACTCCCAAATACAGTCCATCCTGTGATGACGCTAAATAATCGATGCCATAGGTAAATTATGATCAATATATCTAGGATGGCTAAAATGTATCACCATGGTTGGGGGTTCAATAATGTTTGGGCATAACTGAAAGACGAATATCGCAAAATTTTCTTTTATCGGAAACCGACGTATACCAAGGGGCTTGAAATAAAAAAACTAAGCAATATTCATTAAGACATGTTAAATAAAGTGAAGGGAACTGGGGGACGTCGTAATGATGCACCACGTGCATGACGCCAAAAAGGTTGCAGGATGTAAATATATATATATGTTACCGGCCAAACCCGATTTTAGGACAAACTAGTTTTTACTAAGCCAAACCGGTTCATCCTATGTGCGATAGGATAAACCGGTACAGACTAGGCTAAACTGGTCCGTCCTATGGCCGATAGGAGAAACTAGTTTAACCTAGGCTGAACTAGTTGAGCCTAATATGAATATGTACACTTCAGGATAAACTGGTCTGGCCTAGCCTATACTAGTTTTGCCTAGTCAGAAATGTTTAAGCGAGTACGTATCGAGACCTGTGCATGCGGGAAATCCCCCGATCGTATTTCTCACGCTCTGCGCGCCCCCCGCGTCCTCATTTACCCCGCCTGCTCGTGGATTTTAAACGCTCATTCCGCTTTGAATTGATGACGTGTTAGTTGTTACGTGTTATTATTATAAATATTAGTAGAGGAATATAACATAATACGGTTTTGTTTTGTGTTATCATGGATGAGCCTTCTACATCTAGTAGACAAGCCGATCAAAAACAGTGGAGAGAAAAGTTTTTAACAGAAATTTTGGAAAGTGAAATCAAAAAGTCTTCTCATTATAATGTGCTGCCATCAGATAAATATTCGGAGCTGGTTGAACAAGTGGAAGGCGCTGAAAAGTCGGAAAAAAGGACACCATTGCAACAAAGACGACTGAATCGGTTTGGTGTGCTAAAAATTGGAGATGTGACAAAACTTATAGCGCGGGGAGAAGGGAATATAAAATACTATCTACAGGCTGATGAGCTTTATGATGTGATTGATGCAGCTCATGTGGCGGTTGGACATGGCGGGCGAGACAGAATGTTAGCCGAGACATCAAAAAAATATGCTAATATCACAAAAGAAATGATAAGCCTCTATTTATCAATGTGTGATGTGTGTCAACAAAAGAAGACAAAAAAGAAGAGAGGATTAGTTTCAAAGCCTATTCTTCACTCTGAAATGAATAGCAGATGTCAAGTGGATTTGATCGATTTCCAGACACAACCAGATGAACAATTTAAATTTATTATGGTTTACCAAGACCATTTAACAAAATTTGTTTTACTGCGCGCGTTAACATCTAAGAGAGCAGCAGAAGTGGCCTACAACCTGAATGATATATTTTTGACTATAGGAGCGCCGTGCATTCTTCAATCTGACAATGGTAGAGAATTTGTTAATAATGTGATTAGTGAGCTCGCTTCTCTTTGGCCAGAACTTAAAATTGTGCATGGAAAACCAAGGCACAGTCAAAGTCAGGGTTCCGTTGAACGTGCTAATCAAGATATAGAGAACATGATAAGTTCTTGGTTGAAGGACAACGATTCAACGAAATGGTCGGAGGGCTTAAGATATGTCCAGTTCATGAAAAACCGCGCCTTTCACTCAGGAATAAAACAATCACCTTACAAGGCCTAATTTGGGATCGAGCCTAGAGTAGGGCTTTCAACTTCATCGTTGCCGCAAGAAATAATAAATGACATTCAGGATGAGGAAGACCTTAGAAAAGTTATCGAAAATGATTCGAATTGTAACCAGAGTGAAGATTGACACACAGAATATTCAAGAAGCTAGAAAAGCGGCGGCAGAAAATCTTGAAAAGCAAGCTAAAAAAATGAAAGCTTCTTCGGACAAATCCCACCCACCTGCCAATATTGGAGACAATATTACTTTACCTATTCCGGACGTAGACAAAGGCAGAGGTGAACTCAGAAACATCATTGGAGTTATTCTTCAGAGAAATGATGAGGGCCTTTACAAAGTTGGCACCAAACATGGTGTATTGCAAAAATTATATTGCAGGTACGGTACAGTCCGACAAAAAGAGTAGGTTTTGCTAATTTTTAAAACTACTTTTTTTGTCGAACTGTATCTACTTTAGAAGTATTTTTTACTCAATTTTTTTTTTTTTTGTAAGTGTGGATTGTTTTTTTTTCAGAACTGAATTCGACATTTGCATTCAGAAATTTTTGGAGGTGGGCGATGTTAAGCAAGACATTGAAATATCTCTGAGGACTGCAGCCACTAAACATTCGGTTGGATCAGGGCAAGGTTTCGTAAGGTGCAGCTGCGTAAAGAACTGTTCAACAAACAGGTGCAATTGCAAGAAAAAAAAGGTGCTCTGCAATTCCAAATGTCATCAGATGTTGTTGTTGTTTAATAAATAAATGCATCATGATTTTATTAGTTCTGGTGTTTTATTATTCCCTTTTAGTATAGGCTAGGCCAGACCAGTTTATCCTGAAGTGTACATATTCATATTAGGCTCAACTAGTTCAGCCTAGGTTAAACTAGTTTCTCCTATTGGCCATAGGACGGACCAGTTTAGCCTAGTCTGTACCGGTTTTTTCTATCGCACATAGGATGAACTGGTTTGGCCTAGTAAAAACTAGTTTGTCCTAAAATCGGGTTTGGCCGGTAACATATATATACAGTCAAACCTGGATAAGTGAGAAAACTCTATAATAGCCAGGCCCCGTCATTTTAAGCTCCCAAAACCTCTATTAGCGAGAAACAGAAACCTCTGTAAGAGAGAGTCGTTTTTCCCTCATAGACCTCCGTAAGTGAGACTGCTACTTATCTATAGCTCTATAAGCGACAGTCGAGCTTTATTTACAAATTTAACATGTGCTATTTTATGACTCATTCTTAACTTTCGTGGAACTTCCTACCATTGTTTTTGTATTCTCGTCAAAATTGTACCTATTCTATTTCGTGGAACTAAATAATGTTGTATCGCATTTTTTCCAAATGGACACGTGTGCCTGTGTACCGTCCTGTTTGTCGGACTTACTCAGTCAGTGATGTAAAAGTTACCGATTTATCGGTAGAACTCCCGATTTTGGCAAATAATTACCGATAAAACGATTTTAGGGTATAACCTCCCTATTTACTGCATTGTAGCACATTTAACTTAAATTATATTGATTCTGAGGTTTGTAACACAAAATTTAACATGGAAATACAGCTGTATATAAACGGTAATTCCCAAGGCATTTTATATTGACCTCTTATTAAACAAACAAATTTAAGCTGTAATTCGTAGTCACTAAGGATTGAATATTATTGTCATTGGAATGTAGGGGCTTTCCGCAGTTATCTACTTGGAGTGAAATACAAAATTTGAATAAAAAACTGCAATACCTACATTAAAGACACTTAGGAAAAGGGTTCAAATTCAATTGACGTTAAAGAAAAGGGATGTCCCTACGGGAAATATTTTTTCAAACAGCTTTTCATTTTCCAATGAATCGTCCGATTCGCAAATTGTTATCAGTAACTAATACAAGTGTCAGAATGTCTAATTCAGATCCAGATAGTGATTTTCCAACCAGTTCTAGTGGTACGAGCGGAATGAAAAGAAAACAATATGTCCAAAAATATAAAAAAGAGTGGGAAACACGATCGGAATTTGCTGGGTGGTTACAAGCAAGCACTAAAGATAAAAACTACGCCTATTCCGCCAATCTAGAAAGAGTATTTTCATCTATTAATTTGATGGAAAACATCTCAACGTCATAGACTATGTACGGAATCCATAGTTGGATTGTTGCACACTAAAAGATACATTGGCGAAAATAATTGCCATGATTTCCATATTGAGAAAGAATTGCATTTAAAAATGACACAGAAGGGTTGGTATGTACAAAATACAAATGAATCAAGACTTTTATTTTACGTATTTTACTTTATTTTGTTTTAACCAGTGATCTCCCGATTTTTCCCGATTTTTAGTTAGTAGCAACACCGATTTCATAAATGTCAGTTTTGCAACACTGTACTCAGTTTATAGTTATCAATTGCTAAGGAAAGTTCTGTTCTGCATCATGTCAAAACGGAAAATTAAAGTACTGTCATTAAGTGATAAACTTAAAATAGTGAAGGCGTTTGAATCCGGAAAATCGCGAAATGAAATTCAGAGGGAGTTTAATTTACCAGAATCCACCTATTATAAAATTATAAAATCAAAAGACTCTATAAAGTCTGAGTGCTCTGATGGACATGGAAATATTAAGAGGGCTAGAGTTTCTGAATTTCCCAATATCGAAAAGTGCCTTTTGGAATGGATAAAACAAACTCTCGATAAGAATGTTCCCATAGATGGACCTTTGTTGAAAGAAAAATCAAAAGAGTTTGCTACAAAACTGGGAATCCAGAACTTTTCTGCTAGCAACGGCTGGTTAGAGGGTTTTAAAAGGCGTCATGACATAGCTTTCAAAAAAGCAGCTGGAGAAAGTAAATCTGTGGACCAAGGTGTGTGCAACCACTGGACTGAAGATCTGCCAAATCTTTTAGAAGGGTATGAACCAGACGATATTTACAACGCGGATGAAACTGCTTTGTTTTTTAAGTGCCTTCCGGATAAAACATTTACGTTTAAAGGCGAAAAATGCCATGGAGGAAAACAAAGCAAGGAACGCCTTATACTTCTCCAGTGTGTAAACATGAGTGGTACGGACAAACTACCACTTCTCATCATCGGGAAATCAAAGCGACCTAGATGTTTTAAAGGTGTCAAGACTCTACCCGTTGATTATGCCAATAATACAAAGGCTTGGATGACCAAGACATTATTTAAAGATTGGTTGAAAAAAGTTGACAAACAAATGAAGATAAACCGAAAAAAAATTCTGCTATTCATTGATAACTGTGCCATACGGACTTACCAACACTTGCAAACGTAAAAGTAATGTTTTTACCTGCTAACACCACTAGTAAACTTCAACCATTAGATCAAGGCATCATTCACACTTTTAAACGCTTTTATCGCAGAGAAGTCGTTAAACATATTCTTACGAGTCTGGAAGAAAACAGTAGCCCTGACATTAACGTACTTCTAGCTATGAAATTTGCTAGAAAAGCATGGTACTTAGTCAGCGACGTTACTGTCAAAAACTGCTTCAAGAAAGCTGGGTTTCGGAAAAGTACAGATGAGCAAGACCTGCCAGAGGAAAATGATGTTGAAGTTGGACCTAGCAACGAGGAATGGACTAAGCTTGTATCTCACGAATCCAATATGTTAACGCCGAGCTTCGAAGATTTCGTTCAAATGATTTGAGTGAATTGAAGTGATTGCTCAATGGTCGGTTACATAATGTTGACTTTGTCTTCGAGTACTAAAATTTCCTTGATTACCGATACCAAGCAACTATTTCGAGTTCTGTTGTTGCACCAGTAAGATGAGGCAGTGTAGGCAATGGTGGAATTTCATATCCTTCTGCCAGTGCAGGTTTGGTAGTGCCTGAATTGTTGTTCAGGTCAAACATACTGATTTATTTGGCTGACTTGTAGTGGCCTGTGAGTCGTGAGTGTGGCTCGTTGGGCTAGGAGCCCCGAATGTTGTGGCTGTGGATAGCAGGTTTGATGTTGTGATTTTTTGGAAGGCGGCTGGATTATTAAATCGTTTCAAAATGGAAGCTTAAACGTAACGTAAAGTCTAGATAGAGTATACTCGATCGAACAGTTAAAATCGATGACGATGATGATTACTTGTTTAGTTTTGGTGTGGTATCAGATGGACGTTAGAGCTTTTCATTATTAAGGTCCTGATTTGGTTTTGATGTTGGGCAGTGGAGATAGTGTTGATTTTGTGGGGATGACACCGTAAACGGTTGTTCAGGTCTATGACGAATACTTGTTGTGTGGCTCGTGGACTGTTATTACGTGTTATGATGGCAGATAGACTGTATTACCTATGATTGACTTAGTTCAGATTTGGTCAAAGGATTTACCACGAGTTGAGAGGTTATAGACAGCTATTAGTGAGGTAAAGCGTGTTAAAGTTGCTACTTTGTGATTTTGGCAGTTTCATATTGAAAAGTATACTGTATTGTCTAACAGTAAGTGCCTACACAGTATATATCCTGTTATACGCTAGTACAGTCTACATTATAGAAAGAGGTACCACTAGAGTCTATAAGTACCGACCGGTATCAAAAATGTGACGAATGAATATCACTGAGCTGATATGTTAGCAATGTTTATTAACTTCAATTTATTTGTCAGGCACCCGCCTGTGTAAGTCTCGCCTGTGTGGCATTCCGCCTGTGTGGCATCTCGCCTGGGTGGAATCCCGCCTGTGTGGCACCTCGCCTGAGTGGCATCCCGCCTGTGTGGCATCTCGCCTGTGTGGCATCTCGCCTGTGTGGCATCTCGCCTGTGTGGCATCTCGCCTGTGTGGCATCTCGCCTGGGTGGCATCCCGCCTGGGTGGCATCCCGCCTTCGTGGCGTAAAGTCTGTGTGACGTTTAGCCTGTGTGGCATTTAGCCTGTGAGGCATTCCGCCTGTGTGGCATTTCTACGGTGTGGCATTTTCCTGTGTGTCGTTTCGCCTCTGTGCCATTTACCCTTGTGTGACATCTTACCTATATCGTGGTATGGCAGACGTGATACAGGATATAGAATGAATAGACTCATAGTTTGACGATTAGAGTGGCACTGATCAGAGTGACACCCGGCCTGTGTGGCACCTAGTCTGTGTGGTATTTCGCTTGTGTGCAGGTCAATTTCGGTTGCGTGGCGGTCCACCTGTGTAGCGTTCGTCAGTGTGGTGGTTCGCCTGTATACATTACTCTTATTTATTAAATTAGGATGGCGCTGACGGATGACCAAAAATCAAATGGCATTAAATGAAAAAGGAGTGTTTCGAATCCCACTCGAAGTAACATTGGGTCTGAGTACTGAAAATTGTATGTAGGAATGTCACATATTTGTAGTGAATCTAAGTACCTACAGTAATGGAGGTCGGGGACAATACGCGAGCTATATGATTGGGGACAAGAGCATCAAGGGGAAAAACTGGTGGCGATGATTTAACCTTCTTCGTTGGTGGTAATTGTGATACGGTTCATAGTCTGGTGTTATTTCTTGTCACGCCTCTCTAATAAATTGAAGCCGTAGCTGAATTTATGTCGGCAACTTATAAAGAATAATTTGTGTACGAGATGATGTTGTTCTCTCAAGTGTCTCTCAATCTACACAAGTTCAGTATGATAAATGATAACATACGTTTATTTTACGTGTACACAAATAGCAGTTACTTAAGTATTGGTGGGTGAATGCAGTCGTGATAAATCTAATCACACTTACCTTGGTTATGTGTTGTGGTCAGAAGTGACCGAGCGAATATGGTACTGTGCTATGGTTTTCATGTTTCAGATAACAAACGAGGACGTGTGTATAGCAGGACGGCCGTGACGGATCCGGTCAATAGTACGGAATCATGTGGTCAATAGTACTGACTCATGACGCAGAAAACGGAAGTGGGAGTGCGCCACCTGGTGGGGCGTGCTGACAGAGTCTCGACGGCACGACTCGGGCGGAGTAGCGGGCAGTCTTGGCCCAACCGCCGAGGAGTGAACACGTCTTGAAACTGTCTCCACATTTCGTTTATAGAAAGTATTGTTTACGTTTGAAACGTTGACTAACAGACGGCCATTCTGCTTTTGGAATGTCCTCATTCCTAAATAACGCTCGGCCATTCTAATCGAAGTATGACCACATACGACTTAAGGTAAGTATTCATTTGAACAACTACAAGTAGGTACAGATATTGATAAAGTTACATGACTTCACTAAGTATTTGTTCCCTAGCAGGTATAGTTCACAAAATAATATTAAGTACTATTAGTAGATTGAGTCTTAAAATTATAACTAAATGCGATCTAACAACAAGAAAGTCTGAAATTTATGTAACACAATAAACATAAAATATATCATAAAATAGATTGGATTTTAGTTTCTGTGCTTTAATATATATATTTTTAATAATATACCTTTCTATTTTATTCTACATAAACATGAATTTATAGGTAATAATCATAACTAAGGTATAGGTATAATTTATAATTCGTGAATCAATCTTATATAATATATATACATATATATATATATACATCGCACTTACTATTATGCGACCGCTGAAACGAAAAATGCATTTAAAGTGGCGACCACCGACATTTGACGTCCTTTATACGGTCGCTACATTATTTTCCCAAAAAAATCACACCAAATGATACTAGATGGCATTACTAATCACAAACCAATATTTTATCCTGACGTCAAATTTACTGGAAAGTGCCCGGACGTGCATAATTTAGTTCCGGCATTTGACACTAGGTTCGTGTATACGGGCTGGTGTATTTAGAACGTTTATGGAGTCGCCTAAACGCCTTCCAGTCGAAATCGCACGTTGCCAGCTCGCTGCTGACCAGAGTATGCGAAACGCGATGTTGTCGTTATTACTATTTTTGTTTGTTTACGATATTTCATGCATTTTTATCATCGTTCGTGTTCGATTGTGTTAATATAAAATGAAGCGGCAATCACGGACTCTTCGACCAAAGAAACGTAAGTTCTTACCTGTTTTTTTATATATCTATGTCAATTGCGTACTAACTCGTATTAAAACACTAACTACTTAGTGAATCTTTTTGGTAAATTTCTTAATAGGTTATTAATGTAATAGACATAAACTATTATAAATTTTATGTTTTTGATGTTATAAACACAAACAAATCTGTTTATTATTTAGTTTTTACATAATATCGTAAGGTTGTTGTAGGTTATAAAGCTAGATAATATTCTACAGTGGTTTACAGTTATAAAACCCGAAAAGATGGGACACGCTTTTATTTATTTAGGTTACTGTTCATTTATTACAGGTCGCATAGCAGCAGAAAATGGTATGAATGACCCTGCAATACCAGAATGCGAAGATACATACGAGTCAGAGGTAGGCCTCAAATACATAAGGTTTTAAGTATTTCGTTCTTAAATATTAAGCCTAATCGCTTATGTATCAATAACCAACTAACTTAAATGTACTTAGCTATATAAGAACCTGCAAAGTACAACTATTATTCTTACATTTGTAAAAGTTAAAAGTATGATATGGGTATGTAAGTAGGTATAGGTAATAGGTACTTTACAAACCATGAATACCGTTGAGGTATATACGTCCTTTCACCACAGTAAACTTTTGGCGACGTTTTGGTGTTTTAATATTCTGGCTACCCCTGTGATCTATCTTCCATATAAAATTGCGCGCTGCACTACAAAATGAGTTTTTGTCATTAAATGAGAACAAGTAGGTATTTAATCTTTAATTGTGTTATTCTTTCAGTCGTTTGAAGACTCTTCAGAATATGTACCTTCCGACGAAGGCGACTCGTCTGATGCGTCCACACATATATCTTCCGATGACGCAAACTTAAACGCATCTGCCTCTTTGAATGGTGACGTTAGCACAGTAAGTTTGAAAATGGTTTTTATGGACGTTGACAGATTTTTGACGAAAAACCTATTAATTTATTTTTTCAACTGCAGTCTGGTATGGCCATGGAATGTCACTCATTTCACAAGAATATTCAAATGTCATAATTGCGGTTTTGCCACATCTATGAAAAGTCCGACGCATTTCATAATGGATATGAATAGAAAATCTTCAAAAACTCTTATAGTTCAACAATTTTTCTGGTGTCAGAATTGCACTTACGCCTTATATGATCATTACACACAAGATGAATGTACTTGTATTTTGAAAACCTGACCTATATTATCAAACTTTATTTGTGAAGTGGTTCCAATTTTCCATTTCCATATATAACTTGAATTTTATTTTGGTAGTTTTTTCATGTTAACCAAAATAGCATAAATTTTTTAAAGGTCGCATTCGTCTTAGGGCCTCCTAAAAAGATCATATTACACTCATTTGTTAATTTTAATATTATACTCGTACTTAATATTAGCCTTTTGTAACAAATATACTCATTGGATTTCAAATTAATCAAATAGCTACGAGTATGTAAGTTCACCGCAAGTGCAATGATAACTTGAAATTGGTTATATTTCTTTCCGTCGAAGTTTATTATTCAAATAAAATATATTTATTGCTAAAACTGTTATGTCATCATGAAGTAACATATGTTTTGAATCAGTATGTTCAATCAGTTCTTTACAAAACCACTTACAATTTGGGTTGCAATTTGAACGCTAAAATACGCCTCTTCTCTAGTTTGTTGACAAACTTTTAACTTTAAATAAATATTTCTGTCCTATTATTAATATTATTTGATAATGTTGCCGATTCGGAAATCTTAGGTTGACAATTCTAAGCCTAATTTTTAACATATATATTAATTTACAGGTAACACAGAATGCCCCTCGTGAAGGTAATTCAGAAAATAGTCAGAACCAGGACCTAACACTTAGCTTAGACGTAAGTACATTCTTCAAAAACTCCCAAATTGTTGACATGTTAACTGATTCTATCCACGGAACAACGACATCAAATGAGTCAAGAGATTATTGTTTTTTTTGCAACAAACCAGTCAAACATTTTATTGATCATTTTAGAACAGACCATGAAAACGATTTGCAGCGCTCTCTTAACTCATCTACTTTTACTCCAACTGCAGAACAGAATTCCACTGTAAGCCAACGATCAGTCGATTTGCAGAGGCTAGCTAATGTGAGTCCTATGGAAGAAACAATTAATATAATAGACAAAAATAAAAATAGAACACATGAAACACATAGTAATAAAGAAAATAAAAGGATTCGTCTGTCAGATTTCTGTTTTTATTGTGAAAAACAAATTCATAACTTTTCGCGACATTTATTTAGGAATCATTCTGTTGAATGCGAAGTTCAGAAGGTGTTAGCTTTGCCAAAAAAGAGCCAAGAAAGAAAAAGACTATTGACTTTGTTACGTAAAAAAGGTAACTACGTACTTAATAGTGGTCAATGTATAAAACCAATGAAAAAAACGATACATTCCTTAAGTGATGATTATTTACCGTGTCCGAAGTGTTTAGGGTTTTATGCGAGAAAACAACTGTGGAAGCATCGCAAAACATGTACCGAAAATAACGATGAAACACTAACACAAGCAGATGCACAAAGTTTTTTAGTCAGGCATTTAAAAATTGATCCGAAATTAAAAGACATAGTTTTCCCACGCATGAGGGCAGATAAATTATCGTTAGTGGCTAAAAAGGATGCCCTTATATGCGCATTTGCGGCGCAGTACCTGAAGACGCATAGAGAGAAACATTTTGTTAATGTAGTATCTCGCAAAATGAGAGAGCTTGCAAAGTTACTTATGGAAATTAAAAAACTTAAACCAGAAGTTCATGACTTTTTTTGTGCTTTAAAGCCTGAACATTACGACACTATAGTGTCTGCCACACAGAATTGCGCAAAGTATGATAAAGATAAAGAATGTTATGTAAGTCCAACGTTTGCTATGAATATCAGTACATCCATAAAGCAATGCTGCAACATAGCTATAATGGAAACATTGAAAACTCAAAAAAGCCTTAAAAGTGCTGAAATTGAAGCCGACTTAAAAACATTAATTCAGCTGATAGAAGCTAACTGGAAATTCGACGTATCTTCTCAGGCGGCAGATGACTTAAATTTAAAAAAATGGAACAAAATCACAATTGTGCCTCTGGCCAGTGATCTCAAACTATTAAAAGAACATCTGACTAAAACGGCACAAAACGCTACAGCTAAATTACAAAACTCAGAGTTCAATGTTACAGCATACACGGATTTAATGGAAACTATATTTTGCAGAGAACTTCTTTTAAACAGACGCCGCCCTGGAGAATTACAGCGTCTTCTTCTTGATACATACCAGTCAACAGAAGATATTCAAAACAAATATGAAGAATTCGGTAGAACTATAACATTGACTGAGAAAGTACTAATAAACAGTTTAAAACGTGTTGTTATTAGAGGGAAAAGAGGAAGGGGTGTCCCTGTTTTGTTTACAAAGGATGTGCAAGAGGATATAATACATTTGATCAATGCTAGAGACAAACATATAGACAAAGGGAATCCTTATCTCTTTGCTAAACCAGGTTGCATGACTTCTATTTACGGGTATAAAGTCATCGAGAAACACGCGATGCTTTGTAAAGCGAAGAATCCTAAAGCTATTTCTTCTACGAGATTAAGAAAGCATTTAGCGACTTTAACCCAAATTTTTAATATGAGTGAAAATGATATAGAACAGCTCGCGACTTTTATGGGTCATACTAGTGCCGTCCATAAGAAATCTTACAGATTACCTGACGATATTTATCAAACGGCTAAAATATCGAAATTACTTATGTTGATGGAAGATGGCAAGGCAGATGCATTCAAAGGCAAAAGTCTCGATGAAATTGAGTTAGATTTGGAAGAAGAATTGCAAGGAAATAATATAGATACCGATGCAATACTTGAGTGTGCAGCGGATCTTGAAGAAACAGTAGAAATTGATAAAAATCTAAATCAGGCAGGAAGTTCAACACATGATCGAGAGACTAACATTGAATATGATAAGAATAAAGATACTTCCACTCAGCTTACGTCGACTTTAACTCATATTAATCCAAATCGTAAAAAGAAACGTAACCTAGTGCCATGGACAGCTCACCAGAAGTCTGTCGTATTGGAGCATTTTAAATTTCACGTTAAGAAATGTAAACCCCCAAAAAGAGCAGAGTGCGAAGCTCTAAAAGATTTATACCCGGATTTACTATCCAATAAGGATTGGCTCAAAATAAAAGTTTTTATTCAAAACACTTATACAAAAAAATAAATCAAATATAAAAATTTAAATCACTTTCGCGATACTAAAAAATATGTTATACAAAATCTATTTTTCTATTCGTTTTCATCATATTTATTGGGTACGTATTTGAATGTCTAAAGTTTAAATGTCTAAAATTTAAATGTCTTATAGTTGTTTTATAAAAAGATTCAAAATGTCTAAGTACAATTTGTCGAATGGTCAAAATGTCTTAGTTCAAAATGTATAAGTTGAAAAGATCAAAAATAAAATTGACTAATGTTCAAAATATATAATACTAACCTTCGCCTGCGGCTTCTCCGCGGAGTTACAGTACTCGTTAATGTGATATTTTGTGTATAATAAAACAACTATTTTTTTTCACGGTTTAAGATGTTTTGATTTTTTCATATTGATGGCGTGAAACGGAAAAAATAGTCGGCAGGTGAGCGAGCAAAGCGAGCAAACGAGGCCTTGGGAGAGAATGTCTCCATTGCTGGATATAGGTTACAAGGAGCTCACATAGAGAGATCGCGTCAGCGACCTCTATAGCTGCTCCGATGTGTTAGGTTGCCTATCAACCCTACAGGAAGCGAGCTACAGTTTAACTGGGTACCTAATGTCGCTCCTTTCCGTGGGGTTGATAGGCAACCTAACACATCAAAGCTGCAATGGCGGTCGATGTCAGCTCCTCGTAACCTATATCCGGCGAAGGAGGCTTGCAGCCCGAAGGCTCGATCGCTCGCTTCACTCGCTCACCCGCCGATCTCTGGGAATTGCATACATTACCTAGGCAAAGTATGTAATGTAGAATAATGTATACATAATATTTTATACTTGTCTGGATGCCCCAGGTACGACCGAATTGATCACAATATTTTGAGGCGCCTGATTTAATTATTACGACATTTTGAAGTTAGACTTAATGGCCATTAATATTTTAAATCATTTGGTGTTATAAACATTCGACATTTTAAGCTTAGATATTAGACTTTTTATATTTTAAACCATTATACTTTTTGATTTTAGACATTTTGAACTTAGACATTTAAAGTTTAGTCATTTTAATTTTAGACATTCTAATATGTACCCTATTTCTTCTTACACTCAAGGACTGTTTTTCTAAACTATCTACGATTTGATGACATAACGTGACATTATTAAGCGATAGGTACTTACTACATTAAAAAAAAAAAAATTGATTCGTGCAATATAATAATCATTATGATAATTTTGGAGGTAAAATTTTAATACATAATTATTAAAAATGCAAGGATTTTTTCTTTTTTAAAAATATAAAAAATATCGGAGATATTCGGGGTTTTGTTTCTAATAATGTGTAACAATAACATATTACAGATAGGCAGCTTTTGTTATATATTACTTTTTGTTATGTTTATCCTTTCTCATATTTTCTAGAGATTTTGTTATTGTATATTTTATTTTATTATAACCTAATTTTTAAAGTAATACCAATATTTTGTTAAGACCAAATTGTTAGTTTTTTATGTTGGTTACAAGTGACAAGACTAAAGCTTAATTCAGACTCTTTAGTAGATACGCTGATTAGCAAAATAAAGATTTATATTTAAAAGTCTGAATTATTAAGTTTTTCCTACATATTAGTGTTATGTTGATTTATGTTAAACTGTTCCACCTGGAGAATTGGGTGGGATAGAGAGAAATCTATTAAAATAATGTTAATTTGTACCTAATGCTAATTGTTAACGTTTATTATTTTGACCTATACTGATTTATGTTACGTATTTAATAAGTAAACGAGAATTATATTTTATGTTGTATTATCTTGGCGACTAAACAATAGGTATTCCTGACACTGCCTTGCACTTTTTACATATAATAGTTTGTGAGAGAGTGAACGAAACATCACTCCATCAAATTGTAATAAATTGATTTAATCTGTAATCTCTAAACAGGCGCTCTGGTAAAGCGAATTGTAAAGTTATTATTTTTGCATTTAAAATGCTATATTAATTGATATAATTATATTTACTACATAAAAACGACTCGATTCGGCTCGATGCTCTGTCAAATTAATATTAATTGGACAGAGCATCGAGCCGGTTACTCGAGGGTGCGGGTTCTAGTTCCGTCTAAGCACTTCCGAGACAAGTAGTTTTTTTCTAGAAATATAATTATGTCGAATTGTAAAGGTAAACTTGTATTGTGTTTACTAGTTAAAGAACTAAGACTCAGTTCTCTATTTGATCAGTTAACGATTCAACAAAGTTTGTGCAAATAATTATTTCGCAAATTATTAAATTTTATTTAATGCTTATTTTTACGTTCCAATTTTGTTTGCCATTATGCTGTAATTTTTTTTAAATAAATTGTAGTGCGTAGATGAAAATGGGTTTTCTATTCATACAAACCTTTACCTATAAGCTAAAACAAAAAAAAACCCCGACAATAAAACCATTTCTTTAAAAAGTTAAAAATAATTAATAAAATGGAAAGTGCGGGCTGACGTTGTGAAGGCAGACATGAGAGAGAACCATCTTACTAAGGAGGATACAAAAGATCCTTCGATACAAAAGTACCTTCATTGAATATACCAGTAGCTATTTATGCAGCAATCTTTACTATATTATCGTTTTTGGGCATATTTTCCACAATAGTTGGTGGAAGCTCTCATTATTATTCTGATAGAAACCACCTACATATCTTGAAAGTAAATTGTCATTACTGAGATCTTCATTAATTGGCTTGATACGAGTAGCTTCTAAAACATCAGGAGGTAAGGAAGAATAATCTTGAGTATATGTAGCAAACTCTCCACTTGCTTCAGCGCGCTGATAAGAACACCAAGAATCTTCGCCTTTTGGACACATACTATTCGGATAAATTAATGATTAAAGGTATTGATGTAAAATTTTACGTTAAACAACTTACGATTGACTCCATATCTAATACACAATTGGAGGTAGCATGTTAGTTATTACAGTAAATTTAAATATACATATTTTATACAAAGATACACCATAAGTGCTTAGAAATAAATGTAGTAAATACTAAAAAATACGGGGTTGGTTTAAACGTTTGAATAGATGGTAGTCATACTGCTGTAAAGTGAATAGAAATATACGTTCAGTATACAGGGACTGCAAATGTATGATATAGTAGTTTGGTCGTCACAAGTTCTGCAGAAAGCATACACAGTTGTATAAATTTATTTTTTGAATAACTGCATAAATGCTTTTTCTAAATAGTTCACGTTGCGTTAACACTACAATTATATGAACATTCGTAGCTAGTGAATAAAAGGTCGCCAAATGTGTTCTGGGATTTAAATATATATATATATATAATTTACCTTTCACGGTAAAAGTTGATCCAGTACTGATTTAGAAAAAATGTTGATCCACCTATTTTGTGTGTACATTCAACTCCGGATTGAGATATAGCTGTATAGCACGAATATATGAATTCAGCGTGTGACGTCAGTGGAAGTGCATTTACCCGTTTTCTATAAACTCGTCATAAAATTTTAAGGTAACTGTTGATCCACTAACGGTCAAAAAAATCATACGCAAGCGCATAATGTGGCTCCGATTTTTAAAAGACTTAGTGGTAAATGTGGCTCCGGAGCCACATATGCGATGAATATGAAGGGTAAGTACGGCAACGTCGCGCTATTGTGCAAATGAAAAAAAAATTACGTTCCTACTTCAAGTTAAAGTGAGACAACATGCTGTCGCGTTTGTATTTTACTTTACGTGAGTCAGTCTGGTCCGAGCTTTCAAGCAACCTGGCCGTTTATGTTTCGTGTTCACGATGGCAACAGATTCTTCAGGATCGGATAGTGGTGAGTACCGAGTTTATTGTTTTTAAAGTGCCACTACGTACTAACTATATCTACAAATAATTAGATTTAAGTCATAAGTTTCAAATGAGTTCAAATTAGGCATCAAGTTAAACTTTGAGTCGTATCGTATTAGAATTTTGCAAAGTTATTCATGTAAAGTCATCATTTTAATTATTTTTTTATTGGTTTTTACGGCTCTGGAATCTGAATCCTTTTGAGCCAGTCGTTGATTGCTTTGTGAGCTTCAGCCTTTTTGACATTTTTAGCCCTTTATTTTGACCTCTAGCAGGATCGGTTGAGGTTTTCAAATTCTGGCAGTATCTGGCAGGATAGCAATATAAAATGGCAGATTTTGGCAGTATAGCCATAGCAAACCAGTGGAAAGTTGGTAACCGACAGCCAAACTATCTACCTGTCACTCTAGTGCTGGTCAGAATTCGGTATGTAAAGTAAAACCTAAGCTATGCCGATTCTAAAACCATTTCGAGATTTTACATTAAGAAACCTTATTTTCTTATTTAAAACTCTTAAAATTATAAGATGGTGGATATTTTAACAATAATACAAAAAATGAATGGGTTTAAATCCGAAGTCTTTGGTAAATAAAAACAAACGTCATATAAACGTCAATGGCAACGTAAGGGTTGTCAGATATAATTTTTTTTCGCGATTATGGGGAAAAATTTGGTATCTGGGGAAATGAAATCGTTTGAAAAAATTATCAAAGTGGAGAATTTCGAATGTTTTCTAAATCAGTTTTCAAAAAAATATAACTAAGGTGTTCTGCTATTTATAGCCTGACTAACAATCATGGTTCGATATCTGTGCCTTTCAGTAGGTAAGCAAAGTGATGTCTATGGTTTTGTGCAGTTTTGGGGAGACAGTCAAAACGTATCATTTTGGGGGATAAAAATATGGAATTTGGGGAAATTTCTGAAATTCTGAATCTGGCAACACTGGGTTCTAATGTCAATGGAGTGACTTTCTTTTTCTTAATTATTTTACGCAAAGCAAAGAGTTTGAACTATTCAATCTCTAATATGACGGCATCACGAGAAAAACTTGGAAAAATTATAAAAAATTAACTAAATACCGTATCCCGTATTTATTGAGGTTCATAATGTTGTTAATAAATTGACGTATTTATTTGTGTAAGGGACAGAGTCAACCATGGAGACAGACCATAATTCTGAACAACATTTTCAAAGAAACTTTTCTCGGAAATTAAAAATATTCGATTTCTCATTCGAAATTGGCAGTATGTTCGGAAGTTTTGTATGGAACGTCAAATTTTTTCATTTCCGAGAAATGTTTCTTTTAGAAAGTTGTTCAAATGATGGTCTGAGTCCATGGTTTTAGTTTAAGGGTCCCCGTCCCTTACACCGTATAAAAAAATGTTCACACCACCCGCTCGAAAATGGTCAGTTATATGTCATGTAACTCTAACTATAAAGCAAATCATTATAGCCCTCTGTCTAGGGGCAATAATATTGTACTGAATTTCATTATAAACCCGCTGGTCAATAATGACGTTTGAATTTAGAACCGCGTCCACATATTATTTAGTATTTACTACGACCGCAAATTAAAATTAGTATGAAAACTTATCATTGAGACCTGCACCAAAAAGAACTTTATTCAAAAATAGAACTGACCACCAAGAGTAAAGAACAAAAAAAAAAGAAAAAAAGGCGCGAACACCTACTGCAAATCGTTGCATTGCTACGAACAAAGAAATAAAAATATTACATTATCTTTCCACAACTGGTCTAACGTATCAAATATTAACTTTCACTTTTAATTTGAAAATTAATGTATTCTAAATACTATAATACAATAATAATCTAATACTTTATTGTAACTCTAATAAATATTTTTGTTTCTAATAGTATTGCTTTTGTTTCTCGCGGTAGGTGTGAAAAGTACAGTATGCTCATCGGGGATAAACGTGTTTTCGTCTTGGGTGAGCTTGAACCCCTCGCTTCACTCTGGATTCTAGTCTTAACTCCCTCGCTGCACTTGGGAGTTAACCCTAGAATCCCTCGTTACACTCAGGATTCAATATGGCGCCCGTGACGAAAGACACTGTATCCCCTTGGTGCATAATCTACTATTATGTTTTATGAAGCTGTATACTCTGTTTTTATTTTTCTCCACTATTACCAACCTTGTTTGCAGTTAAAATAGCCCTTAGTTCATGCATTGTCAAAGTGGTGCGACAGCAAAATAAAACATTGTCTACCCAACTTTTTTTGCTATCATGCCGCTCTTTAAAACGTATGAACTATGGGCTGTTAACTGCAAACAAGGTTGGTTGTCATGGCAAAATTAAAAAAGTTAGAGTATAGTTAAATTTTGTTTGTAGCAAAGTTATAAAAATTATTGTCTAAATAATATGTGAGTGTATCAATGTTTAATTTACAGAAGTCAAATCGCAAGATGCAGACATGATGGAAACTCTATCAAAATCACCTTTAAAGCAGTCTACTTCAGAAACCTCTTCGATTATATCCATTCAACCAACCATAAGAATCAGTAGTAAAAATATTCAGTTACTTGATGATGGTATGATGTTAGGAGATTCTGGGACCGAATTGGATGAAGTTACTGCAAGTTTGTCTATGGAACCAATAGCGACCAGCGACTACTTACCAATTAACTTGGAATCAAATGTAAGTAACTGCTAAGTACAGCTAAGTAGCTACAGCGGTTTTATGAACCCGTGCTATAGTCTGGTCGCCGAGATAATTTTTTTTTAATTCACAATTATGTAGGATAAGCTAAGTGTAAAAAACCAAATTTTAAGAAAAAATTAAAACCGACTTCAAAATAAAAAATTAAAACCGACTTCAAAGTCGCTGTCAAGCCGGTACGATTCGCGACAGAGCTTGCAGTAAATTTTTGGCTTGGCTTGACACCGACTTCAATAAAACAAATTAATGTTCTTATAGGTGCGAACGTAAAAGTCATCGGCTGCAATATTATTTTTTACTTTTTTGTTTTGAAGTCGGTTTTAATTTTTTCTTAAAATTTGTTTTAACCGACTTCAAAAAAAGGAGGTTATCAATTCGATACATATCGCTCATCTAGTACTACAAAGACGGAATTGTCACAAAATGCAAATATGAGTTAAAGATGCCAGAATGTTCAAAAATTTTCAATACGTATGGTGTTACAAAGTCGTTTTTATTGTTCAACAAATGAGCGGAAGACAGCGCCACTGTCTTTGTTGCACTGGTACAAAAATTGACTCGCCCTGAGTGTAACGCCGCCATATTGGTCAGTTGCGCGGGACGCTCCGTGACGGTCAGTCGTGTCAGAGTGCTACATCGTCGTTCAGGTAATTATGACATCAATTTTTTTCTATTTCTAAGTACCAAACGACGTAAATGTATTTTCTGTCTTTGTAGCACCAAAACAAAATTCTTTTTGAGAGCTACAATGCCGTAAATGTATTTTTTGTCTTTGTAGCACCAAAACAAAATCCTTTATTGAGAGTTACAGTGCCGTAAATGTATTTTTTGTCTTTGTAGCACCAAAACAAAATCCTTTATTGAGAGCTACAGTACCGTAAATGTATTTTTTGTCTTTTTAGCACCAGAAACAAGAAATTTTGAGACCTTCAATGTCGCAAATGTATATTATTGACTTTGTAGCAACAGACAAAATTTATATTTTGTGAGCTAGAATACCGTATATGTATTTTGTGTCAGCGGTTAACTATTGTAGCTCTTAAAATTGAATGAAATAATGACGTGATAGTATTTACAGTCATTATAGCACTATAGCTCAATGACTTTACTGTACTTTGTGTCAACATTTCACTACAGAATTGTAGTATAAAAGAAATAAAAACAGGTGTAATATGAAAATATTAAAATATTGCATGTATGTTTTTCTTCTTTACTACTAAAAGTAGTAGCTTAAAAAGTTTAAGGTATCTAAATAAAAATAAATGAACAAATAGCATCCAAGTTAAGATCATTACATTTTTTTTGTTTTAAATAGTAACCTACTTGTATGTTTTGTGTGTGCAATAAAGCATTAATCTATCTATCTACTTGTTTGCTAGTAATGGTTTTGTTTTTTCAGAAAAGTAAGGTGAATTAAGCTAGGTATTTTAAATGGTAATAAAATGGAGAGTAATCGCAATAGAAAAATGTTAACAATAGCTATAGAAGGCCGGATTCCTGCTCCTTTCTCTAAAAATATAGAGGAAAACCAATGCTCAGATATTGAATCGGTCATAAGTGAAGAAATAAAAGTTCCATCTACCCCTTTGCTGCTATTAAACGCTGATGAAGAAACTGCGTATACAGAAATGTCTACCACAGTAGATACGCCAGTTGGTCACAAAAATATCAAACATCCAATGCCAGATATTGATGTTGCTATCTCGATGACCCCTCGAAGGTTCAAGACAAAAATCCGTAAGTAATATTAAAACTTAACGAGCAAGTTATTGGGTGCATCCACACCAAGCGAGCAGCTTCAGCCTAAATATTAAGTCTTTTTCGATAATAATATTTATAATAAAATAACACTGTAGGTACTATTAACTCAAATTTATTTGCTTCTTATTTTGCAGCAAGACGTTTGAAAATGTCTTTTCCAACTAATGACAAAATATTTCAACGTCTTGAAGATTGCAAAGAGAATGAGCAACAAGATATTAGTAGTCAAGATAAAACAAGTCAGTTGGGTAAAGATACACAAAATTTTCAAAGCGGCGCTGGTGAAGAGCTTGCGAAAGATATTCCACCTAAAGAATGTAGTGCACTTCAAACCTAAGACTCTGTAGAAATGCTTACACAAAACAACCTGGTCGATATCACTTTAGCCACTCAAAAATCTGTGAATAAAGCTGGTAAGTATAAATTTAACAAACAAGTTGATATATATTTTTTATGTTACATAATAATAATCTTACTTTATTTTGCTATAAAATGGTAAATTTGATTTTACATCATCAATTTATTAGCCTATATCTAGCAGTGGCTTAGTTATGGCTTCTAATCTTTCTGACCTTCCTGCGTGATCCTAATACTGATATTTGAATCGATGAACCGATTTCGATGTTTAAATCTGAATTCTTTTTATTTATCGACTATAAAAAAACTTAAAGAGAAGCAAGAGATTCAGAAGAAAGAAATAGATTTTGCCAAGAAAGTTAAAGAATCGTTTGAACAAAGGCAAAATGAAACTACGGGCGTTGAATCTGAGGAAATTGGTTCGTTTATTTTAAATGGTTAAAAACTTTGTATAGCATTCATTTAAAAATTTATAGTGCTACTGTGACTTTATTGCAATTTTATTTCAGGTACTGACCATAGCGATCGTTCCATTCCAATACTTACTCCACCAGTTGCAAATAACGCTGAAAACATGGCAAAAGTTGAAAGTCTCATGTCGTTATGTTTACAAGCTGTGAAAGCTCATACTAATTACTCTAAATATTTTGAGGATGAGCAAGATAGCTCAGATGACGACTTTGTACCAGGCAAGAATAGAAAACGCAAGCGGCTTGCATTATCTCTTGTATCAAGTTCATCAAGCAGTTCGGCTTCAGGTTCTGCAGCAGAATGTTCCTCTGGATCATCTTCCAGCTCTTCAGATTCCGATACATCTTCCAACTCGTCGAAATCTGATAAAAAAGGGAAAAAAAGAAAGAGAAATATTGCAAAATGGAAGCGCAATAAAACCAAACATTTAAGAAATTCCGGAAAACAGTATGTTTCACGTACGGGAAAAACTGTCAAGGCCAGAGAGATGAAACCCCCCTGTTCAAACAAATGCCGATTATCTTGCGCAACGAAATTCACAACTGAGCAGAGACGAAAGATTTTTGATAACTATTGGAGTTTATCTTCATTTCAAAGGCAACGTGATTTTTTATCATCTTGTACGGCGATTCTACAAGTTTCTTTCCGTCGTTTGAAAATGAATGCAACAAAAGAGAGACGACCTAATTGTAGTTTTTCTTTTATACTTGCTGGCAAAACAATTAGAGTGTGTAAAACATTTTTGATGAACACTTTGGGGATAACAGAAAGGGTAGTGCGAACAGTCACAGAAGCTAAAAGTACTGGTTCTGGTGTTATTCCGTCCGACGGCCGTGGAAAGCATTCAAAGCGTGTTCAAGATCCAGAAATCTTACAATCTGTGCGTGATCATATAAACAGCATTCCTCGAGTCGAAAGTCATTATCTCAGAGCGAACACTAGTCGTGAGTTTATAGATGGTGGTCTAACCATTGCCGAAATGTATAGAAAATACGAAGAGAAGAGACGGTTAAACAATAAAGTTGCAGCAAAATATGAATATTATGCCAACGTCTTCAATACAGAGTTTAATATTTCTTTCTTTGTGCCTAAGAAGAAGCAATGTGACGAATGTGAGGCGTATAAAAATGCTGTTGGCGAAGAGAAACAGTCACTGAAAAAAGGCTACGAGGATCATCAAAACCAGAAAAAGTTAAGTAGAAAAGAAAAAGCAGCCGATATAAAAGATTGCAACAAGCCCAATAGTACTAAAATTGTTGCCATTTACGACTTACAAGCAGTCATGCCTGTGCCACTAGGAGAAGCTTCAGGTTTCTTTTACAAATCCAAGTTAAATTGCTACAACTTTACAGTAAGTTGGTTTTTTGTGTAGTAAATATTGCAAAAATAACTATTCGTTGATTATTTGTAGTACACATAATATTCTTTCAGGTCACTGATGTCACACATAAAAGCACAACATGCTACTTTTGGCATGAAGGTTTGGGCAACCGTGGATCAACCGAAATAGGAACGTGCGTTTACAAATATTTAGAAAACATTGCAGAATCTCATCCAAACAGTGACGTTATTTTTTATTCTGACAACTGTTGTGGACAGCAGAAAAACAAGTATGTTAATTTATAGTAATTTGTTATTGGATTGTGTCCGTCTTTAAAAAATTTTTCATTATATAATTATTTATTTCTTACAGGTTCATTCTGGCGATGTATTTCTACGCCATATCAACACTGAATTTAAACTCAGTGACTCATAAATTCCTTATTCGTGGACACACACAGAATGAAGGTGATAATGCTCACTCTCTCATTGAGAAATCAATTAAAAGGGCTAAAAATCGGGTCCGATCTATGTCCCAAGTCAATACGTACAGCTTATACGTAATGCAAAAAAAACTGGAGAAAGTTTCAAAGTGGAAGAGCTCAACTACGACGACTTCATTGACCTGAAAGCACTGACTGAAGAAATAAGGATGAATTCAACTAAAACCACAGACGGAAATACCATGAAACTAACGGAAGTCAAAATGATACGGTTTTTAAAGAACAGTGACACTTATGAGTACAAAACTACGTTCGACGAAAAAGAAGCTTGGACAAAGGTTCTGATCAAGCCTAAAACTGCGTCTGGGCGCAGATCCGGCAGATCACAAAGGGAAAACTCTATTCAAAACGTGACACTAAAACCCGCATATCTTTCTAAAATCCCAATTGCAGAGCAGAAGACAAAAGATTTGTTGTACTTGATAGAGAAACATGTTGTTCCAAAACAATATAAGTATTTCTATGATTCTATCTTCTAAGTTGTCTTTTCTGGCTAGACAATCATTTTTTTAAAGTTTTTTTTTTCCTTTGGAGAATAAGGTTTATTTTGATACGTGTTTTTATTTTTCTTAGAAAAGCATTATTTTTGTTATGTTTTATTTTTCATTTATTTTGATTGTACGGTTTTAGTTTCTACTATTTGTAAGCTGTCTTGGTTTGAAACAAACATAAAGTACTTATTTCAATGAAACAGCTGTGATTAGCGATAGCTTTGGGTTATTTCAATAAGTATTTTGATATAAGGATAACAAATGAATCTGTGATTTATGTACCAATACGTAATTATTCAAAAGACTGTTAATTATTCAGTAAGTAGTTTGAAATAAGGATAAAAAATACAAATTGACCTGTGATTTACGTGCCATTAAGTAATGTTAATTATTCAGTATTCAATTTAAGCTGTAATAAATGATTATCTCAAATAAAGTGTTTTAAATAAAATTGACTAATACCTATTTCAGTATCACAACTTCAAAAAAAAAACATTTTCAATGCAACAATGACACAATTGTATGTGTCAAATCATTTCAAGTGGTTTTTTTTATACTTACACTGGTTTTTTTTATACTTACACTTGACTTTTGAAAATATTTTTTCTTTTGAACTCTACCTGTATATTTAAACATCCAAAATATCCTGGTTGCAGTTATAAATAATATAAAGTGAAATAATAAAACAAAACAGAACAGTAAAAAAAACTTTAAAACGCTCTCCTGTAAAATTTGCAAAATGACAGTTACGTCTTTGTAGTACTAGATGAGCGATATGTATGTAATATTATTGGAATTGAAAATATTCACATAAGATAATCTATTAGGGCTTCCAAACCAATATACCAAATTTTATAGGTGTATGTATGTATGTTTGTATGTTTGTAAGTATGTTTGTCCGCGCATTTCTCCGAAACTATTAATTGGATTGTGACCATTCTTTTTTTATTGGCTTACATTTACTTCAACTTAGGGAACAGTGCAAGTTTTATCAAAATCGGTACAGTCGCTTTCAAGATGTCTTTGGACTAATACGTGAAAGTGAGTGGCTGTAGTAAATTCAATTAACGCAACTACATTCGTATTCGTAAATTATTTGTACGAAATTCCGAATAGTTACGTAACTTAACGTAACTCATGGTTCCGCACCATGAGTTGCTGTAGTTGACTATCGCCGTTAATGTAACTAAAACGACACTACTCTTATTGTAGTTACCATACAATTTCGGCACCATGAGTCACATATTTGACAGATGTTATAGTAATTTATTATACCGAAAATAGTTGCGTCTGTCACCTTTATTTTTCTCCGTGAGATAGTTTTATTTGTTGAGTTTTTTTTTAATATGTCTGCAAGAGTAAATTTTCCTTGGAGAATTCTCAAAGGAGCTACAGTGTTCATATTATGCGCACACAAAATGACCCTTTTCGCCACCTCATAAAATTCATTAAGAGGATAGACTAGTACAGTTTTTTCCATACAAACGTATTCCCCTGTTTCCTCCCTGGATAATGACACTAGAGCAAACAATTTTTTACCATATAATCTATGTTACCTCTGCTATGTCCGTATGTTTTGTTTTTTTACATTAATTAATTACGGTAAGAATTAGGGACCTTCGAAAATGACAAATTTTACTGCCCGTCTTCAAATATCCATCAAACAAATTTGACGATATAAACAAAAAAAAGCAAAACATACAGACATAGCCAAAGTCTTTCTTTTATTATTCTTGAAAGAATTATTAAACGGATTTGTTTTGGAGGAGGAAACAGGGGAATACGAAACGCTGATTTCGTCAATTTTATGTAGATAAAATCGGTCCGAGCTGCAGTTGTCTCTTTCGCACTCTACGCGTCAGCGGTATGTATGGGTGGGGCGGATCGGACAAATACGTTTTCAGTCGGAAAAGTGGCCTATTCTCCAAAATTAAATTTTTGCCCGCCTACGGCCTATCCTCTTAAGACTTACTTCTCATCTCACTAATATTATAAATGCGAAAGTTTGTGACGGGGTTAACTCTAGTAAACAATAAAAGGTTTATTATTCTTTATTTTACATACAATAAAAAGAACGTTAAAAACTTTTCCATCAAATCACTCAAATACTAATGGCGCTAAGTCACGCCGTCAGAACAAACTGTGATTCACTGGTCCTCATTTTCTTTTTGTCTTCTCGAAAGGCGAAACAGATTGCAGTCCGGCTAGATTCTGCTACTTTACATCTTCTCTTCCTGTCACCCCTACGTGGGGCTCGGATGATAGCTCTCCACCAGTTGCGATCTTGGACAGCACTGTAGATATCCCCTTAGGGTCATGTTAAGGCTTTTGGCCTCTACTTCCACAGAGCAGCGCCAGGTTATTTTAGGCAAGACCTCTCTTTTGTTTGCCTGGTGGGTACCCCGTGTACGGCTGTCTTGGATGGGTGATCGTCAGACCTTCTTAACACATGGCTTAGCCACTGCCACTTTCGAGCAAGGATCACTTTCTCTATATACTGCTCAGCTCACCTGTCCGTCTCCATAGCTCGTTTAAGATGGTGTTTGGTCAGAAGATCCTCAAGATTTGCCGAGGCATTTGTTGATGAAAACTTGGAGCCTGTCTGTGACCGCTTTACGGACGAACCTACTGATACTTTAAATAGGACTAGATAATCTGTGTGACAATGTCCAAGAATAATAAATATCTTATTTATTTCCTTAATAATCTTGTGAAAGAAATATAAATTAACCTATAAAAGCCAGCTTCAATCAAAACACATAACACTGTAAGAATAAAAACAGAAAAACACTAACTAACAACTCGATGGAAAACGAACAGTGACGTACCTCTTTAATTTTATCGTATTACTTTACGGCTACTTTTAAATTGATTTTTAGGGGCTTGGATTCAAAAAAATTGAGCCTATTTTGCTATCCTTATCTTAAATAGGCAATAAGAAAGAGACATATCGATAAGTGTGAAGTGAATCATGGAACAACATGAGCTAAAAACGTTTATGATAAGAAAGGGTTATTTTTGAATAATTCCTTACAATCTTTGAACCATGGACCTCAATCTTATGGGGGCCCGTGGCATTTAGCCGTTTTGCCCTGATTATTGAATATTTGTGATTTATAAGACGTTCTAACATGTTTTATTTTTTTCAAGGAATCTTCAAGACTTGATCAAACAGAAATGAATGTAAAAATGTTGAAAAATGCAAGAAAAAGTATAAATTTTAATAACATGGAACCGTCAATATGCTTAGAAAATTTTAGTTTAGATGAAAGTGGATTAAGATCATTTTTGAATATAACTGGTTTAACAGAAAATCTACCCTTCTCCTTTAATTCTCTTCGAGAACTCAATGTTAGTGAGAATGACGAGGTACCTTGTTCTCTTCGAGAACAAGTTGTAGATGATGGTGAAATCAACAAGGTACTTACTTAAATAAAATACGTTTTGTTTTGTCTTAGTAAAAAGGTTTTTTTTTCATTTAATTTAGATTTAGTCAATCTTTTAATAAAATTTTTTTGTAGGCTCAACCGGCTGAGACTGAAGAAAATGAAAGTCACCAGTCTGACTTTTCACCAACCGATGGTTCTGATTTTGATCCTGATAATATTTCCGTGCACGATGAAGAATATGTACGTATTAAATAACTTAGTTATCTTGCAGTTTTTAACAACTACTGTTACTGTTTTTTTTCCGAAACTGGTTGCGCTACAGACTTTTTATGAGATTTACAGAGTTTTTTTATGTTATCTAACATAAAAAAACTAGAAGGCGTTGCACGATATTAAAACGCGCTATCGTTTAGTTTCAAATGTTTCTCTTAGGTGAGATAAACAGTTTAATTGCTTTTCTTCTTATTTGTTGAAAAATCGATTAAATAACAAGTTTGAGGTTTATGTTGTGAGAATTTTATTGAAAGGTGTCAAAGGAAAAACGTTCTTTGTACAAACAAAAATAATTTTATTTATTGACATTGAAGTTTATCAAAGAGATAAAACTACAACATTATTCTATTATACGATGGCTACGGAACCGTATAATGGGCGAGTCCGACACGCCCTTGGCCGGTTTTTTACCTAGTTGTAGGTGGTCCTCCTACTTTTTTTATTTTTATATGACAATTTAGTACCTAATTAGTATAGGCACATATATGTTTTTACAGATTCATTCGCAGTGCCAAAAAAAGTAACATCTGAAAATCAAGGTCATGAGAGATATTTAACTTTAACCAATACTATGTTTTATTACGTATTAGGTACTAAATCGTACTTGCATTCAGATATTTAGTACCTCACTGTAATCCGAGAAAAATAATAACAACAGTGGTCCAGTCATCCTGACGGTCAGGTTGTATGGACCATTTTTTATAAAGTTCTAGTCTTCCTACCTTTTTTATTTGTCCATGACGATTTAGTACCTAATTTGCATAGGTACATATATTTTTTCCAGATTCTTTAGAAGCGCAAAAAAAAGGGTACCGAGTAGGTATTACAATTTAAACTGGTAATACTTTGTTTTCTTGCCTGAACTACTAAGCCAATTTAGATGAATTTGACAAGAAATTGTCAGTTTGAATTTACATACAAGGTGCGCAACTTCTTTCGCGTGGAACTTAGTTAAATAGCTACTTACAGAATTTTTACCCGACTGCGCCAGAAGGAGGGTTATGTTTTTCGAGCGTATGTATGTATGTATGTATGTATGTATGTATGTATGTATGTATGTATGTATGTATGTATGTGTGTGTGTATGTATGTATGTTTTCATGTATATTTCTTTGGCAGGTCCTACAGCCTAAACGGTTTGAAGGATTTTAAAGTGTCTTAAGATTCGTAAAATTTGTGAGAGTGACATAGGGTATATTATTTCAAAATGACGTCTGCGAATTAAAAAAGAGAGGGGGTATAAAAAATTTTTTATGTGTGAAAAATTATAATATGGGTATCAAATGAAAGCTATGGAATATATGGAATAGCAGATTCCACATATATATTTTTATTATAGTACTTTTATGCTACCATTTTGACACAAGAGTAAAAAGTATGAAATAAACGTAATTATTAAGAAAAACAAAAAAACCCGACTGCATGAAAAAATAATTAACTGAAAAGAGAAAAACAAGCTCTATAGACATTAATTAGCTATACCAAATTTAATTGTTCAAATATAATTTGGATGTTATTAGGTAGGTATTGCAGGCCGGGACGAACCAACCAACAAATAGGTAGGTTTTGCAATTTTTCTTTTTCCCCGTTTGCGATACCTAGCTAATAACATTCAAATTATATTTGAACAATCAAATTTGGTATAGCTAATTAATGTCTATAGAGCTTGTTTTTCTATTTTTAGTTAATAATTTTTTCATGCAGTCGGGTTTTTTGTTTTTTTGGAATTTCAGGAGGTTAGACAATTAGAAAATTTAATACGCAGAATAAGTTATTTCTGAAATTGGCAATATAAAAAGTTACGTATTAGTTCGTAGCTGAAGTTACAATTCAGTACAATCAAACCTAAACCATTTGTTCAGACCATTAAACTGAATAACTTTTACTATTACTAACTCTGCAATCTTAAAAAAATTTACTGTTTCATACATTTTTGTAAGAAACAGTTTTTTTTGCGATTTCAGAGTTGATCCCGTAGTAAAAAAAAGTTGTTCAAACAAAGATGTCCAGTTCAATGGTTTCGCGCATTTTATGTTACACCCAGTATTGTAACTTCATCTATCAAACAAGCATATAAAAACGATATAAACCATGACTGTATTAATAATGATGACTGTTGTTGCAGAGTATAGACAATGAATTTTATGATGATCCAGATAAAAACCAGTTCAAAAGATATCCCAAAAGAAACTTATTCACCAAAAACTCAAAAACAATTGCACATGGAATACAAAGAAGTTGAAGAAAATAAATGTAAAAATAAACGTTCATGGACACGTAGAAATGCTTGCTTTTATTGCCAGGAAGTTGTGACTAACTTTACAAGGCATCTTTTAAGGAACCATCAAAACGAATTTGAAGTTATTAAATATAAATCTATTAAAGATGACGATCCAAAAATACGTAAAATGAAACGTCAAGAAATTTCAGATAAGATCAGAAACAAAGGCAACTTTTTGCACAATTCTAAGGTATGCTTTGATAGAGATGGATCAATGACATTAATACCCGCTAAAAGGAGAGACATGCCATCAAGCCCTTCAAGCTTCGCAACTTGTAAGAATTGTTTAGGGACATTTAAACGCTCTAACTTTTTTAGACATTTTAAGAAATGTGGGACGAATCCATGTAATGGCAGAGTTCTTACGAAAAACAGCATAACGATTATACCAAATACTGACACAGCATCTGAAGAGCTTATAAAAAAGATATTGCCTCACTTGCGTTCGGATGAACCTGCTTTGGTGTTAAAGAATGATCGACTAATTTTGGCTTACGGGACACGATTATTGAGAAAAAAGAAAGAACGTCGAAGCCGTAAAGCAATATGTTCGAAGATGAGGGATTTAGCAACTTTATTGATGTTCATTCGTAAACATGATTGTTCTATCGAAACATTAACAGATGCTTTAGATCCGGAAAAGTACGAAGTCTTTATGGCATCTATAAAAGAAATGTGTGGATTCAATGAAGATACAGGTGAAGTGAGGGTTCCAAGTATTCCAGCTAGAATACTACCAGCTGTGCTCGGCTGTGTAGATATTTTATACACGAAATCTTTAATGAGCTCTGAGTCGACGGCTTATAAAGAACATTACAAAAAGAAACTAGATGACTTCAAACAACTTGTAACTATCAATTGGCAGTGGGAAGTATCTTCTAACGCAGAAAAAACCAAGAAGCGCCGACACATGGTAAAAGAGAGTGTTCTACCTATAGAAGACGATATCAAAACAGTGATGGAGACCATAGCCAAGTTAGAGGTCAAATATGCACGAAAATTAAAGATTGACTGTAACGTTATTAACTATGAGTCTTTATGCACTGTCACTATAGCTCACATCATTATGCTAGACAAAAAACGTGCTGGAGATGTAGCTGAGGCAGAGCTCACATTTTATATCAACAGAAGAAATGAAGAAATTCCTGAAGAAGTTCTTAAAACATTAACTCCTGATCAAAGAAAATCAATTAAGAGTTTAGACGTTTTCCAAATCCCCGGGAAAAGAACACGCTCAGTGCCAATACTACTTACGAAAACCATGAAAGAAAATATAGACCTTATAATAGCCTGTCGTGATAATTTAAAAATTCCGAAAAGTAATGCGTTGCTTTTTGCAAGACCTTTTACAGATGAACCTTTCGATGGAGGAAAATGTTTAGATAAAATAAAAAAACTCTGCAATTTAAAACGACCTGAAATGGTTACTTCAACAGGTGTGAGACATCATATAGCGACTATGTCTCAATTGCATTCAACACAAAATGATAAATACACGGAACATTTAGCTGGATTTTTGGGGAATGACATTGCTGTGCATGCCAAAAATTACAGATTACCATTACAAGTGTTTCAGGTTGGTTCCCAGCTCATGAAATACGAACCTCATCAAAACAGATCACCACCTCATATTATTTGCACCGAAAAACAAGGAACAGGAACCATAATTCCTAGAGAAGATTTTGAAGAACCAGTTCAATCAAATGAGGAAGCTACAGAAAAAAACAGTGAATTTGCTAAAAAAACGATAGAGTAGAATCAGAAAAAGAAGAAAATTCAAATGATAATAAAGAAAAATCTAAAAAGGAAAACGGAGAGGATGATAAAAAACAATCAGAGGAAAAAGATGATAAAGTAGAATCGAACGAAAACCATGAAGAAAAATCAGAAGCAAAAAACCAAGAAGACGTGCCGGAAGAGCTTATTATTTCTAAATTGAACAAAAATTTTGAGAAAATAAATTTACCTAATAATCTGAAGTATGGTAGTAACATTCAAACAAGATTCAAAAGGAAGAATGTTGACGAGACGAAAACCAAAGAGAAATTTAATAAAAAAGTAACGAAACCAAAGAAAACAGAACTAGACGTACTTTCTTCCAATGAAGACCTCAGTGATGAAAGCTGTGAAAAACCAATACAGAAGACCAAAAAACGTTCATTACGGAACAATGACGAAGATATTGACCAGACGGAAACCAAAGAGAAAATTAATAAAAAAGTAACGAAACCAAAGAAAACAAAACTAGACGTGCTTTCTTCCAATGAAGACCTTAGTGATGAAAGCTGTGAAAAACCAATACAGAAGAAGACCAAAAAACTGTCATTACAGGACAATGACGAAGATATTGACCAGACGGAAACCAAAGAGAAAATTAATAAAAAAGTAACGAAACCAAAGAAAACAAAACTAGACGTGCTTTCTTCCAATGAAGACTTCAGTGATGAAAGCTGTGAAAAACCAATACAGAAGACCAAAAAACGTTCATTACAGAACAATGACGAAGATATTGACCAGATGGAAATAAAAAAGAAAAACCCAAAAAAAGTAAAGAAACAAAAGAAAGTACGACTAGACGTATCTTCTTCAAGTGAAGGAAGCTGTGAGAAACTAATACAGAAGAAGACCAAAAAACGTCCATTACAAGATAGTAGTGATGATGAAATGACAGTGCGAAGAAGAAAAAAGACACATAGGTTTTGGTCAGACAAAGAAATAAAGGCTGTGAAGTTTTATTTTAATGAGTATATTAAAAAGAAGATAAATCCTGGAAAGGCTAAATGTTTGGAAGTTCTCAAAAAAGAACCAGTTTTGCACAGTAGAACATGGATGCAACTTAATTCATACGTTAATAATATTTACAAAAGCAAATAACTCACCCTCAACTTCACACACTATTATCAACAACACAGCTACAGATGATTTTTATATTGAGCCTTAAGCTGAATTAACCTTGATTTGGTTCCGTTTACTTCACAAACACGCACAGTTCAGGTACTATTCACATTTATAACTATTACTACTAAATGTTCCGTGATAGTATTTATATTTTATTTAAATAGCGCGAGCGCGTATTATCACTTCTATTCGCAGTATTATCCCTTACTGGATATTGTGTTATTAATTTTATTTGAAGAACGCTGATGTTCTGTGGAGCGGTATGGTCATCAGATAGCTGCTCGCACGGGTTCCGTACCGATTATTATCACGTGACCACTTCAATTTCGAAGCAAGGTACGGTGGATATTGATACCTAACCACTCCGAACAATAGTGTCGCAAAATGGATGAATTGCCGTGAACTCATTTTTAACGCGGGAGCGGGTGTTCGTACGCGTACTGCTGTGCGCCATGGTTTGGTTATTGGTTCGTGCCGTGGTGCGGGCGTGGTGTCGGCTTCAACATCCCACCAAGAGGCTTCACCTGCGGGTTCTGGTGCGGGCGCTGGAGTGGGTGTTCGTACGCGCACTGCTGTGCGCCATGGTTTGGTTATTAGTTCGTGCCGTGGTGCGGGCGTTGGACCTGGCCATGATCCACCAGTGGTGTCGGCTTCAACAACCCACCAAGGGGCTTCATCTGCAGCATCGTCATTCGAATGAACTGGGCCCTGAAAAAATACACAAAGACATTAATTTACTTTACGCCACATCAAGTCAAAAACAAACATGCTAAATGCACAGCGTATTTACAAAATTGGTTCAGGTCTGCGCCGTGGTCCGCGGTAGAGTACTAAGAGCTCACGAGTTAGAGGCATCATCATCACGAAAACAAATAAAATATAAATATTGGTGTAAAGATAGCTACTCCAAATTCCTTGGTGGAACACAGGAGACAGGTCTGAAGTGAAAATCTGCAGAGAATCGTGACACGGACTACTTACATTGAAAAACCCAAACGCTGGTGTCTGAGTACAGAAGTGTTGACGCCGTCGTTCCTGCGGGGTGTGTGATATACACAGCGGGATGTCAGGGGCTTTTCTACACAGACGTGGCGAGTGTGTGCGTGGACAGGATACGTTGACCGATTTGATTGGTTTCAAAAACAAAAAAACCCAGAATTGTTATTGCGATAATGAACTATAACTGTTGCAATCGCTAAGTTATTAGGTATGTATTTCGACCGCACTCCCTATCGCAGAGGCCATTCCAATGATGTCATATATTGGACCTGCATGAGGGGCAAACCCAGAATTGTTATTGCAATGCTGGTTCCACAGCACTCCGGCGGGACCTGGTGGGATCGGTCATCTGTAAATAGAAAAATTAACATTAATTTCGTTGATGCTTACAAGACATTCTGAGGGTCGGGGCATGGGACAAACTCTTTGCTTAGAAATTGCAACGGTAATAAGAAACTTGGATGAGTAGTTGATAGGAGTTTGTAGAAATGATATACTCACAGCTTTTTGATGGTTGGGCAGCTCCAGGCTTGATTCAGGCCTCGCCGCCACCAGCATGCACACCGCCATCGGTACCAGCAGACTGTTTGATAGCATTTTGATTCAGTAGCTGCGAAGAAATAAAATATTAAATTCAGTTAAATGATAAGAGATCAACGTCGCTTGCAAGACGCTGGAACACATTGGAGACCAGCTTGTCTAGTAACAATTCCGCGCCAACACAAGAATTTGAAATATTTGGCCGGATACGATACCCTAACACTTGTAAACCTGCAATCTTGCTTTGAAACCTTGTACAAATATTTACTTTTTTTTCAGAAGCGTGAGGCAGGCTTTCACGAAAATGTCGGTTGGGTCTATCTTGGGTCCAGATTTCTGGTTCCGTAGGAAAGTTTCGAACATCTTGTTCCTTTCTGAATTGACATCCGCCATTCGATGCATGCCTTGTGCAAAATTCTGAAATAACAGACGGAAGGATGATTGAAGCGATCACGGTATGGTGTCTCATTCGAAGAATAAATCTTTGAAAAACACATGTTGGTAAGTGACGATGCGGTCGAAGATGGAGCATGCTCGTCTTGGAACAGCCTATTCACTCCAGCCTTGAAGGCATCCAGATTATATTGATCAGGAAACACACTCGCAGGCAACGCGTTCCACTCCTTAGCCGTACGCATTATAAAGGTCGAGCCAAAGCGACTCGTGCGGATAGCTGGAATATCCACGACATAAGGATGAAGCGCTCGCCCGGATCGCGTCTCTCGATGGCGGAAAGGGGCCGGCGGAATGAGGTCGTGCAGCTGCTTCGCACACTCTCCGAAATGTAACCTGTAGAAGACCGACAGACGCGCAACCCTACGCCGATGTTCGAGGCTCTGCAGCCTAGCCTCAACCAACTGCGGGTCACAAATTATCTTCTTTGCACGTTTTTCAACCGAATCCAAAGCCGCTAGTTGATATTTGGCTGATCCATCCCAGAGGTGGCAGCAGTACTCCATGCAGGATCGGATTTGTGCTTGATATAACTGAAGCAACTGCTTTGATGTAAAGTACCGCCTAACCTTCTAGAGGACACCAAGCTTTTTTGCTGCAGTCTTAGCCTTGGATTCGATGTACGGACCGAAGTTGAGATTTGCAGATAGCTCAACGCAAAGAAGCTGTAGGTTGTCGGTAATTTTCACAGGAACATCCCGAAAAGTTGGAGTTAAATGGAATGGACTCCTTTTGGCGGAAAACAAACAGGCCTGTGTTTTGGTTGCGTTGAACACCACCAGATTGGCTTCACCTCAATCAGAGACTGCCTTGAGAGCTTTGTCCAAACGATCAACCATAGCCTCTCGACAAGACTGAATATCGTCCCTGCCGGCTTTTGTCTGCGTACCCAAAGGTACCTGGTACAAGCAGATTGTTAATATGCAGCAAGAATAAAGTCGCGGACAAAACCGATCCCTGAGGAACTCCCGCGTCGATAGCCTGAAGATTAGACGAGTAGCCATCGATAACTACACGGATAGAACGTCCACTCAGAAAATCCGATATCCAGGTGCAAAAGCCAGCAGGAATACCAAATGAAGGAAGCCTGCTTAAAAGGCCCGCATGCCAAACTCTGTCAAAGGCCTTGGAGATATCAAGAGACACCATAATCCATCATAGTTCCATAATCTTACAGAGTATGGAAGTGACCGAAATAGGGCGGTAGTTGGCAGGGTCGGCGCGGCTGCCTTTTCTGGGCACGGGCTGCACATTGGCAAGCTTCCACGACTTGGGTAGAATACCAGTCTCAGGTGAGAGGCGATGCAGGCGCGTAAGCTACTTTGTAATTATAAAATCTAAAATAATAATCATACTCACGGCTCTTGGACCCTTTCCGAATCTTCTTCGGGCGACTCGAGCACGATTCTTCATACAAATTTCGTTGCACCCTTCATGGTCCCGGTTCTGAAGACTCCTGAGTTGCAGAAGTCAGTTCTTGAGAGCTCAAAAAAGAACTGGGTTCAGGTAAAGAAGCTGCTTCATCCGCAGTCACTGTACACGACGATTCTTCTTGGTTCGGAGATTGAGAGCGTCGTGAAAAAGTAGTTGCTCCTACTATCGTAGGCGCAGACGATGGATTTCGTTCCTTTGAAGAAACAGGTTCTGGGGTAGAGTCAGTCTGGTGCATAGTTCCAGATTGTGGATTTTCTTCTTTTGGAGAAAGAAGTTCCAGGGCTTCTGTAGCTCTCGGAGCTGTAGATGTTGAATCTCGTTTGTTGTCTCCTATGACGTGCAGAGTTGCTTCTATCAAATTGCTTCCTGCCGTTTGAGTACGAGATTTCGAGCTAGGTAGCGTAACTTCTGCACATGATGAACTTCCTTCACGACCAAGCCAAAATTGCAAGTCAGGATCTTCAATTTCCAGAGCTTCAGACGATGAATCTAGTTCTGTTTGTGGAACAGGTTCCGGAGGAGGTACTGTATCTTGTATAGTCGACGCAGATGATAATTCTCGCTGGCTCAGAGATTTAATTTGCCATTCTGCAAGTCGCTCCAGTCTACCAGCATAGCAGCTAGTCAGCGACCCCCTCAGCATGAAGCCATCGGTCTCGGTCTCTTGCATCATTTCTGCCAGCTGCTTGCCTGTTTGTACAACAAGAAATATTTTACTTTTACATGAGAAAAGTGTGTTGTATGTTATGTCTCCAAATTGTGAGATTTGCTGGTAGAGAGTACGTACCGCAGCTGTTTGGATCCTTTCTTCCGGACTGCTGACTGTATCGTTGCTGAAGAGGGAAGATCCATTTTATTTGTTACACGTGGTTTTGGGTTGTGAACACGTTGTGATTGTTCAGGAGCTAGGAGGAAAGTCACGGCTTTGGGAGGAAAATGACCGATTGTCGGTATAATTATTAAAATGAGTCGATGAATAATAAGTACCACTTTCCCTAACAAAACTTGTCAGGACATTAGAAAACCGTATAATGATGCCGCGACCCTGCCGATAATTGGGTTTCCTTTTATATCTCGCGTCGCGTGAGACATTATTAATATTTTATTATTATTATTATTATTTAGACATTACAGAAACAAATGCATATTCTTGTACCAAGGGGGACCCTCGAAGGCATGGAATAAAAACCATAGACAACCCATGTTAATATTTTTACGAGTACGTAAGGTGCACGTTGCTTGTTATCAGTTGCAAGTCTCTATGCAACTCTGAGCACGAGCGTTCTACCTCCGTTGGGCTTTGGAAATCCCGCGTGCTCTTAGACATTGCTTCTAATGGTCTTTAGTGCCATGCAGTTCTTACTGTGATAACGATATCGTTGCAACGAAGCGGTCGGAGTAATTGTGCTTGAGAGCGATCGCTAATGCGTTACCTGACAGCATGCACGTTACGTGCAGTTGATAAGAAACACAATGTGTGATTAGTGCTGGACCAGAGTACCTCTTTACACAGTACCTCTCATACTTTGTATCGATGACGCAACGCTGCTGATAACGGCATGGTTTTTAGCTTTTATCCTTATCGCTTGAGTTATTATTACTATTTTATTATTATTATTATTTAGACATTACAGAAACGTGTGCATATTCTTTTACCAAAAGGGACCCTCACAGCCATGAAATAAAATACCATAGACAACTTATGTTTATATTTTTACGAGCACGAGAGGTGGACGTTGCTTGTTATCAGTTGCAAGTCTCTATGCAACTTGTTACCTGACAGCATTCACGTTACGTGCAGGTGGTGAGAAAACATTGTATGATTAGTGCTGGACCCGAGTACCTCCTCCTCCTCCTTGTGTCTCAGTGCGGAGTGGTTTTAGTTCAGGCGCGTTACGGGAAATACAGTTAGCGATATGCCAAGCTAACAGAGCTAAGTTTACTTTCATCTCTCATGCTGTGGAGCTACCAGCGTTCTGGTAATTACTGATAGCCAGTAGCACGTATAGCTCTGCTCGAATCTATGCTCGGATAATGTTGACAAGCCACCGTTCGCAAAACAAAAATCTTTTTTGCTGGTTTACGTCTCAGAGCAGCTTGTCTACGTGATACACGCTGCTTCGCCTTGTGACAGCACGATGGCTCTCCTCATGCTGCACGAGCTTTGTGAGTTTGTCAGATACTTACGTCGCCGCCAGATATATGTATATGTTTGTATGTATTGTATATATATATGCGTCTATACGTATATATATGTACATGATGGCTATTTCCAGACGACCAAATGCTACAAGTTGTTTTCTAACATCAGGAGAACAATGTGCAGTTAACACATTCCTTGAAATGCCAACGTTGTAAGAATAGCGCAGGCAGCAGAACTTTGGCTGGCCGTACAATCAAGTGGTCAGGTCAATTACCGTTTATTAATATAATAGAAAAAAGCATCATACATTAAATTTTACTTAGAAGTAAAAGCGTCGTCGACAATAGATTCGTCGGAGCCTAGCATGGAACTCAGGCTGGGGCTACTGACGGTCGCTGGTGTGGAAGAGATCAACGTCGCTTGCAAGACGCTGGAACACATTGGAGATCAGCTTGTCTAGTAACAATTCCGCGCCAACACTAGAATTTGAAATATTTGGCCGGACACGAGGCTAGTGAGGATCGTTTATAGTGAAAAAATTTAAGTGCATTTTGAGTCAAATGCATCCTAGTGCATTGCAATGGCAAAATTCGTAGTCACACCTTAATCTGCATCTAGGCATTATAGACCGCACAGTCCTGTGTTCCTGACTGTACTCACGTGCTATTCAACGGAAGACGCAACCTCCTCCCTCGTTGGCAGTTTTACGACTAAAACAAAAGCTACTGAGCCGCTCAATCGCGGGGAGTGGGGGGAAAATAGGCGAAACTAAGAAAACGAAAACATCGAGTAGCCTGTGAGACTCCACGTCCACACTTAAAGGTTAAAAAAAAAACACGAAAGTCTCAAAAAGTATAATTAAAATAATGAACATAACTTTAAAAACCCCAAGTATAGATCCAGTTAATATAAAAAAAACTTGCATCTGCCCTGCGATTCCGCTCGCGTGGTACCTAACTACCTACCCAGACAAAAAAGTAGCCTATGTGTTCAGCTGTTACGGAGATGAACGCGGAGAAACATACTCACTCAAATCGGGGTTAAAACTAAGCGTACTTACCGGGCGGTTTTTGCCAAATTTTTCTTCCACTTTTCAATGCACGACAAGACCACCCGCGTCACCATACAAACAGTACAAAAATTGCGTCTATATGCCGTGCTCTGATTGGCTGTCTTGGACATTGCCAACATTGAAACGCAATGGTATGGAGATTGCCGTGTTTGTATTGGAATCATAATTTTAGCAGCTTATTTGTATGGGACATTGCCGACTTTGTCGAGATAAGGTGTTTTCGTTAGACTTGTAAACCACAGACAAAAAATCCTGCATTCACAGTTTAAGTTTGAAATATTTTCAGATTCCTTAGAATTGTACACCCAGTTCGTTTCTTAACGTGATTTTCTGAGAATAATACGACTTAGTTATGATTGTTCTACATGATTAGAAAGCTAATAAAATGTAGATGTTTTTCTAATAATCTGCGCAATTGATCATTAATGGTTATTTTGAGAAAATTTACTTTTAATATGGCATAATGGCATTTGTTGCAAAATAAACTATGTTTATGTTATGTTTCGAACACCTGTTCTGAAATGCTTTAGAATTTCTGTGATATTATTATTAATTAACAAGTGTTACATTATCATCCTTCATAAACAGTAAGAATAAATTGATTCTGACAGGTACCTTTTAAAAAAAAAAAGATTATTATTAAAAAAAAAATTATTGCGAAAAAAACTTAAATATTAAATATCTCAAAAATGGTTCAATTTTGCATGACACATTATAGGGATCAATCAATTCCAAATAACAATACCTACACCCCCCTGAGACGGTAGCATCTAATTGCCAGTAATCCTGTATATCTTGCCATTCTTCACATATCTGAAAAATAAAAGAGTTAATTTAGGAACCAAATCATGCATCGACGTCAGGTTAGGTTAGGTTAGATGATGCAACGTTGCTTACGTTGCATCAATGTCAGGAAACGAGGCCACGAATAACGAGGACCTTGATGCTAATGACAATAGCAACAACGCCGTTCATATAAAAGTGGTGAGGCCACCTTAAACTCCAAAATTAAAGACGAAAGTATCATCAGAACGGTCTGAAATTCAATTAACCGTGAATGAACTCAAAGAACTAAATAACAGTTTAGTAAACGTGTCTGCTCCGATTCCAAGAGAATTAGAAGATAAATGTAATGTTATTGGAAGACATGTAGCACTGCAGCTCAAACAGTTACCTCCGATTGAAGAATTTATGTGACAGATGAAATACAGGCAATACTCTCTAGATACCGTAAGAGCGCCCTCTGTGCTAGAATTGTGTATACACCTTCTAATTACAGTTCTGAATGTACGCCATCACCACAGCCTGTAGTAAATTATCAACTTGTTGGACCTACAATATCTGCACACTCTACACAACTGGAACAATCTTCACAATCTGTACTCCATAATGAATGTACGCTATCATCACAGCCTGTAGGGTTCGCAGCCGGAGCTCCAGTAAATCCTTCACAAACAATGTCTGTAAATTATCAACCTGTTGAACTTACAATATCTGCACTCTCTACGCCACTGCTGGATCAATCTTCACAATCTATACTCCATAATGATGTACTTTCTGCAGCAATATCAATCTCTAAAATAACGAAATAAGCTATGTAGTACTGTAGTTATTAAGTATTACCATGTTAAGTTCACGTTTAATATGTGCAAAAACTTTAACAAATCCGTTGTGCCCTGTGTGAGCATTATGTATTCTGTTGATGATTATGATGACAGGTGATAGTGGTTATTGGTGACTGTTTAGTAATTCCAAACTTTTTTCAGGTTCAAGTTCACGATCTTATTTATACAACATGTTGGGCGGAAGCCAAGGCTAAAGCAAGCATTCCCAATGTAAGTCACATTGGTAAAGAATGTGCTCTGTGTGAACGTTCTCATCAAGTAATTGCATTGAGGACAGACACTGTTCAACATGTGAATATTAGAAACATCATCTTGGAAAGACTTCTGCCAGTGCAGGTAACTAATATTTTTTTCATAACAGATTGATGCTATGGTTGGTAGTTGCAGTTTCATACAGATAATCATACTTTCATATTATACACCAAGTTCGAAACAAATATTCTTCTCTGTGGTTTCATACCCGTTTCTGGGCTCCTATTCTGCGTAGCGTTATGTTTTATAGCCTATATATGTTATGTTATACAGCCTTCGTTGATAAATGAACTATCCAACACAAAAATATTTTTTCAATTTAAATTAGTACTTCCTGAGATTAGATTTGTGTTAAATGGATTATTAATTTCAGGTTCGTGCATCACATTACATATGTCATCCATGCTGGCAAAGGGCTGATCGTGCTGCTAAACATTATTCAACACCATCAACTTCGTCATCGGCTTCTACAACCACCAGCAACGCATTAAGATGTGCAAATTGCCGCATTTATTTAACAAGATTGAGGCGACACATTTTAAAAAGAAAATGATCTGGGTGCCAAGTGCGAGTTTCATTCGCCATTCGGTAACGTTAAATCTTCTCTTATGACGCCAAGAGGTGCTGCTTCAATGCCATACTAATATTCGTTTTCGTAAACGTAATCGAATGAATACGGATAGTAAATAAAACTCACACTAGGCACCCTGATCACGAATAGCGTAAAAATATCTACTAATAAACACTAAACTTGACTTGATAAAATCCCACCAAGACTCGTCTTAGTTTTAACAACCCTAATATTGTGCCGCGATGACAAAGAACGCACACATGGAACCGAGTCCCTCCGCGCCTGCAAGAAGCCTGTAGACCTACAGCCGAATACCGTTAGCAAAACAAGTAAAATTAATTGTAACAGCTTTGAAATACGGTTGATTTTACAGTGACTCAAATAACTAACCGCCAAAGATTACATGCACCTTTATTTACTTACTTGTTTCCTGACCTTCGTGTTGCTGACAAGTATTGGTGCCCACGATTAGAACTGTTATTAATCCGTTTTGCTGTTAAGTTTTGTTGTTAATTTGTTATTGTTGAACTATTGGTTTTTATTATTGTTAAAGTGTTAGTTGTTATTTTTATTTGTTAAACTGTTAGTTATTAACTTGGTTACAATGCCGAGGCGCAACTTTTCGCCAGAACATCAAGCGGATATTCATTTTGTGTATGGATATTGCAATGGGAATTCCGTGGAAGCTGTGAGAGAATACCGGCGTCGATATCCAAATCGCACCGTTCCTGACAATCATACTTTCGTAAACGTAAGTTCACATTAATTATTTAAGCATTTTGGTGTTAAGTAGGCATTTCTTCAGTTAATAGGCAGTGATCGAAATGAATAGGGCTAACTGGCCTGGGGTGGCCGACGAGACAAGGCTTGTGAGTGATTGCAGCCTCCGAGGTTTAGTTAATTGATTTTTGTAGAGTACTGGGACTTAGGCCTTTCCGGAATCCGAGATTCGATAGAGATCAATTGTCAAAGTTTTGGTGGTTTTGGCCACTCTTAGCCTTGACGGCGCTTCAGGTGGATTGGCCCCCTTCGTTCCGATCACTGGTAATAGGGCCCTAATAAAACAGTGATAATTGATTAACTGTAAAATGTAAAGCCTATTTTTTTTAAATAAAACCACTTTTACAGATCTACTCTCTACTCTACACATTGATTCATTTTTATTTTATTTTATCGTACAGATCCGTTGAAGTAGTATTAATTCAATGTGTAAAGTTCGCGTAAGCTTTAGTAAACAATTATTTTTATTTGTTACAGATACATAGACGATTTCGTGAGCAAGGCCTAAGAATAGCTTCTCATGAGCGAGTCATGAACCTCTCATTGGACCAAGAAATGAGGATAATGAATTTAATTATCGAAGATCCTACTTTATCTACACGACGTATCGGACGCATAGTTGGCGTCTCTCAGACTATGGTGTGGAGATTATGGAAGAGATATGGACTTCATCCTTATCATTATCGGAAAGTGCAAGGCCTTTTACCCGGTGATAATTTTTCGAATCGCGTTTTGTCAGCGGATAAGTGAGTTTCTTATTCAAGATCCACTATTGATTAAAAAAATATGTGGATGGACGAGGCACAATTTACACGAGCAGGCATATTCAATAGTAAAAATCAGCATCAATGGCAAGAAGTAAACCCAAAAGCAGTGTGGGAAACATCGCACCAAAGAGAGTTTTCGGTAAACATGTGGTCGGGAATTTTAAATAACAAACTTGTAGGTCCCATAGAAATACCGCATCGTTCAAATTCAAACAACTACCTTGAGTTTCTACAAAACCTTTTAAATTTAGATTTTTTTGAAGATGTGGATCTGGAAAGTCTCCGTTCATTATGGATACAGCACGCTGGAGCACCAGCGCATTACGGAACACAAGTACGAGAGTACCTTAATGAGCAGTATCCACAACGTTGGATCGGCCGCGGAAGCCCGATCTTAGCGTGGCCGGCTCGATCACCCGATCTGACCCCTCTTGATTTTTACACATTTCTTTCCCGGGATCATTTGTTGCAGCGGATTAAACGAGAAGCAAATGAAATGCGTGCCAATGAAGTCAATTTAAATAGACAAATTCGTACAAGAATAACTGTATGCTTAGAGTGTAATGGTGGGCATTTTGAAAATCAATTAAATTGATAATTTTTATTAAAAAATGTTTTATTTACCTCGCTTTTTGTATCCCAAATGTATGTTTTGTTCTCTGGCAAGAATTTGAAATAAGTCATTCATTACTTCCTTTTTTTTTTTATCAAATAAAATAGTTGTTGTACATTTTTAAAGACACTCCCATAAACATGAATTAATTAATTAGTAAAATACAGGCATGCAGGTAATCGCATGTAGGTAAATTTCAATGCAAACTTAATGTCACTACGAAAAAAAAATCAAAATGAATCCCAGTTTGTTTACAAAAACAATGTTTTAGTAATAGCTTAAGATAAAATAATTTGCAAAATTAAAATTACTGCTTAGCAAATTAAACACGTAGGAATAAAAGGTCATTTTTATTTTTTTGCAAGCTGTACTATTACTGCATTCTAACACGTAGTGCCTAACTTTTATTCATAAGTAAGTCCTATTATTCGTGACTTTTGGTAAGAGTCTGCGATGTTGTCATATTTCACATAAAGGGGTTTTACATGGATAATCATACTTTATTTGAATTATTTTGTATGAAATGAGAAAATAAAATTTAAAATTGAACTTAGAAAATATGAATTTGTTATTTGAATCTTATACGTAGTCTCGTTGAAACCCTAGAGTTATGGGAATTCAAAATAAACACGTTAAAATCTGTGGGCAAATTAAACAAATAGATAGATAAACATTACACAATGTAGTAATCAGTGTTCACTCTACTAGTGTTTACATTAAAAAAACAACAATAGCATCTTCTATTTATGCAGTTACTTGATTTAGGATGTGACCTAACACTAAGTAAACTAAACATGTCACATACGACCGAGATCCATAGAGATCCCAATTATTGACCGATGTATACAAATTATGAGTAAGTACCCAATTTACCATTAGAACATATTATAAAATAGTTTATACTTAAGTCTAGTAATATAATTTCATTAATCTAGGTCATGTTTCTTTGTTTACATTTCAATTATATTATTGAAATTTAAAATATTACTTATCTTGAATAAAATTATGTTAGGAATATAAATATAGAATATTATAAGAATGTCAGTAATTAAGATTAAGGTTAATGAAAATTTAATTGCCACAATATAAATACCTATTCATTTCAGGTTACACAAGAGTATCCTGCAAATGGCATTCGGAAGGAATAATAATACTCAAATTAAGAATTGCTTTGCTGAGTTGGGGGCATCTTAATATCGGACCAAGCTGCTTCATCCGACAGATAATCACTTGTTTTGTAATAAGCTTTACTATACAAGACTTTTTTAATTACTGTTTTAAATTTATGTATCGGTAAGTTAGTTACTTCGTTGGGCAGTTTGTTAAAGAAGTCAATGCTTAAATCTACAAAGGATCTCTTAACCTTACTTAACCTAGATCTATAACAGGGTATCCTCTTGTAACTGCTCTACTGAGCTTGACAACATTAAGTTCACCAGCCCCGTAATTGCAACTAGAAGATTATTTCCAGCCTCTCCACCACAGCATAACAGGTCTTTTAGGTGCTGCGGAGTCAGGCCATCGATGCCTCCAGCCGAGCCGTTCGGAAAGGCGAAAACAGCTTGGCGGACGGAATCGGCCGAAACCTTTAAAAATGAATCTGCAGCAACGGGTGCTTCAGGAAAAAGTAGGCCTACCGAAGGTTGAGGATGCTTACTACGGGTAACTATTATACGGACATTAAAAGGCCCTAGTCGGATGAACAAATGCCTTTATGAACCGATAGAGTGCTTTAGTATATTTATTACTGACGAGATTGTGGAGGAGATAACCAAATGAACCAATGCTGAAATCCAATTAAAAATACTGAGACCTAATGCAAAAGCAACCTTCAAACTATCTACTTGCGAAGAAATCCGAGCTGTTTTAGGCATATTGACACTGACTGCCGCTATGAAAGACAATCATTTGACCACGGATGAGAGTTTTGATTGCTCTTATTCGGGGAACAGATGTTGCTGCTATGAGTAGAGACAGATTTGATTTTTTGATAAGATGCTTTCGGATGCACGACAAAACTTTGCGACCAGAGCTAAGGGCTACAGATACATTTGCACCTATCAGAAAAATTTGGGAGATCTTCATAAAACATTGCCGCTCCAACTATACCCCCGGACCGTATCTCACCATTGATAAACAGCTTTTGGGTTTTTAGGGGTCGATGCCCTTTCAGAATGTATATTCCCAACAAACCGTGGGTGGTACTTGACTGTCCGATTTTCTTCTGGGATCCGGTGTAATGTGAAAACTCTGTCCGGTGTCCGATTTCCGTCAGATCTGCCGGTCCGGCATAGTGGGAACCCTGCCTTCCTTGATTAGGAATATCCGGGAAGGTGGATTGGACGTTCAGGCACTATCTCGTGCCAGCCCGTTCCCCAGATTTAAATACCCTGGATTTTTTTTATTGGGGCGTTCTCAATGAAAAAGTTTATTCAAAGCCCATTGAGAGCATAGCCGAGCTGCGTGAACGAATTTCTCAAGCTGCTGAGGACATCAACTCTCGAGGATATGCCCGGCTAATAAGTAGATCTTTTTTAAGAAGATGTTGGGCGTGTATTGAGGCTGATGGTAAACAATTTGAACATTTATTGTAATAAAAAATGTTATTTCCCTATCTGACTTTTATTCTAATAAACCCAAACTAAACTAGGTCAAGATTTTTCATTATTTTATTAATTTTACTTACTTTTGTTGACTTTGGTAAAAGTGGCGTGTCTATCTGTCTCGCTCGCTCATGGCAAACATGTCCACTATCCATCTCTCTCATAATATTGCCGTAAAATTAAGAATAAGTATAAGCCTTTACGGTGGACTTGTAAGCACATTCATTATTTGAACCTCATAGTGTACACATCCTGTTCAATATTTATTCGTTACCCGAAAACGACGAGTGTGTCAGGATTGTGGCACTGAACGAGCCTCAGGAGGAAACGGCGGAAAATATGCAGGAACCTCCGAACACCCAATATGTGTTGGAAGTGGATGCTGTTCCAACCCCAAAAAGAAACAAAGGAAAGCAACTATTATCACAGAAAAAGAAACAAGTGAATACAATGAAGTAACATCCTATTTACGTATGGTTACAGAATTCGTGGTAAAGCGCCGTGACTCTAGCAGCAATAAGCCATGGTTGACGCAAGTGAACAAAAAAGCTCTGGAGATGAAGAACATGCAACTGTACCATGCCGGACAGACAGTGACAAAAATAATAAAGGAATTTATTTCTTACTCAAAAGAAAACAAGAAGTCATTGTTTGTGGCTTCGCGAACTTCGAGGAGTGGGCCTGCGAAGAAAGATTATCCACGACATATGGGAAACTCCGAACGATGGGCACTATTCAGAAGCAATAATGGAATTAGAGAAAAGGAGGAAAGAACAAGAAGAAGCGAACGAACAGGAATTTTCACAGGAATTATTGGCGAACACGAAGGTCACCTCCATGTCATCCACGACTGTGCCTACAGTGGATCAACGTGTAGATGCTTACACATCCAACGCCTCCGCGAATATACAACGGAATCATACGAGATGAAGGAGAAGATTAATACCGGGAAAAAAGTCAAAGCACCATTATCCTAGAAGGCGAAGTTACTCTCGAAAAAGCGGAAAGTATCGAGCAACGACGACGAATCTTACGTACCTAGTCACCTGTTCATGGAGTCTCAAGCATGTGTGGAAGACCAGAGCGAACCGGACGTAGATATTCAACCGAAGACCAAGAAACCAAAAGTGGTAACATTCCAGAAACAACACGAGACGAAAGAGGAACCGAATTCGTCAGACAACGAAAATCTCAACACCGAAGAGGGCTACGCATCTATGGTTGCCGGTCTTGCTCGAGCTCATTCGTTAGTACAGAGTACTGGCAAAATCTCACAAAGTATCTCTTTAAAGGACGACGACGGATTTATCAATATAACGTCGCCGGGCGAGCGTGGGTACATGCTTATGAAATTAGGGCTGTACCCATTCAAAGACTGTATAATGTGTAGGTATATGTAGTTTATTATGTGTGTATGTATATTTAGTGAGATATTGTGCATGTCTGATCTGCGACTACTTATCACATATCTCTTTGATAGGCCTGTCGGAAGAGATTTCTTTAAGAAATAAGTAGCGCCTGTTGTCTCATCTATAACTATGAATTTTTCCTCAAACTTTCATGTGTACAATAAACTGAAATACTGTCTGAAATTGCCGAAAAATCAGTACTGGAAGAAGAGGAACTTCTTCCTTAGCAGTGATCTCTGGTCCGGACTCCCCTGCGTACAAGATGGTGATGGCACTCCTCAGATAACCAAGGACATCATGAAAATAAAGGGAGTCAAAACCGAAAAGGAAAATCTAACAAGCTGGAATAGTGGCTAGATTCGTTTATTATAACTTCAATGAAGAATATTTTGTATACAGGTCACTGGATTAATGGTCCGTACAAATATGTACCTAAAAATAACCAGTTACTTGTGACCTGTTTCCATAATATTCAACAGCTACAGCAGCAACAGCTTATGCTTTGTCTAAAATAGGATGATAATTGTGACAACTCACTAATTGTTGGTCTTTGGCGCACGCCTATGAAGTGTTGTGTTTTTTCCAGGAAAATGTTCTACAGATAATGTCGTACTTCATGGACAGGTACCGCCCCTTTAGTGAAGTGCCACGAATAACAAACAACAACAGACCATCGAAAATCGGTTTTCAAATAAAAAAAATTGAATACTTAAAATTAAATGTATATGTTACGGGTAATGCTAGAAGATAAAGTAAACCTAGGTTTACCCGGGTTGACTTAGTACTACCCAAGCTTCTTGGGTAAAGTCCGAATAATAAGTAAAATAAATTTTAATTCGGGGTTTACCCATGCTCACCTAGGTCAACTCTGGCTGGGTAATGTTAGGTGTTGCGTAATTTTCGAGCCCGTGGCGTAAATGTCGGGGGTCCGCGTTCCCCCGCGCCGCTTACGCCTGCCCGCGTTTCTCCTCCCACGCGGCCACGCCGTTTGCTTAAGCATGTGCTACACGGTTTTAAACCGCGGTTTGAAACTGAGGTTTAAAACAGTGTAGATAGTTGTTTTATGCCAAATTTCGTTTGACCTTCAAACGCCCTTGGTAGCTAGGCTTGCGTTTGGTTACCCATTGGTTTAAAACTTGTTTGAAACCGCTTGTTAAAAACCTCGCGAAGGACAGTCACCAGCGGCGAGCGCAGGCAGACGCACGCGACGACTGCGTTCTCAAAATGGTGCAAGACGAAAAAGAACGAGAAGTAATTACAGAACTTCTCGAGCTATATAGAGATTTGCCCTGCCTTTGGGACCTAACATGCGAGTCGTACAAAGACTTGACTCAGAAAAAAAATGCGTGGGATATTTTAGCCACAAAATTAAAAGATATTGACCCAACGGCCAACGCCGCGTCTGCAAAAAAGAAGATAGACAATCTAAGAATTTCTTATGTACGGGAATCAAAGAAGGTAAGTAACTTACTACTAGGTAATACTTTATAATGTACCTACATAATATTAGGCAGTATAGGTACCTATCTTTTTTTTTGTTCACCTGGTAGGTATTTACTTATTATGACTGTTCTTCAATAGTTGCCTATGTAAAACCAGAAATAACAATATAATTGTACAAAAATGTTTACTGATTGTGAAAATTATTTTTTATTAAATTTCGTATCTACCTTAAAGTATGATTAAGTTAAAGTTATACCTACCTACTTACGTTTCCTTATTAGTTCTAATAGGTACTCACATTATATTTTTCGATATATTTTCAGGTCAAAGAGTCAAGAAATCGCACTGGATCGTCTACTAGTGACGTTCATAAGCCAAGTCTTTGGTATTATGAGTTATTGACATTCTTGGAGAAAAAAAATGATGTGAAAAGAAAGGGAATCGATTCACTAATGAGTGACGACGAAGACGTAAGTTGTATTTGTATATTATTATGTTACCTCTATAATTCAGTAGGTAGGTTTATTTACCTATTCTATAAAATAAATAAATATTCTTGGACGAATCTTATATATATACATATATATATATAATCCTATAATATACACAAATACTTTTTTGTAAATACGTTTAGGTAATGTTAGTATGTAGTGTTGATAAACTCAACTAGATATGAGTGAAATAAGTACGAAAGTAGATTACTTTCAAAACAGAGATTTATTTTAATAATCACTAAGTTCAAAAATGTTTATTAGGTCTATGTGGCTTATGTAATGGAATTATTAGTATTATATTTTGTAGGAACGTTTTGTAGACTTCTCTATTCATTTCAACTAGGTACTAAACTTATCATCCTATCTTGAAAAGTGACGCTACCGGCACCGTTGAAATACTGAGTGAGAGTGTTTCTGATGTTCTTCCCATCTGTCGAAGGCCTCTGAATGTTTCTTTGCAGAGATGTTAGTTCATTTGTTGCTTGATGCCAAGTCCCATTAATAACAATACCTCTATCTAAGTCTTCTCTATCAACACACGTAGGAGTCAAATAAGTTTTCAACCTTTTCCTCAGATAATTGTGTAAAGCACAACTTGCCAATACAACTGCATCGATATTTTTGAGACTCAAATTTAGCGGTTGTCTAAAAACTCGAAAACGAGACGCAAGGATGCCAAAAGCGTTTTCAACTACTCTCCTAGCTCTGCATAATCTGTAGTTGAATATTGTTTGTTCCCTTGAAATGTTTCGTTCAGGAAATGGTTTCATAACATGTTTTTCAAGTGCAAAAGCACTATCCCCCAAAAATACATATGGTACAGATATATCTGTCCCTGGTAGCAAGTAGGATTCAGGCAAATGCAATTGGTTATTAGTAAGCTTTTCATAAAATGATGTCTCCTTGAATATGCCTCCATCAGATTGGCTCCCGTTTGAGCCTGTGTGGACGTAAATAAATTCGTAATTTGCATTTACGATGGCGTATAAAACTACGCTGAATGTGCCCTTATAGTTGTAGAAAAGAGATCCACTTTGAGGCGGTTTTTGGATTAAAATGTGCTTTCCGTCCATACAACCGACACAATTATTGAAATGCCATTGTGTTTCAAATAACTTTGCAGACATTTTCCATTCTTCCTCTGTTGACGGCAGCTGTAATGAAATAAAATGTAAATAATATGATTTTAAATATATTTTTGTTTCAGGAACAGCAAATAGGCGGGACGAAACGAAAAAAGCTGACAAGAGAACGAAACATCGAAATTAAAAAAGAAAAAATGATAGAGGCAGCCAATAACTTATTAACCAGCAAAACGGAAACTAATGCATTCGGAGTATATGTGGGCAAGAAAATGGAAGAAATACCCCTTGGTCAGCAGCGAGATCTAGCTGAGAAACTAATGTCAGAGATCATGTTTCTTGCTAAAACTAATAATTTGACTTTTGACACAAGAATAGAAATTCCATCAAGAACACATCATTCCGCTCAATCGTACTTCGTACACTCACCTCTTTCGAACTCCTCTAACAGCTCAACTCATCAGTATATGCAAACTGACTCAGATCCTTCTCCTCCCTCTCTTACACATTATTCTCCGTCGCTTACTTCATCTCATCCTTACATACTCTCTCAACCAGTGAATTTGCCATCCCCAAATTGTCCTGTTCCCATTCAATCACCCACTTCTCCTGGCTCTCATACACAACATCCATCGCCTGCTTCATCTCATTCTTACATAATCTCTCAACCAGTAAATGCACCATCCCCAAATTGTCCTGTTCCCATTCAATCACCCACTTCTCCTGGCTCTCATACACAACATCCATCGCCTGCTTCATCTCATTCTTACATAATCTCTCAACCAGTAAATGCACCATCCCCAAATTGTCCTGTTCCCATTCAATCACCCACTTATCCTGGCTCTCATACACAACATCCATCGCCTGCTTCATCTCATTCTTACCAAAACTTTCCAAATTCCTCACAAATTACACATCCAAATTCTACGCTATCTTCACAAAATGCTGTCAACTTAAGCGAGAATGCAATGTTGTATGCAGAGGGTCCAGCGGGAGAAATATTGAAAGAATTGTTAATTTTTAAAAAACACAAATAAATTTTATAAATTACTTACATTGATTATTTTTTTCAAAACCTTGTAGATTGCCCAGCAAGTTTCCGGAATTATTTTTGATAACAATTGATGAGATATTATCGAGCTATATCTCAAATCCTTATAGCCTCTTCCAGTGGCGAGAAATCTTAGTGTAGCTATAAGCCTTTCTTCAACAGATATAGCTGGTCTCATGTTTGTATCTTTTTTGCTAATAAGTGGCCTCACCTTGGACAATAATTCGTAAAAACTTTCTTTATCCATTCTTAGAAAGTTATGTATGTCATCAAAGTCCAGTAGGTTCATTAAGTTCACATGACTAAGGTTTAATCTCTCCTTTAACCATCGCTTTACCCATGTTCTTTTCTTTTTTTCTTTTTTTTCTTCGATTGCACTCAAAACAGCAAGACACAACCCAACTTTTTGTTCCTTAGATAGGTAAGGCGCCATGACGTCGTTGTAGTGATATACGGTGCGCGCGCGAGACGTCCTACTCCTACAACGGCCTATAAACACTGATGGTTTTAAACAAGTTTTAAACCGTGTAGCCGGTCAAGGGCAAATCTGTTTTTTTGGTTTCAAACCGCCGTTAAAAACCGTGTAGCACATGCTTTAGTGACAAAATGGCGACCGAACAGAGTGCACGTACATTTCGAGAGCGTTTTGATACAAAATTTCGAGAGTTATTCTCAGCGAAAGGGTTAAATTCTTTTTACTTCAGTAACGAACAGTATTTGGAAATAATTAATTCCGTGAAAAGTGCAAAAGAAGCTAAATCGAAAACTACTTTACAATACCGGCGATTGAAGCGTTTTGATTTGTGCTCGGTAAATGGCGTCGAGAAACTGATTGCTCCTTTATCTTCAAGTGAGATAACAATTAAATATTACGTGACCAACGATGAAATGTTCGATATTTTGCATGAAACTCATTTGGCTGTTGGACATGGAGGAAAACATCGAATGGAAAAAGAATGTAAAAAAAAATTAAAAATGTTACTCAAGAAGTAATAAAATTATATTTACGACTATGTGAACCATGCCAAAAAAGTTAGTCTGCCAAAAAAGGAATTGTTGTCAAACCATTGCTGTCAACAGAAATGAATAGTCGCTGTCAAGTAGATTTAATTGACATGCAGTCTAACCCTGACGGCGACTTCAAATTCATAATGGTTTATCAAGATCATTTTACAAAGTTTGTACAGCTGCGCGCGTTAACATCCAAACGAGCCGTAGAAGTCGCTTATAAGCTTTGGGACATATTTTGTATTTTTAGCGCACCTTCGATTCTACGGTTTTCGTCTACAAAATAATGTGTAAAATTATCTCGAGTAGTAGTAGCACGCCCTCCTCTATTGAAATTTTGCTGTGTTGTAGTTTGAAAGCCCGTTATTGTCAGAGTATCATGATATGAATATCCATCTCTAGAACGTACAAAATTGTGTAACACACAACATGTTCTCACAATGGATTTTGCTAATTCTGTGTGGTCATTTAATGGTCTTTGGAAAATTCTCCATTTATTTGTTAAGATGCCGAATGTGCACTCGATGTAACGGCGAGCTCTCGATAGTCTGTAGTTAAAAATTTTCTTTTCGGCACTGAGGTTGTTTCCTCCGTATGGACGCATAATATTTGTGCTCAACCCGAATGCTTCATCGCCTATAAATACGCAAGGCAAAAGCGTTGGATTATTTTCTGAAATTTGTAGGGGCTCTGGAATATCTAAAGTATTACTTATGAGTTTCTTATACAATTCAGTTTCTTGGAAAATTGCTGAATCGCTACTTTTCCCATAGGCACCGACGTCTATATAAATGAAATTATAATTAGCGTCACATGCAGCCATCAACACCAATGAAAAAAAGTGTTTATAGTTATAATACATCCAACCAGAATTAGCAGGTTGAATCAGTCTTATGTGCTTTCCATCTATACTACCGATGCAGTGTGGAAAGTTAGCATGTTTTTCGAAACTATCTGCTATTTTCATGCAGTCATTTGCAGTAGCCGGAAGTGATAAACATGTTTGCAACTTATCCCAAATTACGGCACACACTTCTTTTATTATTGTGCTTAATGTTGTTTGTCCTAGACGAAATTTATAATGCAATTCCCTCATCGTACATCCACTTGCGAGGTACCTGTAATTAACAAAAAGTAATAAGTAATATAATTTTATATTCAGGGTTAGTTTGCAAAAAAGATGGAAAAGCATCAGCCTGTCTAGCCAAGTGTCAAACGCTCAGAAGCGTTTCGAATCTACGCTTCGCTAACGCTTTGTCGTTAACGTTAATAAATTGGTAGCCAAGTGGATCGGATCGTAGCGAACGCCGGTTCTCTTATACCTTTCGCTAAAAATAAAAACTTTGTCTATGGTTTCAATTGCCGGAATGTCAAATGAGTTTGACGTTTGTTTGTTTATTTTAAAAGTTGCGCGCGAGAGTCGAGTTGTGTTTTGGTGTAAGTTGAGATCAAGAAAGTTTTTTAAGTGAAAGTGATATTCATTTGACCATTACTTATTATTACGAAGTGGTAAGTATTTCTAAAATAGCATACTTATACAAAATCATTCTTAAAAATTCGTTTATGACAAGATTTATTTAGAATGATTTTGTAAATGTTTTGGCTATTTGAATAATATAACTATGGGTTTTTTGTAATAAAACATAAAATATCTTTTAGAGCAATGGATTCAACGAGGCAACGAGCTAGCCCAGAACAATTTGGCGTTCTTATAGAATTTATGGAAAGTTATTTTATAGAACCACAATAATCTTTGTAATGTATTTTGTATCCTTCCTTGTTAATATTAAACCACTTCACTCAAGTTCACACTGCATAGGTACTTAACACGATATCCACTTATGTTTTTGTATAATGGAATCTTTTTTAATTGTTTATGTTAAAGGCACGGTGACCTGTCGAGGCCCCAGGCGGGTCCGCAAGGTCGAGTGCGATGTGATAGGCTATGGGGAGAGCTAACTTCCTTGATAAATTCCATTGGTGGAGGTGTTGAAAAAACTCAGGATAAATGGAAAAAGGTGAGATAACTATTCAATTTATGATTTTTATTCACTATTTGTTTTCATGGCACTGCTTTGATTAACAATAGAAATATTAAACATATTCAGGTATGGGCTGATTGGAAAACAAAAACAAAAAAGAAGTACATGTTAATGAGGCGTCATGCAAGTGGAACTGGTGGTGGACCAAGCAATAGGCAAACTTTAACAGCTTTTGAAGAAAGGGTGGTGGCACTAATTGGTTTATCTGCTGTAGTTGGTCAAGTTGGAATTGAGGAGCAGGGTTTAAATGTGGGTAATATGTGAATACATTGCACATTATGATAAAATACAAAGCCTTTATTGCACATAAAGCAAAATATACAATTAAATATAAAATCATCAATTTCAGATATTATCCCAACCACGTGAAGCTCCAACTACAGAAAGCGAAAGGAGTGAAATAGTTTTGGATATTCCTGATATTAACAGTAAGATACCTTTATTTTAAAGTCATAATGAAACATAAGATTTTCAATATTATTAATGTTATTAAACATATTCTAATTATTTGTAACACAGTATACATATAATTAACATAAAAAACTGACCAAGTGCGAGTTAAACTCGCGCACGAAGGGATTGCTACCCTTTATATAAAGTGGTAACTGAAATACATCATCTGTGAAAATTTCAACTATCTTACTATCATGGTTCATGAGATACAGCTGATTAGTAAATTAATTTTTTTTTGGGAGTCAGACTCGCACTTAGCCAGTTTTTAGTATTTTTGTATTACTACATAATATGGACTATCACACAAAGTTCATGTTTGTATGTATTATCTTTTTTACGACAGAGCAAATACAAAATAAGTAAATATTATCTGTAAAAACGGTTAAAGACCATTTTTAAAAATTCTAAAATCTTTTTTACAGTTGCTCCATCACCAGAACCACCGTCAGCACCGCCTTTGATATTGACAGCAACAACATCATCACCACCACATCCGTCTACTCCGCTGACTCCTCCGCCTCCGACGCGAACCCCACAGCGAAACACTGACCGCCTGACACCGTTGGTGTCTCCACAGACTGCGGCCGGGTCTCCCCGGCGGCGGTTGCTAAGGGGGCGACGTAATCGAGGTCTAACTCCTTTCGATCGCGCAGTCAGTGAATTTGTTGCCATCGAGCAGAGCCGCCTCCGGCTGGAGGAAACACGCGACAGACGCTATCATGAGCGTGAAACAGAAAGTCTCAGGCTGGAGGCAGAAAGAATAAATGTGTCTCGGGAACAAAACCTGTTGCTCCGGCAACTAACGCAATTGTTGCAAATTTTATCACAAGGAGGTAGTTTACCATCAACAGTAGTCACTGATATTGAAAGGAATGAAGATTTATGAAATCTTCTTTACTTTCAATATTAGGTGATATTATTGATAACTTTTAGAACGAGGCAAAACATATTTTAAGTCAAAGTAGGCTTTAAAACGTTTTTATGAATTATACTGTAAATTTAAATGTTTATTCTAATACTAGCTTTTGCCCGCGACTTCGTCTGCGCGAAAATTTGTACATAATATAAGATATTTATCTTAGTAGCTGTATTTTGTATAAGTAATGTAAGTTCATAAAGACTGTTTTGATTAAAATCAAATAAAGTAGTTATACATACATACATACATACATATTATCATGCCTTTTTCCCTTATAGTAAAGTAGTTATATCAAAATTAATTAAAGAAATGTCTTGTTTTATTTTACAACTACCTTTTGCCACTCTTAGAAAACCATACAAAAATCACATTAGCTTTTTTTTTTACACTCACTCAAGCTATTACTTATTATGGTCATGTAATTGTCATCAAAACTAAAATGTGTTATACAAAATTTTAGCTCAATCGGCTGAAGAATCTGATTCAAAATGGAGTTACAAGATTTTGACAAAACAAACACAGTTAAATGTATATCAAAATCAAACATTTATTCATAAAATAGACCTTAACAGGCATTTTTATCGTCTTACAATTTTATATCCTACTTTCTACTAATATTATAAATGTTAAAGTTTATGAGGATGGATTTATGTATGAATAGAATATGTTTGTTACTCTTTCACGCAAAATCTCTAGATGGCTTTCTTATGAAATTTGGTACACTGGTACTGGTAGAATATAACCTGAAATAAATACATACGGTACTTTTTATCCCAAAATTCCCATGAATGCCCCAGGGCGCGGCTAGTAGTTACATTACATTAAAAGTCAAATAAAAGCTTGTAATAAAAAAAAAAAAAGTTACATTCTACTTATTAACCCATTGAGCATTGCTCTGCCACGCATTAACTCATCTTGGCTTCCAGAATTAGAGGGACCAACTTGTACATCAAAATTATCATTATCATCAACTTCTTGCTCTGTCAAGTCATCAGGAAGTTGCAAGTTGTTGGCCAATGCAATATTATGTAGTACACTACACGCATGTACTATTTGACTGGCAACATGAGGCTGGTAATGTAGAGTTCGGTGCCTAAGCAGACACCTCCAGCGAGCTTTCAGCAAGCCAAAGCAACGCTCAATGCAGTTTCTAGCTTGTACATGGCGTGTGGTGTACACTTCCTCTCGTGATCCAGGTGCAGCATGTAATATGGGCGTCATGAGCCAGGCTCTCTGCGGATACCCAGAATCACCTGAAACAAATTTTACAATTTTTGTTATAATTTTACTGTTTTATGTTTATCAAATAAATATATTCTATTCTATTCAATTTTTCATCCAACCTCATATTATTATCCTCAACCTCAGGTTATTATTGTTTTTTTATTTTATTTTTGGCTATAAAAACAAAAATATTCACAAAACTAATGTAATATTATAAATGCGAAAGTTTGTGAGAATGGATGTATGTATATGCTCTTTCATACAAAATCTACTGGACAGATTTTTATAAAATTTGGTATAAGGGTAAACTATAACCTGGAATAACACATAGAATAGCCCCGGGCGCAGCTAGTCACTAAGAAAGTATACAATATCTTACCTAACAACCAAGTTTGTTCACCACTCTGGTGAAGATTTTTCATATAATCTTCTACTTGGCTGGAAGCCCAAATAAACGAGTCGTGTGTGGCTCCCCCAAATTTGGCATTTACATTTAATATTTGTAATTTATGGTTGCAAATCTGTAAGAAATAAGTCCATTTTTAATTTGATGTTGTTCTTGTAATTATACAGGTACCTTAGATACTACTGCAGTAAATTATTTCATTAATATTTAGTTGCTAACATACTCATAATTATAACACAGTACATAAAAGCAATGTTAGTTAATTTTATACCTACCATTTGCACATTTAAAGAGTGGTATCCTTTTCTATTAAAATAGATGTGCTCCTCTTCACTTGGCTGTACAATTGCAATATGGGTGCAATCAATACACCCTATTACACCTGGCAAATGGAATCTTCTTTGGAATCTTAAACAAAATACGAACAATATTACAAAAAAAAATTGGCAATATTCACAATAAAAAAAGAAATACATACCTACTTTAAAAACAAAATAAATGCTTTACTACTTTACTTTTATATTAAGTATACATTGAATTGCTTAATTAAATAAATAGGAAGTTCACCAGTTGTATGATTTACTTGAAATAATAAAATACGGTAAAAATAAATAACACTACCTATTCATGTAACACATTCATCATCATCTTCCTTACCATTTCCTATTATTTGGGGTCAGGGCAAATATGTCTTCTCTTTCCATTAAGTTACATAGGCACATGAGTGAAATAATAAATAAATATGTACTTACTCCTGTCTTATTCTTGACCTTTCTTGTCGAGTTTGTGGGAAAACTATCCATTTACTGAGGATATATGGGTGGTTAAGTGCATCCACAACTTGTCTAATGCACCGGCTTGTAGTTCGCTGTGGCAAATGTTGCGTGACACCCACAATCCTCTGGTAAGACCCCGTGGCTAAGAAACTAAGAGTACATAGTACCTGCAAGCATATTAGTTAGCAGTCAGTAAGGTATATTTTTTTTGTATAGCTATAACAATAACATTGCAATTTGATAAAATGCCCTTACCTTAATTTCGACGGGGATATCTTGTGTCCCTCTTATTGAGGTATGAAGTCTCAAATCAGAGCACAGGTATTTAAAAGCTGGTTTATTTAACCTAAACCGCTGAATAAATAATAACTCTGGCATTTCGTCAATTCGTTCCAGACACCGGCAAGACACGTTTCTACGTTGGCTCGTAGCCACACTTCCTCATTTTGCGCAGCCCACAACAATCTTAATGAATGCATTTTTGATAAAAATTAAAAATAAAAGCACAAACAAAACACAACGTACGACTCGTCCACCAGCTGATTAAAAAATCGCCATTTTGTTTCGTTAGCGTCAAGGGGTTCGCGATCGCCTAGTGTCGTATCTATATTACGCTCACAGAGCGTCATCGATTGTCAAAAAGTGCCAGTTGGCTGAGTTAAGCGAACGATACTTTCCGCGAGCGTTTCGTTTAATTTGATAGAAACTTCAAATGACACTTTGGCTACCAATCTACAGTTTGTTACGACTAAGTCACGTGGGATATCGTTCGATATTTTTTTTCCATACATTTTTGCGAGCGTTTTCGTTTGTCGATTGACGCTTGGCTAGGCCTGCAGATCATGCTATGCGCGGAAAGTCAAACGTCAAAAAAATGTAAAGTCTGGTTCTGGAGCCACTAACCGCAAAAGCGAATACATATATTTTAAGCAGTTACAGTTTCTACATAAAGTAGTAACTATCAGAGAAGAAGGTGTAGAAGAAGAAAATTCGGAGAGCACTGAAGTAGGCGAGCGACCTAAACAAAAAGTTACAAACAAACGTAAACTAACAGTAGACGATGATCCCTTTGTTCAAGCATTAAATAATTCAATTGAGCAAAGACTACGCGCGACAGCTGAGGTTGACGACGATCGGCTATTTCTGCTCTCATTGTTGCGCACATTAAAAAATCTACCTCCTCAAGTTAAAATGGCTACCAAAATAAAGATGCTAACTTTGCTGAACGACGCGTCAGGTTTTTCTGGTAACAGGACGTTCGTTTGATTATCCTGATCGGTCATTTCGGAATTCTTCAGAAATTAATCCAGGTGGCAGGATGGTGAGTCATGAGACTTATCATCCTGGTTATTCGACGCAACGGCAAGTGATTGCTACTGAATATCCTGGACCGAGTTATAGGACAAACACGAATTATCAGAATGAACCTATTACAAGTAGTCCTAATTCTCCATATATTTCTATGAATACAATGACATATGCAAGTTCTCCAAGCGACACACATGATTCACAGGACTCGGAACCACTTATGGATCTAAACGTTCATGGCTTGTTTGTTTGTCTACATTTTTTAAAACGAGAGTAGTCCCAGAAGTACCTAGCCTGACCTATAAATGGCAGTAGTTTCTTTAAAAAATACCACTGTATTAGAAAGTGGCGTCGGTTTTTTGGGACGGCGAGTATTATGCGAACTTATTGCAACGTTTGAGCGAAGAAATCAAGCAAAAACGGCCGCATTTGGCTAAGTAAAAAGTGTTGTTTCATCAAGACAATACACCAGCCCACACATCCGTTATTGCAATGGCCAAAATTAATAAATTAAAGTTTGAATTGCTACCTCATGCAGCCTATTCGCCAGATTTAGCCCCCTCAGATTATTTTCTGTTCCCAGACTTGAAAAAATGGCACGGTGGTCAAAGATTTTCCAACAATGAAGAGGTGATGTCGGCAGTTAATGGTTATTTTGAGGAGCTTGAAGATTCTTATTATAAAAAGGGTATCGAACTTATTGAACATCGGTGGGAAAAGTGTATGGAGCTGAATGGAGATTATGTCGAAAAATATATTTTTTTTTCCAAAATTTTTGTGTTTTCTTTGTTGGGCCGAGTACTTCTGGGACCACCCTCGTAAAACTTACTTTAAAACTGTTCAAGTTTGTTTTAACTTACCTTAATGTTACAAAAAACTTTTCTTTAGGACTGATTGATTTTCTTAATATTGTGTCTTGCTTCAACAAATCATTTTCACACAAAGTCAGTACACTCATCAAAGGACCTCACAGACATCCTCACATAGCTAAAAAACTTATCCGGATATCTTCTTAGATCGTCGTATATGTTGACGAATTATAAATATCCTTTCTTACAGCGATCGGATAAATAAGGATGAACCCACCACTGTTTCTTTTTTCTCTTGAACTGTCTTTTCCTACGTACACACAGCAGTAGTGCTGTCTCTTCAAGGTCCATTTTGATACTGTCTCAGTGTGGTGTGGCGACTCTGGTGTCTGTATGGTGTCTAGTTTGGTAGCTTATGGACACCACGGTGGCGCAACTGGTTGCGCCGCCATGGTGTCCTGGTGAAATATAGCCCTAAGAGTATGTGTTTTTTCAAAGGCATTGCTCCGATTGTAGACAAGTATAGTGACGACGATTATGTAATATTTCAATATGAAGTCATTAAAGTTATGAGAAATTTAACTCGGAGAAATCAAGCGTCCATGCAGCAGCAAAATTAGAATTACAATATTAATCGAGGCTACACTACGGCTACATCCGACTACAGGATACATGAATATCAACCAACACAACCCATTCCATCGACATCCAGGATGCCCTATGAATATCAACCTAAGCCACAAGAACAGATGAAGCAAGATGATTCCCAATCTTCAATTATTACTGAATTAAGTTCAATTACATCGCCTGTTTACGATTTAGATTTTTCTAAAACTCCTTAATTTATTTTTAGCGTATAATAAAACATTTTACTACCTACTAAATTTTGTTTTAATTAATACAGGTAATTGTTAGTTTTGCCTTTTAGCTTCTTAAATACTAATCGTATTACAATAATATTTCCCTTTTCTATTATTTGAAATTGAACATATCTTAAACATACCTTAGTGTAACGGCTAATCTCTCTGCCGGGGAAATAGATTTACGAATGCCAGTATCCTCGTGTGTTATTTTATCATATATGGCTGTTAATAAAAGTTGAAACGTTTCTTTCTTCATCCGAAAATAATTGTAAAATTTAGTTTCATCTTCTTCCCTTTCCAATCATATAGGATGCACCCACGATGATCTTTTACGTTTTTCTATTTCTTTTTGTTTTTTCTTGTACAAATAGTAGGTCAATACGAGTTTTTTTTTCCTATTATTAAACATTTCACACGTGTGTAATCTCTGACAACCAGTTTAAAACTAGCGTATATAAACGGCACCGCAAGCTAACATCCATCCGGTAAAAAATATATATGTATCCAAGGATAGCCGTTTATTGACGGTCCGTTATCCGGTGAAAAAAACGGACGTCTACAAGCGCTCTTAAGGAGCTGCCACTACCTGTGGATTTATTCTCCGAAGATGTGCTGGAGACCAGTCAAAAGGAATTTAAAAGCGTACGGCTTTTCCATGCCAGAAAGACATCCAGGATCCACACCAATACCGACATAGCGCACTGGATGCTTATAGCATCCGATCCTATAATTGCGTCGAAGAGGAGGAGTCACAATAAAAGCAGGAAACCATTTGCTAAGGAGGTTTTAGAAATGATGGAAACAAATAAGATGACCATGACATGAAGATGATGATGAAGCATCCTGATTCTTAATTTCAGTTAATTATTATTGTATTATGTATACCTCGTGAAATATACTTACTTTTATCCCTTTCCTAAATTCATATTTTTTATTTCTATTTAGTTTTTTACTCCTATCACTTTCCCTTTTTTAGGTAGGTAGGTTTGTGTAGGTAAGTAGATAGGATGGAAACAAACAAGATGACCATGACCATGACATGAAGATGATGATGAAACATCCTGATTCTTAATTTCAGATAATTATTATTGTATTATGTATACCTAGTGAAATATACTTACTTTTATCCCTTTCCTAAATTCATATTTTTTATTTCTATTTAGTTTTTTACTCCTATCACTTTCCCTTTTTTAGGTAGGTAGGTTTGTGTAGGTAAGTAGATAGGATGGAAACAAACAAGATGACCATGACCATGACATGAAGATGATGATGAAACAGCCTGATTCTTAATTTCAGATAATTATTATTGTATTATGTAAATCTAGTGAAATATACTTACTTTTATCCCTTTCCTAAATTCATATTTTTTATTTCTATTTAGTTTTTTACTCCTATCACTTTCCCTTTTTTAGGTAGGTAGGTTTGTGTAGGTAAGTAGGTAGGTACACGTCGCGTCACGTAAAAAGAACACTGGCAGTCAAGTTGCGCATTAGGCGATTTATCGGTCTCTTTGGTGATTGCCGGTGCGCTATTGGTTCGTCAGTCGACCATTGCAGCCCGCGTTGTGTCCACGCTACGTTCGTTCTCAAAATACTATCACGTGCAAAAGTGTTTGATTACGAAATGGTTTTACATAGAAAAGTGAGAAAAATGATTTACGATGTACGAGTATATTGTTTTATGAAGAGAGAAGCTGATAATAATGCAGTTGATAATTTAAAACAATGCATGGAACGGACTGCAGAGGCAACAAAATGTTCCGAGTCTACAGTAAGACGAATTGTAAAAGGTTCAAAAGATTCGGAATTTTTTACTGTCTTCCGAACTCCCGGCAAAAATAAAAGAATCAAACAAAAACCAATAACAGACATTGACAGTTTTGACCAGGGTGTTATAAAAAGAATCATCCATAATTTCCGTGACTGAAAAAGAATTACCTACCATAGGCAAGTTGCGAAGGAAGGATAACCTAAATTACCAAGGATCTGCAGCAAGTCTCAGGCGCATAATAAAAAAAAATAAAAAAAACAGAAACCAATAGAAAAGTTTTAATTGAGCAGTCCCAAATTCGATTTCGATAAATTGAATATCTGAGAAAGATAAAAATATATAGAGAGGAAGGAAGATCTATTATATACACCGACGAATCATATGTTGATAGTTCTCATACGTCTCACCATTCTTGGACAGAGGGTCCCACCGAAGGCATACAAATCTCTATCTAAAGGTAGCCGCTTGATCATAGTGCATGCGGGCTGTGAAGCAGGTTTTGTGCCGAACGCTTTGCTGACGTTTAATGCCGGTACAAAAAGCGGCGACTACCACGACAACATGAACTATGAGAATTACGAGCGTTGGCTCCTTACTAAACTGATACCGAATTTACCGCCTAATTCAGTCGTGGTAGTCGACAATGCGTCGTACCACAACAAACAAATCGATGCTGCACCAACGTCCTCTACAAAGAAAGCAGACATGCAAAGCTGGCTCCGTCAAAAAAACATTGAATTTGAAGAATCACTGCTAAAGCCGGAATAGTACAACCTTATAAAAAAATACAAGAACCAATTTAACTTATTTAGCTTTACAGTAAAGATGTAGCATGAGTATTGAATTTTTATCTGTAATTGTTACAGGCACCCGTGAAGAAAGTGTCTGCTGTAAGGAACGTCGAAGATGCATCAACAATCGAAACTGATTCCGGGGAAGTGCAGCCCACCTGGGGCAGAATCAATTCTCTTTACACTGGTAAGTGTTTCGGTCTTAATACTTCATGTAACATACAACACACTTTTCTCATGTAAAAGTAAAATATTTCTTGTTGTACAAGCAGGCAAGCAGCTGGCAGAAATGATGCAAGAGACCGAGACCGATGGCTTCATGCTGAGGGGGTCGCCGAGAGTTAGACTGGAGCGACTTGCAGAATGGCAAATTGAATCTCTGAGCCAGCGAGAATTATCATCTGCGTCGACTTCACAAGATACAGTACCTCCTCCGGAACCTGTTCCACAAACAGAACTAGATTCATCGTCTGGAGCTCTGGAAATTGAAGATCCTGACTCGCAATCTTGGCTTGGTCGTGAAGGAAGTTCATCATGTGCAGAAGTTACGCTACCTAGCTCGAAATCTCGTACTCGAACGGCAGGAAGCAATTTGATAGAAGCAACTCTGCACGTCATAGGAGACAACAAACGAGATTCAACATCTACAGTTCCGAGAGCTACAGAAGCCCTGGAACTTCTTTCTCCAAAAGAAGAAAATCCACAATCTGGAACTATGCACGTGACTGACTCTACCCCAGAACCTGTTTCTCCGTGGCGCTAGCACATGCGAAACCACAACCCAGGTTTAAAGTGAGTACATCATTCATACCTCAAACGTAAACAAACCACTTCGACTGTGATGATAAAACACCTTAGCAAGCTGAACCCCTCAGATTATGGAGATGCTGACTGTTATACATGCAAATAGGCTTCTTGACGTATGATGCCTCTAACTCGTGAGCTCTTAGTACTCTCCCGCGGACCACGGTGCAGACCTGAACCAATTTTGTAAATACGCTGTGCATTTAGCATGTTTGTTTTTGACTTGATGTGGCGTAAAGTAAATTAATGTCTTTGTGTATTTTTTCAGGGCCCAGTTCATTCGAATGACGATGCTGCAGATGAAGCCCCTTGGTGGGTTGTTGAAGCCGACACCACTGGTGGATCATGGCCAGGTCCAACGCCCGCACCACGGCACGAACCAATAACCAAACCATGGCGCAGAGCAGTGCGCGTACCAACACCCGCTCCAGCGCCCGCACCAGTGCCGGCACCAGGACCCGCACCAGTAGCAGAGACCGAAAAACTTATTCGCCATTTAATGGAAGCGCTATATTTCTCAAATTGGTGACCAAAGCAGGGTCGGAAGTCAATTTGAATTTGCAGGAGATGGAAATCGAACTAGAAATTAAAAATATAAAGATTGTACGGGGTACTGGAAACATGTCTAGCGCATAAATCCGCAGGCCTATCTGAAAATTGTAATCGTTCCTTTGAGGGGACACGTCATTTTCTAGAATTAACGAATGTCCTAACATTTTTGCGTACTCGTTCATATATTTTGTTTTGTATTTGCTTCACTAACTATTGTTTACTATGAAATTTCTAATTCTAATGTATTTGTACTTGTATTTTTTTTCTTCCAATAAAATGAATAACACAATATCCAGTAATTTTATTGACACCAAATCTACCATAAGGAGGGGCAAGGGGTAAATAGAACTGGCATTCTCTGGCACGATTTCCACTATTCTCACCTTAGATTGAGCTGACTGAGCACTAGACAAACTGTTTACAAGCTCCATTGGTAACAGAATTTTTGTAGTTGCCACATAGTTCTTTGAAAACGAATCGATCGCTGCATTAAAGACTCTTCTGGTGATCGCAACTTGATCATAGGCTCCAAATGCTCGTGCACCCACCAATAGACATGTTTCCAGAGCAAAGGTTGAGAGTGCCTGTGCTCTTTCGATTTGTGGGTATACCATATACAAGTGTAAGAGGTATCCTCTTCGTTCCGAAAAGCACAGCGTGCCCATGGATGATGAGAGAAAAAAATCTGCCGTTTGATAAATCTTTTGAGCTCCCATACACTTACAAATTCCCAGCTGGCTGGAGGAACAACTCCACAAAAAATAGGTAACAGGTTTTCCACATTTATGAGTATACGATCTTCTTCAGTCTGCTGTATCCAGAGTGTACAGACGATTCCAAGAGACTGGTGCCTTCAGACGTAGACCAAGAACCAGCCGCCACCGATGCACTTCAGAAAGAGATGACCGATTTATCGTCTCGACTTCATTGCGAAATCGGCACCTCACTGGTGTTGATGTGCAGCAAGAATTGAGGCGTGTTCGAGGGGTGACTGTCAGCGAGTGGACAGTAAGAAGACGTCTGAAAGAAGCCAACCTCACTCCAAAACGGCCTGCCACAGGCCCAAAATTGACAGCAAGCCACCGACAAGCTCGACTTCAATTTGCTCGGGAACATCTCAATTGGACTATTGACCAATGGCGGTTAGTATTGCTCACCGACGAATGCAGAGTGTGTCTGCATGGTAGTGACCGAAGAGGCAGAGTTCGCGCAGTGCTGTTTTGCTGAAACAGTGGCATACGGCGGCGGTTCCTGCATGATGTGGGCCGGTATTTCATTTGATGGAAAAACCGAGCTCGTTTTCGTGCCTGGGGGAGGCCGAGGAGGAGGACTGACGGCTGACCGGTACATTACCGACATTCTGCAAGACCACGTCGTGCCTTACCAAGGATTTGTCAGCGACAACTTCTTGTTGATGCACGACAATGCCCGGTGTCACACATCGCGAGTTACGCAGCAGTTCCTCGTCGACGTGGAAATACTGACGACTATGGACTGGCCTGCGATCAGCCCAGACCTCAATCCCATTGAGCACTTGTGGGATGACCTCAAGCGGAGAGTCCGGGCCAGAAATCCAGCCCCTTCGACAGTGGAACAGCTGAAGGCAGCGTTACTGGAAGAGTGGGACGGTATTCCTCAAGAGACGGTGAAGAAGGTAATACGATCAATGAAAAATCGCTTGCAATCTGTAATTAGGGCTAGGGGAGGTATTACGAAGTACCGATAGCAATAAATTTTTGTTTCTTTTTGTAAATTTTTTTTTTTATTATAATCCTTATATCCATATTTTCATTACTACTCTCATTCGAGTAACATTATTAAAAAAAAAACCATTATCAATATTGGCAATAATGGTATCAATTTAAAGCTGAAGAGTTACGCTTTTAAATAATGTGTAATTTTTAAAGCATATTAATTCTTTCACCAAAAAAAAATCATTTATAAGCGCGCTTACACGCTGAGTCAATTTGGTTGCACGCGAGTGTAGTTCATTATCGCAATAACAATTCTGGGTTTTTTTGTTTTTGAAACCAATCAAATCGGTCAACGTATCCTGTCCACGCACACACTCGCCACGTCTGTGTATAAAAGCCCCTGACGTCCCGCTGTGTATATCACACACCCCGCAGGAACGACGGCGTCAACACTTCTGTACTCAGACACCAGCGTTTGGGTTTTTCAATGTAAGTAGTCCGTGTCACGATTCTCTGCAGATTCTCACTTCAGACCTGTCTCCTGTGTTCCACCAAGGAATTTGGAGTAGCTATCTTTACACCAAAATGTATATTTTATTTGTTTTCGTTTACAGACACTCTAGCAGGAAATACCGCGAACAATGAAGGGTCTGCTGATCTACCTAGCTCGAAATCTCGTACTCGAACGGCATGAAGCAATTTGATAGAAGCAACTCTGCACGTCATAGGAGACAACAAACGAGATTCAACATCTACAGCTCCGAGAGCTACAGAAGCCCTGGAACTATGCACGTGACTGACTCTACCCCAGAACCTGTTTCTTCAAAGGAACGAAATCCATCGTCTGCGCCTACGATAATAGCAGCAACTACTTTTTCACAACGCTCTCAATCTCCGAACCAAGTAGAATCGTCGTGTACAGTGACTGCGGATGAAGCAGCTTCTTTACCTGAACCCAGTTCTTTTTTGAGCTCTCAAGAACTGACTTCTGCAACTCAGGAGTCCATCAAGGGTGCAACGAAATTTGTATGAAGAATCGTGCTCGAGTCGCCCGAAGAAGATTCGGAAAGGGTCCAAGAGCCGTGAGTATGATTATTATTTTAGATTTTATAATTACAAAGTAGAAGACTATGTATGCAATGAGACTTTTATTTTTCAGATGACAGAGCGTTGGTCAGGGAGCTGCGAGAAACGAGGAGAGATCTTGTGACTATCGCTAAGCAACAAATCTCGTGCATGGAGGTAACTATTAGAAAAAGTTTTTCAAAGATTTATTCTTCGAATGAGACACCATACCGTGATCGCTTCAATCGTCCTTCTTTCTGTTATTTCAGAATTTTGCACAAGGCATGCATCGAATGGCGGATGTCAATTCAGAAAGGAACGAGATGTTCGAAACTTTCCTACGGAACCAGAAATCTGAACCCAAGATAGACCCAGCCGACATTTTAACGATAGTGAAAGCCTGCCTCACGCTTCTGAAAAAAAAGTAAATATTTGTACAAGGGTTTAAAGCAAGATTGCAGGTTTACAAGTGTTAGGGTATCGTGTCCGGCCAAATATTTCAAATTCTAGTGTTGGCGCGGAATTGTTACTAGACAAGCTGATCTCCAATGTGTTCCAGCGTCTTGCAAGCGACGTTGATCTCTTATCATTTTACTGAATTTATTATTTTATTTCTTTTCATTCGCAGCTACTGAATCAAAATGCTATCAAACAGTCTGCTGGTACCGATGGCGGTGTGCATGCTGGTGGCGGCGAGGCCTGAATCAAGCCTGGAGCTGCTTAACCATCAAAAAGCTGTGAGTATATCATTTCTACAAACTCCTATCAACCACCCATCCAAGTTTCTTATTACCGTTGCAATTTCTAAGCAAAGAGTTTGTCCCATGCCCCGACTCTCAGAATGTCTTGTAAGCATCAACGAAATTAATGTTAATTTTTCTATTTACAGATGACCGATCCCACCAGGTCCCGCCGGAGTGCTGTGGAACCAGCAGACTCGCATGTCGTGAAGAAGTCTGGGGTGTTGGGGACCCACATCGGATTTGGTGAAGGCCCAGACCCCAACACATACTGGGCCTTTTAATTGGGGAACATTACGCTTACTTGTACTATACTTTTATAAATATAAATTAAAGTTATTATGTAATATTTCCTGGTATTATTGACGTAGATAAGCTGACGCGACACCGCGTCCAGTAGGTATCCCAACTGTTTTATATACCTGGCTGCAGGCTTAGGTCACCATCGGTCTGCTAGGCTACATGCACACAGAATGTGCATCAGACCGATGTGCAGATATAGGCGTCACGCTGCAACTTGTGCAACAGATACTGCACTCTGATGGGTCGAGCGTAACGGGCTGGGAGTTAACACCGTTGCATTATAGAACTGTGTCTCCTGAGTTCAAAAATACCACCCCCTGCTACCCCCGACCCTTAACTTTGAAGTTATAGGCCGTACGTTCTTGTGTAATTGACTGTAATGACAATCAAAATATTGACCGGAGCCTGTCAGGCTACACGTCCATTGTTGCCCTATGATATATTTTATAAGGGCGATTATGTTTGTTTCAGATTTTGTAGTTCAAAATGTCAAAAAACAATAATGCCGGTAGTTCTAAATCAAAACGACCATCAACGAGTTCTGTTCAGGGCTCTGCGAGAAAAACTTCGTGTGTAGGAGATCCATCTTTTGAACAAGAAGTGAGTAAGTTGTTAGCTTCGGATCAGTCTGACAATGAAGATAATATTGAAGACTGTTTTATGTACGAGTCCGAACTGATACAAAATCACGAAAGTGACAATGATGAAGATCACGACCAAGATCGGGTAGTGATAGTTCGGACAATGTTCTACTATTGGAGTTAGTGAGAACTAACTATTACTACGGCAAAAATAGGTATAAATGGGCTAAGACGCCGCCTTCGGCTAGGGTACGTACCCCACAACATAATATTATAACATCTCGTGCAGGTTCTTCAAAATTGACTCCTGAAGATGGCAAAGATCACTACAGTATTTGGAGTAAGCTTTTCGATGAAGAAATGCTCCAGTGCATTTTAACTTGGACCAATGTTAGAATTTCTAGTTACAGAACCAAGTTTGTCCGTCATAACAGACCTGAATTGAATGATTTGGACATGGTTGAACTCTTTATTGGTTTATTAATTTATTCAGCTGTTTTGAAATCAAATGATGAAAACACGAGTTACTTGTTCGCTTCAGATGGCACAGGTTGTGAGATGTTTAGGTGCGGAATGTCAGAAACAAGATTTCTGGTTTTGTTATTGTGTCTACGATTTGACAACCCAGACGATCGCGAAGAGAGGATGAAGACTGATAAATTGGCTGCTATATCCCCGATTTTCTATAAATTTGTGAGTAATTCTCAACAGTTGTAAGAATTGAGCGAATGTGCCACAGTGGATGAAATGGTCGTCAAATTTCGAGGAAGAAGTCACATGATATCATACATGCCAAAAAAGCCTGGTAAATATGGACTGATAATACGAGCACTATGTGATGCCAATAATTACTATTTTTATAATGGGTATATTTACTCAGGAAAAGACTCGGATGGTACCGGACTGACAGAACAAGAAAAAAAATTTCTAGTTCCAACTCAGTGCGTCCTACGCCTCACAAAACCCATTCAAGGAACCAAACGTAACGTGACGGCTGATAACTGGTTTTCATCTGTGGAGCTCATAGACGAACTATCATCACGGAAGCTCACGTATGTAGGGACGCTGAAGCAAAACAAGAGGGAAATCCCGATTGAATTTCAGCCAAAGAAGGATCGAGAAGTAAACTCTACTTTATTTGGATTTACAAGCACAAAAACAATATGCTCATACGTGCCAAAAAAGAATAGAGCTGTGATGCTTGGATCTTCCATGCATCATAGTGACCAGGTAGATGAAAATACAAAAAAAACTGCAATTATTATGTACTATAACTCAACTAAAGGGGGAGTCGATGAGGCTGATAAAAAATGCTCGATTTACTCTAGTAGCCGTCGAACAAGGAGATGGCCTATGGTGCTGCTATATCGTGTCCTACACTTGAGTGCCATGAATGCGTACATTTTATATAACATGCACCAATCAAAAGCTGCGGAGAGAGGAGATTTTCTAAAAAAATTAGCACGTGTGCTGGTGGTGCCTCATGTGCAAAGACGTGTTATAAATACACGATTGCCAAGAGAGCTAAGGTTGACCATGACTCGAGTTTTGGGTAATGATATGGTTACAGAAGATGTCCAGGATCAAGAAACCAGTCAAGGAACCAGAAGAGCATGTAGAATCTGTCCCGCGAAAAAGCATAGGATGACTACCCATGCTTGTGTGGGGTGCAAAAAACCTGTGTGTCTTCAATGTTCCAGACCTTTGTGCACTGACTGCCAATAAATTCACGTTATTAGACTGTTGTCAAAATTTTTTGTATTTGTTACCTGAAGTAGGTTTTTTGTGTTTTTAGTTACTTAGATATTATATTTTGAAAAAAAAAAGACTAATTTTGTTTTAGGAATAAGTTTGACTGTTTTTAATCCTTAAAAATGTAACCTTAGTAGATTTAGAGTAAAAAGAGCCATATTTTTTGAATTTTAAAATTTCTATAAAAATTTAAATAAAAGTTGATTATGTAAGCACGTTATTTTATTGCTGATTCCTATAACTTTAATATTTAATCAGTTTTAAAGCGATCTGATATCAAATTCCCCAAAAAAAAAGTGTGTGCATATGGGAGCCTGTGAGACTCCACGTCCACAGTAGTGTTAAGAAAAAATTACGTCAATACTTAAAGGTTAAGCTATGTTTCCTGTAATTAGAATTACAGCCTTTTTTTTTGAGTGTTTTTTGGTTGTTTAGACTTTCGTGGTTGCAACTAGACACTTTTAAGTAGAAAACGGGTTTCTTACTACGTAATTGTTTTTATTTTGTTCCGGATACCGTGCTAAGAAACCCGTTTTCTACTTAATAATGTACGGTTTTTTTTATTTTTTTTAAATTAAAATTATTCTCAAATACCTAGGTATGTTCTGTAGTAAAAATTAACGGATTCTCATCTCATTTTGTTTCAGTTACTCTCCTTGGACCTTACCGACTAAACCGAAATGTAAACACAATAAAAACGCTTACCAGTGTGACACATTAACTTTGCGTGATTTGCAAACTTTTCATGGATCATTTTATAAATATAAAGACAAGGAAACCCAATATGCATTCTTGCTCAAGTGCTGCCATGCAGAACCCACAAAAAGAAAAAGACCAAAAAATTAAAAATAATAAACACACCGAAAACTTGTTCAAACAAAATTTACTATCTACAGTAAATCAACAAAGACCCGTGTACGGGTATGATAAAAAGCCTTTCTGGACATTCTGAACATAACTAAACATAGAGTTCAGTATGTTATGAGGAAGTTTTTAGAAACAGGAGAACCAGTTAAGGAAAAGAGAGGAGGAGATCATAAATCGCACTTATTTATGCGTAAAAAGGAAGCAGTGATGACTTTTATCAACTTATTTCACGTAGATGAAGCACATTATTGTCGCGGAAAATCTCAACGACATTACCTAGCAGCCAAACTAAGCATAAACAAAATGTTCAAACAATACAATACTCAACAAACAGAAGAATGTTTAAAAGTCAAATGTGGGTTTTTTAGATGAGTTTTCAACAGAAACTATTCGCTTGGATTTGGAAGTCCCAGAACCGATGTTTATTCAACATGCCTACAACTGCTTAAAAAAATTAAATTGGAGACAGATCCAACAAAACGGCAGTCACTTCTTATCGAAAAAAGAGTACACAGCCGCCTCAAGGCAGAAGCATTTTTTTCATTGGTGAAGAAGGAAAGTCCAGATTTAAAAACTCTATCATTTGATTGCGAGAAAAATATGCCATTACCGAAAATACCCGACCAGAGCACTTATTACTCCCGCTAGTTATATTTGTATAACTGCACAGTCGTTGAAGGGAGCTCTAAATCTCAACTTACACAGAACAATGTTTTTGCATACTGCTGGACGGAAAACGAGTTTAACAAAGGTGCAAACGTGTTCACAACCCAAAACCACGTGCAACAAATAAAATGGATCTTCCCTCTTCAGCAACGATACAGTCAGCAGTCCGGAAGAAAGGATCCAAACAGCTGCGGTACGTACTCTCACATACCAGCAAATCTCACAATTTGGAGACGGTCCGAGCTCCACCTAAAAAATTCTTGCCTCCGCCAGCATCTTGTCAATTTGGAAAAGACGGTGGCGACCGTTGAACTGAAGACCCTGATGAGCTATGGCTCTCATGGCTGGACCCTGGCACCCGTCGGGCAAAGTACAGAACCACCATCCGAAGATACATTCCCTCACAACGAACAACCATTTGACTCTGTTTTTAATTTTCTTTACAGGAATAAACCTGGACGAAGCCAGCAGGCGAAGGCACGCGCTACTAAGACTGCGTACCAACTGGATCAAATGATCCTTTACCTCAATCAGGACCCTTTTCTTTCCGTGAGAAAAGTCACAGCGCCCAGACGTCTGCGCGAGTCGTCAGCTCCGTGGCAGCAGTTGCCAGAGCCGTTACCCAAAGATGCCAAGGCAAAGAAGACTGTAAGCTTATCAGTTAATTTATTCTTGCAATACCATTTGTCATACATCAAAACTTTCAACCACTTTGCAACTCTCAATGGTCATCTTCTATTAAACAGACGCAGAAAAGCAAGAGGAAAGGAGCGGTGGGTGGAATACGGAAGGCTCATCAAGACCAACCTACGAACAAGCGGTCTCGTCCACCTGCTTGAAAATTATGCGTGGAGAACGAAGTAATCATGCCGAGGACGAAGACGAGGAAGAGCCGGTAGATTTTCATTGTACTCTTTTAACAAGTGCTAAGCTTAACAGTAAAGATGTAGCATGAGTATTGAATTTTTATCTGTAATTGTTACAGGCACCCGTGAAGAAAGTGTCTGCTGTAAGGAACGTCGAAGATGCATCAACAATCGAAACTGATTCCGGGGAAGTGCAGCCCATCTGGGGCAGAATCAATTCTCTTTACACTGGTAAGTGTTTCGGTCTTAATACTTCATGTAACATACAACACACTTTTCTCATGTAAAAGTAAAATATTTCTTGTTGTACAAGCAGGCAAGCAGCTGGCAGAAATGATGCAAGAGACCGAGACCGATGGCTTCATGCTGAGGGGGTCGCCGAGAGTTAGACTGGAGCGACTTGCAGAATGGCAAATTGAATCTCTGAGCCAGCGAGAATTATCATCTGCGTCGACTTCACAAGATACAGTACCTCCTCCGGAACCTGTTCCACAAACAGAACTAGATTCATCGTCTGGAGCTCTGGAAATTGAAGATCCTGACTCGCAATCTTGGCTTGGTCGTGAAGGAAGTTCATCATGTGCAGAAGTTACGCTACCTAGCTCGAAATCTCGTACTCGAACGGCAGGAAGCAATTTGATAGAAGCAACTCTGCACGTCATAGGAGACAACAAACGAGATTCAACATCTACAGCTCCGAGAGCTACAGAAGCCCTGGAACTTCTTTCTCCAAAAGAAGAAAATCCACAATCTGGAACTATGCACGTGACTGACTCTACCCCAGAACCTGTTTCTCCGTGGCGCTAGCACAGGCGAAACCACAACCCAGGTTTAAAGTGAGTACATCATTCATACCTCAAACGTAAACAAACCACTTCGACTGTGATGATAAAACACCTTAGCAAGCTGAACCCCTCAGATTATGGAGATGCTGACTGTTATACATGCAAATAGGCTTCTTGACGTATGATGCCTCTAACTCGTGAGCTCTTAGTACTCTCCCGCGGACCACGGCGCAGACCTGAACCAATTTTGTAAATACGCTGTGCATTTAGCATGTTTGTTTTTGACTTGATGTGGCGTAAAGTAAATTAATGTCTTTGTGTATTTTTTCAGGGCCCAGTTCATTCGAATGACGACGCTGCAGATGAAGCCCCTTGGTGGGTTGTTGAAGCCGACACCACTGGTGGATCATGGCCAGGTCCAACGCCCGCACCACGGCACGAACTAATAACCAAACCATGGCGCACAGCAGTGCGCGTACGAACACCCGCTCCAGCGCCCGCACCAGAACCCGCAGGTGAAGCCTCTTGGTGGGATGTTGAAGCCGACACCACTGGTGGATCATGGCCAGGTCCAACGCCCGCACCACGGCACGAACCAATAACCAAACCATGGCGCAGAGCAGTGCGCGTACCAACACCCGCTCCAGCGCCCGCACCAGTGCCGGCACCAGGACCCGCACCAGTAGCAGAGACCGAAAAACTTATTCGCCATTTAATGGAAGCGCTATATTTCTCAAATTGGTGACCAAAGCAGGGTCGGAAGTCAATTTGAATTTGCAGGAGATGGAAATCGAACTAGAAATTAAAAATATAAAGATTGTACGGGGTACTGGAAACATGTCTAGCGCATAAATCCGCAGGCCTATTTGAAAATTTTAATCGTTCCTTTGGGGACACGTCATTTTCTAGAATTAACGAATGTCCTAACATTTTTGCTTACTCGTTCATATATTTTGTTTTGTATTTGCTTCACTAACTATTGTTTACTATGAAATTTCTTATTCTAATGTATTTGTACTTGTATTTTTTTTTCATCAAATAAAATGAATAACACAATATCCAGTAATTTTATTGACACAAAATCTACCATAAGGAGGGGCAAGGGGTAAATAGAACTGGCATTCTCTGGCACGATTTCCACTATTCTCACCTTAGATTGAGCTGACTGAGCACTAGACAAACTGTTTACAAGCTCCATTGGTAACAGAATTTTTGTAGTTGCCACATAGTTCTTTGAAAACGAATCGATCGCTGCATTAAAGACTCTTCTGGTGATCGCAACTTGATCATAGGCTCCAAATGCTCGTGCACCCACCAATAGACATGTTTCCAGAGCAAAGGTTGAGAGTGCCTGTGCTCTTTCGATTTGTGGGTATACCATATACAAGTGTAAGAGGTATCCTCTTCGTTCCGAAAAGCACAGCGTGCCCATGGATGATGAGAGAAAAAAATCTGCCGTTTGATAAATCTTTTGAGCTCCCATACACTTACAAATTCCCAGCTGGCTGGAGGAACAACTCCACAAAAAATAGGTAACAGGTTTTCCACATTTATGAGTATACGATCTTCTTCAGTCTGCTGTATCCAGAGTGTATAGACGATTCCAAGAGACTGGTGCCTTCAGACGTAGACCAAGAACCAGCCGCCACCGATGCACTTCAGAAAGAGATGACCGATTTATCGTCTCGACTTCATTGCGAAATCGGCACCTCACTGGTGTTGATGTGCAGCAAGAATTGAGGCGTGTTCGAGGGGTGACTGTCAGCGAGTGGACAGTAAGAAGACGTCTGAAAGAAGCCAACCTCACTCCAAAACGGCCTGCCACAGGCCCAAAATTGACAGCAAGCCACCGACAAGCTCGACTTCAATTTGCTCGGGAACATCTCAATTGGACTATTGACCAATGGCGGTTAGTATTGCTCACCGACGAATGCAGAGTGTGTCTGCATGGTAGTGACCGAAGAGGCAGAGTTCGCGCAGTGCTGTTTTGCTGAAACAGTGGCATACGGCGGCGGTTCCTGCATGATGTGGGCCGGTATTTCATTTGATGGAAAAACCGAGCTCGTTTTCGTGCCTGGGGGAGGCCGAGGAGGAGGACTGACGGCTGATCGGTACATTACCGACATTCTGCAAGACCACGTCGTGCCTTACCAAGGATTTGTCGGCGACAATGCACGACAATGCCCGGTGTCACACATCGCGAGTTACGCAGCAGTTCCTCGTCGACGTGGAAATACTGACTATGGACTGGCCTGCGATCAGCCCAGACCTCAATCCCATTGAGCACTTGTGGGATGACCTCAAGCGGAGAATCCGGGCCAGAAATCCAGCCCCTTCGACAGTGGAACAGCTGAAGGCAGCGTTACTGGAAGAGTGGGACGGTATTCCTCAAGATACGGTGAAGAAGGTAATACGATCAATGAAAAATAGCTTACAATCTGTAATTAGGGCTAGGGGAGGTAATACGAAGTACCGATAGCAATAAATTATTGTTTCTTTTTGTAATTTTTTTTTTTATTATAATCCTTATATCCATATTTTGGCACTACTCTCATTCGAGTAACATTATTAAAAAAAAAACATTATCAATATTGGCAATAATGGTATCAATTTAAAGCTGAAGAGTTACGCTTTTAAATAATGTGTAATATTTAAAGCATATTAATTCTTTCACCAAAAAAAAATCATTTATAAGCGCGCTTACACGCTGAGTGCTTGTTCACGTTAACTCGCGGGCGCGGGCGCGGGCGCGGTCACGAAATATCAAACATACAGCATACTATACAAGTGTTCACGTACAAAACGCAGGTGCGGCGAAAGTAGCGGGCCACCTAGCGACTAGCGCGCGCGGCGCGCTCGCGGCTATATCAAACGCGTGAGACGTTTGTGTGTGTTCACGTCGAACTAGCGGCGGAGCGCGCGATTCACTCGCGACGCCAGGTAAGTTCAACCAGTTTGAACTTGTCGCTAGAAACGAAAGCACGTGTTTATCATGTCGTTCGATACAGAAGAGTTTATTAGTGCTGTCCAGGCTAGAACTCCGATTTGGCAAAGTAAACACACGCATCATATGAACAGAAACGTTCTTAATAAGTTATGGAAGGAAATTGCCGAATTATTTCCAGATATGGAGGGTGAGTAAATGAAATATTGTCACATTTACCTATAAGTAGGTAGTAATTTAAAACTTTTTATTTAGGAATATTATGACACACTACAAAAAATACAAAATTACAGTAACGACTACGTATTAGGGTGGGTCGATTTTTTCAAATGTCGAAAACTAAGTACGGGTAGGTCTCAAAAGTTGCATTGGGTGATCATAATTATAAAATAATTAACAAAAAAAATATTGCATCTAACTTATAGCCCTCTACCGGTACCTAAATAAAACCAAAAAAGCTAATTTTCGACTCCACTTCCCATTTGATTCACTTGTACGTAAAACCACTGTCACTGTCTCAATTGTACTTTTTGTAACATGGTATAATCTAATAAGTGATGTGCGAGGTTGCCGCTTCGTGCATGCATTAGAGAGCGAGATAGATATATACTTGCATATCACCAAAATTCTTAGATTATCGCAGTGCACTCATGATCTCGACTCGGAGAAGCCACTGTTATTTTTGTTTTGTTTTAAATACTTTGCAAAATTGATATCGTCTCGCGTTAAAAAGACTCATTCGGACTGTATTTCCAGTTAATTAGAAGTGAAATTGGCCTTACTTGTGTGTCAAATACGTACTCTATCAGAATGAGTTCAAAAGTGTTAAAAACTCGAAGTGACGTAAATTGTCCTATCTTTGGAACACCTATTGTATTGTGTGCGAATGTATTACCTACTGTAAGTGACGTCATAAAGTTTATTTTGTATGTGCGACATGATTTACAAGAAAAAAACAAAGGAAAACAGCCATCTGTTACCGACGTTCTCGCCTATGTCTGCCGCGAGATCGAAAAAATCTGGACTTCTGCTTCGATTCCGACTGTGAGCACTAAACGCATTAAGGACTTGCTCAAGAGGTATTATGACGAATACTTGAAGCTTATTCGCTATCCTAAACAAAAAAGAACTGATTCTTATGAGGAAAAAGTCCAAACTTTTCGACAAACTACTATGACAATTCTCTTTGATATCGCGGCTTGTAAATGCAGTAGTTTTGATTCCTGCACCTGTTCTAAGGATGGGAAGGTTCCTATTATTGAACGGTCGTTCCTGTTAGACCAAAGAACCAACAGAAAAATGATGATAGGTAGCCTCGATCATCACGCAACCCAAACAATACAGCGAGCATTTGAAAGGCGCATGAAAGTTCGCAAGACGGAAAATAAAGTAGAGCGAAGTGTAACACGGAAAATTCATACTGCCAGTAGAGAGATGAGAGACTCTATTGGTGACAGAGAACCAGTGCCGTCCACATCAGCTGTGCAAAAACCTACTGTAAAATACAACACTGTAAGTCTGCCAAAGTTGGCGAGCGTATGTGACCGATACGGAGTTTCTAATCGATCAGCGGCCGCTATCGCAAGTGCAGTGCTCCAGGACGTAGGGTTGGTGTCTGCTGATAAAAACCGGTTGGTGATAGACAAAAGTAAGTTACGTAGAGCCCGAAATAAAATAAGGCAGAATCTTCAGGATGACCTTCATCAACATGTGTTAGAGAGCATCTATTTCGACGGACGCAAAGATAAAACCCTACTGATCGAAAAGAAAAACGGCCGTTCATATCGACGAGTGGTAGTGAAAGAGCATATTTCACTGATACGCGAACCTAAATCCCACTATTTAGGACATACAACACCACGCATTGGTACTGGAAAAGGAATATGTGATTCAATCCTGGACTTTCTTAACTGTAACAATGTTACCTTGGACGATCTCAAATGCGTTGGATGTGATGGTACTAAAACTAATACTGGATGGAAGTCTTGATCTCAAATGCGTTGGATGTGATGGTACTAAAACTAATACTGGATGGAAGTCTTGATCTCAAATGCGTTGGATGTGATGGTACTAAAACTAATACTGGATGGAAGTCTGGAGCTATACGTCATATGGAGTTACGTTTGAAAAGACCTCTACAATGGTTCATTTGTCAACTTCACGCTAATGAATTACCATTGAGACATTTATTTACCTACCTAGATGGACGGACAAGTGGACCTAGTGCGTTCTCTGGTCCCATCGGCAAAGCATTGGAAACTTGTGAAAATCTCTCTGTAAAGAGTTTTGTACCTGTGACTGGAAACCTTATTGTCCAGGATGAAGAAGCCACGAAAAGTTTGAGCACAGACCAAAAATATCTGTTTGAAATATGTCATGCAGTGGCATCTGGTGTTTGTAGTGAAGAACTTGCTAACAGACAGCCGGGCAATATGTCTCATTCTCGTTGGCTTACTACTGCGAACCGCATATTACGACTTTACATAGGAACCAGTGAACCAACTCAACAATTACGAGTATTGGTTTATTACATAATGAAAGTATACGCTCCCATATGGTTTCAGATCAAACGTCATTCTTCTTGTGAAATGGGACCCAACCATCTTTTCAACCTGATGCAGTACTCCAGATGCTTATCAGAGGAAACTAAGTCAGTCGTAGATCCCGTGATACAACGAAATGCATTCTTTGCTCACCCCGAAAATCTTTTGTTAGCCATGATAACAGACGACAGAGAATTTGCGAGGGAATTGGCTCTGAGGCGTATAATTAAAGCTCGAAAGGAATCGCCCAGTAAAATAAGAATATTCAAAATACCGCAATTAAACTTCAGTGCGAGCGATTACATTGAAATGATTAATTGGAACGAGTTATCAGTGACCTCACCTCCTATGTTTCACAGGATTTCAGACTCAACTTTGCTGCAAATGTTGCATAATAAAACTACTATAAGTTTAGAATTTTCCAAATTTCCCTGTCACACCCAAGCTGTTGAGCGTTGTGTGAAGCTAGTCACTGAAGCTTCTATCACAGTAGCAGGAGAAAAGGCGCGCGACGGTCTTATACGCACGAAAATTCAGTCTAGATCTCTAATGCCCTCCTTTGACTGTAAGGCCGAATTCAGATGCTAAAATGGGAGATTTTCCTCTGATTGACATGATTTTCTTACTACAATATGTTAATTAAAATGTTACTGTCTGTTCTAAATATTGATAAACAATGTTTGATTAATAATTAAACGTATTGTATTTGGATATAACTTGTTTTATTTTTATTTTTTATTCACTTAACTTAAGTTAGAAAATATCAAGATTTCCGAAATTTCAAACGCAGGTAGAGGGCTATAAGTTATATTAAATAAAAAAACGATTTACTACATTTCATTGTGCTTGTCATTCTGCAACTTTTGAGACCTACCCATCAGCAAAAAACAAAAAAAAAAAATTTTCATTCAAAATCGACCCACCCTACTACGTATATATTAAACGATTGTTCTCCCAAAAATATTTCGTGAAAAGATTCCGAACTTGTTTAGCTCGATTTGATGGATTGTTGTTTCTTCCAGTTTGTCGCCTTTGGTGTCGAGTTTGAGTTATTAATTCATTATCGTAATCGTAACCATCTATATCAATTACAATATTATGCAATAAGCAAGCGGTTTTTATAATTAAGCGTGCATGTTTAACATCAGTTTCAATAGGCTTTAACAAAACTCGCCATTTATTGCATAAAATTCCAAATGCACACTCCACGGTTTTTCTCGCTCTTGACAATCTCTTATTAAAATTCTCTCTCTCTTGATTCAATATCCTTTGTGGATATGGACGCATTAGATACTCTTTAAGAGGATAAGCTTCATCGGCTACTATAACATATGGAGCTGTAATATTAGAATTGGGTAAAGTTCTTGGTCCTGGAATATTAAATGCACCTCTTTGGAGTAACCAGTTCAGAGACGAGGCGTTGAATGTACCGCCGCACAGTGGGCTGAAAATCGAGCTTCATAGACATAGGCAACTCAACTTTTAATGTGTCGTTTTTTTGGCGGGAATTGCTTCCATGAGCTATAACTATACATAAAAATGTTATCCGAGTTAACTCTGCGCAAAAACAAATGAATTATATTTTTTTTACGAAAAAAATGTATGGAGCCAATATGAAAAATCCAATTATCTCTGAAACCGCTAGGAAAACCGTAATATCCTTACAGATGGTTATAAAACTAATTATTCATGATTTTTTGACATACTCCATATAACGGTTACTGCTGCAGAATTTTTTTTTAAAATCGTCGAAATATTTTATTTATTTATTTATACACGGTTCCTTTCGGTGAGAATTTAGCAACACGTTAAATCATATAGTATTAGACTTGGTTCCTAGAAATAGTAGGTAGATGTAGGTAGGGTAAATTCTCACCGAAAGGAACCGTTTATAAATAAATAAATAAAATATTTCGAAGATTTTTAAAAAAAAATCTGCAGCAGTAACCGTTATATGGAGTATGTCAAAAAATCATGAATAATTAGTTTTATAACCATCTGTAAGAATATTACGAAAAAAATGTATGGAGCCAATATGAAAAATCAAATTATCTCTGAAACAGCAAGGAAAACCGTATACCCGTAACCTAAGCGAGACATAACTGCACCAAACAATACTTTATAGTCAAATGAAGTACTTTCACTTTTTAGAAGAACAAACAAGTCTAAATTAGTTATTAAACTTTCCATTCTAACACTTTTCAGTCGCAGGACAAATGTAATGTTAACGGTTACAAAGTTTTGTAAATACTAAATTATAACACAAAATTTTAGTCCTTTTATTGTAGTGGTCGCTCATTAAGGGTAGTTAACTAATGATCATCATTAAGGGTAGTTAACTAATGATCATTAGGTAACTACCCTTAATGAGGGTAGTAATTAACTAATGAGCGACCACTACAATAAAAGGACTAAAATTTTGTGTTATAATTTAGTATTTACAAAACTTTGTAACCGTTAACATTACATTTGTCCTGCGACTGAAAAGTGTTAGAATGGAAAGTTTAATAACTAATTTAGACTTGTTTGTTCTTCTAAAAAGTGAAAGTACTTCATTTGACTATAAAGTATTGTTTGGTGCAGTTATGTCTCGCTTAGGCGATTGCATTGGTGCCGAAGATTGTGTGACTTTAAAAGAATTTTATCGGAAATTCACACGAGCTGCATCACAGAGATGGCAGAGATCTCACCGAATTAAAGATACATTCAGAAAACAGTACGATAATTGGCTACAAGCAAATATCGATTGGCCAAGTTGCGTACAAACAATGTTAAACACTCAAGAAGCAACTGTTGATGAACGACCAGTCTCACCAGAGCCATCGACATCATCCTCTGTTGGAACAATGACCAAGATACTTCGAAAACCTTTTGAAGATCTAGGAAGCAAACAGAAAAAGAGAAGATCTGATGATCATAAAGACGAAGACCCAAGTGAATTGGCATATACAGCTGCACTACGTTTAAAAGAGAAAGGCCACGAGGATATCGCATCTGTCATCGAATATATATTAAAAAATCCTGAAGCAGCTGGTCAAATTAAGGAATCAATAAAAAAAACTGTGAAAACTGATATATTTACCCCAGAAAAAGCGCTTGGATTATTGCTCTCTTTAAAACTATCGAAGTGGCAATATATCACATTGCGAGAGACGGCCATTAGAGAAGGTGCTAAGGACATTTATCCATCGTACTATAAAGTGCAACAAGCGAAGCTTGAATGCTATCCGCCAAAGCAAGCAGTGTCGGTGACGGATTCATCAGCCAGGATTACACTTCAAAGTTTACTTGACATCACAGTGAAGAGAATCCTCCACACTCTTTCTAACAATGTGCAAAATAAACATTTGAAACTGATATCAAAGTGGGGATTTGATGGTGCTTCAAACCAAAGCCGATACAAGCAGAAAATGGAGGGTGAGCAAGATGATTCCAGCATTTTTATGACGTCCTTAGTGCCACTTAAACTGACTGATGGAGACAACACTTTATGGACGAACCCGAAACCGTGCTCAGCGGTGTATTGTCGCCCAGTTCAGTTTACTTTTGTGAAGGAGAGCGAAGCAGTCGTCATTGATAATAAAAGACACATGGATGATGAAATCAAGGCTCTTATTCCCACAGAGTGCAATAATGGAAATAAGGTGAACCATCAACTGATGATGACAATGATCGATGCTAAAGTCTGCACGTACCTATCTGATGCCAGATCAAATTCATCATGCTATCTGTGTTTAGCAAAACCAACTGAAATGAACCGTTTGGATGCTGTGACGTCAAAGACCGTGTCCGCTGCCGTTTACGAATTTGGGTTGTCATCTCTACACGCCCGTATTAATTGTATGGAATGTTTGTTACATATTTCGTACAGACTTGATTTCAAAGAGTGGGCAGCGAGAGGAAATGAGCACAAAGAAATGTTAAAAAGAAGAAAAAAGATTATCCAGGATAAGTTCAAAAATGAACTCAATCTTTTGATTGACATCGTAAAACAAGGCTCGGGAACTACCAATGACGGAAATACAGCAAGAAGGTTCTTTGAATTCCCAAATAAAACTGCAGCCATTACCGGGTTGGATGAAGAACTTGTAAGAAGATTTGCTGTAATTTTGCAAACAATCACTTCGGGTGAGAACATCGATGTCAGTAAGTTCAAAGATTATGCTCGCCAAACCGCAGAAAAGTACGTGGAGTTATATGACTGGTATTATATGTCTTCAACCGTCCATAAAATACTTATACACGGGGCAGATATAATCCAAAATAATGATATTGTACCGATTGGAAGTCTCTCAGAAGAAGCATCAGAAGCTCGAAATAAAGATTTTAGAAGGTTTCGAGAACATCATTCGCGGAAAAAGAACAGGCAAGATAGTAATCAAGATATCCTTAATATGCTTATTATTTCTTCAGATCCTATAATAAGTGCACAAAGGCCCAAGTTAGATACCAAGAAAAGGCAGCAGTATTTTTCTGAAACTCTCGAGATAATTCAGTTTCGAGAAACTGACTTTGAGTTTCTAGATGTTTCCAATGTGCATTATGACTCAGAAATGGATACCCAAGACGACGAGAGTGATAAGGAAAATGAATAAACTGAATAATGTGTTTTAGATTAAGTCATATTTAATTATTTTTTGTTATTTTTTTTATTTCAATAATATTATTGCATGCTATTGTTATTCCTTATTTGTTATTACTTGTACATAATAATAAAAAGTGAAGAAGTTAAGTTTCTTCTTATCAATAGTTTGTAAGATATTATAAATTACTATCTTTTTATTATCAATACATATTATATTAATAAAAACCACATTTTTGTAACCCACCATTTTATATAAATGTAAATTATCAATATAAACAATTATCAATTTGATTAAACGGTTTTTATATACATATACCTATTATATATATACCTACTAAACATTTGAGCAAATATATTTGCCTACCATTTAAAATTTGAAAATACTTTTTTTCAATAATTTAAAAAAAAAATCTGCAGCTGTAACCGTTATATGGAGTATGTCAAAAAATCATGAATAATTAGTTTTATAACCAAGCAAAATATTTCAGAGATAATTTGATTTTTCATATTGGCTCCATACATTTTTTTCGTAATATTCTTATAGATGGTTATAAAACTAATTATTCATGATTTTTTGACATACTCCATATAACGGTTACTGCTGCAGATTTTTTTTTAAAAATCTTCGAAATATTTTATTTATTTATTTATAAACGGTTCCTTTCGGTGAGAATTTACCCTACCTACATCTACCTACTATTTCTAGGAACCAAGCCTAATACTATATGATTTAACGTGTTGCTAAATTCTCACCGAAAGGAACCGTGTATAAATAAATAAATAAAATATTTCGACGATTTTTAAAAAAAATTCTGCAGCAGTAACCGTTATATGGAGTATGTCAAAAAATCATGAATAATTAGTTTTATAACCATCTGTAAGGATATTACGGTTTTCCTAGCGGTTTCAGAGATAATTGGATTTTTCATATTGGCTCCATACATTTTTTTCGTAAAAAAAATATAATTCATTTGTTTTTGCGCAGAGTTAACTCGGATAACATTTTTATGTATAGTTATAGCTCATGGAAGCAATTCCCGCCAAAAAAACGACACATTAAAAGTTGAGTTGCCTATGTCTATGAAGCTCGATTTTCAGCCCACTGTGCGCCGTCGCTTTGCTTTCCCCTTCCTCCCACTTCAATAGTTAAAAATCTTTTCTTCGCATCAGCCAAAGCTTGCAAAACAATAGAGAAATAATGCCTGTAGTTATAATATGCCGATCCTGATCTTCTAGCTCGTTTAATTCTACAATGTTTACCGTCCAAACTACCAATGCAGTTAGGAAAGTTCCACATCTCCTCAAAATCTAAAGAAATATTCTTCAGCTGGTCTTCAGATGGCTGTGGCATATGGGCATTCAAGTTTTTTTTCCAAATAGCTTCACAGGTACCATAAACAATCTCAGACACTGTACTAACACCCATACAAAAGCTATAAGCCAAAGATCGGAATGCCAACCCAGTGGAGAGATATCTGAAACATATTATATTATATATTTACACTAAAGTATGTTTGACACTTCATTTAAATTCAACAATGTGTACTTGTAACGGCGGGTACTCAATTATTTGTTTTTGCAAAAGTGAGATTTAATTAATTTTTTAAGCATTTTCTGTTTAATTCATAAATTATTGTATAGTGATGACAGAAAACGGTATTATTACCATTTGTTTCGATTAAAGAGACATTCATTTTGAATGTATGTAAAATACAAAGCTATTTTTTTAATGAAATCTAAACGTCACTACAAAGTCAGCTCGATTAACGCTTTTTCTTTTTTATCACTAGAGATGTACCACAAAAAAAACCCGACAAAACCGAATTAGTTGAATCGATATAATGATTTATGTATGTGTAGTGTGTACGAAAAAATATAAAACCATAAATTGTTTATTTGTGAAATATGTTTAATTACAATTATACTGGAATACTTAAGCAATAACTTTATATTAAAATATTTAATAATATTTAGTATAAACTCATAGTATTTAGTATAACTTATTCCTGGCAACACTTAAACCTACAGTTTAAACCTACATTTCCGTGTATCCCTTATTATCTTTTGAACTGGCTTTTCTTACTGATCGGATCTTCCGCAAACGTTTACCTGGCGCTATCATTTGGACTCCGATTGCTTATTATTTGGACTTTGTTCTGGTTTAACCATGTCTAAACGAGGAATAACCTTAAACAGCCAAGCTCGCAAACAAGTGGTAAAATTATACACTTATTTCGAACGTGAGTCGGCCAACGGTGGGCCTCTTTTGCCTGTGACACAAACGAGGGATCGCGTTGCTGATGCATTAGGAATAGGGAAGAAGACTGTAACGCAAATTCTCAACGAGAAATATGGACCCTCAGGCTCGGAAGAGAATAGATTACGAACACCGAAAAAAAGAAAGAGAGAGAAGAAAGTTGTCGGTATTGACAATTTTGATGCTGCTGCAATTCGCAACCACATTTATGGATATTACTCAAGAAAGGAATATCCTACAAGGAAGAAACTAATTATTTCATTAAATGAGGCAGGCTTATTTTCTGGCGGAAGAACGTCACTGTCAAAAGTTTTGAAATCAATTGGATTTAGATATAAAAAGGCAGACAAGCGGAAAATTCTCCTAGAACGCTATGATATTGTTCTGAAGAGACTGACATTCTTGCGGCAAGTAAATAAAATTACAGATTGGGACAATGTTGTATTTGTTGACGAAACATGGTTAAATGCAAAACATGCAGTCTCACGGACGTGGACTGATGATACAGCAGCCTCAACATCAAAAGTACCATCAGGAAAAGGAGCCCGTCTTATTATATGTCATGCGGGTTCAGCTTCACAAGGATTTATTCCAGATTGCCTCCTAGCATTTGCATCCAAATCAACAGGTGACTATCGCGAAGAAATGAACTTTGATGTTTTTAAAGAATGGTTTGTAAAACTACTTCTTAGCCTAGAAAACCCCTCAAAAATTATAATGGACAATGCTCCTTACCATTCGGTACAGGTTGACAAACCACCAACTCAAGCCAATAAAAAGAATGAAATAGCTTCGTGGCTCGAAAGACATGGTGTGGAAGTTAATCCAAATTTATTAAAAGTCGAGCTAATGAATTTAGTGCATACAACTATGTCGTCCAAGCCACGCTATGTTATCGACGAACTAGCCCTAGAGCATGGACACGAAGTGATTCGATTGCCTCCTTACCACTGCCAGTATAATGCCATCGAGCTTATTTGGGCACAAATAAAGGGTCATGCAGCACGAAATAACACCGAGCCACCTTTCATCACAGGAAAAATGCTTACGCTGTTAAAAAATGCATGTGACAGTGTCTCTGTAGAAGATTGGAAAAAGGTTGTTGAAAAAACAAAGAAAATCATCGAAAGTGATTTTGAACGCGATATTAAAATTGACAATATCATCGAAAATGAGTTGATTATATCTGTAAGTGCGGACAGTAGTGATGATGATGACACTGATAATAGCTGTAGTTCCACTGAATAAATGGATTTTTAAACTAAATTATGTCATTTCATTTAAAAAATAAATTATTACATATACACAGGGATTGATATTTGATTGAAGTATGTACAGTTATTTACTTGTATTAAATTAATATTACAACAGTTTGTTTTTTATTCATATTTCTTTAAAAGTATAATACCAAATCAGTATCGATTTCGAGTTTGTATCGATATTTCTCGGTATTCAATTAACAAGTCACTTCACTATGAGACTAAGATGTCAAATGGGACCTATTAAATTGACCTTACTTTAATTACTACTACTAATTACTTATATACTACAATTAGATACGGCATCTACACTAAACAATATTATTTTTTTACAGAAAAGGCTTTAAGGAAAAAATGGAAGAACATCCGGGACCAGTTTATGAAAGAGTTAAAGAAAATTCCGGTATCTCGTTCTGGTGATGCTGGAACTGATCAAAACACTTCAATGTGGCCATATTTTCAAATGATGCTGTTCGTAAAAGATGACGTTACCCCAGAATTAAATGAAGGCAATTTGGATGAATCTACTGATGGAAACAGTAATGATAATGAACGGTCCCCAACTCCCCAGTCAATAGCTGGTTCATCTACAAGTACACAATATACGAGCACCAAACGTAAATATGCACAGGATCTAAGACAAGAATTTATGGAATTGGAGAAGAAAAAGCTGGAATTATTACAAATTAAACTGTCGCAGAGCAGTGAAAGCCAAGAAAAAGATTGCGAAGATCTGTTATTTTTCAAAAGTTTGTTGCCGTACATGAAAGAATTAACTCCTATGCAAAACTTGCGTACTAGAAACAAAATTACAGAAGTTATTATAAACGAAATGAATTGTGTCACGACTCAGGCTTATCATGGTTACAATACTTACGATTATAACACAGCAAATTATGGAAATTAACTTTGTGATTAAAATTATAATTTACTACGAAAATTCTTTATTTTATAAACTCACCTTATAGTTACAAATAGTCTTTCTTCGGGCTTTATACTTTTATGAAAATTTGTGTCTTGTCTTGAAATCTCACTCTTTATTGAATCCAGTATGTAATCAAAACAGTTGACAGTCATCCTGGTATATCCAAAAAATCTTGTAGGATGTTCTCTCAAATTACTATATAATGTATGAAATTCGCTATATCGTTCTCTTTCTTTATTAATTTCGTGCACACCAATTCTAATTTTTATCCCCATCTCCCACTTTAGGTATGAATTTTCGGTTAGAAATAAAAGATCGTCGTCCATGTTTTCAACCTCTGACAACACGTCTTACTCGCGCAAACGCCTGGCGGCCAATGTGAACATGAGTTCGCCACGTCCACGCGCCCGCACTCGCGCCCGCGCCCGCGCGTTCCAACGTGAACGAGCACTGAGTCAATTTGGTTGCACGCGTGTGTAGTTCATTATCGCAATAACAATTCTGGGTTTTTTTGTTTTTGAAACCAATCAAATCGGTCAACGTATCCCGTCCACGCACACACTCGCCACGTCTGTGTATAAAAGCCCCTGACGTCCCGCTGTGTATATCACACACCCCGCAGGAACGACGGCGTCAACACTTCTGTACTCAGACACCAGCGTTTGGGTTTTTCAATGTAAGTAGTCTGTGTCACGATTCTCTGCAGATTTTCACTTCAGACCTGTCTCCTGTGTTCCACCAAGGAATTTGGAGTAGCTATCTTTACACCAAAAAGTATATTTTATTTGTTTTCGTTTACAGACACTCTAGCAGGAAATACCGCGAACAATGAAGGGTCTGCTGATCTACCTAGCTCGAAATCTCGTACTCGAACGGCAGGAAGCAATTTGATAGAAGCAACTCTGCACGTCATAGGAGACAACAAACGAGATTCAACATCTACAGCTCCGAGAGCTACAGAAGCCCTGGAACTTTTTTTCTCCAAAAGAAGAAAATCCACAATCTGGAACTGTGCACGTGACTGACTCTACCCCAGAACCTGTTTCTTCAAAGGAACGAAATCCATCGCCTGCGCCTACGATAATAGGAGCAACTACTTTTTCACAACGCTCTCAATCTCCGAACCAAGTAGAATCGTCGTGTACAGTGACTGCGGATGAAGCAGCTTCTTTACCTGAACCCAGTTCTTTTTTGAGCTCTCAAGAACTGACTTCTGCAACTCAGGAGTCTTCAGAACCGGGACCATCAAGGGTGCAACGAAATTTGTATGAAGGATCGTGCTCGAGTCGCCCGAAGAAGATTCGGAAAGGGTCCAAGAGCCGTGAGTATGATTATTATTTTAGATTTTATAATTACAAAGTAGAAGACTATGTATGCAATGAGACTTTTATTTTTCAGATGACAGAGCGTTGGTCAGGGAGCTGCGAGAAACGAGGAGAGATCTTGTGGCTATCGCTAAGCAACAAATCTCGTGCATGGAGGTAACTATTAGAAAGAGTTTTTCAAAGATTTATTCTTCGAATGAGACACCATACCGTGATCGCTTCAATCGTCCTTCTTTCTGTTATTTCAGAATTTTGCACAAGGCATGCATCGAATGGCGGATGTCAATTCAGAAAGGAACGAGATGTTCGAAACTTTCCTACGGAACCAGAAATCTGAACCCAAGATAGACCCAGCCGACATTTTAACGACAGTGAAAGCCTGCCTCACGCTTCTGAAAAAAAAGTAAATATTTGTACAAGGTTTTAAAGCAAGATTGCAGGTTTACAATATGTGAATAAGCAAAATTTCCGTTACTGGGATGTCCGCAACCCAAGACAAATGCATCAAGAACCTTTACATAAACCTAAAGTTACAGTCTGGTGTGCAATGTCTGCATCTGCCATCATAGGGCCTTATTTCTTTGAAAACCAACGTGGCCAAACTGTAACTGTGAATTCGGAGAGATATACCGAGATGATAAATGACTTTTTTAGACTGGAACTACAGAATAGTCCATACTTCAACCGAAACACGTGGTTCCAGCAGGACGGGGCCACAGCTCATACTGCTAATGTGTCTATGAATGCAGTGCGGCAGTTATTTCAAGAAAAAAACATATCCCGAAACGGCACCATACCGTGGCCACCTAGGTCACCAGATTTAAGCCCATGTGACTTTTTCTTATGGGGATACTTAAAATCCGTTGTAAAACAAATCCGAGCACTGCGACACAACTTAAAGACAATATTCGAGCCGAAATCAGCAGGATCCCCCAGCCTCTCTGTAAACGCGTTTTTGAAAACATGCGTGCTAGACTCGAAGAGTGTGTCAGGCTCGATGGCCGCCATTTAGAGAACGTGGTTTTCAAAAAATGAAATCCGCATTTGTTGTTTTTAAATTACAATAAACATACTTTGTATTAGAGGTGTAGTTTTTTTTTTACAACTTTTCGAACTTTGAAATCTGCCACTGGACACCCTGTATATCACAGACTTATGAACACTGGACCTAGCAGATGGATGCGGAGGACAGAACAAAAATTCAATAATGATAGCAATGTGCTCCAAATGGTTAGCACCTAGTGCACCTAGCAATGTGAAAACTCTAGAACTTGTGTTCCCTGTTGTAGGACATTCGTTCATCCCTCCAGATCGAGTCTTTGCCCAAGTTGACAAAGAAGTACGAAAACGATATACTATAGTGCGACCTGAAGACTACCTAGACATTATAAGTCAGTGGAGTACAGTTGTCAGAATGGGTAGTACGGAATGTCAAGTACATGACTTTAAAAGTGCAATGTCTTCTATTATAAAAGAAGTTAGAACTTGGCATTTTCAATTTAAAAAATGCAAAAGATTTTATATAGCTCGGTCTAAAAATGACGAAAACGTTATCATTAAAGGTGACGTGAATTATAGAATAAGTGATGGAGTTTATAAGATGGTGACACGAAAAAACAAGTTGGCCAAAGACATAAACCCAAATGTTATTGCTAAATGTCAGATAAAAACAAATATAAACAAAATTAATGACGTCAAAAAACTTCTTAATACTCATTATGGTGACGAATGGCAACAAGAGGAGGGACTGGTTTTTTTATAAAACCGTATTTGCTCAAACCTCTGAAGGTGCCAGAGATAACATAAATTCATCGGATGACATTGTTTGTGAACCCCAAGAAGAAGACCATAACCTTAGAATATAAGTTATCTTACTATTACAATACAGACTTTAATTTGCATATCTTTATTTCTCACTCTTAAAAGTATCAAAACTAGTTGGTTGTAGTATAGGTATACGGGCAGACAGTTAGCCATAACAAAGTAAGCTATCTCCAAAGGTAATCAGATAAAAATCGGCAATGTCCTTGTAAACAAAACAAAGACGGCCAAACCTTTTCTGCATTTTATGACAGGTTTTTCAAGTAAATGTCTACAAATAGTGATCAATAATAATCCACACTAGAGTTGTTTATGTAAATAGCTAGGAATTATATTATTAAAACTTCATACTGTTTTTTATTACATTTTTCTATTTCGCCAACAATTTTACGCAGTGGAGATTGCCAGGTTTGACTTTATATGACTCTTATGCAACACCAGGCTCTCCCCAAAAGCTCTTTAAGGGGCTTTAGCGGTTTTGAAATGTATCGACACAATTATCATCCTATATTTGACTAAGTGTACCGTAAATGGTTTTTAAAAACTCGTGTAATCACTATAAATAAGTTGATTTATGTTGCTCCTTGGAATTGTGTATCTGTATATTATTCTGATATATTTGATAGTGTTAGAGTATTGGAAGTCAAAATTGTCATTAAATGAAGAAGCTGCGGACTGCTTTCAGTTTTGAAATTGCTAAGTCGGCCTTAGTGTCAGTGAACGATGGAGATATGCTGACAGTGGAGACAGATGCTTCCGAATATGCAATCGCTGGCAATTTATCCCATAATGGTCGACCTATAGCGTATTTCTCTCGTTCATTAAATGATTGCGGAAATGGCGATATTTCTTAATTGGCCGCCGTTTTTGCTGATCAAAAGTCTGACGGTTTCATGTTTGATCAAGTTCATCGTAATAAAATAATGAATGAGAAAATAGAAAGATGGCGACTTGAACTGTCTAGTTATAAATACGATATAATGTACAGGCCTGGCAAAGAAAACGTTATCGCTAATACTTTATCAAGAAGATTAGCTCACATGAACCCAAGCAAACTTGATGGACTACATGACTTTCTTCGTCACCCAGGAATCGGCAGAATGTATCACTGGATTAGATCGAAGATCTGCCTTACACTATTAGTGATGTGAAAGCTATGACAGGATCGTTTTCGGTCTGTGCCCAAAATAAGCCACGCTTTTTGAAAATAAATAATCAAAAGGCATCCTTTCCAACATGCTAATAGCAGCTTTTTTTACTGCAGGATCGCAAATTGGCTAGGCCAATGTTTTAGCCGGAGGCCAGAGGAGCCGGCTCCTCCGCAGACTGAAGAAGAATGTTTTGGCTGGAGGCCGGAGTCCGACACTTCTGCCGACCGAAGAATAATGTTTTGGCTGGTGCAGCACCGCAAGAGGGCCGCAAAGAAACGCCTGGTATCCGAGGCCGCCCTAGATACGTTTTGAATCTCGATCTATTACCAACCTACTCCCGCCCGTTCCCAACATCATATTTTGGGAAATAGAAAAATTTAAGGTCCAGTGGTAGTACCCGATATCTTCAAATGTTATAAGTTGTACCAAACATAGACAGAGGACTACAAATGTCCTTGAAGACTGGCATCGGCGCAGTGTGAAATATTCATAATCTAAAGAGACAAAAGTCAAATTCTACACTAGTCTATGCTGGTAAAATAGTTATTTATATTCAAAGAAGACAAACCATATTACGTGTCCCGAAAGTTTGTTTTCCAAGAACTCGCACCACACAATAGAAAAAGGGTCGGAACAGACAGCTACCTGAGTTGCATCGACCAAACGCTCAAGGCAGTGTTGCCAAGTCAGCTCTTTTAGAGCTAGATTTGGCTCTGTTTATCATGTATCAACTCTAAAAAAAAACGTTTAGCTCCTTAGCTTTTTTTACGACTATTCTAGCTCTTTTTCAGTTAGCCATACCACGGTGGCATTCCGGCTTCGAATCCACACCGACCGGGTTTATTTCAGTGTTGCCAACTTAGCTACTTTATAGCTAGATCTAGCTATTATTTGGTGACATACAGCTACAATTTAATTAAACTTGTAGCTAAACATTTTAGCTACTTTTCAATTCATCATGAGACGTAAGGCCGTTTGTCCACCGCCGCCGTCACCGTCACGTCACCGAGAACGAGATGACGGCGCCGAAGTAGCGGTACATACATTTAATATGGGCCGTTTGTCCACCGCACGCCCGTCACCCGAGCGCCGTCATCTCGGCCGCCGAGATTGCGAGTAGATCGGCGTGACCGCTAGAACGTCGCCGAGATTTTGACGGGCCGATGTGCCGGCAATACAAAACACTTGAAAACACGTATGAACTTGTCCACACTGCCGTCACGTCACCGTCACCTCGTACACGAGCTCAATCATTATTTTGTCTGTCATCAATTATCATCATTGTAATAAAAATGGCCAAAAAATTTAAATACGACATTTATTCATTAATAGAAATTGTAGAAAGTAAAGAATGTTTGTGGGATAAAACCAAGGAAGTATCCAAAGATAAAATATTGCGTAAAAATGCATGGCGCGATGTTTGTACCTTTTTAGAGCCGAACTTTGAGGATATGGACCAGAAAAACAAAGACGAAATTAGTAAGTACATGGTAGTTTATTATTTATGTTTTTAATTAAGTAATTACAAGTTTAGATTTTATTCATCTGCCAAGGTAAGGAGCCTTCTGGGCTTACAAAGTATTCAGCAAAATTATTTCTTATGTCATTAGCGGTACGCCCACCATGCGGTACACTTCCTTCCCTTGGTAGATCAGTCAGCCCATCATGCATAAAAGACATGAACATATCCTCACCTCTGTAGCCATCTTTTTCACGTACAATATTATGCAAAACGACGCATGCCTTAACTATACTTTTGCAAAGTTTTTTGTTTACATTTAGAGGGCGATGAAATATTCGCCATTTATTGGCCATAATGCCAAATGCACATTCAACGTATCTTTGTGCACGACAGTGTCTATAGTTATAAATACGTTTTTTTACATCTAAATGGTTACCGCCAAAAGGTCGTAATAAATGTTCAGTGAGCTGGAAAGCTTCATCGCCTAGTATAACATGTGGCATTCTGTTATTTTGAGATGGGTGCAGTGGAACAGGTGGAGGTATATTCAACCTGCCTTCAGTGAGGAGTTGATAGAAGTTTGTGCGTGGAAAAATTGCGGAGTCGCAGTCTTTACCGTATGAACCGATATCAACATATACGAATCTGTAATCTGAATCAACTACTGCCAGAAGTACAATTGAGAAATATCCCTTATAATTAAAGTTCATAGTGCCAGATTTCGGAAATTTTTCAATCCGTATGTGTTTTCCATCGACACAACCGATGCAGTTTGGGAAATTAGCTCTTCGTTTAAATCCTTCCGCTATTAATAACCATCGCTCAGTAGTAGGCGCAGCCAAGTGTTCACCACTTAAAATAGTCCATATTTGGTGACATACTTGTGTCACTATTCTGCTTATAGTCTTGATACCCAGTTGGAAGGTATATGACATATCGGTGAAGGTATTTCCACTTGCGAGGTATCTGTAATAAAAGTTAATTGTTAAATTTTATTGTTTCAGCAAATGTTGTCATGAACAAGTGGAGTAACATTCGAGACACATTTATAAAGTCTCTTAAGACTAAGTCAGGACAAGCCGCAAAGAAAAAATACATTTACAGTGATAACCTACAATTTCTACTCAAGACTGTAACACCCGACGAAACTGATTCAAGCATACCAACTCAAATTGATTCTGAAAGTCGTCCCGAAAGCCAACAAACATCACATAGTCACCTCGACCAATCAACACCTTCCTCTTCCACATCCACATCCACGAATAGAAGGGGAACAAAAAGGCTAAATGCGGTCGATGCAGAAATATTAAGAGCTATACAGGCAAATCCCGCGGAATCGGAATCTGAATTATTTGACGATGACCGTGCATTTATGATATCTCTCCTGCCATCCGTCAAACAATTGAACGACGACGATAGGTTTGACTTTAGAATCGAAGTTATGCAATTGCTTCGCAGATTTAAAAACCGCAGTCGTTTCGCTACATCTAGCGCTCATGGTAACTTCCACCAACTGATTTCACCCCAGCATGAAACCCAGCAGTATGCACCTCAGCAAGGAAACCAACTGATTTCACCCCAGCATGAAACCCAGCAGTATGCACCTCAGCAAGGAAACCAACTGATTTCACCCCAGCATGAAACCCAGCAGTTCACACCTCAGCAAGAAATACAATCTATTAGAGAATTATTTTCCCAAGATTTTTCTAAAATTTAGGTGTGTTATTTTAATCTAACTACTTATTATTTATAAAACTACAAGTTACAGGCTACATTACTGGGAAGGCTACATTACAGTAAATTACTGGGAATCCGCATTCGTGATTGGTCGAGACAGCGTCATTTAATGTCAATTGTAACTTGTAGATTTATAAAATTAGACCCTGTTATTCATACTATCATATAAGGTGATTACCTGTCATTCATACTATTATTCTAATAAATAAATTAAAATACAAAAAGTTTACTTCCTACACATCGCCGCAAGTAGAAAACGCATGTTGAGTTAGTGTAGTGACGCAGACTGACATTACCAACTGTACAGACCTTTACAACACTAACACTAACTCATGCGTCTTCTAGTTGCGGTGATGGAGTACTAGTATTTTACTACATACCTCAACGTTACAGCTAACATTTCAGTTGGTGGTATGCATGTCTTGTAGTTCGTGTTTTGGAGTGTGATGCTATTCTTAATATGATATAGGATATAATCGAACGTAGTCGTCGACATCCTAAAGTAGTTAAAAAACTTCTGGTCATGCTGCCGCAACTTTGCGTGGTGTACATAAAACGCCCCTGTGATGTATCGTTCACGTATTAGCGGATGAACCCAAAATTTTTTGCTTCGCCTGCGCCTTCGAAGGTACAAAAGCAGTAGAAGAAATTGTCGCCGGTTTAACCTAGCCATCACTTTATTTCTTCGAAAACGCGACTACCACGCATGACAACTGGAACGAACTAAACCAGCGAAATCGTTTGCAGTGGACAAACGATCGCCGTCACGTCATATTAAACTCGGCCCGAAATAATCTCGTTCTCGGTGACGGTCCGGTGACGGCGGCGCACAAAGGGGCCGCTTATATGGAGGCAGTGATAATAAATCCATTTCAGAAATCCACGGTAAGCACATAGTTGTTAGTGTTTTTTTTGAGATGAGGGTATGTGTGATGTTGTCTCATACTTAGTTTTTAAGACTACCTTCTTATTTTTAAAATATAAGCATCTAAACTTGTCACGGTCACAACTATTTGTCGGTTAACGAATCGTACAGATAAAATTGCTCGTGAGCCCAACTGTGATATCTTTAAAACCATAAGTGATATTAGAAAGCGGTAAAATGCAGGCATCTGATCAGGGTATTTACTTTTTATTTACGATATAAACACAGCTTTTTAAAAGTTACAAATTAAACTATAGCTTATGAAAGTCATAGTTATTTTTTACCCAGAACGTGAAATGTTTCATCAATTATCTTTTGTTCAGGCAACCACATCCCTAATGTGTAAACGTACATTATAAATAGAGGTATTAGTTATAAATAGTCCGTTGAGAAACGTGAGATGTGGTTGCCTGAACTATTTATATTAATTTAAAAAAAAAAAGTAGCTTTTGCTTATTTTGTTGTACACTCATATATTGTCGAAAAAAACCCTATAAAATAATTGAATTGCCGTAAAACATTAAAACAACAATAAAACACGAAATATTTATATGATTTAAACTTGTTTTAGAGACTGGAACACAATCCTTTACGTGCAACAGAAAAACTTTAACAGAAATTGCTTTCGCGAGCAAGTTTAAAAGTTTTGATAAGAAGATGGATGAAGTGTATTCATTTTTGGTTAAACAAACAAATTGCCCACCAACAGAAGGGAAACAGCTAAAAGTACAACTGCACAACTTTAGAAAGCAATTTAAAATGAAGTGGGAAAAATCAAACCGCACAAAATCATTTTTTTTGTCTACCGAGTCTACTTGGCTCAGTACAAATTTAGTATTTAAACATTACTCCGGACTGGTATCTCCAGGAAAATCTAGTGGCCGTCCTCCACTCGATTTTGATTCGAGTAGTGAGCAAATGAAACGTAAAAGAACTGCTAAACTCCGTGAAACTACTTCTGCAAACGAATTGCTGTATGCCGCGCAAATGAGTCTTAGAGCCAGTGGTCATAAAGATGCAGCAAATATTGTAAAAAAAACAGTTCCACAACCAGAACTACCCAATACGCTTAAAAGTACACCAGAGACAATACAAATCAAACCATTGTCTCCTCTCGAAGCTTTATCGATGTTAATTGAGGCTAAACTCACTCGCCATCAATACGAGGTTATCAGAAGCTTTGCTACAGAGATGTTCCCATCTTACAAAAAATTGCAAATGGAGAAGAAATTGTGCTACCCTAAAACTATAACATTAACTGAAAAGAGAGCTGAAGTTAGGACACAGGATTTACTTGATCACACAGCTCAACGAATTTTAACTTCACAGAAGGTTGTCAGCTTGTCTCCGAATAATGATCTGATTTTAACTTCAAAGTGGGGATTTGATGGAAGCTCAGGCCACAGCCAGTTCCATCAAAAATTTTATGAAGAGAGTGAAAGTGACGACAAATTTGTATTTATAGCCTGTCTAGTCCCACTAGAACTAACAGACAAAGATAAAAATATTTTTTGGAAAAATACATGCCCAGCTTCTCCTCGATTTTGCAGGCCAATGAAAGTTATTTTTGAAAAAGAAAATGACTCCTTAATTAATCAAGAAAAATCTTCTATAGAAATGGAAATCCAGAACTTGGAGAGTTCTGTAGTTTGCATTGAGGACAATGAATATATCGTTAAACATAAATTGATACTCTCGATGATAGACGGTAAATTATGTAACAGTCTCATGGATCCGGTTATTTGAATGCTTGCTACATGTCGCCTATAAGCTCCCACTAAAAGAGTGGAGATCGAGTAAAGCTACTGAACATGTAAAGGGTGATTTTTTTGCTGGTATCTTTTTGGCAACACTGTGTTTGACAGATCACGCGTGAATCGTGTCTTGTGTCATTGTCAAACTTGTTCAGTTTGGTCTATAATTTAACCATGAATCGACTTACGAACGAACAACGCTTGCAAATTATTGAATTTTATTATCAAAATGCATGCTCGGTTAAGAGAGTGCATCGCGCACTTCTTCCAATTTATGGGCAGTTTGGTCGGCCTACTGAGGCAGCTATTCGGAAGCTTGTGACTAAATTTCGAAAACAGTTTACATTATTGGACATTAAACCACGAACACGCATACGTAGAGTGAGGACCGAAGAAAATATTGCGGCTGTATCCGCCAGTGTTAGTGATGACCGTGAAATGTCGATTCGCCGCCGTTCGCAGCAATTGGGCCTCTGTTACTCCACTACGTGGAAAATTTTGCGAAAGGATTTGGGTGTAAAACCTTACAAGATACAGCTGGTGCAAGAATTGAAGCCACACGACCTCCCACAACGTCTAACATTTGGTGAATGGGCATTGGCAAAGTTGGAGGAAGATCCACTTTTTTATCGAAAAATTGTGTTCAGCGACGAAGCTCATTTCTGGTTGAGTGGATATGTCAATAAGCATAATTGCCGCATCTGGAGTGAAGACCAGCCAGAAGCATTGCAAGAGCTACCACTGCATCCCGAAAAATGTACTGTTTGGTGTGGATTATGGGCCGGTGGCATCATCGGGCCGTACTTTTTCAAAGACGACAATGGCCGAAACGTTACTGTGAATGGCGAGCGCTACCGTGTGATGATTGGCGATTTTTTTTTGCCCAAAATGGAAGAATTGGACATGCCTGACATGTGGTTTCAACAAGACGGTGCCACATGCCACACGGCACGCGAAACAATGGCCCAATTGAGAGCCGCCTTCGGTGAACAGTTTATCTCACGTTTTGGGCCCGTCAATTGGCCGCCTAGATCGTGTGATCTAACGCCTTTGGACTATTTCTTGTGGGGCCATGTTAAGGCTCATGTCTACAGGGATAAACCAGCAACGATTGACGCACTGGGAGCCAATATTGAAGCATTTATTCGTGATATACCGGCTGATATGTTGGAGAGAGTGTGCCGAAATTGGGCCTTGCGAATGGGCCATCTAAACCGGAGCATTTGCATGAAATCATCTTCAAACATTAAATTATATTGATCGTTCTATCGATTCCAATAAAGATTTCATCAAATTTTTAATTTTTTTTGTGTTTTTTTTGAAAATCAAATCCTATACCTCTTAAAAAATCACCCGTTAATTAAAGAAACCCAACTTAAAATACAAAAGGAATTTAAAGAGAAAACTGGCATGGTCGTTGATAAACCCAAACCTGGTTATGGCAATACCAACACAGGTAATGTAGCAAGGCGATTTTTCCAGAACAGCAGTGTCTCAGCTTCGATAACAGGGATCGATAAAAATTTAATTGAAAGGTTTCATGTAATATTGCAATAAATTTCAAGTGGATTTTTGATTGACAAAGAAAAATTTAGAAAGTTTTGCTTGGACACTGCACATCTTTTTGTTGCTTTATATCCTTGGTACTGTATGAGTACCACTGCTCACAAAATTTTAATACACGGCCGGCACGTTGCACGGCCACGAAATAATTTCTAAATCTATCCTGCCAATAGGACAGCTAAGTGAAGAAGCCTTAGAAAGCCGCAACAAAGATTTTAAAGTTTACCGTGAATTTTTTAGTCGGAAAACTTCCAGAAAAGATACACTTATAGATATTTTCAACAGAATGTTGGTATCCTCGGATCCAGTGATAAACAGCAGAAAAAGGAAATTCGTGAGTCTTAAGAAAAACATCTTTAGCAAAGAAGCCATTAATATGTTTTTGGAGCCAAACGTAACACTTGACTCGGAATAAATATTATTTTGTGATTTATTTATACAATTTTTTTTTCACTACTTCGTGTGCTTGTATACTGTTAATACCCAGTAAATTAGTCTTTAATTAACGTATTTGTTAATTTTATTTAAAAAAATGCCATAATAGGAATTATTATCACGAACTCATGCCTCCGGCCCCAGTGTGCGGCGGTGGACAAACGCCCTAAGGCTGTCGAGATTAGTAAAAGAGGGTACCGAGTTTAGAAAAAAAAACTAAACGCGAATCTATGGTCATGTCATAGATCTATGGTAGGTACAGGTCAGCGTTGGGTCAGCGTTGCGGGAATTCCCCGTTTCTTTCTGCGCTACCGCTACGATTGGCAGAATGGTTTAAAATTTACCAAAATAGTACGCGGTACTCGACGTTTACCTTGTGTTATTTTGTTTTATCATATAAACTAATGCTCACTGTTTGAATTTAATTTGAAAATGGATGTACCTTTGAAAAAGAAAACGTACGTACAAAAATATAGACCGGAGTGGGAAAATATGGACGAATTTAAAGGTTGGTTAAAATCGGCAAGTGGAGACTCAAGCAAAGCGTTTTGTACATATTGTTCTACGGAAATACAAGCTAAACTATTTGACATAAAGAAGCATGCTGAGACAAAAAAGCATAAACAGAAAGTACAGTTCAAAACAGGTAAGTACGTGAATTGAATTTATAATTCGTTTTGTTGATAGCAGACTATATCGATGGGAAAATTAGTTTGATACTTTCATTTGACCTAACCAGTCTTTTTCTCCCTAATACTAAAGTATCAACCGCATTGTTAAAATCCCTTATGTTTTTTGAGTTCGCCGCTCTTTTTCATGTGCAGAGAATAGTCAGACTCTATCAGTGTTGCTCTAAAATAAATAAAATCCAATTATGAAGGTAAACTAAACTAGTCTGGCTAACAAAAGCGTGACCTGAGAAAATGCGGCAAATAAATTTTTTTCTAACAGTAACCTTTTTAAACTTTCGTTCTATTTTATACTTACCTATATTATTATTTTCTTTACAGGCAATAAAGAAATTCCTTTTAAAGTAGTACCAAAAGACTATTCTGGAAGACCTTGTGATGAAACTGAAGGCGCATTGACCTTATTTATTGCTGAGCACTGTTCTATATTAAGTGTAGATCATTTAGGTGAACTATGCAAAATGCATTTCAAAGACTCCAAAGCTTCACATGAGCTAAAATTGCATCGAACTAAATGTACAGAAATAATGAAAAATGTGTTGATGCCGCACTTTCGCAAGGAGCTCTTAGATGATATTGGTAACCAAAAGTTCAGTATTATAATGGACGAGTCCACAGACGTCAGTGTCAGTAAACACCTTGGTCTTGTAATTAGGTATTACAGTGCCGCACAGGAAAAGATAGTAAGTTCATTCCTGGAACTAGTTTCTATTGAGAGAGCAGATGCTAGAGGAATCGTTAATGATGTAGTATCATGCTTAGAGAGTCACAACTTAAATATTAAACAAATGATTGGAATTGAAACTGATAATGCATCTGTAATGACAGGCATTAATAACGGGGTTCATGCGATCCTAAAAAGAGAATATGGCATAGAAAATTTGATACTTATACGATGTGTCTGCCACTCGTTGCAGTTAGCAGTGACCCATGCATCCGAAAATACTCTGCCAAGAAATATCGAGTTTTTGGTTAGAGAAATTTATAAATGGTTTTCTGTGTCTCCTAAGCGGCGAGATGAATACACAAAAATATACGAACTTATTAACTGTGGAGAAAGTCCGTTGAAAATCACCAAGGTGTGCGATACACGTTGGCTTTCAATAGAGCCAGCGATTACAAAAATTATGACACAATGGGAAGAATTAAAATTACATTTTAATTTGGCAAAAGGGAAAGAAAATTGTTACACAGCTGATCTTATTTACAACATGCTCGTAGACAATAGAAATTATTTATATTTTGTGTTTCTGAGAAGCGTGTTAAATGATGTTCAGACAGCAATTAAATCATTTGAAAGCGAGAACTCTAATCCATTAAAACTTCTCAATGCACTCACAACACTGATACAATCAGTGAGCCAGAAGATTTTAATACCAAGACCTGAAAACAGGAACTTATTAGATACAATAACTAACAGGGATATTAACCCTAGGCCTTATCTTGGCTACATGTTTGAAACCTCAACAGCTCAACAAAATTTAAGCTCAGAAGTTTTAAATGCAATACGACAACGCTGCTCAGCCTTCTTACTGCAATTACTTAAGGAATTGCAACAAAGACTTCCAGACAACTACAAGCAGCTAGAATCCATGGCGTTGCTAAGTCCAGAAGAGGCAGTAAAACCAATCAAGTCAAACGCTATCGTCGAGGTTGCTGAAATCTTGGGATTTACACCGGAAATAATAGACAAAATAATGACACAGTGGCACATTCTACATATAAATAAGTGGCATTCTCAAGAAATAGTTCAATTTTGGGTTGAAGTAAAAAAATTTAGAAATTCTTCCGGTGACAACATATACCAAGATATAAGTACTCTTGCTTTAACTTGCCTTTCATTGCCACATTCTAATGCAGAAGTAGAGAGATTATTCTCTCAAATGAATTTAGTTAAAAATAAACAAAGAAACCGAATGAGTTTGATAACTCTAAACTCAATCCTCTGCATTAGAGACTCACTAAGGAAAAGTGGCAAATGCTGTTATAATTGTGTTTTGCCAAAAGGAGTACTTCAGAAAATGGGCACGGCTGAAAAATATTTAAAAGAAAATTATAATGAGCCACAGCCGTCGACATCTTCAATAACTGATTAATTATTTTTTTGAGTTTAACGTTGATTTTTTGATTTTATAAATCTCTATAAAAATAAAAAATAAATGATTGTCAGAAATTGAAATTTTTTTGTAACTTACCTACCAACTGTAACATTTAGCTACTTCTAGCAACTTTTTGGGGTACGAAAAACTGGCAATCTAGCAACATTTTGAAAAATTCTAGCTACTGCGTGAAGCTAGCAGTTGGCAACACTGGTTTATTTTCATGAAATAGATTAGCATCTTGAGAAGGAGGGTGATGACGATATACCGAAATTTATAAGAGGGAAAGAGAAAAAACACGCAAGCTGCTAATTTTCTTTCCTTACCCCTGGTCGCTCGGCTTCAAGTCTAGTTAAATTATACGTCTATGGTACGGGGCAACGGCGCGGTGCAAGCGGGGAATTCCTCGCCCAGGGGAATTCCCTCGACAGTAGCCGTACACGATTTATTTCTTGCGCTTACATGGTATTCATTCTTCATTCATCTTACGTATGTGGAAAGTTTATGTCATTTGAGAGATTAATGTTTGTTTTGTGCTAAAAGTTAAGTTTGTTTGTTATAAAAGTGACTGAAGTGAAGAGTGTTCACTGAAGACTTTAGTGTGAAATTATGTCCTGTAGTAAACCATACACCCAGAAATTCCGCCACGAATGGCTCTCTGAGCCTGATTTTCAGGGCTGGTTAAAAGAAGTCAGCAATGACAAAACGAAAGCCTTCTGCAGTTATTGCCGATGCGAAATAAACGCGAAAAAAATGACTTAATTAATCACATAAAGCGAAAAAAACACTTGAAAGCGGCGGAGCCCTTTTCTTCGAGACAACAAAAATTGGCCTTTCAAGCAAAGCCAAAGTTCGACGAATTGAAGAGCTCATCTGAGGCTTCTTTGACATTGTAAATTGCCGCTCATTCTTCAATATTACCGGTAGACCATCTTGGGGCTTTATGTAAAAAAGAATTTTAAGCTGATATAAAATTGCTCCGGACGAAATGTACAGCTATAATAAAAAATGTTTTGGCGCCACATTTTGCATCCAACTTACGTGAAGATGTTGGTGATGGACCGTACAGCCTCTTGTTAGACGAGAGCACTTATATAAGTGTAACAAAGTTACTGGGAGTTGTAATTCAATATTTTAGTAAGACTTCATATGAGATAGTGTCAACTTTCCTTACGCTTGGAGAGTTAAGTAAAGGCGACGCTGAATCCATTACGCAAACTGTAAAAAAAACACTACTTGCACATGGACTTGACATCAAAAAGCTTTCTGGTATAGGAGTTGACAACGCCAATGTAATGACAGGTGTACATAGCGGAGTATATCAAAAACTTAAAGAGGAGGTACCCCATCTCGTCATGATAAAATGCTCGTGCCATTCAATTCAACTAGCAGTTTCTCATGCTTCCGCCGAAAATTTACCTAGGCATCTCGAATATATTATACAGGAAACCTACAACTGGTTCTCGAAATCGTCAAATAGACAAAACGCATACAGAGATTTATATCTCACAATTAACGATGAAGAACCGCTAAAAATTACACAAGCATGTGCAACCAGGTGGCTTTCTATTGAAACTGCAGTTAAAAGAATATTAGACCAATGGACAGAATTAAAACTACATTTTGGTATTACAAGGAACACTGAAAAATGCTACAGTGCAGAAACACTTTACAATTTATATACGAATCCCACAAACGAAGCATATTTGTTATATATCCACTCCGTTTTGGATCAATTACATGGGCTAGTAAAAATTTTTCAGTCGAATAATATTGATCCTAGCAAGTTACTTAATGACCTAACCACGGCTATAGAATCCCTCGGGAGAAAAGTTCTGAATCCTACTAGGAACATCAATGTATTCGAAATACAAAATTTAGAAGATTTCTTGGTTCCACATCCTTATCTAGGATTCAAAGTCGAAAGTAAGCTTTCAGAAATACGGGAGACCAATCGATTTTCAACGAAAGATGAAGAGCAATTCAGAGATAAATGTGTGAAGTTCACAGTAGAGTTCATAAAACAACTGAAACAGAGACTTCCAGAAAATTATAATGTTTTGAAAAAAGTCAACCAGTTGTCAGTTTCAAACACATTAAGGCAAGTAAAGGAAAGAATCACTTCACTAGTACGAGAAATGGGACACAGCGAGGATTTTATCGCGAAGGTAGAAACACAGTGGGTCAATATATCTCTTGTACCATGGGAGAAAAAGGACAACACTATTTCATTTTGGTCCGAAGTTTTAAAATATCAAGATGCAGCTGGCATAAATCCTTTTATGGAATTGTGTTCTTTTGCCTTGTCGATGATTTCTTTGCCGTGGTCTAATGGGGAAGTTGAGCGAGTCTTTAGCCAACTGAATATAGTTAAAAACAAGGCTCGCAATAGACTACACAACACCACCACGAATGCCATTATTACCATCAGGGCAGGATTACGACGTCAAAAAAAATGCTGTCACAACTAAAGGGTCTTTCAAATAGAGCGGGTCGATGTTAATAGTCTGTGGCGGCCATTTGGTTATGGCGGCATCTGTCAAATCTTTTTTTTCTTATTCAGTCACTGATGCCAAATAACCATGGCAAGTTACACGGTTGAGCAGCATGTGCAAATGATAAAACTTTATTATCAAAATGAGTGTTCGTTAGTGCAAACGTTGCGCGCATTGCGCTCATTTTACGGCAGACGCGGTGGCCCTTCAAAGTCTACTCTCCAACGATTGGTGACCAAATTTGAGACGACCGGTTCGGTGAACAACCAACCAACACCTTTACGTCAAAGGAACGCCAGATCGGCCGAGAACATCGCCGCTGTTCGTGAGAGTGTTCAGGAGACTCCGAGGCAGTCGATTTCTCGCCGTGCACAAGAACTCAGCCTTTCGCAGACTTCAACTTGGAGAATTTTGCGTTGGGACTTGGGCCTGCATCCGTACAAGATCCAACTGACCCAAGAGCTCAAAGTTAATGACCATAGACAACGCCGTGTGTTCGCTGAATGGGCATCAGAACGCTTGGAAGAGGACCACGATTTTAGCCGAAAAATAATCTTTACCGACGAGGCACATTTTTGGATGAATGGTTTTGTTAATAAGCAAAATTGCCGGATATGGGATGACCACAACCCACATGAGGTTCACCAGGTAGCAATGCATCCACAAAAAGTTACTGTTTGGTGCGGATTTTGGTCTGGCGGCGTCATTGGTTCGTACTTCTTCGAAAACGACGTTGGCGAGGCCATCACCGTCAACGGCGAGCGCTACAGATCAATGATAAACAATTTCTTTTGGCTTGAATTGAACAATATGGACGTGAACGATATGTGGTTCCAGCAAGATGGCGCTACTTGCCACACAGCGAACGACACAATAGAGATTCTGCATGAACGGTTTGAGGGTAGGGTTATCTCTCGCAGAGGTGACGTGAATTGGCCCCCAAGATCGTGTGATTTGACTCCGCTGGACTTTTTCTTGTGGGGTTTTCTGAAGTCGCAGGTCTATGCCAATAAGCCACAATCGACCGTTGCCCTGAAAACCAACATAACGCAGGCCATCGCTCAGATTCAGCCGGATCTATGCAGCAGAGTCATTAAAAATTGGACCTCTCGGATTCGTGCCACCATACGAAGCCGCGGCGGACATTTGAACGATGTCATATTCCATCCATTGGCCGTGTGGTGTCCGGCAGAGTAGAATAGCACCAACCCCTTACATTCATGGGTGTCGTACAAGGCGACTAAGGTTTTCGAGGCAAAAGATCAAGAGTCTCCGTAGTCTGGAAAATGGGCAGCAGCATTTTCCATTATTATATTTAAACACTGCGATCTCCAACCCGCCTGCCAAGCGTGGAGATTATGGCAATAACCTCCCCTTTCGTGGGAGAGGCCCTAAGTCCTGCAGTGGACTGTTACGGGCTGTGATGATGATGATGATGATATTCCATCCGTAATGGCATAAATGGGCCTTTCAAATAAAAAATAAATTTCGTTAATATCTTGCACACATCTTGTTTTATTCAATTTTAACATCGACCCGTCCTTGTTGAAAGACCCGTTACATACTGCCAACTGAGGTACTAAAAAAAATAGGGACAATGGCTTCATACAACAACCCTCATCAGGCTGCAGCTACAGGCCCAAGTGGAAGTGACTTGGTTATTGATTTTCACGATGACGACAACATATGTTACTTATGGTCAGATGAAGATTAATGATACCTAGGCTATTATTAAGAACAATGTTTTTATTGATTAAAATATAATAAGTTCGAATTATTTTATTTAGCTCTTTTTAGCTGATAAAGTTAGCTCTTTTTCAGCTCTTTTTTGGCACAACACTAGCTCTAAGCTTGACTACAGAGTTGGCAACACTGGCTCAAGGCGATATCGCGTCATTCGGCTGAGTTTGCTCGTTGAATATGCTGTGTTTATGTGCGCTACTAGTTATTATTGTTTTTTTCGGAGTTTTGAGGTAAGTTTCCATATATAATGTTTTAATTAGTCTTTAAATGTCAACACAAGCGCCATTTTGAATTGACAGAGATTATGGCTTAACTTTAGAAACGTGCCACCACCGGCGGGGGTTGGGAGTGGGTGGGGAAGAGTTTGTATGACCCCCTACTAGTATTTTTTTTTGCCGGAACCCCCCCTTTTTTTTATATGAATTTTTGAAAATCTTAAAAATTGCTCTAAACAAAACGCAATAATTTTCAGTCTGTCATTGTAAACTGTGTCAATTTACTATTACTTTATTAGTTTTGTCATTTTACATGTATAAAACATTAATTAATATATTTAAGCACTAAAATAAAGTCAAGAAATTTAGTTTAAAGTAAAAACAAAAATTAAAACATTGACTCTAACTGTGAACAAAACGCAATCCGCCATTTTGGTTATACGTTGACAACTTGTCATGTCATGACGTTGTATATCATTCGTTGTTTCCTTGTGCTACGCGAATGTGCTCTTCTGTTTATTTCTCTGTTTTTGACGACTTTGGCTTGAATTGGACTTCGATATCTCCCACTTTTATACGACTTGGCTTGCTCACTGGATTTACCTTGGATTGCGCGACGATTTACCTTGGCATTCTCTCTCATCGGACTTCGGATTGCATTCTTATTTGGCTGCATTGGAATATGGCGTCAGGAAGTCCTGAAGATCCTGTTCCGTCTACGAGTTCGGGTGGACCAACTCAAGGAGATTGTGACGAACCTATGACAAAGCGTCACTTATATACGTCGGAGGTTGTGGCGATGTGGAACCTCTCCAAAGTTATCAGGGAATTATCTACACGGGAGCAGTGCGTAGCATTTGCTGAGAGCAACGATCTAGTCCAAAAGGAGAAGAAATGCCGAACTCATCGTGTACCGATGAAAGTCACGTATTCCACAAACAGGTATTTATAAATATAATATATTTAACATTTTAGTTAGTAGACATAACTTGTGTGTATTAGAGAAATCTATCTAGTTAGAAAACGAAAAAACGAACAGCGGGGGGTGCACGGGGGGGTCGGGGGGCGGCAGCCCCCCGCAATAAAAAAAAACAACTGGTCACAAACCCAACTCGGTTCGGTTAGGTTAGGTTAGGCTGGTGTAAACCACACAAGCGGAGCGAGCGAAGCGAGCGGAGCGTTCGAACTGAGTCAAAAAAGGCTTGGATAGGTTAGGTTTAGATAGGTGTTAAAGAAATCTATTAATCTTTATACTTGTTTCTTTTACAGATCATTGGGATCATGGATCTGCACTAAAGGAACCTGCAAAGGAAGAGGCAGACAGTCGCGAACCGATGGCACTTTCTTCGAAAATATTAAGATAGAAATGCAACATGTGTTTTATATGATATATGCTTTTGCCCATAACTGGTCATATGTGCAAGCCATACATGAAGATCCGTATAAATATGAAACAGAAAAAAAAAAATCAGAACCTACAATATGTGATTGGTATAATTACTGTAGAGAGGTGGTAGTAATTTACTATTTAGAAAAAACTCCCAGTGTGCCCAGACAACGTACGTTCTGCAGACGTGTTGGTGCCCCTCATCCAGAAGCATGTTAAGCCGGGCACCACTGTTCATACAGATTATTGGAAGGCGTACGATTGTCTGGGTGAATATGGTTACATTCACAAAAAAGTAAACCACTCAGACCCCGACAATCCATTTATTGCACCCGATGGCGTCCACACTCAAAGAATTGAGTCGCAGTGGAGAGTGGCCAAGAAATTTTTCCGCAGTAGTAATTATACTAATTGCAAAGATTTTGCTGATCTAATTGTTGAGTACCAGTGGAGAAGAAATGTAATAAAGGAGAAAAAAGACCCATTTTTAGAGTTGGTGGAAGCTATAAAATATGTTTATAAAATAAAATAGATGTATTAAAATCACCCCTCTCACCCCTTCTTACCTCCTCCCCCCGCCCATCTGGCGGTTAATGACCTTATAATTATACTAATTGCAAAGATTTTGCTGATCTAATTGTTGAGTACCAGTGGAGGAGAAACGTAATAAAGGAGAAAAAAGACCCATTTTTAGAGTTGGTGGAAGCTATAAAATATGTTTATAAAATAAAATAGATGTATTAAAATCACCCCTCTCACCCCTTCTTACCTCCTCCCCCCGCCCATCTGGCGGTTAATGATCTTTAGCACACTTTTTATATGAAAACTTTAAAAATTCGTAAAAAAAAAACTATGAGCTTCCGGCAGGGGGGGGGTCACGGGGGTGTGTTACCCCCCCCCCCCCCCCCCCCCCCCCCCCTCCGGTTGTGGCACGTTTCTAAAGTTTAACCTTATACAGGGTGTTTGGAAGGGAGCTGTACATACGCCTAGGGTAGAAACTAGGGATAGTCTGCTACCTACCCCCGCCTATTATATTGACCTTGGCCTCAAGGTTTTTTTTTTATTTATTTTTAATTTTTGTTTGACTTTTTTGTGAATTTTTTACTAAAACTACCTGTAGCTCAAAATCTATCCATGGGACCGATCTGTTAATGGTCTTGTTTTAATCGTTAGAGTCTTAGGGTCCTGCAAAAAATTATTTTACACCAGAAAATTATGGAGAAGAAAAGTTATGGGGCCTGAAGTACCGTAGTAAGGTAAAGAAATAATTTTAAGGGCAACTTTCTATGGGGTTTAAAAAAAAACTAACAGGGTTGGAGTTCTTCTGATTTTTTTAAAACATCCTCAGTCCATGCCCTTTCTAACGATATGCTAAAAGTGTAATTAACACTTTTAGTTTTAAAGTTATTAATTAATTTCCGCAACTAGGGCACTTTTACCACCACGAGTCGACATTTGTAAGACAAATGTAATTTCCAGAATTTAAACCAGTTTGGCCTACAGTTGGCAGGTAAAATTTGTTGTCTCACTCTTACACGAGAGCAACACGTATTTCTGTCTCTTTCGCTCTTGGGTCGACGGGGCCGGGCAGGCAACTCGTTGGGGTCTTTGTTAGTCAGTCGAGATTTACCCATCTTAGCTAACTTACGTACTTGCCGTTACGACGCTCCACTGTTTTCGTTAATTTTGTTGAGTTTGTTATTACTTCGTTTTTGTTAAGTTTTGTTATTTGTTACCTTGTTGTTGGCAAAATGGCTGGATTTACCAGTGAAGAGTACACCGACATGCTGGTGGTGTATGGAATGGCTGATTGCAATGGGCGCGAGGCACGGAGGATTTATCAAGAACGGTATCCTAACCGGCGAGTGCCAAACCACCAAACGTTTGGCTCAACTTATCGGCGTCTGCGAGAAACCGGAAATTTAAATTTACGGGAACCAGCCGTGAACAGATTTCAACCAAATTTGGCTGCGGAAGAACGCATATTGGCTGAATTTGAGGAAGATCCGACCAGAAGCGTAAGAACCGTAGCCCGGACACTTGGTTTAAGCGTGTGGAAAGTCTGGTCGGTTCTTCGCGAAAATGGACGTCATCCTTTCCGCTACACCCCTGTTCAAGGTAATTTTTTACATTAAGTTTTTGTTTTTAGCTCTTATGTAATGAACTAGCATGTGAATTTCATAGGCAATTTTTAAATTAACATGAGCATGTGTGTGAGAGAGAGAGAAATGGAAAGACAGAGATAGCAATCAATGTTACATAGCTACTAATTCATAAGGAAACCGCTAACGTTGATATTTTTATTGTTTTAGGCTTAGAGGATAACGACTATGCAAGAAGGATGCAGTTTTGCCGCCACTTGCTCCATACGGACGTGGAAGATAATAATTTTTTACGGAGTATTCTCTGGACTGACGAGTCCAAGTTTGACAAGGAAGGAATTGTAAATTACCACAATCTCCATCACTGGGCACCCAGAGATCAAAACCCGAGAGTCAAGAGGAACAGAGGTTTTCAACGAAGGTTCTCCGTGAACGTATGGGCAGGCGTCATCGGTAATCGGTTGATAGGGCCGCACTTTTTGCCAGACAACCTAAACGGGCAAAACTACTTAGATTTCCTCGAAAACGATTTGCCTGATTTAGTGGAAGAAGTGTTTGACGAAGATCGGCCCACAGTCTTCCAGCACGACGGCTGTCCTGCTCATTGGAGCCTAGCAGTGAGGGAGCTTCTGAACAACTGCTTTCCTAATTCTTGGATTGGTCGGGGTGGGCCAATTCCCTGGCCCCCAAGGTCGCCTGACCTTACCCCGCTCGACTTCTACGTCTGGGGAAGGGCGAAAGAGTTGGTGTACGCAGAAGAAGTACCAACAAGGGAGGTTTTAATTAACAGGATCCACGCCGCATTCGATACAATGCGCGAGGAACTGCTGCTTAGAACGGTGACCGTGGAGATGAGGAAGAGGTGCCGAGCATGTTTACAGGTCAATGGTCATCAATTTGAACAAAATTTGTAATTATTTAAAATTTGTAATTTTATGACATTAGTCATTACCAAATTTTTTGTTTCATTTGCCATCCTTTTACGATCAAACACATTTAATTTTCATTAGTTGAAATTTTTGCTTAAAGTGCCCTAGTTGCGGAAATTAATTAATAACTTTAAAACTAAAAGTGATAATTACACTTTTAGCATATCGTCAGAGAGGGCATGGACTGAGGATGTTTTAAAAAAATCAGAAGAACTCCAACCCTGTTAGTTTTTTTTTAAACCCCATAGAAAGTTGCCCTTAAAATTATTTCTTTACCTTACTACGGTACTTCAGGCCCCATAACTTTTCTTCTCCATAATTTTCTGGTGTAAAATAATTTTTTGCAGGACCCTAAGACTCTAACGATTAAAACAAGACCATTAACAGATCGGTCCCATGGATAGATTTTGAGCTACAGGTAGTTTTAGTAAAAAATTCACAAAAAAGTCAAACAAAAATTAAAAATAAATAAAAAAAAACCTTGAGGCCAAGGTCAATATAATAGGCGGGGGTAGGTAGCAGACTATCCCTAGTTTCTACCCTAGGCGTATGTACAGCTCCCTTCCAAACACCCTGTATGTATTCGAAAGAACTATTTGTTAGCTTCAAGTAAAACGTTAATTTGTTTGCGAATATTTGCGACACTCATAGAACTTTTTTGTTTTTTCAGAATGGCTTCGCAAATATCGCGTAGAAAATTTGTCGACGTTTGGTTTGCTAACGCAAAAGAAATAAGAACTGATGCTTTGTTACATCACATATTGCAGGAATTTCGTAACCCATCCATTTCGGATGACGTTATAAAAATTTTAAAAGTGACTATCAGAAGTTTTTGTCAAAAATAGTCGAAGTCAGGAAGACATCGAGATCGATTTCTAAACACAAACTCTTCGTGGTTGGAAGGAAACGTGCCGTTACCTCGTATTGCCACTGAAGCGCTCGGAGATGTATCACTACCTGGAACGAGTTCGGGTTCGATCGGAAGACCGCAAAAAGACTTTGAAAGTTCGAGCACTAAAACAAAAAGACGACGCATTCAACATTTTCTTGAAACATCGAGTATGCAAGAGATATCAATGGCAACCGAAGTAAGTACAACTTCGCAAGAAAGGAAAAAAAGATTCGGCGGCAATTGTAAAAGAACTTTGTCAGTTTTCGCCTAGAAGAGGTACTGTAATAAAAAAAGCGCGGAAGGTTTTAGAGAGCTGAAAACCCGTCGGACTTTCGGCAGATCAAGCTCTCGCATTAATGCTCGATGCGAATCTCTCGACACACCAATATTATATTATAAGAGAGCAAGGTAAAGGAATTAACAAGAAAATGTATCCACCTTACTACAGAGTTAAAGCGGCAAAACAATCGTGCTACCCTAGAGGCTTATGACGACCTGAGTGGTTCAGTGGTCAACATGCCGGTCTGCCACGCAAGAGGTCCCGGGTTCGATTCCCGGCCGGGCAGAAATTGAAATGTTGAATTTTAATTTCTGTTACGGGTCTGGGTGTTCTATGTATAATAAGTATGTATTTAAAAAATATTTAAGTAGTTTATTAGTTATCTAGCACCCACAGCACAAGCTTTGCTTAGTTTGGGGCTAGATGGCGCTGTGTGAATTTGGCCACGAATATTTATTTATTTATTTATTATTTATTAATGTCACAGAAACGTGCGCCAAAATTAACTTGCAATCTCTTATGGATCACACGATTATACGATTGTGTAAAGTGCAAGAAGAAGTATTAAAGACCATAAGTGACTTACAAGGTCTAGATATAATTGTAAAATGGGGTTGTGATGGAGCGGAGCAAAATATATACAAACAAAAATTTTCTGAAGAACATTGCAGTGACGAAAGTTTATTCAGCCTATCGATGGTGCCAATTCAAATGAATTGGATAAATAACCAGAGCGTTAAAAACGTTGTGTGGCAAAACCCTTCGCCAGCTTCGACTAGATATTGTCGTCCCATCAAGTTCGTATTTGCCAACGGAGGAAGCACAAGAAGCGCGCAACAAGGACTTTAAATGATATCGAGAACATTACTCGAGAAAATGCAGTCGTGAAAAAACTAATGAGGACATTTTAAATTCATTTTTACTTAGTTCCGATCCTGTGATAACTAGCAAGCGGAAGTTACAAAAGAAGAAACTACAACATCTTCCTCAAGCAACAGAATTGTTAAAACCTCAAACCGTTCAGCACCTTAGTCATGGTAATTTGATGACGAAGATGATGATAATAGTGGATACAATTCTGAAAATAGCTCTTTACATTCTGATGAAGAAGAAATTTGTTAGAAGATATTGGATTCCCTAAATTAAAATAATATATTATACACTCAGCGGCACAATTAACCGCCCACCCTTTTAAAGTGGCAAATCTTGATGTTATCGCAGTTGTAAGTTATTGGGCATAAATAAGTCAAGTGTGAAAGAAATGTAGCGACAAAAAAAATTATAAACTACCCACTTAACTTTGTTTTTTTATACGCATAAGTTGTGAATAGGATAAATATCGAACTTCGTCTCATTATCGTTATCGTTGCCATACTGCTTGCATTGCTTCAGTGGCATTAAAAGTAAACAATTTGAGTTTGTTTTGCGTTTCGTAACCTAAAGCTAGTGTTTGGACATCACAAACATGCCATTTGATGCTCATTCAGTGGCGAGAGCCGTCGCTCTTATCGACGAAGGGTTTAGTCAGCGTTACGTGGCGCGGAAACTTGGTGTCGCACGTACCACCTTAAGGGATGCAGTGAAACGGTTTCGGGAAACTGGCTCTTATGAGCGAAGACCAGGACAGGGCCGAAAAAGATGCACCTCCGCTCGTGACGACCGATTTCTTGTGACCAATGTTCTAAGAAATCGATTCACTACAGCTGTTGAGGCACGAAACCAACTTTGTGAGGTTCGCAATGTTCAAGTGAGTGAAAGAACAGTGAGAAGAAGACTAGGAGAGAATGCCCTTGGAGCTTTTCGACCATCTCGAGTGCCACAATTGTTCGTAGGCCACCGGAGAGAAAGACTTCGTTTTTCCCGAGAGCACGCCGAATGGAATATGGAACAATGGAAGAATGTTATGTTTACTGACGAGACAAGAATATGCTTGCACGGTCCTGACGGTCGCCAGCGTGTATACAGACGCAAGAATGAAAGGTTTGCACCATGTACTGTTGTGGAAACAGTAGGTTACCAAGGTGGCTCTATCATGATATGGGGCGGCATTACTTACGAAGCACGCACCGACTTGGTTATCTTCGAAAGAGGTGGAATAAATGCTCAGAGGTATGTAACAGAAGCGTTGGAACCTCATGTAATGCCATTTACTCCATTTATTGGCGAAGATTTTTTATTAACGCAGGATAACGCTCGCCCCCACGTTGCTAGAGTTGTTACCGCGTACCTGGATACCGTCGGCATTCGAAAATTACAATGGCCATCCCGGAGTCCAGATTTAAATCCTATTGAACACATATGGGACAATTTAAAAAGACGTGTTCGAAGCCGCATACCAGCTCCAACCACCATAGATGAATTAAAACAATCCGTGATTGAGGAGTGGCAGAACATTCCACAACAACAGATCAAAGATGTCATCGACAGCATGCCAAACCGTTTGATGGAAGTCATGAGGGCTAGAGGTGGAAATACTCACTATTAGAATTCATTTATTCAGCAGATTTTTTATTTTTAAGCCATTTCATCACATTTGTTAATTTACGGTCAAAGCGTTTTTCAGACTTTTTTATAAATAAACGTAATATTTAAAAACAATATTATCTTTCACTTTACTTCAAAATACCTACGTTATAAAATAACATTCAAAAGCATTGCCACAATTTTTTTTTTACCTTAATCGTAAAAAATCAAGGTGGGCGGTTAATTGTGCCGCTGAGTGTATTTTTCATAAATTTCTATAATTTTTTTTAATTTAAAGAAACACTTAAAAATCTAACCATGTCTTTTCTTTTTCAATTACAGACATATATAAAAATCAATATTTAAGTTAGAACCCCAGTCATAGAGTCTGTGATTTATTGCCAACTTTGAAGGCCTGTTGCCCCAGTGTGCGCCGGCTCCATCATCAATACCAGAAACCCCATCAATGACTCCATCTGCAACACCGACTCCCTCTGAAGTATCTACTCCTAGATCAAGGGGAAGAAAGAAAGTGAAAAGAGATAGAACAAAGTTAATATTATAGTATTAAGTTAGTATTATAGTAGTACAGAGATAATATTAAGTTTCAAGAAAAAATAGACCAGTTAGAGAAGAAAGTTCGAAAATATAAGAAAAGATTGCACAGAAAATATAACAAGAGATTGCACAGAAAAAAATACAGCAGCAGCAACAAAGATATTCAGAATACAAAGAAGTACAGCGTTCTTTCTAATGCCATTAAAGAACGATACAAAACTGTCAAAAGTCGAGATGAAAAACGTCTCATTCAATCGGTACTTCAAACCCGTATCGTAAAAGAGTCCAGAATACAGATCGAATTGGTAAGAGACACATTAGGTGTAGACCGACCTTTAACATAGGGGACGATGGGGGAATTGCGGACGCGGGGTAAATACGGACTAACATGTATCTACTCCATCCCTGCCGCCCGCGTCCCGCCGCCGCGATCACGCGTTACATTCCGCCATCTTTAGTGCCCACCAAACATTCCCGACAGACGGCTGCGCGCACGTTTCAAGGTAATTGAATTTTTTTTTTTTTGTGATTTTGATGTAATTTTTGATATTTACTATTTTGAGTGTTATTAAAAAAGAATAAGTGTCAGTAAAAAAGTCATATTTTCTATCGATTGCAATGGCCAGGGGTAAATACGGACGTCCGTAATTACCCCATTATTTATCGAAATCTATTATTTTCATATTCTTTTTTGTTACTACCCCATTATTTATCAAAACCCATAGCAGTATTTCTTTATTCCAGATGCCTCGAAAATATATTAGGAAAAAGGACCAGCTTACACTATTGAAACTTTACAAAGAGCTCAGAGAAAAAGACTCCTTTTCGACAGGCGGCAGAGAAGTATGGCATTCCCAGAGCGACCCTTTTTGATCAAGTGAAAAAAGTCTGTGTTAGTACCATGCCAAAAAGAGGAAAGAAGTCAGTTTTCAATGGATCTCAAGAAAATGAACTGGTCGAATTCATTTTAAAATCTTGCATAGCCTTCTTTGGGATAACAATTCCTACCCTAAGAAAAATAGCATTTGATTTTGCCGCTGCTAATAACATAGCAAATGACTTCAATAAAGATACCAAAATGGCAGGTATGGATTGGTATTATAATTTTATGGCTAGACACCCCAATATATCACTTCGAAGACCAGAAGCTACTTCAATAAATAGATTAACAGCATTTAATCAAGAAGAAACAGATATATTTTTTGAAAATTTAAAAATACTCATGATGAAATACCAATTTAAGTCGAATTCAATCTACAATGATGATGAAACGGGGATTAGTACTGTACAACGAAACTCCAGGATTGTCGCACCGAAAGGATTAAAACAAGTAGGTAAATGTACCAGCGCAGAACGTGGCTCCTTAACCACAGTTGTAAATTGTTTTAATGCTGGAGGCACATACATTCCCCCATTTTTCATATTCAAAAGAAAGCGAATGAATGCACTGCTTATGAAGGACAGTAATAGTAACATGGTGGCTTGTGTTTCTGACTCAGGCTGGATAACTGAATCAATTTTCATTGATTGGCTTCAGCATTTCAAAGCATTTGCAAAACCATCTGCAGATGATCCTATTTTACTAATACTGGACAACCATGAAAGCCACGTTAGTTTGAGAGCTCACGAATTTTGTCGCAAGAATTTTATTCATGTTTTAACTTTGCCACTTTTGCTTTTGCTTTAGATTTCACTTTCCATGGCCCACTAAAAACAGCATATAACAGAGAATGTGAATCCTTCATGATCAACCATCCAGGCACCAAAATTACGGCATATGATGTTGTAGGCCTTTATACAAAGGCTTTTAATAGAACCACAAGTACTGACAAAGCTATGAATGGCTTTAATTCTGCTGGAATTTGTCCAATTGATCAAGATAAATTTAAAAACATTTTCGATAGTTTTGGTGATATTTTTGCATCAGTCTCTCCTCTTGAACAACAGATACGAACAAATACCAATAATTCAAGCCAAAGTGAGTCCCAGAATGAATCTCAAGTTGTTTGTGATGCTTCCAATGAAAATATTTCTAATCCAATAGAATCTCAGGAAATATTTCAACTTTCCAATAATGAGGCTAACTTTGACGATTTAAGCGAAACAATGCCTACGTCTGCATTAGTGGGTGATGTTAGTGAAGCTGGTGTAAATCAAAATATAACAAGTCAAACTTGTCCATCTTCCTTAGTACCACTTAGTGATGTAGTACAAGTATCAACTCTAAAAACTACTCGTACAAAACGATTAGTTAAAAAAAAACATTATATTATTTTCATTAGCACACCGGAAAAAGTAAACCTAGAGCAAAAAGAACAAAAGAAAATAGAAAGAAAGAGAAAGAACATGGAACAAGAAACGACCAAAACTACAAATAAGAAACCAAAAAACACGAAAGAAAAACGACCAAAAGGTTTAAGAAACTTAAACAATTTTGAATGTGATAAAGAAAATGATGAATATTTCTGCATTTATTGCCAGGAAAAGTATTGTGACCCACCCACCGAAGACTGGATTATGTGTTCAAAATGTAAGAATTGGGCACGTGAAAATTGCAGTGCTGGGTCTTCTTCAAGAGGGTACGTTTGTGATTTCTGCAAATGAAATGGGACCTTGTCCGTAAATACCCCATGTTGTCCGCAATTAACCCAGCAGTGGTCCGTATTTACCCCGAGAGCTAAGGGTAATTACGGACATATATGTTTTTGTTTTTGATTAAAATTCAATAAATGTTGATTGATCTCATATAATAATTAATGTTGATTTGATAGGTAAACAACTATAGTTTAATAATGAATAAAGACAGACTGATTATTATTAGTGGTTTGAGTTTTATTTGTGATTCCGCTTAAGCGTCCGCAATTCCCCTACCTTATATATATTCTTTATTGTACACAATAGACATTACAGTAATGTTACGGTAGAAATAAAAGTACAAAGGTGGACTTATCTCTAAAAGAGATCTCTTCCAGTCAACCCTGCCATGTGTTACGAGAGTAAAAAAACATACGGGAAGGTAGCAGTGTGAAAAAAAATAGAACCCATACATACATACATACATACTGATAAAATACATACATACACCTTCCCCTACATGAGCTTTCTACTGATCTTGTACGGAAGATTTGTCAGTTCTTCTTGCGGGATGATGTAACGAGAGCTACAGCTGGTAAGAAAGAGACTGTCACGCACAAAAAACAGAAAGTACAGAAAATATTTTTATTGGACTCCATGAAAAATCTGTACAAAGCCTTCTTGAAAGAAAATAGTGGCCTCAAATGCCACTACAGCTACTTCACTAAACATAGGCCATTTTATGTAAAGCCACCTACTGTAGATAGAAGAGATACTTGCGTATGTAAGTTACATGCAAATATTACCTATGTGGTTAATAAATTACATTAGAATCAGGTAATTGTGCAGAAACACACGAATGCAGTCTTAGAATCACTAGTTTGTGCTGTTGATTCGATATCCTGTATGAAAGGAGTTTGTTCGGAGTGCAAGAACCGGTGCGTAGTATAAAAGTAACCAAACAGAGATTGTAGACTTACGACAGTGGATAAGGAAAAGTGAAGTTGTAGAAAAGGCAGAGAAAAAGATAAAGATTACAAAAAATGTACCAGTTACTGAAAAGCTCACAATTGAAGAAGTGATCTATAAATTTAAGAGCGAGTTGCAAAACTTCAAAACGCACATCCACAATATCAGACACCAATACAAAGCTTACCGACAGTGCATCGACGGGCTGACAGAAAGTGAAGTAGCATTACATATAGATTTTAGTGAGAATTATGCCTGCAAGTATCACTCTGAAGTCCAGTCTCACAATTTTAGTGGTTCTCGTAACCAAATTACCCTGCATACAGCAGTGATGTACCATTTTTCAGCAGAAGCACAAACGAAACAGGTAACTTCATACTGTACAGTGTCATCCAATCAGAACCCTGGACCTTCTGCGATTTGGGCGCACCTTCATCCAATTTTATCGGAAGTAAAAGAAAAGCACTCCGCTGTAAAAACTGTTCACTTCTTCTCTGATGGACCTGCAACCCAGTACAAGCAAAAGATAAACTTTTACCTAATGGGAAACAGGTTTTTCGAAGAATACGGGTTTCGCAAAATATCTTGGAACTTCTTTGAATCAGGGCATGGAAAAGGAGCTGCTGATGGTGTTGGAGGGACAATAAAACGCCAAGCTGATGCCATAGTAGCTAGAGGAAACGATATTGCAGATATTCCTCATTCCTTCATTTTTTTTCTTAATTGAGCTAATGTTATATCAAATTGTAGGTTAAAAAGAAGAACGACCCATGGGTCGTGGTCGTGGATATTTTTTCCACTTCGATCTGAAGTGGAAAAAATATTTGAAACTAGTTGAGGAAAGCACATTTTCAATATTTCTTTACTAAAAAAAGAGAATAAAAACATTTACCAACGGTTGGCAATTTGATGAGCAGTAACACTCATTTTAATGTTTAATTAAACAACGTCACTGGACGTTGCAGGAGTGAACAGTTGTGGGAACTGGACATTTTAGTAGGTATACGAGATGATGTGACTGGACGTAATCAATTGGACAATACTTGACTTTTTAGTAAACATGACGATTTGAGACACTAGACCTAGGATTATCTGTACTAAAAACATCAAATCCAAAAACAGATGAAGACTGCCCGAAGTGGACTAAGATAAAAGAATCTGATATAAAAAAGTTTGAAGTTAAAAAAAATTTGCTTCGATAGAAAAACTTCTTTTGGACGATTTAGTATCTATGGATTTCATTAATATATAACAAAATTGTGATATCTCTTCAAAACTTGGTCACACAACCTGGTATCCCTTTTTCAAGACTGCCCGCTTAGCACAGTGAGCTAAACCCCATAGTTGGTTTGGCAGCAGGTAAGGCGCGTTGCACACAATAATAAAACGTTCAAAATGCAAGAAATGACATCATTCCAAGAAGGAATCTAAGTAACACCGACTAAGTAGAGCGACTGTATAGCTTACATTTCGAAAGAGGATAAAACGTGCAAAATAGACCATATTATAGATGAAGTTTCAATTAAAATGCAACTACACCCACAAACAGAACCTCCACATCTATCTTACGTCATTACGTAAGTGTCAATTACTAGCACAGCATTCATTAATTGTATTAAAAGTGGGACTTCTTTTTGCATTAGATAAATGCAATGACTTTCATGTTGGCAAATAATATACAAGGAACTATTCACTTTAATGACAGACGTATAGGTCTCCTTTTACCGTGAAGCTAGCAGACCACGAATATTACAAAACAAAAAAAAACAAGTTACGAATATTGGTATGGAACCACAACAAAAAGTGAATCAATTGAGTAAAGAAATGGAAGAACTCAAAACTACCTCTACATCTATCACAAATGAGATGTCAATTACTAGCATAAGCAACATTCATTAATTTGAACTGTGATTATAAGAGTAAACCCACACATAGGTAGAACTTTGGTAGGACTTTATTAATACTTTTACGTTCGCAAAGACTCATTTGCTACAAATGCTAGTAATGGACTAATAATGTACCTAAATGATAGATATAGAGGTGTACTTTAGCGTTAAGCTAGAAGACACAAATAACAAACGAATTACTCACGATTGCCGAAAACGCCAACTCAAACAATTTACTTACAAATTCATAACTACGGAACGTGTTTCGATAATACCATAAGAACCAGGGACAAAGTGACACCAACTAAGTGGGGTGACTGTATAGCTCATATTTTAAAAGAAGAGGATAAAATATGATAAATAGACCATATTATAGATGATAAAGTTTTAATTAAAATGCAACTACACCTGTGCTCTGTAATGCTCTGCCCCGCGACGTGAGATGCTCCGAGTCCCCGGTCACATTTAAGAGGGAACTGAAAGTACATCTCCTAACAACGAATAACTGAAATCCATCCCCTGTTTTCATGAGATATGGAATAGCAATATTTGCGTTCTTTTCTTCTTTTTCTTTTTATAATTTATATTAGTAACCTTTGTTCGTCATTTTATGTAGATAGTGTTTAAGTTTACTCTCTGTGCATTACATGCCTGCTTCTCTAAGATCCTTCTACGATGTCCGTGAAAATGGTTGTCTGGAAGAGATCGCTTTTAGCGATATATTGTCTTACTGTAACAAATTTTCTACTGTCATTGTTTGTACAATAAAGAGTTATAAATAAAAACTAAAATACACCCACAAACAGAACCTCCACATCTATCTTACGTCATTACGTAAGTGTCAATTACTAGCACAGCATTCATTAATTGTATTAAAAGTGGGACTTCTTTTTACATTAGATAAATGCAATGACTTTCATGTTGGTAAATAATATGCAAGGAACTATTCACTTTAATGACATACGTATAGGTCTCCTTTTACCGTGAAGCTAGCAGACCACGAATATTACAAAACAAAAAAAAACAAGTTACGAATATTGGTATGGAACCACAACAAAAAGTGAGTCAATTAAGTAAAGAAATGGAAGAACTCAAAACTACCTCTACATCTATCACAAATGAGATGTCAATTACTAGCATAAGCAACATTCATTAATTTGAACTGTGATTTTAAGAGTAAACCCACACATAGGTAGAACTTTTGTAGGACTTCATTAATACTTTTACGTTCGCAAAGACTCATTTGCTACAAATGCTAGTAATGGACTAATAATGTAAATGATAGATATAGAGGTGCACTTTAGCGTTAAGCTAGAAGACATAACAAACGAATTACTCACGAATGCCGAAAACGCCCCCTCAAATAATTTACATACAAATATATCATCAAAACTATAAAATGTGTTTCGATAAGACCATAAGAACCAGTTGTGCTGAATTACAATGCCGTATATGTTTAACACCCCTGGGTTTGCGTCAAGGGTTAACTGAAAAATACAAGTAAACAGCAATAACCTTAGGACAGGAACATAATCACAAGTTCTTCTTTTTATGTTGTGGCTTCCGCTAAACTGTATTGTAGCGATTTTGCCAGACTTTAAATAATGTGACATCAACACGTCATAAAAATATAATGAGCTGGCCATTAATTGAGCTCCCTACTACTTGAAAAACTAAATTAACACAACACGATTCGCACTACTTTAGTGCCTAACGATAAAATAAGTTTAAAACTGTGGCTTAAAATTAGTCTAATTTTGTTAAATTTAATAAAAACAGACAAAACACCAATAAATGGGTGATGGGTTAAAGATAATGATTTGGATTTAAAATGGCAATAAAACTCGCCTCGACCCAGTATTCTGATGGCATTTTGATATCCTCAGGAGACTGAGAAAACTGTTTTATCCATAGATTTATATATTTAATCGAACAAATCGAATCGTGATCCACTGCGGGACCTTTTCACAGTGTCGTAATGATTTTCCTTGTCAGGCAGTGCGATGACACTATGACATTTTCTGTGACAAGGTTTCAGTTGGTTCAAGTTCAGATGGTACAACATAATCCATGGGTAAAATCGACAAATTACACGAAGGCAATGGACTCAACGTTAAAATTTCTCGACTACATAAAATAGAACATAATAATTAATGTGTATTAAATAAATAAATAAATGAGGGTTTCACGATCACAAAATCAATGAGATGGGCGTTACTGCGACGCAAGGTCTGCTGTCAAAATAAAGCCGTCAATGGCTGGAATAAATTCGCCATTTTACAGTAGTTGTTTCTGTCCAACAGCACGACAGTATTTTGACAACAGACCTTACGCCTCACTAGCGCCATCTGATATTGTGAAACCCCTCATATAATAAATAAGTACATACAGAATACAAGGTCAGTGGCCCAACTGTCTAAAAACGCCTTTAATATTCACATACAAATAGAATCATAACAATTTATTAAAAATATTATAACAATTTGAAATCTCACATCATTGTAATGAGTGGAATGATAACAATATCAAATCAATAAAATTAATGTTGGATTTCAAAGTTTGGAAAGGTATGTCATGTCATCCATTCAGGATAAATAAAGTATCAACTTGTTATAGTCCCATAAATATTAGTCTCTACTATTGAAAGACAATTTGGACACATTTAGTAGGTAAAAATAATAAGTAATAATATTGTGATTTGGAATATCGTCCAGATTACTCCAAATAACTTCAAGAAATAGCAGACGTCATGCTGTTGCATCTACACAATTTTATTCGATCTACGAAATAATTAGTTGGTCTAGTTTTTACAGAAAAAATAACATAATTTTCGGTCATAATAACAGCCGGGAACTATTGTGGGGCGTAGAATAACTTTTTAAAATTTTATTTGTCCAGAGACTAGGGAACCGTTTTGTAAAACAATATTATCAGTAATTCAACCAGCCTTTCTATAATAAAGACTTGAGTAATGTCCATCTTAGCTCACTTGTTTATTCGCCTGCAGAGCTACTGGACCCCCACAGCATGTATTTAATATATGGTAGGGGTTCAGTTCTCTCTGCAGCTGACTCTACTATTATAATAAATTTACACATGTTTTCTTTTAACTAACAACCTAAGCCTAAATATGAAATAGAATTGTAAATACTGTACCAATCGATTGGTGGATATCATAATCTAAAATTGCATACAGGTACATGTTGGTTTGAATAGAAAAAGACAAACCAATTCAGCGCGACAACGATGATAATGAATGCGGCGCAAAAAGGAACTTACAAGCCGTCAACAGGGAAAGGACTGAAGAAATGACACTGACGCCCCCCTCACGATCATTATTAACATTGTCGCGCTTGATGTTTGGTCTTCTCTATTGAAACACATTTTACATTCTTTCAATGTAAATATCCTAATTTTAGTCGATAGTATGTTCACATTACTGAATCATCACTAATAATATCGTACATAGCACAATCGTAATAACCCAATAGACAAGCTTTTTGTCCATAACTCGACTTTCGGAATAGACGTAACCGTAGAGGATTTTTATGAATTGTCAGGCACTAACACCACGTAATATTCCTTGCTTGCGGTTTTTAACAGGTTAGGCCAACATTGGCTTTTCAGGTACAAAACAAAAACTTATTTTCAGCCATGATCTTCATATGAAGTATGCTATAGACATATTGTTTTTGACTATCTGTTTATGATATCCGATCTATGCTAGAGGTAATGGGAAATATGATTATAAACATCCATTTGCTTTGTCTGCACTTGTCCAAGTTTACTAACTGTCCTAGCACGCACTCAAGGGTCCCGGCACGCACTCAAGTGTCCCGCGCACTTGAGAATTAACGCCAATATCATTGTTTCCCGCGTTTTCCAGGCGGTTTCTGAAGTTGGAAGGCACTTTCGGTCGCCGGCTGGCTGCCGAAGCTCACGTTCAGTGACTGGTTCAAACCGGTCTGCGGTTGTGGCTGCCATGTTGGCCCTAGAAACCAAGTTATAAAGCGGTTACAAAACAGTTTTAAAGTGGCAAGTTGTTCGTAACTAGATGTCACAGTGTGTAACCAATAGATGTGATTTGTAAGATTATTTTTCACAAGATCACTTCATTCATAGGGAAAGGACATCATCCAAAATATACCAAAAATGTAGAAAGTGTCGGCTAAAAACTGAAATGTAATTTAGTTTAATAGAATGCTTAATTCTGAGCATTTTTATCATCCTACCCATGCTATACGACACCCGGACAGTCGCTCATGTCACCGGTATTTTTTAAATTACTCATTGACTAATGGCCAGATACCTACCTGATGATGAAATGGGCTTGGACAAATTCACACAGCGCCATCTAGCCCCAAAGTAAGCAAAGCTTGTGTTATGGGTGTTAGATAACTGATAAACTACTTGTATACTTTTTTTTAAATACATACTTATTATACATACTTACTACACCCAACCCGAACAGAAACTAAAATTCATCATTTCAATTTCTGCTCGGCCGGGAATCGAACCCGGGGCCTCTGGCAGACCGGCGTGTTAACCAACTGAACCACTCAGGTCGTGACGCGGAATGTCAGGATGATAAGCGGTTACTGTCGTTTACAACATCTATGATTCATGCACTTGCTTTTCATGTAACAAAAATGCAAAACCGCAGGTGCTTTGTGAGTTTTACCTTATCCTTCAAACCAGAACACAACAATGCAAACATTGTTGCTTGTCGGCAGAAATAGATAAGGCGGCGGTTTTCACCCAGGTAGACAATCTTTTACAAAAGTAAAAAATAATTTTACAGTCTCGAGAGCGGGTTGGCACAACGTTGTATATAATAACTCTATTAGAAATCATTTCGGAGCAAACATAAGTACTTCAAAACAGTACGTCACTTACCCGAGGTATCAGTCGCTACAAATGGCGACAAGGAATTGCCAACGTAGGAGAAAGGCGTGGGTCCAGCCAACTGTTGAATGTTACCTGTAAATCACAAAGGATTTATTTTTACTCATACAAATGATACAAATTGTTTGGTAACAAAATATAGTAGCGGGGTCATTAGACGCGGGCAACGCTATTGCGTTCCTGGTATTGCTGATGTCCACAGGCGGTAATCACTTTACATCAGGTGGTCTGCTGTCTGCCGTATAAGATAAAACCAAAAGCCCCTTCATTTACTTAGTATGTCTTAACCAGAGTCGCCTTGTAAAATGTAATGTGTTCTTGTGAAACATAAATACATATTATATTTAAATTAAAAATCAATAAGACGGTCTGACGGCCTTGATTCTTATTTACGCTATGTTGTTAGCACAATGTGTGCACAAAAGAGTTTTGTAACAAAATTGCACTAAACGGCAAAGTCGAAATGTATTTATAGAGTAGGACATTAAATATATCTGATTCAATCGTCAAATACGAGGGGGTATGACAGTAGGAAGGAAACACACAGTGACTCGTTGGCCGCCCCAGGGCCGGAGCACATCCACCCCACGCTGACAACGGCCGGACCGTGCCAGACAATACCAGACAGAGTCGACATATTATATAGGTATATTACACTAAAGAAAACGACATAAAACTATAGCAAGCATAACCCACTCCACCAAGGCAGCACCCGTTCAAGAGTATTTTCAGTTTATTGCAATAGAACTTTGTTAGCAACTGAACCCATGAAATCGATGATACGGAATCGCAAGTAACAATTTCAATAATTGAAATCAGATAATTGTTGGCAACAGCGTTACGTGATTAGCCTACTGACTACTGGACGACGGTGGCCACTTTCCACCAGGTGGACCGTTCGTCCGCGTCTCCCTAGGCAATGAAAAAAAAAAACAGACAGTACAAGTATGTATGTTATGTTCTCACCTAGCGCGGCTCGCGGGTCGGCCAGTACAGCGGCGGATGGCCGCTTCCGGGAGCCTTCCGCATCGCGCAAGATCTGGTCCAGACTCGTGCTCGCTGGGAACAAAAAATATCACACATGACACAAAAGCAGTTAAGGGTTCAGCGCGCAGAGTCCGGGAAATGGATGGGTGACCGTTGTTGTTTTGAGGTCCAACTTCAGCTCTTCAACGGGATCGCCACTAGTTAGGTATCTCGTTAGGTCTTCCTGACCCTGAGACATCGTTAATCGTTAAATCGTTTGCGCACCAAAAACTGTCCAGGTTTTAATCTCTATATGCGTCTACTTTACTACATGTAAATGTTAACATGTAAATCTAAAACTAAAAGTTAAGCTCGATCGTAACATATTATACCATTCGACAACAATTTAAATCTTTGCAATCCGACATTGATTTTACGCCATATATTTTTGTCCCAATTACCGCAGTGTCTCAAGACGAAGGTCTTTGACCAATGTGAGTTGCCAGTGATGACTTACGGAACTGAAACGTCGCCGCTCACTGTGGGCCTTATAAGAAAGCTCACTGTTACCCAAAGGGCAATGTAAAGAGCTATGCTCGAAGTCTCTTTGCGCGATCGAATCAGAAATGAGGAGATCCGCAAGCGAACCAAGATCACCGACATAGCCCTAAGGATTGCCAGACTGAAATGGCAGTGGGCAGGGCACATAGCTCGAAGAACAGATGGCCGATGGGGCAGTAAAGTTCTCGAGTGGCGACCACGTGCCGGAAGACGCAGGGTAGGTAGGCCTCCCACAAGGTGGAGCGACGATCTGGTAAGGATCGCAGGTACCAGCTGGATGCGGAAAGCACAGGAACGGCCTTTGTGGATCTGGGGGAGGCCTATGCCCAGCAGTGGGCGTCTTCTGGCTGATATGATGATTTATTTTAAAGTTTTGTCGCTCTCCAAGTTATCAAATTGGGTCTAAACACCATTTAAACTCAACTGATCGCTCACAAACTGTTTATTAGCATTAAAAATCTCTATACAATCACTTGTGAAAACACTTGCGTTCTCGTCCACTAGTTAAAGTCAAGTTAAAATATTCATATACTGACTACAGAACAAAGCACTGCGGTCTCTAACACAGGACGGTGTTATTGCTTTAATATAAACTTAGCCGAATTTGATGAATTCGGAGGAACTATAGACGCCATGAATGGTCGCCCTAGTCTAATAAGTACCTTTACGCAGCTGGGGGCACTACACAGGCCCGGTATGCAACAATGAACCTTACATTAGGCATACATTTTTTGTCTCGTGAGACTCGTTTCTCTGTAGTCTGGTTTTAATTGTTCGTACATTACCAGATGCAGTAGTCTTTGTCCCTGATTTTATTGTTTACGTGTTACAAGCACATATTTTTCGTAGAATGTTAGACAGTTCGTCCCTGTGAATAACGATTTTGAGTGCAGATGTGGGTTATTAACCACTTCACATACTATGGTCTATGGTATGTCAAGCGGTTCCTATAGAGCACTCAATATGGGCCACACTTATAGAGCGTCTTGCGTGAACTTTTATAATGAATTTAAGAAACCAGGTACTTTCTTGCTTTTTGTTTGGGATTTGAGCACCTGACCATAGTTCTATTTAGCAAAATTAGACGATAAGAGTGAAATGGGTATTGCTCCACTGACATGTGTGGTGATGAGCACGATTTGAAAATACAAATCAGATTATTGAAAAAATCTAATTATAGATAGTTCAACTCAGTTGTGCGCGCGGCGCTATGTGTGCGTGCGCTTGTAAATATACAGCTTTCATTTATGTGGCAGTGACGCGACCACTTGGCGTGCCAATGGCGTGGCGTCATTGTGACGTGTCTGGGTTAACCACACATAGGGCCGCGCGCACAACTGAGTTGAAATATCTTTAACTACATATTATGTTGTTACTAAATAGGTATTCGCTTTTGTGCGCAATTTCGTAAAATCCTGCGTAAAATTTGGTCATACCGGATCGGAAGTAAGAACTACATTAAGAAAGAAAACATTAATTGCACGTAGACACCACGACACGATAATAACGGGATAAATGTGTTACCTATGTGTTGTGTTAGTGGGCAAACGATAAAGGCTGCAATATTTCATCAAAATCCATTTGGTAGCTTTTCCGTAAAATACATCTATCCACCCATTCTTACTTTCTGTATCGTGTAAGAAAATTATTTGTAACGCGCGAACACGTATTTTATTTAACGGATAATTTCCCTAGATATTTCACCAACTTTAATAAATAATGAATTTATTAGAGATCCACGATAGATTTGGCTACTAAAGCTTTAGGTTCTGTTATAATATCTTTCTCACCAGGTTACGTGCCAAATGTGTAGTTGACGTTGCTCGAAATCAGAGCGATTACGGATCCGCTCTGGTCGTGAAGTACGGAATAGATCCAGTTCTGGATAGTCGGCACGGGTCCATCACCACTTACAATCATTTTAAACACGACTAACACCACAACTACTAAAACAAATGACAGAAAATATACATATGTTTGCGCAAAGATTTAAATATTTGAGTTTAGACTAAACATTCACAAGTTCACTTGAACAAGCCTTACGCGTCACTAAAAGTATGTAAGGCCAGGTACTCGAAGGTAGGCGGGTTGTAAATTATTTTTCCCCTTGGAGGGTCGCGGCAGATGAGGGACAGAGCTAAATGCGCGCGCATCTGTTCGAAGTGGATGCCCAAACAAAACTCCTTTAGAGCTATACTTGAGTTGTCGCCTGACGTTAGAAACTCATAGCAAGCTAAGAATAGTACTAAGAGCGCGTCAGAACCGGCTCCTCGCGACTCCGGCCGCGCGAACTGTGGCTCGCGCGCACTCTCCTCTAATTCGCGCCATGGACATGCTGAACGCTCTTCAGACATCAGCACCTGAGTGTGACATATTTGCTGGTGGATGGACGGACGTGCGAGGTATGTGTCTGAGGTTTTGTGAGTTGATGAATGAATGAGCGTTTGTAATTATTAAAAAATTTACTTGAGTTATGATTTGTTACTTTGTTGTCATGTTTGTAGTGCATTAGTATTAAGTACTTACTTACTGTAACGCTAGAAATGTATATTGGAAATAAATAAATAGTCGTTGCAACAAAACTGGACACGTTTCTGTCTTTTGAAACGTAACGCGGCTGTGCTGTTGCCAGCATAGAGATAAAATTTACTAACGTAATAGAGGAGACGCCGCAAGTATTTTCTTTGCTCCACGCTTTGGTCCATTTAGTTCTTAGACACTGCGCGACGCGCATTAATGACGTTAGCTTGGATATAAAAAAATGCCATCTTCTGCATTAAAAAACTGTACAAAATGACGTAACATTTCAACGGTCAGTATAAAAACCTGTTACTAAAATCAGCTAAAACACTATTTAGTAAGTAATTTTTTTACTGGATAGATTCATTTCGCCATTTTTGTGCAGGTCATAGAATAAGAAAAGTAAACCTACAGAAGGGGCAGCGCTCTGGATTTACCTACTGGAATTAAACATTTGCGCCCACCCCAGAATGGCCTGGTGCCCACCCCAGGATGTACCGATTCGAAATTTTTGGATGGATACATTGATAACTTCACAAAAAACAATTTCAATGAAATACAACCGAGAAATCTACAAAATTACTTTTACCTACTTTTGCAGTCACAAAAATAATATTATTAAGCAATGTACAAAACCTTTACATTTGAATTTCGTGTGTCGTAAGGGGCAACAACTAACGGAATAAGCCAGTTGATGGGCGGTAGCATCCTTCTGTGTATTTAAGTCGCTACTGCGATCACCAAGCCGATCGGCGGTTATGGCGACCCAAAATGTATATAATTTCGAGCTCGCTTCGCTCGCTCATAACTTTCAGATACTTTCCTTTCATTCACCTAGCCGTGTGGTGCCCGGCAGAGTAGAATAGTACCAACCCCTTACACTTGTGGGTGTCGTACAAGGCGACTAATGTTTCCGAGGCAAAAGATCTAGAGTCTCTGTAGGCTGGAAAATGGGCAGCAGAGTTTTCCATTGTTATATTTACAACACTGCGATCTCCAACCCGCCTGCCTGAGATGATGGCAATAACCTCCCCTTTCGTGGGAGAGGCACTAAGTCCTGCAGTGGACTGTTATGGGCTGTGACGATGAGGATGATACACCTAGCTCGTTGCGGTCGCTCATTCATTGATTTCTTAAAATTACTATTGTGAGTATCACCCATTGCTGTTAAGTTACTCAGTGACAAATGTGCAGACAGCCAACTGACACAGATGGCAAAACTGACAGACGCGGATGGCACTGTCTGATGGCACAATAATCATCTTGGCGTTAATGTCCCGGTTGTAATGTGATTACATTATTGCAGTGGAGCGCGACTGCCATCTGATCTCTGTGATCCTGCTACCAGGAGAACGACTTAGCACGAGTGTTCTCAGGGTTTCTCTTTTATAATACGGATGTAATATATTATAAACCTTCCCGAAGAAATACTCAAAACGATAGTGAAGATCGCATTAAAGTCCATTTTGTACTTCAAGAGGAGAGCGGATATACATCACTCACTATATTCTCTGCTATATTATCCGTCTATTACAGTATATTGTAATACTCGTATGTATAGTATTGCAATACTCGTCTTCGACTTTACGTGGTAATTTTTAAAATCGAACATCTGGATATAGATAATCAATTTACACAGCTGATGCAAGTTATCCGATGAAAGATCAACCTTTGCTTTTGTTATTGGAGGATTGTTTACATAACTGACTTGTCGAGTTACGTATGCGCGCGTACGTACGTATATATGTATCCCGCTCTGATGTAGGTACAAAAACGAACCCAATGTTTATATTACTTGGAACTATGAGAACAGTCGTCTCTTTGTTTTAATTTACATATGCTTGGACAATTCACACAGCGCCATCTAGCCCTAAAATTATACTGTAATAATAATAATATACCGTCACGGGCTGCCAGTCGGCTTTCGAGACTGTTTAACCATTCTCAGGGTCCCAGCGGAAGACCTTACCTTATAAAATAATATACAGGGTGTCCCGTAAGTCGACGTCAAGCCGGAATCGGGTGATAGTCCAAATCATAATAGTTACTAGAAAAATAAAAAATAAAATCGAAGTCTTGAATTTTTTAAATTATAGGCATTTCTTTTTTTTTCGAGAAAATGTACAGCCTGTGATGGTTTTTTAACTCCTGTTGCTACAAATCTTAACTTTTTTTCAATTTTATTTTTCTTATGTAATCCCGAATAGTGTTAATCTAACCTATTACTTAGAATTCCAAGTCAACTGCTCCAGCTTGGAAGAAAGAGTCACATTATGCCGTACAATGAATAGACAATTAATATTTCGTCCAACTTTAACGGACCGTACTGAAAAAAAAAAGAACTACGCCAGGTTGGCAAGTAGCACTAAAAGTTGACGCATTTAATAAGAATTCTAAAATGGTATAATACTTGCTACATTATTTCTTTGATTACGGGGAAAGAAAAATTCCTTCAAGAAACCCAGTTTCGAAAATTTTTTCTTTACCTACTAAAAATTATTCTAGTGCGTTCAAAGCTTGCCTAAGACCGAGTGAGACGGAGAGTCATTCATGAAATGTGAGTGAGACAGGTAGTGATGCTTTCAAGTCAGAGATGCTAACTTTTTGTTAAATTTAGGACAAATTTTCCTTAAGTTTAAAATTAAACACCAATTAGATGCAAAGATTTATTATTTACAAAAGATGTTCAAACTGCCTTCCTTCAACTGCAATACAAGCTCGACATCTTCTTAAAAAAGATCGGATTATCACACGGGCAAATCTTCCGTTGTTGACAAATTCAGCTGCTTCCGTAATTCTTTGCCGAAGCTCAGCTACATTTTCGATTGGCTTAAAATAAACTTTCTCTTTCACTGCTCCCCAGTAAAAAAAATCTAATGGATTTAAGTCCGGTGAACGGGCTGGCCACGAGATCGTACCAGACCGACCTATCCATCTGCCCGGATATTCTTCATTGAGAAATGCTCTAACTGAGCGGGCATAGTGCGCTGGGCAGCCATCTTGTTGATACCACATCTCTCTGTAAATACTGAGTGGCACGTCTTCCAGTAAACTAGGTAAACTGTTTTGTAAAAAATCTAAATAAACTTCAGCAGTCAAGATCTCTGGCAACTCAAAAGGTCCTATGACTCTTCCATTTAAAATTCCGGTCCACATGTTTATTTTAAAACGATACTGAGATCTATCTAGTCTCATTAAATTCGGATTCTCTACGTGCCACTCGTGTAAGTTGTGTAGGTTCATGTAACCGTCTTTTTTAAATGTCGATTCATCCGACCACAAAATTTTCTCTAAGAATCGCGGATCTTCCCGGTGTCTTTGTAGCATCGTTTGACAAAACGCAACCCGAAGTTGATAATCCTGAGGATGCAGGGTTTGTACTCGCTGTACATGGTATGGGTGGAGCTCATGTTTTTGTAAAATTCGGTGAGCTATAGTTTTGGGCACTCCTGTGCTTTGCTGGATTGCACGTACCGAAATACTTGGATCTTCTTCAACTGCTTGAAGTACTACGTCCTCGTAAGGCAAGGAACTTCTTCCTTCACCATGTGGTCGGTTTGGAAGTATGCCTTCTGTGGAGGTGCAAATTTGTAAAAACTCGGTGATCTGGATAACGATCAGCATTTGGGTACCTCTCGCGATACAGTCTAGCCGCAGCACTAGCATTCCCTCTGCATTCGCCATAAATAAAGTGCATGTTGGCATATTCCTGAGTGGTGTACACAGGCATGGTGGCACTACACAATCACACGATAGTCCAGGAGAAAGCAAAGGTCGTTGTAAAGAGATCGAAACTGTCCAAATCACAAGCAAACAAACAAGTCCAATAAACGAAGCAAAAAGTCGAAAGTACGAAATAACACGAACGAATACGGAAAGATGCGTAGTAAACGAAGGAGCGTAACGTACTGATCTGTATTGCGTGTGCCAATATTAAAAAAGTGGCGTCACTATCTATCTCGCTCACACTTCATAAAATGACTTTCTCTGTATCTGACTCATTAGCGTCACTATCTGTCTCACTCACCCATTAGAATATTTGACTCGAAAGCGTCACTACCTGTCTCACTCACACTCCATGAATGACTCTCCGTCTCACTCGGTCTTAGGCAAGCTTTGAACGCACTAGAATAATTTTTAGTAGGTAATGAAAAATTTTTCGAAACTGGGTTTCTTGAAGGATTTTTTTTCCCCCGTAATCAAAGAAATAATGTAGCAAGTATTATACCATTTTAGAATCCTTATTAAATGCGTCAACTTTTCGTGCTACTTGCCAACCTGGCGTAGTACTTTTTTTTTCAGTACAGTCCGTTAAAGTTGGACGAAATATTAATTGTCTATTCATTGTACGGCATAATGTGACACTTTCTTCCAAGCTGGAGCAGTTGACTTAGAATTCTAAGTAATAGGTTAGATTAGCACTATTCGGGATTACATAAGAAAAATAAAATTGAAAAAAAGTTAAGATTTGTAGCAGCAGGAGCTAAAAAACCATCACAGGGTGTACATTTTCTCGAAAAAAAAAAGAAATGCCTATAATTTAAAAAATTCAAGACTTCGATTTTATTTTTTATTTTTCTAGTAACTATTATGATTTGGACTTTCACCCGATTTCGGCTTGACGTCGACTTACGGGACATCCTGTATATCGAAAATAACATAAAATGCCTTTGTGTTTGTTATGTAATGATGCAACATTTAACTAATAAAATTACTTACCCCTATAAAACATAAATATAACAGCACGCTTCACTATCTAGGACTTGTGTGTGGGATAACGGAGTACACGTGATTAGAATACGCGAATAACAAGTTAAGCAAAACTTGTATTGATCACATCTACGCAAGATCCCGCTCACAAGAACTATACACGGCGGCGCTTGGCACCGTACTCGTACTAGCGGACCATCGCGCGATTGCGTTGGCCTCTTGCCAACGCAATCGCGCGGCAACAAATATGGTAGCTGTTAGTGGTTTTTGTTACATATCATGGGTGTGTGCTTCCATGATGTGATATGTTAAGTAGTTTAGGTATCGATAAGTAGCGTGCATGCTGCAAATGCTGTGTATACCTGTAAAGATAGTTCGCGCTGTCTAAAACATGTACCACTATTATTTTTATTGTACTGTGTTACTGTCGATGGTATATCAAATAAATAAATAAATAAATAAGAAATAAATACGGCCACAGGGTGTTCCACTATTAAAAAACATAATTCACAACAAATTGGTTAAAACTAACATTTCGAACATACACTGGCAACCTGTTAACGATATGGAATGTCCACTCGAAATATATAATTACTTAAGAAAAGAGCTGAATGAATGCTATGATAGATGCACAATTAAAATTAGATCGCAGGGTAGTTTTGAAAGAAGAAGTTTTGATTGGGTAAATAAGAAGGTTAAACAAGCATGCGAATTTAGAGATAAGCTATTTAAAAAGTGGAAAAACGATCCATGTAATAGTATTTTGAAAGTAAAATTTAACAGATATAGGAATTTTGCAAATACTCTAATAAGAAAATCTAAAAACGCACATATACATCAAGAAATAAATAATAATAAAAATAACCCTAAACATTTATGAAGAACTCACTGGGAGAATTAAGCATTCTGTCGATGATGTAATACTCAACGCCTTTGAGACAAATAATGTAAACACATCGACCATAGCAAACACATTTGCACAGTCGTTCAAAAAGGGAGTTGAGAGTATTGTTGCGATGTAAAATTACTCGACCATAGTAGCTATAGCAAAATATCGAATGTTTCAATGAGATTTAAAAAAGCATCATCAGAGTCGGTAAAGAGAATCATTATGAAACTAAACGTATACAAATCTCCAGGAATAGACAAGATACGGGCCGAGGATATAAAAATGATGTGATAGTGTATGTTCTGTAATCGCTAAATTAATAAATACTTCAGTGCGACAAGGAATTATTCTTTAAAAGCTTAAAACAGGTGTCGTAAGACCCATTTACAAAAAAGCAAAACGAACAGATTATGGGAACTACAGACCTATTAAAATACTACCTACAATAGATAAAATAATTGAGAAATACTTAGCGAAACTAATTTATAATTTCTTCCGCGACCATGATATACTCGATAACAGACAGTTTGGGTTCCAAGCGGGTAAAAGCACTACGCAATTGTCGTGAACAACGACATCAATAGACATCTAGATGAAGAGAAGCACGTAATGATTGTATTCATCGACACTCTTCGTCACGATGTGCTTATTTCAAGACTCGATGACTGTGGTATCAGAGAGGAATTGCTTGAATGGTGTAAAAACTATCTACGGAGCCGGGTGTATCGCGTGAGGTTTAGCGACGCCGTGAGTGATCAGGTGATGGTCACAGAAGGCACGGCACAAGGCTCGGTTATGGGACCCCTGCATTATCTTACATATGTGAATAATGCAGCTGAATTTGTTAAGAAGTGCGAGATCTAGCAATTTTCGGATGATACATGTCTGATAGCGGCCGATAAAGATCCGCAAGAGGCGTTAAAGCGACTGCAGCACGATTTTACAATGCTATGTAAGTGGTCCCATGACTCAGGCCTTGTCCTAAACACAAATAAAACAAAATTCTTCAAGTCAGAGTCAAGTAATTAGTTCAAGTCAGAATAAGTCAAACCTATCACTCAACATAACTGCTCACAGCCATGAATGTATGCATAGGACGGTTGAGAAACAGATATCTGGGATTGATCATTGACAGCAGGCTAAAGTGGACAGACCATATAGAATACGTATGTGATAAACTGCGCGCTGTACTAGCCAAGTTCTCAATTATTAAACTTAAAATACCGCAAAATACGTTATTATCTCTTTATAAAACCCTAGGAGAATCAATAATAGCATATGGATTAAGCAGTTATGGACGTTCATTCCGATCCCACCTCAACCAAATTATCAGTTTCAATTAGGAATAATTAGAAAAAATGTACCCACAAAAGTTAAAAACGAATTTGCTACTGTCCCTCTTAGATTATTCGCTTATTGTAAGATCTTGCCAATTCATGATAGCGTAAAATATTCCTTGCTTGTAAAAAACTATTTTAATGAAGGTCTTAAGATTGCACAACAACTAAGCAATATGACTACGAGAAGTATATCCAATAAGCGATTTATCGTTCCCAAGACATGTAGTGATAGTTTAACTCAGTTGTGCGCGCGGCGCTATGTGTGCGTGCGCTTGTAAATATACAGCTTTCATTTATGTGGCAGTGACGCGACCACTTGGCGTGCCAATGGCGTGGCGTCATTGTGACGTGTTTGGGTTACCCACACATAGGGTTGCGCGCACAACTGAGTTGAAATATCTTTAACATGTATGGTAATCATACACTAAACTCGCTAACGAATTACCTACTAATATACGGTCAAAAGTAACCCATATTAATATCAAATCTAAATTAAAACATTATTTTTCGGAAAATATGAATGTTTAACAATGTGTAATCATAATCGATAATGATAGATGGGTGATCATTGGGTGAAGGACATTAAAGCAACAAAATTATACTTATTCAGTTATAACTTTCACTCAGCAAGGAAACTTAAAACACATCCTGTATTTGCATGTCTCGGTTGCAATATTGTTTTCACGTTGATGCCTACGCCACAATACGCATTCTTTCTTTTGTTTGCTTGCGAAGATACATGCAAGCACAAACATGTAACACTAAATGAACTACCCACATTACCCACACAACCACAGTGCTCGGGTAAACCTATTATCAGGTTTTTGATTTTGAGGCGCTGAATAATTCCTGTACCAGTTTCTTTTTGTAAATGTATAATAATAAAAAAAAACTTATTTAGATTTCGTTGGCGTGGGATTCGTGGGTCTCGCAACCATATGCTCGCATATGTCGCAGCCAGATGGTTAAACTAGCCGGTTAATTAAATGGCTAGCTTTTTATGTAAATATTCAATTAAAATTCAATTTTAAAATTAACTGCTGCGACATATACAAGCCAAACAATTCCAAAATGTGGTGTTCGAAATTCGAATCACTTTAGTCGGTCGCGCTATAGCGATTTCGTTGCAAGTTTTTGTCTGCTGGAGAGGTAAAAATCAACAAATCCACCCGACCGCACCCCATCCCTATGGGGCGTCGCATTCTATGAAACCTAGATAACCAGAGTCCTGATAAAACCTTGCCTACTTTGCGGAAGGCGCAAAAAAAAAAAAAAAAAGCAAATCCACTCACTAGTAGGTGCTTCGAAGACGTTGGTGTTGTCCTTCAGTATGTACTTCCTCAGGTTCATGTACTGTTCCTTTTGGGCTTCGACCTGTGCGTGGGCCCCCTGCAAACGCCCCGCCAGCGCCACTAGCGACTCGTGCATGCGACGTATGCCCAGGGTCAACTCTGAGGAACGTAATATTATGTTTATTTATTTAATATACCAACAGAGTACACATATGAAAGTTACAATTTAGTTTAGATAAGGTACAAGACTGTGACGTGTTAGAGCTGTGTTTTGATGTTTCTTGAACTGTTTCAGTCACGGACCACTTCCAGGATTTAAAGAATCCCACGGACACCTGGGGGTCTAAAACGGCAACATTGGCGTTTCATATTATGATTAATATTTTAGTGCCACAAACTTTATGATCCGGTGGCCAAAACTGGCACTAAGTGACACCATTTTGAATTGTCATGTCGATGTCAACAACACTGCGACGCTGCAGATAAGTGTTTGACAAACTAATGAGAAACATATTATGAAACAATATTGTAGCCTTTTTAGACCCCATGCTCAAAAATTGTTTAGGAAAAGAAAACAAGCATTATTAATATAAAAAGCACAATTGCCTAATAAACAATAATACATGCAAATGTAGAAGATGTATGAATGTGGAAGAACTGATTGCACATTGGTCGTTTGTATGGATTTGACATGCCGCGCCGCGCCGCTCTACTGCGTCTAGCTCATATAAGTGAGTGTAGACCATCTATCTGAGGTCTACCTATTTTTTTTGCGTTTATTTTAAACACTGGGATCTCCAAACCGCCTGCCAAGCGTGAAGATTACGGTAAAGCCTTCCAAGTATGTGGAGGATGTTTAGCAATGGACTGCTAAGGCTTATCGGTATCTGAATACACTCTACTTTCGAAATCAAGTATTAATTTTGATATTTTATGTATTCTTTAGGTAGGTATCACAATATTAAAGAGTTTCTACTCTATTATTGTTTATTTGACTAAAAAAAAGGCGGTTTGTCAAACCAATGACGTCATCGATGAAGTCTTGGCACAGTGGTAAAAACAGTTTTTTATCTTTGTCATCTGACCTTATATCGAGGGAAAATTAACCTTGTGCTTTTGTGAAGTGTAACTGAACTTCAACCTTAAGGTGCTAAAGCACTTTCTTGGCCGCGTGTTTAGCCAAGATGTGGGGTAAGTTGTAAATCGGCTACAAATATAAGAAGTCGGTACCTGCAGTCCGTAGGTAGATGGTAGAAGATAATCGGTAAATTAATAAGTCCAACACTGCAGCTACACGGCTTTTATTTTGCATAAAACACAAAGTAAGAAGAAGGAAGAACACAGTAACAGTTCACAAGCACAAGACGAATAGATTACAGCAAAAGATAATGTTCAGCAATAAGCGTAGTATGTGCGAAAGCGCGTAATGCGAATAGGTCAGCGGTGTGACAAGGCGACGTGAACCCGGCGTCGAGATAAGATTCTGACTGGGATGCGCGCGCGCCGTTGGCAGCGCGCTCGCTTAGTTATAGGTAGACTGTCGTGTTTCGCCCGACTAGGGATTCCGAAAGTCGATAATCCATATCGATAGATATCGACAAACTGGTACTCATCGATATTGCGTGTAAATAAATATAGGAATAAAATGTAAATATAAATATTGTAAATAATATTATATAAGTGTAGTTGTATATAGTTACTATGTAAGATTGTTGTAAATAAATAAACATTATATAATATTGAACAGATACTAAAATATTTATATAATGTGAATAGAATGTGTGGATAGCCCACAAGTGTACAATTAAAAATATTTGAGCTAATATATACTTTAGAAAAAAACACAAATTTTTACAGGTAAGGACCCAATATAATGGTATGTAGAATACAAATGTTTATTACCCTGTTCGGAGAGCAGTTTGGGCGTGGACTGCATCTGTTTGTCGGCGACCTCCATTTGTCTCCGGAACGTGATCAGCTGTTGCTCCAACTCGCTGATCAGCTCCTTCACGTACGACGGCGGCGCCGCGCCCTCTAATTCAGACACTGGAAGACAAGAAACATCAATAAAACTAAAAAAAAAATAAAAAAAAATTTACACTTTCATTGCACATGTTTTATCGGGTTTATTACCACGGTTAGTATTATTTTTATTTCGATATTTCGACGCAGTTGCATGCGTCACATGGACACGAGGAGTCTCTATTTTAGACATGATATACGAAAAAAAAAATCTTATATCCTATACCTTTGTAGTGGGTACGTATGGTGAGTTTGGTATACCAGGGAATCTCTCAGTAGACAAGTATTATTTGTGTGTCGGGATAGTCCGCTCCTCCATAACGCTGTCTTACATTCCTATTACGTGATTCAGAATGTATACAATACAATTAACTAAACTGCTTTGAACACTAGCGTTAAAATAATCATCTTGACTTCAATAGCCCGATTGTCCCTTCACGCGGGAGGGCCCGGGGGTCCGCCCTAACACTTCCCCTGCTACCTCAAATACCAGAGAGGCTACAGCAGTGCTAAGTATCGTAGCGCGCCTCTTAAACGGCCAGATGAGTCGCCCTGCAGCGTCGCCTCGTCAAGGGCCGCTTGACGAGGCACCGGATACCAACGGCTGCGGGCGCGGCCGCCGCCCGACGGGGCACCGGGCGCTAGTGGGTGTACTCACTGGGCGCGCTGGCCACGCTCTCGGCGGCGGCCTCGGCGGCGGCGGCGGCGGCGCGCAGGCGGCGGCTGCGGGCGCGCGCGCGCCCCACCGCGCCCGACAGCGACGTCGCCGCGCGCAGCGTCGCCTCCGCCTCGCGGGACACCTGGGAAACCAATCAATACTTAATACTACGACAACGTTATCTAGTCAAGCGGCCGGGGCGCAAGCGTGCAGTCTCACACGTCCGCGCGCTAAACGGTAACGCTCCCCGGCCGCGCGTTTTCGAGGACAACAAATATTACCATATGTGAAAAATTTCTTATAGAGCCATATAGTGATCTCTGTACTATCATGGATTAATAATTTAATATAGAACCATCTGTAGACATCTTGTGAAACAAATGACAGCTGTCAAACTGTCAACAGGTAACAAACTGACTTTGGGACTGTACTTCCCGTGGACGTCTGAGTGGCCATGTACTATTTGGGCCGTGTGGTGTCCGGCAGAGTAGAATAGCACCAATTCCTTACACTCGTGGGTGTCGTACGAGGCGACTAAAGCTTTCGAGACAAAAGATCTGGAGTCTCCATAGGCTGGAAAATGGGCAGCAGCGTTTTTCATTTATTTATTTATTTTCAGTTTTTTGTACACATGAAAGTTTGAGGAAAAATACATAGTTATAGATGACACAACAGGCGCTACTTATTTCTTAAAGAAATCTCTTCCAGCAGGCCTATCAAAGAGATATGTGATAAGTAGTCGCAGATCAGACATGCACAATATCTAACTAAATATACATACACACATAATAAACTAAAATAATAAACTACATATACCTACATCTTATACTAATACAAAAAAATACATAAATACCTACAAATTATCTACAGGCATTGTACCCTGCATTTTCAGGAACCAAGAGAGAGATAGTGCTCTTTTACACGTTTCTTAAAAATACCGACAGATTTACTATCACGTATTTCATACGGCAGAGAGTATTGTTATATTTGTAACACTGCGATCTCCAACTTGCCTGCCAAGCGTGGAGATTATGGCAATAACCTCCCCTTTCGTGGGAGAGGCCCTAAGTCCTGCAGTGGACTGTTGTGGGCTGTGATGATGATGTACTATTTTAAATAGTATTTTGTTCCTGACGTTGAGTTCTTGATTTTTAATCGCTCGCCACGTTTCGAACGGTTTTCAATTTTGAGTTTCGGTATGAAAAATTCAATATTTTTTAAATCACATTGGCCACACCGAAAGAGTACGGTTAATAAAATACGGGAAAATCAGCATCAAGCATCAACATATCGAATCTGTCATGCCGAAAATCCAAATTGAAAACCGTTCGAATCGAAGCCAGTCATTCTAAAATAGGGCATCTGAAGGTCTCTAGTTTTCCATGGAGTGGGGGTTTGGGGAAACGTGGCTTTTGCAGTGAAAGGGCATTTGAGTTTCTGTTGCCAGAGCAATGTCTCGGTGTAACCTGTTTTAGAAGTAGACAACGCATTGTCGATACCCCTGGTGTTGCTAACGTCTACAGGCAGAAGCAACCATGTCCATCAGGTGGCTATTGCTTGTTTGTCTAACGTATGACACAAAAAATGTGAAATTTGACCGCCATCTCACCTGGTGGTAAGTGACGATGCGGCCGATGATGAATCATGCCTGTCTAGCAACAGCCTATTCAATCTGGCCTTAAAAGCCCAGATGATAAAGATCAGAATAAGAATAAGAATATACTACAGTAAGAAGAAGTAAGAATACTACAGTAACTAGTATTTACGTGTTTATATTAGGTTGGGGAAAAAGCCTTTTCGCATATAGTATGTATGAACTTGAAATAAAACCTCTTTGGCTATACTATTTGTACCTGGCTGGTTTTGGTATTATTTAAAAGTTTAAATTTTAAAGAAGATAATTCCAAATTCAAATTATGAAAATGTGTGATTTTCAATTGTTTTTCTTACCGTCAAGATGAGTGAATCTAATGAAGAAATTAAATACATTTTAAAATTTTACTACAAAAAGGTAAAAATGCAACGCAAGCCGCGAAAAATATTTGCGATGTTTATGGACCTAATGCAGTGTCTGTGAGAGTAGCACAAATTTGGTTTAAGCGTTTTCAATCCGAAAATTTTGATGTTAAAGATGCACGTCGCTCTGGTCGCCCTGTTACGGATAAAATTGATGCTATTTTTGAAAAAGTGGAGCAAGATCGGCATATCAGTAGTTACGACGTAGCTGAAGAACTGGGAATTGACCACAAAACATTTTGGCGCATTTGAAAAAAAAAGGGGAACACAAAAAAGCTCGATATTTGTGTACCTCACGAGCTCTCTGAAAGAAACTTAATGAACCGTGTACTCATTTGTGATTCTTTATTACGACGTAATGAAACCGAACCATTTTTGAAGAAAATGATAACTGGTGATGAAAAGTGGATCACGTAAGAACGTGCGAAAAAGGTCATGGTCAAATTCCAGTCAGGCTTCACAGACTGTGGCGAAACCCGGGTTAACTCGTAACAAGGTGATGCTGTGTGTGTGGTGGGATTGGAAGGGCATTATTCATTATGAGCTGTTACCACCAGGCAGGACCATCGATTCAGAACTCTACTGCAAACAACTGATAAGATTAAAGCAAGAAGTTGAGATTAAGCGGCCGGAATTAATCAACAGAAGGGGCGTGGTTTTTCATCATGATAACGCTAGACCTCACACATCTTTAACCACTCAGCTAAAATTAAGAGAGTTTGGCTGGGAGGTGTTAATGCATCCGCCGTATAGTCCTGACCTTGCACCTTCAGATTTTCACCTGTTTCGGTCTCTTTAGGCAGTGTCAGGTTAACATCACGAGAGGACTGCCAAAACTACTTGACGCAGTTTTTTGATCAGACGCCCCAAAATTTCTATAGCAATGGGATCATGTCCCTACCTATAAGATGGCAAAAAGTTATCGAACAAAATGGTACCTACATACTTAAGTTAAATCTAAATAAACTTTATTAAAAAATGTTTTGAATTTTCATATAAAATGCGAAGAAACTTTCTCCCCAACCTATTATAATCAGTAAACTTTCCTTCTGTTGTTGAAATAGAGCTCTCTTAATGTAAGATTTAAATGTTGGTTGGGATCAGGGAACACACTCGCGGGTAATGCGTTCCATTCCTTCGCCATACGCATTATAAAGGTTGAACTAAAGCGGCTCTGCGGATAGCTGGAAGATCCACTTACATAAGGATGAAGCGCTCGTGAAAATCATGAACTACGTATACCTGCTGTAATTACAAAGCAAGGCACAGGGCTGGCCTTTATAGAGATCTCTGAGGGAGGCCTATGGCCAGCAGTAGGCACCATCGGTTGATATGATGATGAACTACAATGTTGTAATAGCACTAGGAATACTCACAAATAAAGGTATCATGGTCAGACAATAACCTTTGTAATAAAATCTCGAACACAAATATCTGCATAACATAATAAGTTAGCAAAACTATATACACACCTTATTCAGCGGTTTTATGGACACCCTCATCACTTCAGAGCTCAGTGACTTCTGTTTCTTGACAAATTCCTTGAAGGACTCCACCGTAGAGAGTATTTCATTAGGAAGTTTAGTCTGCTTTGGTGGTTCAGCTGTGGATAGAAAGCATATACTTAAAATACCAGTAAAGAGAAATTATAGAGAAGTCTTTTCCATCACAGGGTGCCCGCTCATCGGCTTCCAAGACTGTTCAACCAGTCTCAGGGGACCCCCAGTGGAAAAACGCAAAAACCTTAACCATGAACATTTAACATTAATTAAATAATGCACTTACAGAATACTTACACATCTACAGAATTAGTCACAACAATATCAGGGTCGATAACAATATATCTGAATGTGTTCACAGTAAACAACATAATATGGAAACAGAATGAACTCACGTTTTCCATCTGTAGTATTAGCCGCTGTGCCTGTCGGTGCTATTCCTCCAAGCCCTAAACTTGGTAGTACTGGAAAAAATAAACAAAAATCTATGTTACCAAATGAACATTACTAAGCACAATACACAATTAATTACACAAAGTTGAAAGGAATAGGACTCATGATAAAAGTAAAATGACTTCAATGTCCAGTGACCAATGACCAGATGACAATGTTCAATGACCAGTCGCAATGAAAAGCTTATAGTAAGCGATATCTCACTTACTGTTATTTATTGGGATTGTTAGATTCTCTGCCCAGATTTAAATCATGAACATAATCTAGTAAAATAATAGGAAAAGACAAAATAAGAAAGTGGAACAAAGATAATGAAATAAAACCACATTACCAGTAGGCAAACTTGAATTGGTTGGTTAGGCTTGGTTAATTAAGTCAGTTATTTGTCTTTTTTAATCCCAACGAAAAAAAGAGAAATTGTAAGTTTTGAAGTGTGTATCTGTGGCATTGTGTATCTGTCTGTAACATTGTAGGTCGGATGGACCGGATGGACCGATTTGGATATGGTTTCCTTTACTTAAAAGCTCATTTTAATCAAGATGGTTCTTAGCTTTATTTTATGAAAATCAGTTTAGTATTTTAGAAAATATTTAAGTTTAAGTAAACTTGGTCAGGAGTTATCCGACTTTTTCTGTCGGCGAGGTTATTGTCTATTAAATTGCATTTAAAAGATATGCTATGACTAAAAATTACATAAAAACAAACCTGATGTTGATGGTAAAGTGCCAGTCACAGTTGTTGTTCCAAGTTTAGGTCCTGTAACAATAAGGCCATTACTAGAAAATGTGAGCAATATAAGTAAACAATCTATAGCCACCAAGTTTACTTTATTATAATACTATTCCTTTAAGAAAAAGATTTTTCCCTATAGGAAGCTATATATCTCAAGATTGGGGTGGAATGGGTGGGTTCACAGAGATTCAAACGTAAGATGGTGGAAACCATAGAGGCTACCAGTCATAGTATTAACTTCAGAATATCCAACACATGAAACTAAAATAAAAGAATCCTAGTGTAAGGTACATAATAATCACTCTAAACAGACAATTTACATACATACATAATTAAATATTTGCTAAAGATATACTAAATAATCACAGGTCTAACACTTAACTTCTTGCAGCGACAAAGAGTTTATAGCAGGAGTAAAATAACTCTCAGATTAGGTGTGTCCCCTCGCACAACACCACACTTAGCACCACGTTTGAGTGATAGACTTGTAACACCTACACTGAATATGTAAATTTCTCACCATAATATGAAGGTGAAATGGTAGAATAACAATCTCTTGTAGCACTTCTAAGGTGAACAGGATTATTTGAACAATCCAAAATACCCATAAAGTCTTGGTAAAGAGGTGCAACTGTGTATTCAGGCGTTGGCCTCAACTCTAATGCATGTGGCATCATTTGGAAAGTCTGGGTGATTGGTATTAAGGCATTCCCTTGTTGATTTGGATACATTGCAGGGCTGTAAATAGAGGCAGACTTTATCTACCTTCCAGTAATATCATAGGCTACTTTAGTACATTTCAGGAGGGCTAAAAGCTGGTTAGACTTGTCAGCGATACTGCCATGTACCAATGACATTTCTGAGTTGGGCACTAAGCAATGCTCTTACGGTGATGAGGAAACCTGCAAATCCAGGGGACTAACTTTGGTCACATTTCCCTAGTACCATACTAGGGTCATGGAGGTCAAATGACAGTCACTACTGTAATTACCTGGTCTGCCAAGTTATGGTCAAGGTTGACAATGGGCCCTTGTGTACGAGAGCACAACCGACATCAAGATGACTATTTCTTTTACTTTAGTACATTTCAGTAACCCTGTAAGTAGTATGCACTATTTTTATTTGGGTAAGTCTCCCTAATCTATATAACAAAAGACAAAGTAGGTATTACAGCTGACAACATGGGTAACAATTCAATTAACTCACCAAATAATCCAGTGGATGTGTTCGCTGTGCTTGTGGAGAAGAAACCTCCAAGTCCTGCACCAACCGTAGAGGTTGTAGTGCCACCAAACCCAAAGCCACCCAAGCCTCCAAGGCCAGTACTAGCAGCAGAAGCCGTGGGAGCCCCAAGTGTTAAACCTATAAATATATCATCAAAATTATTATCTTTATTTAATAAAAAAACGGGAATGCAAACTGTTAAAAATAAAATAACTTTGATACTGGACACAGAAAAATTGACAAATTTAAAGCATATTTTTAACAATAATGACAATATTACCAGTTGCAGGGGCACCAGTATTAGAACCACTGCTAAAATTAACGCCACCAGCTCCAAGGCCAAAAGCTCCAAATGCTGGGGTGGCGGCAGCACCGAAAGAAGGGGTAGTTGTTGAGCCTGTCAAATAGTACAAAAAGATAAATATTCAATTTTAATCTCATTGTTTTAGATTAAAGGGAATAAAAATTGAAAAGTACCAAAGGCTGGAGTTGCTGATGCAGCCCCAAAGCCTAGTGTTGTTGTAGCTCCAAAGGCAGGGGCAGTTGACGTGGCACCAAATGCTGGTGCTGCAGATGTTGCCCCAAATGTTGGTGCTGCCCCAAATGATGGGGTAGCTGTAGCCCCAAATGTAGGAGCTGCAGAAGTGGCACCAAACGCTGGAGCGCTAGAAGTTGCTCCAAAGGCTGGAGTTGAGCCAAAACTTGGTGTAGCAGCAGCACCAAACCCTCCAGATGTGCCAAATGCGGGCGCTGCAGAAGCTGGCGTACCAAAAAGTCCAGTGGATGGTTGAGCAGCGCTTGTTAAACCAAAACCAGGAGTCGCGGGCCTGGAAAAAGAAGAATTATAATTAGGTACAAAAGATTTGAGGTTATGAAAAAATTGAAATTTTTTCTTGAAATTGAAAGTATTTTACATGTAGGTACTACTACCAAATAGATTGAATGTGTGAAAGGTCTTCGCAAAGAAGATTTACACCATAGAATAGGTTAAATTACAGGTTTTTATTATTGTAATCAGAAAAACTTACTTGTTAGCGCCAAAACTAAATCCGCCAGTTAGACTACCAGTGGCTGGAGCACTAGATGGTGTTCCAAAGGAGAAAGACATAATTATTTCTTTTCCGACATTAGTTAAATAATAACAGCACTTATTTTTGTTCAAGAAAAATAAGATTAACGAGCAATCAATGAAATAACGAACAATGCTATTTTATATCTACGAAAAATGTCGTGCGATGCGCGCTTTTTTTTTTATTTGACGTTGCAGTTTGCACGCTCCAGTGTTGCCGCAACTGAGTACCCAAAACGTACATATCCAGGGGCCGTTCCGCCGATCTCGGAGATTGGCTAAAATCACTTACTACAGCCTCTCTTGCAACTTTTTGTCGCCTAAGATCACTTTTTTCTATTCTAAACGTAAGTGGACACATGACACATGATGATGACGATGTTCTCCTCGCCGTTTTCGGCTACAGCGACTGCTTCAGTTCCCCTGTTGTTGGCGTTAATGTGATCGCACGTGGCTTACGTAGCCAATCTTCTTCACACAGATCCTCGCACATTGCGGGCATGTGAGCACAAAAAACGCAAAATGCAAAGCAAAAATGTCCAAAATGTGCGCTAACGGCAACACTGGCACTTGTGACTGGCACACAAACAAAATTTTTTTTATTAATTTTGAGACAGACAAAGGTATCTAGCTCATACAGTCAAGTCTTTCGTTATTAATCGTAAAATCCCAGCTTCAGGGACTCTGCTGATAAAAAAACCGTTCAATAACCTTCTGTATATAAAAATTTTTTCTATGTCAATAACACGTTTATTTTCATTTTTAGTAGTCCCTCCCTATTCCCCCATCAACGCACGATAATAATGATATTGCAAGTTCTATTGCGACTTCTTGGAGCAACCGAAAAGCTCAGTTCTGTGCTTTTTATTGGATTTTTCCATCATTTTATATTTTTACAGGCATTTGCTACTTATCACACTATTACTAATGTAGGCGGACCCTGGGCCCTCGCGTGCTGCGCGGGGACGAAGCCGGGACATGACGCCAGGATGATGATGACACTATTACTAATGTAAATCAAAACCTTACTTTAATGCTTTTGTTATGCTAAGTTCACACCCGAGGAACGATTTCCAACGATTGCGGTTTCTAGGATCTACGTTTACCTATTTGGACAGTTCTGAAACGTGGCGATAACATCAAAGAGATAGGAGCAATCCACAAAATGTAATTTGGCCGGATGCCGAACGCATTCGTTGGCGTTCGTTGGCCGGTGTTAGGCTCATGAGCGAAGTAAGACCTCCGTCATGCCCCCCGTTTTGATCCGCAACATCGTGATTCCACCCTGTGGAATGACGTCTCAGAATTCGTAGCGCTAAACTCAGTATCGGTTAGAATAAACGAAATGAATGCCATTGGGGAGTATATAGTCACGATCTGTTTCACATTATGATTTCGAAACATCGTACTTTTAAATTGAATAAAATGCTAGAAAAATGTCCTGTATAATAAAATATTTTCAGAATCTTTTTGTATTTGTAATCTAAACATTCTGCACTATTAAATTTATTTATAAAACGAGATCAATTTAAAATTGAAAAGCTTGAAAATTATATTAGTAGAACAGAACATAAAATTCACTCCCATGAAGTTGACCAACTTCATGTTGTTCAAAATCGTAAATTTTAGTCCTTTTCACAGAGTAGACTCTATGATCAGTTTTCCAGTAGGTAGTTGGTTTAAAAAAAAACAAATCATTCGTCATTCCAAATGATGGGATCAAGATGGTGGAGTACTATCAGATCTCGACGGTACCACCCCCGTGCCGGTATGAATAAAAACGAAAACGGGCGCACTACGCCACACTCACCGTTTTCAATCTTTCACCGGTCACTGCGACCACAGACATAAAATATAAAATTCTGTATATGACATTTTTTCTCTATGGCTGCGACAACGATTATTTTTCTTTAAGGGAAAAGGACCAAAACTCATACAGCCATGTCAAACGGATAGTATCTAAAGCCTTACTAGCCGTTTTCATCCGATGATAGGAATAGAATGAAAACTGAATGTGTGAATAGAAATCCGTTATTGTGCCACACTAGACCCGTAGGTCCGTTCCGTTAAGAATGATGGGTAAGAGAGCTGGTGCTAAAGAGACGGAGACAGCCATTTGATCATTTGTTACATAGTTTTGTCGTACATTACCCCAAACAGCCCGTTTCGTTCTGTTTTGTTGCGGAGGGGTTGTCGTTATGAGCACTTCTTATAGTTTTGGCCCTAATTTGGCCACCTAATTTTTTATAGTTTTGGCTTTGAGCGAGTTCGTATGCGAGCCACAGACATAACAGACTAGACACAAATCACAAATATTCCCTGTTCGCTCACTCTACAATGATTATAAATCTTGCTATCCCGTTTTTCCATATATGGGAATACATTGACGAAAAATGACGTGTGCAATGTATTGAACGTTCGACATGTTGCTGAAGCTCCTTTAGACCTGACGTTTCTTTTGAAACATCGGTGTAAATTTTATAATTTAGGAAATTATTATAAATAAAATTTAAATCAAACCATTTAAAAGACGGTGTAATTTAGTGCACATTTATGTGAAAGCGCAAAGTATGGAAATACACCTGGATTATCCTTTCACCGGTAAGTAAACATTCGTGGTCGCGGCGATCGGAAATCAATTTTAGAAATTGTGATAAAAATATACATCGTAATAGTGTGAATTTGCAATAATTAAAATGCTTTACCTTAAAACATGCCATTAGAGATCGATTTAAAATTATTGGCAAATTGAGCAATATTTCGGTGTCTAAATAGGTACGAAAATATTTTGATGCTAACTAAATTCTATACAATAAATACTAAGTCCGACCCTGACTTAGTATTTATTGTATAGAATTTTAATACTCAAATCTATAGCGGTCCACAATTTTATATGTATTAGGGTTAATTATAAAATACCAAAAATGTACCTAGATCATAGAGAAAAAGTTTTATATACAGAAGCAGAGAGTACATTTAGAGTTTAAATACGAGACAAAATGTCACACATCTCTATAACACACACACTAATGCAAATGCAGGGACAGAACAAGGCAGCCCATCTGCAGCAAAATATAACTCATAATGAGTTATATTTTGCTACGACTTTCTACTCGTAACGAACACAAACAAATCTGACTTGTTGTTCGCTCCAGACGATTATGCAATTTTTCTAAGCTTGTCCTTATATATTAATATTGACATTATAATAAAAGGTAAGGTGTCTAGTGAATCAAAGCCATGCCCTGATACCTACCACCGTCTTTTCGATCTCTCGATCCTACATACCGTGAATCGGCAGTGCTTGCTTTTGCAAAAAGGAGGGTTACGATTTTGACCGGTATTATTTTTATTTGTTGCCTCATAACTTCTAAACTAAGTAGGTACCTACCTACTTACTTATAGTTAGAAGCGTCTTCATTGTTCACAGGTTGGCCTATATGAATTCACAAATTTAATATGATGCCCTCTAGAGAACATAGTCATAAAAAAAATAATTAAAAGGATAGATACATTAATATAGTAAACAAGCAGCATATTATTTCATATAATGCTGGTGCAGCAGGACAGAAGGGACTTGCATCTAATTATTATCTTGTTCTTCAAAATGTTCACAACGCACTTCCAATTTACAGCCCAGACATAACCATGTCTGATCTTTAGGAAACCTAGAAAAACAAATATTTATGTAAATAAACGTAAATACGCGATTAATCCGTTGTTTCATATATTGTCTGAACATTTAAAAAGTCATCTAGGTACATTTTTTGTATGGAACCCTGATACATATAAAATTGTGGACCGCTATTCACAAGATTTGAGTAACTTCAGTGGAGGCATTCCACTTGAAGTTGTTGACGACTATTCATACCTAGGACAAATAGTCCAGTTAGGTAGGTCCAACTTCGAGAAAGAGGTCAATCGACGAATCCAACTCGGTTAGGCAGCATTCGGGAAGATACGCCATATATTTTCGTCCCAATTACCGCAATGTCTCAAGTCGAAGGTCTTTGACCAATGTGTGTTGCCAGTGATGACTTACGGAACTGAAACGTGGCCGCTCACTGTGGGCCTTATGAGAGTAATAAAATACTATACAATAAATACTAAGTCCGACCCTGTTAGCATCAAAACGTTTTCGTACCTATTTAGACACCGAAATATTGCTCAATTTACCAATAATTTAAAATATATCTCTAATGGCATGTTGTTTTAAGGTAAAGCATTTCAATTATTGCAAATTCACACTATTTCGATGCATATTTTTGTCACAATTTCTAAAATTTATTTCGGATCGCCGCGACCACGAATTTTTAATTACCGGTGAAAGGATAATCTAGGTGTATTTCCATACTTTGCACTTTCACATAAATGTGCACTAAATTACACACAAAATTACAATTGTTTAAATGATTTGATTTAAATTTTATTAGGAAATTATAAAATTTACATCGATGTTTCAAAAGAAACGTCAGGTCGTTAGGCCCTCGAGCAATATGTCGAACGTTCAAAACATTGCACGCGTCATTTTCCGTGAACTTATTCCAATGGATGAAAAAACGCGATAGCAAGATTCATAATCATTGTAGAGCGAGCGACCAGGGAATATTTGTGATTTGTGTTTAGTCTGTTATGTCTGTGACCTAGATGACATTTTCGATGTTCACACATTTTATGAAACAACGGATTAATTGCGTATTTACGTTTATTTACATAAATATTTGTTTTTCTAGGTTTCCTAAAGACCAGACATGGTGATGTCTGGGATGCAAATTGGAAGTGCTGCGTTGTAAACATTTTGAAGAACAAGATAATAATTAGATGCAAGTCCCTTCTGTCCTGGTGCACCATCATTATATGAATTTTCACTAAAAATAAAGAATATGCTGCCTGTTTAATATCTTAAAGTACCTATCCTTTTCATTATTATTATTTTTTTCATGACTATGTCCTCTAGTGGGCATCATATTCAATTTGTGAAGTCACATAGGCCAACCTGTGAACAATGGAGACGCTTCTAACGATAAGTAAGTAGGTACCTACTTAGTTTAGAAGACATCCGGGACATTAACGCCAAGATTTATTTTTATTGCACTTGGACTTATTACAATTACCTATTATTAAGGACACGACAATCATAATTTGTTTACTGATTGTAGAAAACCTGGCGCCATGGCGTCAGCCGTGGCATATGCTGAATGTGGCCCAGTTGCACGTCTTCTTATGGCATAGTTACCGAAGTAAGGATAGCATTGCCCCTTTCTCATTGTTTCTTGTATTCAGTATTAGTGCCGATTCACATTGAAGAGGTGCGCCGCGCGGCGCACTGCAAGAAGGCAAAACCCGCAATCCAAGCCCGAAATGTTAGCTCTGATGTATGAACTTTTCTACATTTTTTTAAAATTTGCCCCCATCGTGCAGCGTGCGGCGCGATGTCAGTAAATGTCAACATGAGACGTCAAATTTGACTGTTTCTTTTTACCAACAGTTCGAATCTTTCCTCCTTATGTAACATAGTTCACTCACATATATCTGTCTACCTTTTTTAAGTACAGATATAACGCGTGTGAATGAAATAGGAAGTCGACCTAGTCAAAAAAATTTTGACCGCTGATGTGTATGCCCATGTATGCCCCTCCCCTTTTTCTGATACTGTACCAATATCGTATTCGTTTCGTTTTCGTGGTCCTTTCGTCATCCCGAATTATAAATATGGCGTGTTTGGTTCTGGAACAGTAGTTTCTAAAGAGAAATGATAGTGCTCATCAAAATCTACATTTCGGATGACAGCTGTCAAACTTAATACTGTGGTAACTCTGAAGCGATCGCTCCTATAACATTAGTCCCTGAAGAGAAATGATAATGCTCGTCAAGATCTACATTTCGAAGACAGCTGTCAAACTTAAAACTGTAATAACCAGTCCTACAACACTAGTTCCTAAAAAGAAATGATAGTGTTCGTCGAGATCTACATTTCGGTTGACAGCTGTCAAACTGAAAACTAATAACTAAAATTTTTTTGACTAGGTCGACTTCCTATTTCATTCACACGCGTTATATCTGTACTTAAAAAAGGTAGACAGATATATGTGAGTGAACTATGTTACATAAGGAGGAAAGATTCGAACTGTTGGTAAAAAGAAACAGTCAAATTTGACGTCTCATGTTGACATTTACTGACATCGCGCCGCACGCTGCACGATGGGGGCAAATTTTAAAAAAATGTAGAAAAGTTCATACATCAGAGCTAACATTTCCTAGAACACTATTTCCTGAAGATAAATGATAATACTAGTCAAGATCTACATTGCAGAGGACAGCTGTCAAACTTAAAATGGTAATGACTCTAAAACTATTGGTCCTACAACACTACTTCCTAGAGAGAAATGATAGTGCTTGTCAAGATCAACATTATTTTAAAGAAAATCTTTAAATGACGCACATTCATTTGGTCACGCCTTTCTCCCGTAGGGGTAGGCAGAGACCACATTGTTCCACTTGCTACGGTCCTGACAAATCTCTGTGACTTCTTCATACATAGACTGTTAACTTCATTACCCTTCCTTGGCTTCAAGTCGGGTAAAAATTCACAGTTATCATAGTATTCGGGGAAGACCAATCGAGGTGGTCCAATTTCTTTACATATTTATGATGTTATACTTTTTAATTTAAAAAAGCAACATTCGCGTTTTATACATTTTTAGATCAAAAATCTAAGTGTAGGCCAGAACAAAATTATTAGTTTCCAATAGAGAAAACAGTTCTTAACATTGTTTACTATGACGTCAAATCTACACGTCCGGCGACGATCCGACGGCTTTTAGAATAGCGATACTTAGTACCTACTGTACGCCCAGTGGTACATAGTGGTGGTGGTGGTGGGCGTACAGGTTTGGCAAATGATAGAATCTGTATGCTGTATCTGAAAATTGCATAATATTTTTCGAGCCGGCACTTTCAGTGTTTTAATCCAAACTGAATTATATCCTTTTCGTACGTTTCTCTTGGTTGCATTTGAGTCGGCAGATTTAAAAAATCTCCATTTACTTTTTACGCCTGCGTGTGAACACACAGTCGAGAAGACATATGGTCAATAATTATGCGAGTCGTTTAAAATAACGCGCGTAAAAGGATCGAAAAAGCTCTCGGGCAAACATTGCCTAACTTAAAATCTCTCGTGCGAACGTTGCCTAATTTGAAAAACCAGAATAACACCACCGTTTCTTTGGTTGACACCGTGACGTGGCACCGCGCGGCGCACACAGACATAACAGACTAAACACAAATCACAAATATTCCCTGGTCGCTCGCTCTACAATGATTATGAATCTTGCTATCCCGTTTTTTCATCCATTGGAATAAGTTCACGGAAAGTGACGCGCGCAATGTTTTGAACGTTCGACATATTGCTCGAGGGCCTAACGACCTGACGTTTCTTTTGAATAATCGGTGTAAATTTTATAATTTCCTAATAAAATTTAAATCAAACCATTTAAAAGATTGTAATTTTGTGTGTAATTTAGTGCACATTTATGTAAAAGCGCAAAGTATGGAAATACACCTGGATTATCCTTTCACCGGTAAGTAAACATTCGTGGTCGCGGCGATCCGAAATAAATTTTAGAAATTGTGGCAAAAATATGCATCGAAATAGTGTGAATTTGCAATAATTGAAATGCTTTACCTTAAAACAACATGCCATTAGAGATAGGCCACTAACAGGGTCGGACTTAGTATTTATTTTATAGTATTTTATTACTCAAATCTTGTGAATAGCGGTCCACAATTTTATATGTATCAGGGTTCCATACAAAAAATGTACTTAGATGACATTTTAAATGTTCATACATTTTATGAAACAACAGTATTCGCGTATTTACGTTTATTTACATAAATATTTGTTTTTCTAGGTTTCCTAAAGACCAGACATGGTTATGTCTGGGTTGCAAATTGGAAGTGCTGCGTTGTAAACATTTTGAAGAAGATAATAATTAGATGCAAGTCCCTTCTGTCCTGCTGCACCAGCATTATATGAATTTTTACTAAAAATAAAGGATATGCTGCTTGTTTAATATATTAATGTATCTATCCATTTTATTTTCATGACTTTGTCCTCTAGAGGGCATCATATTATGAAGTAACATAGGCCAACCTGTGAACAATGAAGACGCTTCAAACTTTAAGTAAGTACTTACTTACTTAAAGTTTGAAGCGTCTTCATACCTACTTAGTTTAGAAGTTATGAGGCAACAAATAAACATTAATACCGGTCAAAATCATAACCCTCCTTTTTGCAAAAGCAAGCACTGCCGATTTACGGTATGTAGGATCGAGAGATCGAAAAGACGGTGGTAGGTATCAGGGCATGGCTTTGATTCACTAGACACCTTACCTTTTATTATAATGTCAATATTTAAATATAAGGACAAGTTTAAAAAAATTGCATAGTCACAATTCAGATTTGTTTGTGTTCGTTACGAGTAGAAAGTCGTAGCAAAATATAACTCATGATGAGTTATATTAGGCTGCCTTGTTCCGTCCCTGCATTTGCATTAGTGTGTGTGTTATAGAGATGTGTGACATTTTGTCTCGTATTTAAACTCTAAATGTGCTCTCTGCTTCTGTATATAAATTTTTTTCTCTATGGCGGCGCACCGCGCAGTGCACTGCACCGCACCAATAGAGTTCCGGTCTTAGGCCATGTATTGTGCCCAAATGTACTTTGTCATTATTTCTTTTATTTATAAAAAATCAATGTACCTATCAGAAAATAATACAAGTACCTTTTTCTCGGTGCCCCGATCGAGTATTCGAGTTATCGCCATCGCCCTTTAAAACTATAGTCGCTTAATAAAATAAATGTTAAGGATTATTAGAAATGATGCCTACAGCTACATTCTATCGTCGTACCGCTTGCCACCGACAGGGAGTTCATCCTCACACCTTTCATCACTCAAAATTGGTCGCGAACTATGCGGTTCCAAAGGAACTTTCTCACACACACTAAGATTGTGGAATGAACTACCTGGAAAGGTTTTCCCTGGAGAGTATAACATGGAGTTCTTCTAGGGATAAAAAGGTCGTTACGGGGTCGGAAACGCGTAGGTGATGTCCCTGGTATTGCAAACATCCATGGGCTGCAGTGACTGTTTACCATCGGGCGGGCCGTAAGCTTGTTTATAAAAAAAAATCTGGATGGAATCAAAGTACCAATTAGTAATAAAAGATTTAATTCAAACTCGCTGAGAACGCCAGCCTTTTGCAGCGCAACGCATGCCATGATGTGGAATGATCTCGAACCGAATTCTTTCCTTTACACTAAAACGTCATGATCATCATATCAGCCGAAAGACGCCCACTGCTGGGCATAAGCCTCCCCCAGAAATATACACAAAGGCCGGTCCTGAGCCTTCCGCATCCAGCTGGTACCTGCGATCTTTACCAGGTCGTCGGTCCACCTTATGGGAGGCCTACCCACACTGCGTCTTTCGGTACGTGGTCGCCACTCGAGAACTTAACTGCCCTATCGGCCGTCTGTTCTTAGCCACTTTAGCCTGGCACTAAAACTTGGGGTTCTGCAAAAGGCATGTCTACACCTCCCTTACACCTACCCTGCACCTAAAAACCATCCCTTTATCATACGTACTATAAAGCTACCGGAATGAATTCTCTAAATGATAGTGAAAACCTGCATCAAAATAAGCTGGGTAGTTTAAAAGATCTAAGCGTAGTTACATACATATATACAGAGGCACAGACGGCGAGAAGCGACTTTGTTTTATCATCATATCAGACAAACAAACATCTCCACAAAGGCCGGTCCTGTGCCTTGCTTGGTACCTGCGATCTTAATCAGGTCGTCGGTCCACTTTGTGGGTGGCCCACGCTGCGTCTCTCGGTACGTGGTCGTCACTCGAGAACTTTTCTGCCCCAACGGCCACCTGTTCATCGTATACTTCGTTTTATGCTCCAAAACTCCAAACTTATACAAAAATAAAATGGTTTTTTATTATTCATCCTTCAATGCATGTATCGTTATGGGTGACAGTAACCGGTCACCTGCAGGTGAGCTGTCTGCTTGTTTGTCACTGCGTAGAATAAAAACAAATATTTTTAATTTAGTTTGTATTGTTGTATGGGTCCATTGAATTAATAAATATATAAAAGCGATTTTTATACTATTTTAAAATGTATTCTACTTGGTTTTCTCTGACTATACCTCCCTTTCAAGGTGGCGAGGGCGACGTCATATTTTTTGGTTTTTGGAGTGATCTATTAGTCAGCTTAGCGTAAAAGCACTTGTTAAGTTGGTAACAAATACTTAACAGAGTCCAAGGTCACCAAAACTACTTCAGATTTTTTTCCTTTGAAGCATATTCATACCTACTTATATTTAAAAACAAATTATCATCGAATTACGACGCTTAACCAATGATAATTGTGTCAAAGTTTAAGTGCAAATGTTAGCAACGATATCACAATATTAATTTTATTGAAGTCGTATTTCAGTCAACACGACGATTTCTACTTGGAAGTACAACAACACATTCATAAATGTGAGTAGATTTATTTTAACATAGTTTAAGACGGAAATCCTATAATTAAGTACTAATTAATTTTAATTAAATTTTTTACTTCCAGATCTCAAAATGCGTCTTAGCATCTTCTTCTTCCTAATATCTTTGGTAAGTTAAATAAATGACAAGTAAGTATAAAAAAAGCGGATAAGATGTGTCCTTCCGCCTGTAGGTCTTTTTATACTTTAACCATATTATATGTGTTAAGCTTTCAACGACATTATGACACCCCACACAATGAGAAATTTGTTATTTCAGATATTTGCTGTAAGCGAAAAGCCTATTGAAGACGACGAACGTAAGTATTTGCGATGAGATCATTTGTTGTCATTGTGTGACTTTCTATAATATTACTTGTGACAGACAAACGAGCAGACAGCCCACCTGATGGAAGGCGGTAACTGTCGCCTATGATCATTTACGATTTATGTACTTAGTTTTCTTTTACAAAAGGGTGTAGCGTTTTACGTGCGGCGATTGCCATCTGACCCAGACAAAGAGGTACCTGAATGCGAAAGGCACAAGACCGGCCTTTATGGAAATCTCTGGGGGAGGCCTATGCCCAGCAGTAGACGTCTGGCTTACGTCTACCGGCTGATAATAAAAAACCCGTTATGAGCAGTCTCCCCGAGCGCGCTCCATACAAACATAGTTTCATCATATTTTCAATATTACGCTATCAAAGCCAATGACATTTTGTAGACATGATCCAGAAACCAATATCTATGCTTGTGGTTTTACAGATTTACGTCTAAATATCAAAGTTCCGCTGGATTTAAGATTTCCACACAAATTTTAAATGTTGTGTAACGAAAATCTGAGAAACCATTGTTGGCTTTGATAGCGTAATATTAAAAATATGATCAAACAACGTTTGTATGGAGCGCACTGGAGCGAGCTCTAGGGGAAGAGAGGGGAAACTAGCCTTATGAAGAAGCTGATCCGCCTGAGCCTCATCCGTCTGTCAGCAGGAGAGCCGACCACAGGTGAGATTAGCTTGGGCCTAGTGGTAGGGCCCCAGGGGGATCCCCAACGCGGCAGATGTGATAGCTATATTACATTTTATTTACTTCGATATTTCTGCAATGTTATCGAAAATACTCTTACCCCTCGACTCAAAAGTATAGTGTACCGCACATGCCTGGCTCAAAACCTAACGAGGAGACAGTATGACATAGAATTGACCCAGCCTGGTTGTCGGTCTCGCAAGCACTAGACTTGCGCCCCTAAAAAAAGAAATATTTTCTTTCTTTCTTTGCTATTGATATTTTGTCCAGATTGCACGCCTGGTGAGGCGTTCCTAGCCCCGGACAATTGCAATTCCTGCAGCTGCCCCGAAAGCGGCCTGAAAGTGGCCTCATGGTGTACACTCATGGCCTGCTTTCCTGTTAACGGTAATGTTGGTTTTAATTTATTCATGAAGACATAGGTACTCATACAAAAAGCCGAAGTAGTGGAAGCTGGCAATAATACTGCCTGTTATGAATATAAGTAGAAGGAATCTCGAGTCGACATTCGCTGCTACTACGCTGTTACTTGCCTACAAAGGTCATCTTTGGGACATAACGCCAGTTAATGTCCCGGTTGTGCTCTCGAGATCGAGGGCCCGGGGTCCGCCTTGACCATGATCCAAGATTTGGCGATCAGGTAATTACAGTGAAGCGACTACTGACCTTCGTGACCCTGCTACCAGGGGAACCTGACCAGATTGGGTCATGGTTACAAATTCAGTTGCCTGAATTTGCAGGTTTCATCACGGTGTTTTCCCTCACCGTAAGAGCATCGGTTAGAATACAACTAATGTACATAACTCGGAAAAGTGTCATTGGTACATGGCCGCAGCGGGAATCGAAACCGATACCTCTCGTTTACGAGTTGGATACTCAACCGCCCGGCTACCGACGCTCTCAAACTAGGAATAATAAATAACAACAAAAACAATAATGTATACAAAAATAGTTAAGTTATTTCTGAAATAACGTTAAATAATATTAAACTAGGAAAATTAATCTCGGCTCCAAATAAGGGCCACATACGTAGCGGCTAACAAGAGCAGTGCGGTATTTCGGAACTAACTTTAGTATTTAATAACTTTTACTATTTTTGTATACATTATTTGTATTCATTATTGTTTTTGTTGTTATTTATTATTTATTTAATAATCATACGTTTTATTATTTTACCTTTAAGTGATACCTACTATTTCTTTAACTTCATAATACCGTAATATAAGGTTTCATATAATAAAAGGGTCGTGAATTTACAATTGTTTTTTATTTATTTTCTTATTTCGTTGTTGTCGTCAAATAATTATATTAAGTTATAAATACATTGCTTAAAAATACGACAATTTTGTTGATTTATAGTAACTTACTGAAGTAGAAGCTTATATAGATTTAATAAGGGCCGGGAATTTATAATTTATAATTTTATTTTATTTTTCTATATTGTTGTTGCCATCATAGAATTATATAAAGTTACAAATAATGTGTTTAAAATATGTAAATTAAGTTGATTCTAAAATAATAAAACACCTTCTTTCTATTTTTTTTTTATAATTTTAATAAGGACAATCTTCGTTTATATCTTGAATTATGTATGTTTGAAAGCACGAGTCAATGTCAAACAATTATCATTTGCTAGAATTAACGAGAGGACTACGTAAATACCTAATAATAATATAAAAGGTCATACTTAGCATATGTAAAAAATAGCTGGTACTAAAATACTCATGAATTATTTTTAGACCAAAATCCTTTAATTTTATTTTCAGAAACGCCTCCATGGCTACAGGCACTGGTAGACGAAAACACAGAGGTAGTAAAAGAAGACTAACGGTGCTTTCAGTTCATTGCACACAGAGAAGAGAGACGCTTAACAGATGTTCAAAAAAATTATCTAATAATTAAATATTGTGAAATGACTTTTGCTTAATAAACATAAGTAAAGATAAAATCGATGTTTAATTACAAAGTATCGGCTGCAGAGAAAAAGCACCATTCAGTGATTCTAGTTGGGTCTATGTTTGCCATTTGGATCATGACATCAAAGTTTTAGTGGGCAATCTCAATGTTCATAATTTACCCAATTTCCACTTTCACACACATAATTTAAGTTCTTTTGATAAAATCATAATAAGAATAGGTCAATTTGGTATAAAAAAAGATATTGTACTTCTGTAATATTGTAAAAAAGTACAATCCTTTCATACAAAAAAGTACAGTCCTTTTATTATAATGACAATATTAAATCATAAGGACAAGTTTAAAAAAATTGCGTAGTCATATGGAGCGAAATACAAGTCAGATTTGTTTGTGTTCGTTACGAGTGGGCTGCCTTGTTCCGTCCCTGCATTTGCATTAGTGTGTGTGCTATAGAGATGTGTGACATTTTGTGTCGTATTTAAACTCGAAATGTACTCTCTGCTTCTGTATAGAAAATTTTTTCTCTATGGCGAGCACGCACTGAGGTAGCCATAGAGAAGTATCTTTTGTCCTTATAATTTTTTTTCTCTATGCTTTCGTCATTGCAGACCAAAGATATTGGACCAATTTCTTTGGCACAGACATATAAACCTAAGGTTAGATCTCTGCTAAATATTAAAACCGGCTAAGTACAACTTAGACCTTGTGGGTTCTTAACTGCCAAAAATTCATTTGTCGCAAAGGATAATATGTAGGTAGGTACTGCCCTCAGACTTATTTGATTTGTGGTAGCAGAGGCAGGTACCTAATATTTAATTATGTGATTTAAGTCGCTGGAATCAGAAAACGAGATCCCATAGCGCTTAACTGGTCAGCAAATGGGACTCTACATTAAAATTAATCTATAACTAAAACTACCTATGTTAAAAAAGAAACCTAATTATCTATTGAAAAATAAATTTACAAAATAATAAAAATAAAAGCAGTGTCACAAATAGAAAATAGAATCCAAATCGCTACCTTGCGGGAGTAAACCCAGGATGCTGCCGGCGTTCTTTGAATGACTAGACTTGTTGCCCGAGGTACCTACCTACTACGTACGTACTTGTTAGCCCGTGGATCGCCGGTCATCTCCACCAAGTGGGCAGAAATGTCCTGAAATACCTTTCGGGCAATCGGCGGCCTCGTCTCTACTCCAAATGGCTCGAATAAGTATCCCTGGCCAAGGGATCCATACGTGCACCGTTTGAGTGTTCTGCCGATGATTCTACCGCGCCAGCACAGGCAGAGATAGCCCTTACGAGGGATGGAGCCAGCGTATCAACGCAGGTCGTATCCCACACTTAAGGCCGGCCCTGCGAGCAGTCAACGTGTTTCGTGCCATCCGGCCATTACCCATCCTCCCGAGCTAGCCCATTGGGTTCCAACACAGTCGGCACGTTAACGGTGGCAAGGGCACGGCGGATGAAGTCAGTGAGATTTGCGTGGCGCGACATACAACCGGCGATTCGTTGACACGAAAGTCAATGGTGCCCAAGGACATAGACCTCACTCCCATATCTTAAGGATCGCAAGCATATTGCTAAGGATAGTGTAGGTTCCGTTAGCAGTGTACCCGTATTAGGGGATGGTATTGCCTGGAGCCAATATCCAGCCTTCCTCTCCGAAACGGCAAGGAGACGAGCTCGCTCTGCTTTTGACGGGCTTGGCATTCGGTAGCAATACTTAAGCAACGTTAATTAGGTACAGCTTGTAATTGTTATTAAAATGAAATTAGGCGTAAGATACAACATACATACAACTTTTCTCATCTTTGGGATCCTACACTCCGACAGGCAAATGGCAATATTCTAATCGTTATTTCTTTCCTTATTTTACTATTGGTCCCGGCCCAACTTCGTTCGTGTACACCTACTTTACCCCTACCTACAAAATTTTTTCTTGCTTATGAACCTTCCTATATAATTACTCTATCTATTGTTGAAAACCGCATTAAACCCCTTGCTAGTTTATAAGATCTAAGCGTACACAAATACATACATAGATACATAGGGATAGACGGCGGGAAGCGACTTTGTTTTATACGATGTATCGTACGGATCTCTAAAAATATATGTGTCAAGTATTTTAAATTGTAAAGAAGCGTGTTAGATATTTTACGAAATGAATTTTGTAGCGAATGCTGGACGTTTGATGTTCATCGAGAAAGTTTACTTCAACAGTACACCGGTAGCCTACGGAATTAAGCTCATCCAAAAAAAATCATTACCTAAAGATGTGTATACGTTTAAAAGGCACAAAGTACATACCCCGATGAACATAAGAAAAAGACTTGCAGCCGGGAATTTGTTGGCAGTCACAGGATTTACACATCCATCTAAGGTTTTTGTTTCATCGGGAACCTACTAGAAGCAAGGTGTCTGCTAAAACTACTACTTACCATAAATAAATTGTTTTAGAACGATCTCTTGCTTTCATATTCTGCCTGTCGCAGTTCCTGCCTCCGCCATAAATAGGTAGGTATCTACTTAATTAACTACAGCTTTACCAATTTATTTAATTTAGTTTAGGAGTTTTTATACTTATCACTAACTTAGATTACAACTTTTTTGGACAGGTCTCCGTCCCACCTCAATGCCCATAACAGTCCACTGCAAGACGTAGGGCCTCTCCCTCCAATAGGGAAGTTATTGCCATTAGAAACATCAAGAGTATCGCTAATGCGTTGCCCACCTGCCAGGGGCACATGCCCCTCCACTGCCAAAGCCACGGTTTCCCAAATCCCCACCCCATGGAGCACTGGAGACCTTACTCACCGGCAGAAACACAATACTATTTAAAAAGTATTGTTTAGCTGCAGTATTCGGTAAGGTGGAGGTACTACCCCAGTTGGGCGGCTCCAATTCGAACGGGATACCCTGCTATGCCCTACCTCTCTTAAAAATTAGATGCAATGCAACTTTTTTTCTTATTATTTTGTCCTTCGGTTCGTGCACCTTGCTAGGGGGGCAGTTGCCTCTCCTGCCCTATGCTGGCTACGCCCATGCTTTTATGCTCTTTTTTTTAACCATATGCAGTAAGTTAGGACAGGACAGGTAATAAAGCAGGCATATACATACAGGTGTTGAGAATCTTCATTTTAACGTTCACCTGAAGCACCTTGTCTTTCGTCAATTCTTAAAGGTTCGAATATATTTGCCTACTTTCTGCTTGTTTTTTATTCTCCTGTCTACTTCATTGTTTATAGTGTCTGCGTTGTTCCAAATATACCTACATCTGTGTACCTACTCTATCTTATTACCTACTTCTCACAAATATACTGTTTACTGCGCCATTTGTCACGACTTGTCTCATCAACCATTTCCGCCTACAAGTTATATGGCGTGAGTGGAGGGTAATAAAAAGTGGGTATCCTATGTCCATCCTCAGGTGCTAAATTATTTTATCAAAATCGGAGCAATGGCAGCTAACCTAACTAAATGGGAGTAACCTGACCAATCGTGTTGTGAGAGCCTGGAACGGGCTATCTGAAGCGGTGGTGTCCGCAGGGAACACAAACGAATGAAAAAATAGACTGAACAAAATTCTAAGATCAGAATAATAGGAAGATTAATCTTGGTTAGAGAGAAGAAGGATACAGGCAACCTAACAGTTGATCACAACTGACTGCCTGATAATAAACAATAATAATAATAATAATGGTTTAGCCGTGAACGCGTAACAGACAGACATACAGATTAGGGTTACATTCGCAGTTATAATATTAGAAGGGATTCGGAACTTCGGATATTTTGGCAATTGACATAGTATCATTTTACAATCAGCGACCGTCAATACAAATCCCAATATTATCATATTGGCGTTAATATCCAGGTTGAGCTCTCGCGCACGAGGTCCCGGGGTCCGCCTTGACTATGATCCAGGATTTGGCAGATAAAATAATTACAGTGGGGCGACTGCCATATAACCTCCATGCTCCCTGCTACCAGGGCAACCTGACCAGATTGGATTATGGTTACACAACTAGTCGCCTGAATGTGCAGGTTTCATTACGATGTTTTCCCTTACCGTAAGAGTATCATTTAGCATTCAACAGTACATAACTTGGAAAAGAGTCATTGGGATTCTAACCCGGTACCTCTCGCTCTAATTTACGGGTCGGATACCTTAACCAATCAGCCACCGACGCTCCTATGCAATATACTTACCCAATATGAATCCCAATATTATCCTATTTCAATTCTAAAAAAACTGTCTCTAGAGTCGCCGAAAAGAGATTTTCTACATAAAATACCTAGATACCCCCTGTTCCTGTACATGGGAATGATCCATGTATTTATCAGCAAGGTATTTATTTTGTAGCTGACAAATTCGTTTTGAGTGTGTGGGCTAAATGGTTCAATTTGTGCTTTCCAAGATTTATTTTTCCTGGATCTGGTCTCAAAATACCAATACCTACTTACTTACTGCGTATCTAAAGTCTGGTCTTGGTCTCATAGGAAAGATACCTACCTACAATATTAAATCCTGTTTTATCTTCAATCCAGTATCCAAGAGGGAGGTTTTTACCCTATAGTTTCCAGGCCAAATAGTACCTACCTATTTACTTCTTACTACTTCATTAGTTTTTATCTCTTGTTTCCTTTGGCTTTGTTGGAAACAAACACTCCATCCCTGTGTGTTACGTTACAGGCTCAGTTAATAATAAATCAGGGTAATGGGTTTATGTACAATCAGTCCAGAAACTACAATCTACAAAACAAGAAATTTATAAAAAGAATTTAATATGTTAAAAGTACGAAAATGTTTACGAAAGTCCACAACTTATGCCCGGGCTGGATCACTGGGTTCACTGTTGGCCGAAAAGTACAGGTTGCAGATTGACTCGACAGACTATTTAATTTAGAAAACTTCGAGGATAAACTTTTATGCAGTGACGTGCATAATTTGACCGGTCAACTGGTATTTAATTTTTGGTTTCTGAAGATAGCTTCTTCTAGCTATGATACTGATCCATTCTAGTTCGAAGGCTGGGAGAACACTGACCACTCATCCGCTGCACTCTCTAACGAAGGCTCGGGTCTTCACTTAAACACGTTCGAAAACGCATTTGGCACAAAAGAAGATATAGTCTTGTTGGCCAGTACTCATAGTCGACCAGCCAGTTTCCGAAGTGGTCGATATTTATTTTCGGACGACCTCGTGTTTAGCAGCCAAGGATATAATCCATGAAGACATGATGAAGAATTGGATCCAGCAATTATCTAGAATAAGGGGAGCACAAAAAAGATTAAAATCTCCGCCGACTATGAACTGTGTCCGCATGACAACATATGACGTATAAAGAATAAAATAATAAAAGATTAACGTTAATTTGGAAAATGTGATTTTTAGTGCATAAAATATAATATTTGCCACGAAAGAAACCTTCTAATGTGATGGAAAAATGACCCCCGTGGCGTGGGGGCCTACTTGGATTCATAAGCAAAGGAAAACAAGAAAATACAACGGTAAGAATCCAGACACACACCCCAATACCCTTGTATTTGACCAAAAACCCTCATTACTTTTACCAATTGGGTATTTAGGAAACAAGAGATCATTTCCCCAAAAGAAAATACTCTAATCGAAGTTCAATTCGATTCAAAATATTTGTAGAACGTAATTGCAACGTAGTCAGAATTTACAGTATTAACTAATTTTCCAGGCAAAGATAATGAGCAATCAGACCCTGAAGGGCCAAACCCAAGAATATACCAATTATATGTTTAAAAATGGACAATAAAAATGTCAACGTGCTGAACAGTTATTTGAACAGGAGTCCTAATAACAGTAAGTACAGCTTCAGGGCAAGACCCTACATATTACCCCAAAAACCCGGAAAAAAAAATGTTTAGGTTTGTTAGGCAGTTAAAACAATGGCTTATTTAAGGAGTTGTTAGCCGCTCCTAGTAATTCCTATATCCCCTTTGAGAGGTTAAAGATTACCCAAACCCTTTAGAGGGGTTAAAGTAAACAAGAACTCCCTAACCCTTTAGAGGGGTTAAAGTAAACAGAAACACCCTAACCCTTTAGAGGGGTTAAAGTAAACAAGAACTCCCTAACCCTTTAAAGGGGTTAGAGTAAACAGAAACACCCTTACCCTTTAGAGGGGTTAAAGTAAACAGAAACACCCTAACCCTTTAGAGGGGTTAAAGTAAATAAGATCTCTCTAACCCTTTAGAGGGGTTAAAGTATAGAGACATCCCTAATCCTTTAGAGGAGTTAAAGTATAGGGGCAACCCTAACCCTTTAGAGGGGTCAAAGTATAAGAAATAACCCTAACCCTTTAGAGGGGTTAACATGTAGAGGGAGAAAAAAAAATATAAGGGTAATTTGTAGAAAATCCCCTGTTACAACAAAAGTAAAAAAGAACATTAAAGTATATTTATCATTTTACCATGTTAAAAAAAACTAAAATCTTTAAATATTTACAGAAATAAAAGAAAACAAGAGAAAAAGAAAAAACAAGGTTTTTATGGAAGTGTTCAGTAAATGTAAGAATATGTTTGTTAGTTATTTTGTAGAAGAAAATATTGTATCAATCACCATAAAATAAGAATGAAATTGGAATATGAAGTTCAAATAAAATAAAATTTGTAACATGTTTATATTATTTTCCCTAACATTCCAACATAACAGTTAAAAGTTTATTTATTTTTAATAAAAGAAAATAAAGTAAAACTTTTCCGACTTTAAAATATTATGAATAAACATTAAATAAATACGTTAGGATAAATATTAATAAGAATAAATAAAAAGGGTGACTCAAAGATTCGAATGTTCTGTGCGACGTAAATCTGAGTCACCACCCGCTCAGAACGAAACGTGTAGGCTTTGAATAGATGTCACGATCCGCATCAGTGAAAGGCTAATTTTTTTTACCTTCCACACAGAACACGCGATAACTTGGTAATCAATAAATACGTTATAATACATATGTTTTATATTAATGGAAATACACGATGACCGCAAACGGGATTTAACAAGTTCATCTCTTTTGCGAGCGCTCGTAGTATCCACAACGAGAAGAATGTACAAGAGGAGAGGCGGTACCTTACACAGGATTGAAGAGTCACTAACCGCTCTAAGAGGTACAGCATAAGGCTTTTTTAAAGTGTCGCGAACCGCACCCGGTGTAGGCTTTTTTATCTGGACGGTCCTACTCATCACGAAAACAAAATTAAACAAATAAATATTTGAGGGAACAGGCGGTACCTAACACGGGATTGTAGAGTCACCAACCGCTCTAAGAGGTGCAGCAGAGGGCTTATTTAAAGTGTCGCAATCCGCACTCGGTGTAGGCTTGTTTATACCGGCGGTCCTACCCATAACACGGAAAAATAAACAAAAATATAATAAAGGATAGTATACTAATATATATTGCATATAAATAAAATATTCTACAGTCTTTAAAGAAAAACAATCAAAATTAATAAAGAAAATGTAAGAAACCACTATAAAGAATATAAGAAAGAGAGCCCACGATATAACTAAATTAAAATTTATCATGAACGTGCCATGATTATACTGTTATTGCCAAAATTAGAGCCGAAATACTATATGAATTTATAGACAAGTGTGTGTCTTTTTTAGAATTTAGAGAAAAAGCAAGTTAGATATGTAATAGGTATGTATATGAGTATGTATACGTTAACACCGCCAGAGGGTAGCCCTGGGACCCGATGCCAACGTAAGTATATGAGTATGTATATGTTAACACCGCCAGAGAGTAGCCCTGGGACCCGATGCCAATGTAAGTATATGAGTATGTATGTAAACACCGCCAGAGAGTAGCCCTGGGACCCGATGCCAATGTAAGTATATGAGTATGTATGTGTAAACACCGCCAGAGAGTAGCCCTGGGACCCGATGCCAATGTAAGTATATGAGTATGTATATGTAAACACCGCCAGAGAGTAGCCCTGGGACCCGATGCCAATGTAAATATATGAATTAAGTTATGTAATGTTAAGTAATATTTTTAATGAAAATATTTAAATATATATTTAAAGATTTTATGTACACAAAATAATTAAGAGTGAACCGACTGAATAATTATGAGTGAATCTACTAGACTAGACTTCTGGACTGAAAGACCACAGTTTACGGCGCCAAACTGTAACGTAACACTGTCCGACGGACAGTGCCAGGCTCAGTTAATAATAAAAACAACGAATATCAGGGTAATGGGTTTATGTAAAATCAGTCCAGAAACTACAATCTACAAAACAAGAAATTTATAAAAAGAATTTAAAATGTTAAAAGTACGAAAATCTTTACGAAAGTCCACAACTTATGCCCGGGCTGGATCACTGGGTTCACTGTTGGCCGAAAAGTACAGGTTGCAGATTGACTCGACAGACTATTTAATTTAGAAAACTTCGAGGATAAACTTCTATGCAGTCACGTGCATAATTTGACCGGTCAACTGGTATTTAATTTTTGGTTTCTGAAGATAGCTTCTTTTAGCTATGATACTGATCCACCTTCTAGTTCGAAGGCTGGGAGAACACTGACCACTCATCCGCTGCACTCTCTAACGAAGGCTCGGGACTTAAACACGTTCGAGAACGCATTTGGCACAAAAGAAGATATAGTCTTGTTGGCCAGTACTCATAGTCGACCAGCTAGTTTCCGAAGTGGTCGATATTTATTTTCGGACGACCTCGTGTTTAGCAGCCAAGGATATAATCCATGAAGACATGATGAAGAATTGGATCCAGCAATTATCTAGAATAAGGGGAGCACAAAAAAGATTAAAATCTCCGCCGACTATGAACTGTGTCCGCATGACAACATATGACGTATAAAGAATAAAATAATAAAAGATTAACGTTAATTTGGAAAATGTGATTTTTAGTGCATAAAATATAATATTTTCCACGAAAGAAACCTTCTAATGTGATGGAAAAATGACCCCCGTGGCGTTGGATTCATTCATTCGTTGGACTTGGATTCATAAGCAAAGGAAAACAAGAAGATACAACGGTAAGAATCCAGACACACACCCCAATACCCTTGTATTTGACCAAAAACCCTCATTACTTTTACCAATTGGGTATTTAGGAAACAAGAGATCATTTCCCCAAAAGAAAATACTCTAATCGAAGTTCAATTCGATTCAAAATATTTGTAGAACGTAATTACAACGTAGTCAGAATTTACAGTATTAACTAATTTTTCAGGCAAAGATGATGAGCAATCAGAGCCTGAAGGGCCAAACCCAAGAATATACCAATTATATGTTTAAAAATGGACAATAAAAGTGTCAACCTGCTGGACAGTTATTTGAACAGGAGTCCTAATAACAGTAAGTACAGCTTCAGGGCAAGACCCTACATCCCTTATGAAAACGGCGATTTGGCGGCGCCAAAACTGAATAGATACATACATGGCTAGCTGCAGTGCGGATTTTGAAATCATCTGTATCTAGGGAGAGTAGAACATTTATACTTCAGATCCGTATACGAGTCCGACGGTTAATGCCGGCTGAAACGAAGCTGAAACGCAATTGAACGGCGACCGTTGAACGACATCCGTATCACGCTAATGATTTGACAGCAAATTGAAACGAAGCTGAAACACAATTAGAACGCAACGGCTGTCACACGAAAAGTTACGTCAGACGCTACTATTTTTTAACTGCTGTTGAACTGTTTTGGACATTTTTTGTGTTTATTTCTGAGTAAAACCTAAAACTCTATCATTCGTACATTTCGTGCGTTGGCATTTGAAGTTTAGCGTAATACCGAATTTCGCTCGGCTGAAACGAAATTGGACGATGATTGGAGCTAGACTAGAGACGAACTGCAAATGAACGTAATCGTTTTAATTTAGCGTAATCGCGGCCCAGGTCCCGAATCTGTGCAGCTTGAGTCAAATAGCGGGAACTCACGGCAGTCATCTGTGACCCTAAAATCCCTGTCAAACTCAATGGGCTTAATAATACAAACATACTTAGGCCTATGATGCTCTATGCGAGACATGGCGACGCTGACGAAACACGTCGGGAACTCCACGCCAATTAAATAAAAATGCTGCGGTGGGTGTGCGGAGTTACGCGACTTGACCGAGCATTTAACGAGAAGGTACATCCATGGCAGCATTGGCGTGAGGGATATCGCGGGTAAGATCGAGAAGGCTCGCCTACGCGCTGGTTTGGTTACGGGTTGCGTTAGTCCCAGGGATACTTACGTAAGAAATATATGCCTAAACATAAAAAAACAACAAATCAGGAAAGAGGCCCCGCAGGAGACCCAAGCACGACGACGATTGACGTGGTCGAGTCGGATACAATAGCTTACGGCTTACCTACGTACGTACGACGTTAGGATGCTGAGGATCCAGCAAAGTAGACAAGAATTTATTTATTTTATTAAGAATGATTAGGAAAGCGGACCCTGACAGAAACCGATAAAAGTGCTAGGATTATGATGACCACATCCCTTGTGAAAATATTAATGAAGCATTTCTAATAAACATGGGAATAACAAGTGCATCTAGGTGGATAAATCGATTAAAGTTTCAGTGCAGGGCTGCTACGTTCAAAATAAATTACTTACCTACTTTAGTCTTAATAAATGATTTTGAAAAGTTATTAGCTATTTGAAAATGCCGTGCATTTAGCGATCGAAGACTTTAAACAGGTATAGTCAGCTGCAGGGAGAACGGACCCATCCGGCATACATTTCATTATGCATTGGGTTTTGTTCACTTTGCAGCTGACTTTGCAAGTGACACATAAGCGCTAAACTAATTTAGAAATACCTCGATTTATGAAAATTAAGTACCTACTACCATAGCGTCACTGATGGGGAAGCACTAAGTATAGGTACCCACACCACACCACCATGAAAACCCGTACGTTGAATGGACACTGCAACATGCAGTCTTTTTACCCAAAAAAAGAGCCAGCCCTATTGCGTCGCGACTGCCAAATAAAACAAAACATCCCCACCCCTGTCTACAGGCTAGACAACAAAGGCTGTCCGCACAAAGTTATCTGCAAACCATGTCACTGCAAAATGATCTTTATTACTAAATAAGATAAGGATGGATACGATGGCAAATGTTATCTCTGTATCAGGAAGCTACGTGCTAACTGAAGTTTAGACTTAATTGCGTTCGCAGATTTTATGGTACAACTCCCTGTGCAACGGCATGGGGTCCTTTTCAATGTAAACTTTAATGCAATGCAATCCCATTCGGCAATTTACGTTGCCTGTACGTTGCCATACCTATGTTACATTCACGAGAATCTAATTTGTATTACAGCCGATCAAGTTCGCACGTAAAATAACGACATATACAGGCTGTAAAATCTGTCCAGACTGACTTGTCTTATTTGGTAAACAAAAATTTGTATTGCGTACCTACTAGGGATTACAGACTAAAATTTATGGGGTTTATGGATAAATAACTTGGGATACACCTAAAAAAATAAAAGACAAAATATTAATTATAGACAAGATTTCTGAATTCAATATCTCAATGCCTTTCCAAACGTAGCAAATTTTTTTTTCTTAATTTAACAATTTTAAGGAAATATTTCGCCATTAAACAAAAATCCCGCCCGAATTTTAATGTGCGATTAAAATATTTCAGTTTTAATGTAGTAGGTAGGTAACATTAGAATCGAGCCCTGCGTCCCCCTACCGCCATTTAATTACAATTGAAATGATTCTGATATTAATATCTAAACAGTTTGAACGTAATTTATGGGCTATCTACCTACAAAACTAAACAGAAATTAATTATTCGTTGTTGGGATCAACCTCGAAAGTAATAACTCAAACCATTCACTCCCATTGATCGTAAAACAGATCGGCCGTCCGCCCACCCAACTACCCTCAGAAATTAAACACCCGTTGAGCAAACAATGGAACTTTATTCGTTAAAAACCATTCCCACGGAACGGGGATATCAACTTTTTACTTCGCGAATTGTGAAAATCTTTCATTACAAATGACCGTTCGCAGTCCACGGTGTATCTTTTCTTAGGAGTTCGTAATTAAAAATCTTGAAAGTCAATTAAACTTTCGAGAACCGGGGAGGTCTGGAATGAATCGCAGGAAATCAAGCTTTAAACAGAGCTCGTATTAATAAGAATATTGAATATTGTACTAAGCGGCCAGTCTATCGATTAGTTTACTTATCGTTAGGAAACTGTGCCTAATTACTTTCATATTATTATGGCAGTCTGATGTGTTGTGGTAGCGTTCGTAGAGTTTCGTGTTCCTTGATGATTCACATTAAGTTCATTAATGCAGAAATATTTAATATTGAAATTAATGAAAAGCCTTCTCCACATTACTGGGAAGTTTTGTTTCACGTACCTGCAGCGTTGCAGACATGGCTGCACAATAAATACAAAAACAACTAGGTTAAGTTCTATTATGAAAACTGTAATTACTTGATAAGGAAGAGCGAAGCTTCCTAACACGCGCAGTATATGCTTAAATGGATGCTTCATATTCTGTGTAAATGTTAAAGAAATATATAAATATTTTTCAATAATTTATTTTTGTTTATCCATAATGTCCACACTTGGGGAGCGGTTGGAAATAGCAGTGTTGAAAATACAATAGTTTTCAGAATACAATAATTTTCTGCTCTACGGAGGTTCTAACTGGACTGCATTTAAAACAATAGTAGCCTTTTACGATACCCGTGCATGAATAAAAGCCTGAAAAGGGTTGGTGCACGACCGGAACACATCAAGTTACCTTTTTGAAATGTCGACCGTTCTTGTCAGCGTATTGCTCTGTAAAACGTGTTGTTCTGACATCAAACAGGCGAGGCCCTTCCACTGCCAAAGTCACGGTTCCTCTGTTGAAAATACCGTTGTTTGACTGCGTATTTCTGGAAAGTGGAGATACATTCGTCGGCTCCAATTCTAGCGAGATTCAAATCAAATCTAATTAATTTATGTTGTCACACACATTGAACGTCATACATACATAGGAATAATTGCTAGGCGTCACAGCATTATCGAGCAGACAACGGTTTTTTTGGCCATGCTGAGACTCATCGTAATCATCATCTCAGTGTTATGTCCCTGTTGCGCTTCCGCGCGGTACGCGAGGGCCCGGGGTCCGCCTTACTATTCTTCCTGGCCCACATCGCTCGGTATTCGGCAATCCTTGGTGGTGAGGTTGTTGGCACGCATGTCATTCTTAACGACGTCATGCCATCGCTTCTTGGACCGAAATCTCCTGTTCCTGCCTGGCGGGGGTGGCATGGCCAGACATTTGTTGCCCACGTATTTTGCCGGTCTGCACAAGACGTGGCCATACCATCGAAGACGGCACTCTTGCAACTTATCTGCGATGTCACGGTCGCCAAGGCTACCTCGAATGTGTGTTTCGACAGCGATCCTTCCGTGAAACTACACACATTTGGCCATGCTGAAATTTACCTGTCAAAAAAGAATTAGTTATTTTTCCAGGCAAAGTCCCTCCACTTATTCCCACAACTGCAACTGTTTAGCCTGATCTACAGCGGTGAGCCAACGAGACACTGAAAGACGAAACTCTCTCAAGCGGCCAGCGGACAAACAAGTGCTGTATTTTAGTCCCGTCCAAGACAATATTTGTTTGTCCTATGGCAGTTTGAGTGAGAAACAAATTAATTAGGCATATAAGTAGTTTATCAGTAATCTAACACCCATAACACAAGCTTTGCTTACTTTGGGGCTAGATGGTGCTGTGTGAATTTGTCCAAGCTCACTATTATCAGTTTTATAATTACGGTAGGAGCGGGTTACTAGAGTTACTATAATCCAAATTTGAACAGGAAACAGATTCGACTCAAACTTACAACAAAACGAAAATTATTATATATTAACTACCTACGTCCGTGACGTCCGAATGGGAAACGTCCAGTGGGACCTTCTGAATAGGTACTGTGCTGAAGTGCTGAAGGATCTGTTCGAGCTTCAGATGCCGAGATGGAAGGAAACCGATCGGTTAGTGTGGAAGTTCCAATTCGGTGAGATTAGTGTTGTCTCAAGTGAGAGTTAACAGGCTCATAAGCCCTCCAGATTAGAACTTATCCGAGGTAGTAAGCTACTTATAGCAATAACATTGCCAAACTGACAATAGCAACTATGGCAATAAAGAGAGATCGCATACAAAGCGTGGTGGTGGCGAGACGCGACGCGGGCGGCGCCGCGGACTGCGCTCGATAGCGTCGCGCCGAATCGATCGCACCTGCGGTAACTTCCCTGCCGCGATAGCACGTCAATTGCACGTTTCACATTTCCGCTCTGACAGAATTTGGTAGAGGTCTGCACTTAGGTATAGCGCCTTTGTCATTAATTTGTTGACTGTCTGTCACATTTAGTTTATTTTCAGCCGCGAGCAAAGTTATCTCCTATCTCCGAAGTCTTTCCTTTGCTCTATGATATGGAATTCTTCAATGGATATGTCAACAAGTATAAGCATCCGTTACTCTTAGGTTGCAGATGTCCACTGGCCGCTTTCCATCAGGTAGACCGTCTGGCACAGTGCCATCTTAGCCCTAGACAATAAAAAAAATCCTTCTATTACATGAAATGAACATTGATCCAGAATGATGGGGACATTGACCGTGACGTGAGAAATAGAATAAATGCGCGATGGATAGGATGGAGTGGTGGCAGTTTTCGGCGACCATATGCAATCAGCGGATGCCCTTTAAACTTAAAGGAAAAATCTAGAAGACCAGAAAGAAGAAGAGATCATTAGACCCAATTCGGACGATTTCGTCATTTTCTTAAACTTATCCTTTTTCAAACTTGACACTTTCCTGACTTTACCGCAACAAATTAATAAAATTGTCTGCCAGTCGAGCACACTTTGAGAAATCCAGGCCTAAATGAATACTACCATGAACATTATTTACAACTATGCACAGTAAATATTCAACTTAAACAGAATGAAACTCATATCAAGAAATAAAATGGACCACTAGTTACTAAAGAATATGATTGCAACATTTTTGCGAAACGTAACAAGTGACGCGCTACGTCTGTCTGTCTGCACTTTATTGCATTACCAATCCTTTAAACGCTTCAATCCCGGGAATTTCTCATCTCATAAATTAGTTTCTATTCCACCTTCTCTGTTGTGGTGCGGACTAATCAAAGTCAATTTTTTTAATTAACATCAGCAAATATATAAACAAATAAAATAAAGTTCGTTTATTTTCGGGTATAGGTCCCATAGTTTGTAAATACATACATTCTTACTTAGTTAATTAGTTAGTTATTACATTCAAATTCATTATTATAATATCATTACAATATCTTATTTGTCATTACATCACGTCATATTTATATTAGTAATGGGTGCGTAATTAGGTATATTTTATAATTAATACCTAGTTAATATTATCCATATACTGCGCCAATGTGATAGAGAATTCAAACAAAGTATGGTTTCTATTCTAGGGTTATATAGTTGATGATACTTACACACCCATAGCATGTAAAATAGATACTAGTTTCACAAATGCCACGGTTCATATTTCACTGAAATGTCAACATCTTCACGACAGTCACAGTACTCGCGTTTAATTTTCTTTGTAAACTTGTGCGCTTCTTTAAGAACTCTGCAACTTTCACCTTCCCCTTAAAGGGATCCATTTTAAAATTAAAATAAAATCTCTAAGGTTCATCCCCAATCTTCTACAATCGTTCCATGAAACGGCCAAGTCATACTTTTTAGAGTTTGTTTCTAGGGTTTCTAGATACTTCGCCTATCTTAGAAACCGACAAAGTATTCGAGACTCCCCAGGTATTGTGGTCGGCGGGCGGTGATCATTTTCCATCAGGTGACCAACATGATCGCTGCCTTCTTTTTTTGTAAAGTTATGTAGGGTTGGGACTTGGCTCTTCATGAGATCTGATTTCTTTTTAATTTAAATCTTTTCTTGTCTTATTAATCTATTTTACACGAAACAAAGCCACTGTGCTGTGCTCACTGAAGTAATCGACCAAGGCTCACAATATTAAAATTATTAAGTATGTAGCTTGTTAGGATATAGATCTGATAAATTCTCACTTATGAATGTGGTATGTATGTAATACTGTGCATGAAATGGATTTGGTAGACTTCTGAACTCCTTCTTATCAAGTCGATGGACTAACCTCTGACTTACACTTTTATTTGCCCAGTATTCGGCGATGCATACAGCGGCCTCGAACAAGTCCTCCATTGTGCAAGTTTTAGGACATGCCGAGCATGAAACGAGGTGGTCCATGTTTTGCGGAAATACGCCACAGTCGCACTGAGAACTGTTATTTGTATATCCCCAGTCCCCACCTAAAGAGAGGCTTTACATTGGCACACCTGAGTTCGCAGCCTATTTAGCGCCTTTCAGTAGGAGGGAAAATTTATTGATCCACAAGTTTTTCAACTAATGCGAATATTATAACCATAAGTTACAGATATATCATTTAATTTATTTTAACTGGCATTCGTCCGCGGCTTCGCACGTACGAAATTCGATTGCACCGTGGCCCAGTGGGACTATATTCAATTTCATGATCTATTATAGCCTGTACGTACCAATTGAGGGCTCTATAATAAATTTTATAAATCTAATATTATGTTAAAAAAGGGACATCTTTGTTATATTGAAACTAAAATCTTGCCTGATCTTGCCGTGTTATGAAGTACATATTCACGTTAATAAGGTAGATGGTAGAATGAGAATATCGTTTGTCTCCACTGGTGTAGGTGCATGTAACCAAGTATACTTATACGATACGGGAGGGCTACTCGTCAATTATAGGTACTCTTCGTCAGTTCTCACTTACGCCCGTTCGTTATTTGACTTTTGTATGTTTAAAACGAATGATTTTAAAACGTCCAGATTGGCGTGGCAGGCCATATATCCAATCTAATAAAATACAGAGAATAGCTGAAGAAATAAACTAAAAGTGCCACCGAATAGATTTTTCAAATATTGTTTTTGTAATGCAAAAAAAATATTTTATACAAATATGTAGATCTAAAGTAATCTATAAGTCTCACCGAATAGATTTTTCACGTGATAACGTCTTATAAATCGATGGAGCCGGCTGCAAGCACGAAAAAACATGACTCATGCGTCGTTACCGTTGTTACCTCGCTGCAAGCGAGAGCGCGGAACGAGCGACAAAGAGGCATAATCGGCCTCCGCGTTCGGCAGCGTTCGGCAGCGTTCGACGTCTGTCTCTCTCCTACTTGAGTGAGCGATGCGTCCGCGTGGACAGCTGCTATACAATAATACATTTACATGTTTTCGTCAAGTATGAAGTTATGACGTTATCACGTTCAACTATCGTCAGTAAACCGACTTTACAGACAACCGATTATTTTTATTTATTGGATAGTTTTTTAATAATAAGCAAAAATCTATCAACATTAGTACTTTTCCGCACTTTTTGTATAGCACCGCGTTCCAAAAACGCGTGATATGAAAATTCCCCTTAGTCTATGAGCAACGCGTTCCAGCAAAGCTATTGGCTATCTCAGTGGACAACTAAATTTGACATAGAAAAATCTTACACTACTCTAATTTGGTAGACGCTATAGCCAGTGACCAACGTAGATGACGTAGTGTAGGATTGTCTAATGTCAAATTCAATTGCCAACTGAGTTAGCCAATAAACTCGCAGTTTGGTCTATCGGTGCAAAAAAATAAAACAAATGCTTTGAACGGCCTTAACAGTTTTTTACTTTTAGAGATTACGTAGACATAGGCCTATCCTACCCTACCCCTACCCTACCACTAGATAGTCCCTACCCTACCCCTACTACCGCAGCCCACGCAGAATAGGCCCAGCCCCGGACGGAACGACCAAAAGACACCGTGTGTGTGAAGGGAAAGTTATCACCGCTTAGAAAAGTGGCTCCTCCTCCAAAGAAACTGCAAGAAACACACAGAACCTACGTTAATTATTTTTTAAATATGTTTCATATGTTATATATTCGGCTCAAGCCGCCAAAATTCGATTAAACCGAATGTGAAACGAACTTCGGCCTAGTAATTACCTACTCTTACTCTTTACGATTTTATTGGCAAATAACTAGAAAATATAACATTCAGTACAAATGGAATGAACTTTAAGTAAATCGCGTTTGTTTTATATTGCTGTAACAAAGTTTGGGACTTACTCAGCACTATCTGCGCTAAAGCGACGCTTGGGACTCTAATAATGTGTCTTAACAGCGACAATGAGTGCTAACCATAGTTATTGTTTCAAACAGAGGTACGGAGAACAGTTAGAACATTTTAGTCTAGCAGCTAGATTGCTGCTCTAGTATACGAAGCAGAAATTGCATCTGCTCCCGGCGTATTGCGTAGTTAAAACACCGGCTGTAATAAGTGTACTCCCCATATTGTACATATATATCGAAACTTATGGCCCAAACATCTGAATGTAAAACTGAGAACTGTGCCAGAGCGCAATAGTAAATTGTGGTTTAGTATTAATACAGATTACTTAGCATGTGTTTGAGCGTCGGTGGCTTAGTGGTTTTCTGGCACCTGTGCCGCCATGGAACAATGACTCTTTTCTGAGTTATGTGCTCGGTAAGGAAAAAGATCATCGTGATGAAACCTGCGCATTCAGGAGAGTGATTCAATCTGGTCAGTGTCAGGATCCAAGCTATTTACAGGGTCACGGAGGTCAGATGGCAGTCGCTCCACTGTAATATTAACTGATCTGTCATATCCGTGATCATGGTCAAGGCGGACCCCGAACACTCCCGCGATTATGCCCGCGAGGGCATAACCGGGACATTAACGCCAATATGTTTTTTTTTTACTGAGCCTATGTTACAAAATGTCTTGTGTATAATAAATTAAATTTATTTCTCCTAGAGACTTTACTGGAATCATGGACACGTTCCTTATTAAAGACTAGCAACACGTCCCGGCTTCGCACGGATAGAAGGTAACCCTACCAAAATAAACACCTAAACCTTCCTGTCTATTGGTAAAAATCGCATGAAAATCCGTTCAGTAGTTTTTGAATTTATCGGGACCAGACAGACAGACGCGGCGTGGGAATTTGTTTTATAATATGTAGTGATAGTAAAAAGTAGAACTCACTAAATCCCCTGTTACCTCTCTGCACCCTGTGACGTAATAGCTAGACTAGGACACTAATGACTGGTCGTAATGACGACAGTGGACACGAGCCTTTATTGCACAGAGACGGACTGGGAGACTTTCAACTATGACCGCCTCCCCTTTATGGTATTAAGCCTCTTAGAATAGGGCAGGGTCCTCCCATTTTTATGCTATTACCTCTCTTAGAAGAGGCCAGTCTAATTATTTACGTCATTTTGTTGGGATCGGTTCATGATCAGTGAAGTTTTCGTTTCGTTATCTTATCGCGGACATTTTCAAGAAACGAAAATTCATTAAGTACTTCATTTTGGTAGTGTTTCGTCGGAATAAGATCTAATTGTTACTTTCGACTGGTAAAATAAATTTTCAGCAAGCTTTTAGAATATAACTGCGATAAAACTTTTTTTCTAATAATATAAATTTTCCGATAAGTCAGATTTCATTTCTACATTATTTAGTATTTTTGTTCCATAGCGTTTGTCCGCGGGTACATTTAATACAAAAGTAGAGTGTAGGTATCAATTGCAACGAAATTTAAATAAATTGACTTGTTTAAATACTTTAGTCGCCCTGTACGACACTCACGAGTGTAAGAGGGTGGTGCTATTCTACCCGGACCCCGGGCCCTCGTGCGTGAGAGCATAACCGGGACATTAACTTAGATTTCTTTAGGTAATATTTCAAATGAGTAAATGTATTTAGATTTCTACTACCTAATTACTTACTTACCTAATTATTAATCGTCTTTTTTCATTTTAAACGTATTTTACATATTTTAGAATACAACAGACCCCCCTCCTGGATCGGGGCATGTATTACTTTGCATCCTGAGTGTATATCCGTCGGTCTTATGTGCCCTCGGGAGGACATGTGGGTAGTTGGCTGTGATGCTTTGTCGCAATAATGTAACATAGACGAATAGTCTTATACGTAGTGCAACTATGATACTTTATACCATGTATATTTAGCGTGCATATTATGTTATATGCGTTATAGGTAGGTACGTACAACGCATATAACATAAAATACACATACGTCCAACAGGTGTTAAGGTAAGAGCGTCCTCCAGCGTGCAATGATACTTGTGGTCGGTCGGAGTAGTTTGGCGAAATTATTCTTAAAACAAATTATATGATCAGGCGCGCCTTTGTTCGCGTACACCTATTTTACCCCTACCCACCCTTTCTATTTCTTGTTTATAAACCTTCCTCTTGAATCACTCTATCTATTGTTGAAAACCGAATTAAAATCCGTTGCATAGTTTAAAAGATCTAAGCGTACATAGATACATACATATATACAGATAAGTAAGGACAGACGATGTATAGATTTCCGCTCGGGGTCATAATAATCAAAATATGTATAAAATATCAAATCGGTTTTTGTATGATCTTTTGTATTTAAATCTTAGTGATGTCATTAGAAACAATTTCATATAAAAAAAACCAAATATGTAAATAAAAATTAGCTATTGTGTTCATCAAGTTCTTTGGTTCATACACATAAAAATGTCAACGTCAAATGACCGTGGCAAAGTGTACAATGAATAAACAACATAAAGTTAACCAAACAGGGAGCAATGTGTCATGGGAAATTCCTATTGCTCACGACCTTGCATGTGACTTGTCTATTTTCATCATGCAGGCACTTATAATAGGTTTGAAGCACTTTTAACAAATAAAAATGTTTATCTACACTCATAGCGTAATGTTCCAATTACATATTCGAAAACAGTTGTTTAAGGATACACTTTTTTCACGCCAGTCTATAAAATTTTAAAAAATTTCTTTTCGGTACAGCATTTCCCATACTATTTTCATTACAGCTGCATCGAAAAATAACTTTTTAATCATTATGCAACACTTTTCTTTTTTTAATTTTTGTCGGGCGCCGGGACACGGCTAAATGTATACTAAATACCTAAAAGTCTTCAACAAATTTAAAATTAAAATTTTCCTGTTATATTTGTGATCAGTTCATAGCCTGTAGTTGTGATTGTGTACATTTGGAATTATTTTCCCGCTAACAGAATTTTTTTTCTAATTATTGTAATTTGTGTTTGTGAATGTTTTTTCTTGTTTGAAGCAAATAAATAGATAAATGTAAAAGTAGTGAAAATGAATTTCCCGCCGCTTGATATCCTCGACGCGTAGATACAACAGAACTGACTCGCAGTTACTTCCAGCAAAATTTAAAAAATTATAGGTACGAAATTTGAACATGAAAATATGAGTGTAGATAAAGTAGTGTATGCAACTGCATATAATTAGGTATTAAAACACTCGTGTCAACTCATGTTTTAATACCCCCTTTTATATGACAGTTGCATAAACTACTATTTTATTTCATACAAAAGCTATGAAAAAATTTGTATTTTTAAATGTAATTTGTAATTTCCGATAGGAAAATATCGGAAAACGGCCAACAAATCGGTCCATCCGTTCGGGAGCTAAGATGCTACAGACAGATACACCCATACAGATACATACATTATCTACGTTTAAATAGAAAAGTAGTAAGTAATAAAACAATTAACAAAAGTAGACCACAGAAACCGAAATTCCTTGGATAATAATTTAATTACTCTATTTTAAGCGTCGATAGTGGGGTCCGTTTCGTAAGTCAGAGGTCCCAGGTTCGAATCGTACTGCCGCCATGTACCAATAAATGTCCTGAGTCATGTAAATTAGTTGATTACGAACCGATGATCTCGGGAAAACAACGTGATGAAACCTGCACATTCAGGCGACTGAATGTGCAGGTTTCATGATCCATGATCCGATCTGGTCAGGTTCCCCTGGTAGCAAGGTCACGGAGGTCAAATGGCAGTCGTTCCACTGCAATTATCTGATCTGCCAAATCCTGGTTTGTGATTAAGGCTGACCATGGGCTCTCGCGCGCGAGAGCACAAGCGGGATACTATTATTAGTATACTAATTTAGTAGTCTTGATTTGAGGGTAACCAGCTATAATAAGACCACGCTAAGTCCGAATTACTTATTAAAAAAAAAACTCTGTATGGCAACTTATGACAAGTTTTTTAAAAGTAATTTTAAATTTTAAAATTCATAAAAGTCATAACAAACAATTTGATTTCTGTAGGATTGTTTATTTTAGTGTGTTATGAAAAATATTATTAAATAATGGGCAAAACAATTAAAAAGGAAGTGAGAGTGATAATTTTCAGCATGATTAATAATTTAGTCAAACTAAAAGTACAAGTTCAAGCCAAATATCTGAATGTTTACAAGAAGGACTGACAAGGACTGACAAGGACATATCCACATTTTATAATATTTACTTGTGTCAGTCGATTCGGCCTTAGCGTGGTCCTATTATAGCTTCTCTATTGATCAGAAAACGGGCAGCAGTGTTTTCTGTTGTCTACTGGAGATATGGTCTATTTTAAACACAGTGATGTCCAATCCGCCTGGCAAGAAGTATAGTAAGGCAAAACCGTCCACTGACGTGGAGTAGGCTTAAGTCAAACAGTGGGCCGTTATTGGCTGTTGATAAATATGATGACGATGAATTAATATCATGTATTTGCCAAGATTTTGGTAGTATTACTATTAAGAGTCTATTGTTGGACGTACCAATTAGGTACTTCCACAGAGACGAATTGAGACATTAACGAGGCCCTTTTTAACCTCCGACGAAAAAAGGGGTGTTATTAATTGACGTGTATATCTGTGGCTTCGTTTATCTGTCGCTAGCATCGTAGCTCCCGAACGGAAGGACCGATTTGGATGCGGTTGCCTCTATTTGAAAGAGATGGTTCTTTGCTTTGTTTGATTAAAATCGGTTCTGTAGTTTAGATAATATTTGAGTTTAAGTAAACTTGGTCGGGGTTATCCCACTTTTTTGTCGGTTAGGGTAGTTATTTATTTGTTTATTGATAGATTTACAGCAACGAACAATTGAAAAAATAAGAAAATTTGTTGTATATGTTCAAGAAAAAATTAGTGAAGCCCATCTGGAACAGAATGCAAATCGAAATCGTGTGTACGAATGCATCGAATAAAATGTTAATTTTAAAGTTTTTAGGAATACATCATAACAATTTTGATAGACTGAATCATGATGTTATTTTGTGCAAACTCGAGGAAGTCGGTGTGCACGGTGACCTCCTTCGGTGGTTCGAGTCATATCTTCGGAATAGGAGTCAGTCTGTCAGGGTTGGGTGCTATCAATCACGTTTCGCGCCCATCCCTTCAGGGGTTCCCCAGGGGTCCCATTTGGGGCCTCTATTGTTTAATATCTGCCTGTACGATTATGCTTCCTGTTTTCACAATGCATTTTACTTATCATATGCGGACGACACGAAGATTTATATGCCCATAAAATGCTCAACCGATTATCTAAAATTGCAGAAGGATCTCGATAGAGTATCGGCATATTGTGCACGGAACAGCCTAGATCTCAATGTAAAGAAGTGCGCAACCATCACTTTTACAAGGAAGAGAAACCCAATATGCGCAACGTATAGGCTTAACGACGCAACAATCGTACGCACTGATCAAGTTAGGGACCTGGGAGTCATCTTAGATTCCAAACTGACATTCTGTGCTCACTACGAATTTATCGTTGCGAAAGCGATCAAGATGCTAGGATTCGTTTTCAGAACGGTAAAGCCCCTGAGGTCAACTGCAGCTTTTAAAGCCTTATATTATGCCTATGTACGTAGTGTTTTAGAGTACGCGTCCCCTTCATGGTCCCCGGTCTACGCTGTCCATCGCGCTAGACTGGAATCGGTGCAAAAACTTTTTTTTTAAAAACTAAATTATTTTTCCGGCACGGTACCTGCTGGTTATGCGACTGGTCTGCATACCCACAAAATAATGTCATTGGAGGACAGACGCTTTATAGCCGATATGAAGCTTCTGTATGACATCATACATAGCGGAGTAGATACTCCGCAGTTATTATCCCGAGTGTTACTATGCGCGGGAGACCCGCGCGCGCGCCGCGGTGGCCGCTGGCCTCGGCTACTTGACCACCGCCGCGCGCGCAGCGGCTACGCCCTGGGCTCTCCGCTCAATAGGGCTATTGACGGGTATGAGAAGTGCCTCTCCGACAGTGCTGACGTTTTCCATCTTAGCCGAGCACAATTTACAAAAAGGGTTATCCAGTACCTCCAGTCGCGTGAAGGATAACACGCTCATACATTAACAAACACACGAACACACACACAAACACACGCACACACACAAACACACGCACACACACACATACACACACACACACATACAGAGATAGAATCTTATATTATATATTAGAGAGAGTAGTTTATATTTTAATTTTGATAGCAGTTTTTTTTTTTTTTCTATTTGTATTTTATATGGTGTTTACAGGCTATATTAATTACCAAAATTATAAATTGCAGTTTTGTAATTGGCATTACAACTTAATAATGTAACATTTTTGAATTATATTTTATATGCTGTAAAACTGTGAAATAAATAAATAAATAAATAAATAAATAAACACATACACCTAAATACACGAATACTTGTATAAAATAAACAATATTCATGTGGAACTCCAATACGCCTTGGAGTGCTGTATATTTACATTTGCGAATGAAATCGCTTGGTTCCCATTCCGACAGAGACGTAGTAAGGCGGTTGAGTTATTTGTAATGAACCAGTGTTTCTTTTTTTAAATTTGTTGTTGTTTTACAGTGTTATATCTACTGAGCGGTATATAGCGGGATATGGTATGGAGTGTTAAACTGTAGTATAATTTGTTGTGGTGTCTTCTTGTGATACTCTAAAAACAAAGTAGTAGTCGCTTCGAGTTCAGTTTTCGACCTCGATTTTGTACAAAACTCGAGTTAAGTTTACGACTCGAGTTCTTTTTTAAACTCGAATCCGTGCTCCAATGACTCGCGCTCGACTCTGCTCGGTGAGTCTTTAAGTCACTGAGCCCTGCAAAATTGAGTCAAGTTTGTAATTTTAGAACCCCCGGCTTAAGTTTTTTGCAAGACTCTATACTGATTCCGTCTCTGTGCGTCGTGGAAATCCAGCCGAAGCAATTTTTAGCAAAACACCCATGAGGGCTGTTTGCGCCAATCGAACATATTACCAGGAACCAATATTTGGTTACTGGAGGCCGGGACATCTCTTTTAGAGATTTTAGTTCTTTACCCAATGCTTCGCTTTTTAAACATACATTTACCTTTTACCCTCGTGACTGACGACCCTAGCACAAAATGGGATAAAATAACCTACTTTTTGGTTGAAGTAATTCGAAGTTCTTGAGATGCAAGTTTGACATACTTACGTCTTTATCTAACAGGTGTAGGCAGAGACTGTGTATCGTCACTTTGCTCTGTCCTAACACAACTCCCTAGCTTCGCATATATCCACATACATACATACAGACATACATAAAGCTTACGCCTCTATCCCACAGGTGGGGTAGGCAGAGACTATGGACCGTCACTTTGCTCTGTCCTTACACAACTCCCTAGCCTCGCATACATCCACAATTCTTTCCATTTACCTCCTGTTATTCTTGCTACTTCAGAACCCAACCTTTTTTGAGAACATTGCTGATCTGATCAGTCATGTTTTTCTGGGTCGTCTTAAGGGCTGGTGTTCCAAATTCGCGCCATATACCTTTTATGGATTTGCATAGCCTGTATAAAAGATATCATCCATGCTATCATTTGCATATCAACAAAGTAATATAACCAGTCGGGAAACCCATTGGCCGGTAGCTTCGTCAGAAGTCCCCAATTCCAGACCCGATCTAAAGCCTTTGCGATGTTAAGGCTGGCTAACGCTTCCTCATTGTAGCTTCCCATCAGTCAGTCAGGTATACTGGGTCACCAGCACAACGACCTTGGCAAATCAGCTGGTTTCCTTTTAGTTTAGCTAATTGACTAGCTAGGTATATATTACAGTGGCTAGAAAATCGAGCAATGTGGTCTCTACCCAACCCGGTAAAGATGCGTGTTATCAAACATTCTATTCGTTTATCTATATACATAGTACAAAACAAAGTCCCTTCCCGCCGTCTATCCCTTTGTATGTATTTGCCCATTTTTTTACTAATAGGACGGCCTCTCAGGAACTTCACTCGAATAAAGGGCTAGAAATGGGTGATAAATAACGTCACTGGTATCGGCGGCGTATTGGTATATTTTTACGCCACATTCATTATTGTCCTAACATACCGCTTATTGGGAAACTACTGATGAAAAAATATCTACTGATTTCCCTCATGGTCCTTGTTATCGTGTCTCCTTTATGCTATGACGTGATTGTGTAACATGGTTCCTTCGTGAAGTCACAGTGATATTACCGTGACGTTATTTATCACCCCATCTCTAGCACTTTATTCGAGTGAAGTTCTTGAGAGGCGGCCCTAATAGCAAAAAATCAGGTTATAATATATGTACACTTAGATCTTTTAAACTACGCAACGGATTTTGATAGGGTTTTCTACAATAGATAGAGTGGTTCAAGAGGAACGTCTATAGGGTAGGACTACACGCGAACGACGTCGCGGCGGGCCAGCTAGCTAAGTTATAAAATGAGACGTTATGTTATGTTTGCAAGTACTTATGTTAAGTTTGTAATCTAAATTGATGATTGTATTGTTTCGAGTCGATGAACAATCGGGTCGTGAACCTTATTTTCGAGGACACCATTAATTTTAGGGATACATTCTTCTTGCCCTTTCAACGAACGTTCGATGGCGGACATAAAATATCGTTGAACCAATGTTATGATTACGTGTCGTTACAATAAAAGCTTCGCTACAAAATAAATAAATATGAGCGAGCAATACGTTGAGGGAATGTACAAAGAGCGATAGTTTCTTGCGTCGTCGAGACAGATTGCCTCTGACGCCATAGTAAGTTTTACTGTCAATAAAACTGAAGTGGTAGGATACGATCATAGGGGGAACGATTTGTGTTGAGAATAGCTTAGCTAATAGTATTTGGTCGTTGAGGCATTGCTGGCACTAATCTGTCTAAACTGTCACAATGTCACAGCTCAAATCATTTCTGCGATTTACGAGTGTTTCATTGTGAAAGTAAATCAGTGGTCACGCGGATAAAATCCATTTTATTCCGAGGTATTTGTATTGGTTTGTCTTTTTACCCGACTGCCAAGAAAGGGTTATGTTTTTAAATTTGGTCTATGACATGGGATCGTTCAAGAGGTATATTAGAGGTCTCCTTAGAGGCGGGCAACGCATTGGTAGCACCCCTGGTGATGCTGATGTCCATAGGCGGCGGTGACCACTTTCCATCAGGTGGCCCGCATGCCTGTTTGTCTGCCGGATAACATAAAAAAAAAAATTAGGCCATGTACAGCGAACATGATGAGGATTGCACGAATGAGCTATGAGAGGAAACAGGTATTTGGTATAGAGTCGGGGTTTGTTAGGGTAAAGGCTACTGGGACTATTCAAAATATAAAGTAAATAAGTTGTAGCGAAACCATTGAGTCACAGTATTTAGACCTTGTTGTGATAAGTTTCCTGCCAAGAATCAACGCAAGATAGATGATCGTTACAACCACGATGCAATATCTTCAACTTCCAAGATCGAGTATGCGATAAACTGGAATAGAGTTAGGGCAGTTTTTTTATGCGCCACGACATGGCTCCATTCCCTTCATGTGGCCCGGGGCAGGTAATAAAGGAGGTTTTAGTGTATCGCATAGTGTACACTAAAGTTTACCTGTTGTATTCCAAGGGCTGGGCAAGACAGGTTTTTTGTTTACGTGTGAATACACGTCTACACGTGGGATATAGTCCTGACAAACGTTTGCGGTTTGATTTAAATTTATATGATACAGCCAAAGATGTGCCGTTCTGTATTACGTATGGTAAAATTTATATGATACAGCCAAAGATGTGCCGTTCTGTATTACGTATGGTAAAATTCGTCGTTAACGTTTTATGTAAATACTTGGCCGTATATTAATTTACAACTTGTAATTAAGTATAATTTGTGCTCTGTCTTTATGTAGTAGGTAACCCTATATTGTTCTGAAACTATAAATAGATGTTAATTAATGGTATTTTCATTAACACGAAGGAAAATATTGTTTACTTCATTTTGTGAAGAAACCTAGCCATTCATTCTAAGAAATATTGTGTACGTTTGTAGATTATCTTAGTTCATGTTCATGTCTACAATACGTGATAAGGAATTTTATAAAACGGCGACCGAGTAACTCACTCACGTCCAGTGCCTTAAGGCTGAAACCCTGGAAGACCTTCGCAAAATACTCGTTGACCTCTGTAGTGCCTCCGCAGTGTTTTAAGACGAAGGTTAATCAATGGTGTTACTAGTGATGATCTACGGAACGGAGACGTCTCCGTGTGGTCGTTCACTGTGAGCCTTATGTCCTGTCCAGTCTATGACCTGGTCCAGGTTGACAATCTGAGTGGCTCAGTGGTCAACATGCCGGTCTGTCCCGGGTTCGATTCCCGGCCGGGCAGAAATTGAAATGATCAATTTTAATTTCTGTTACGGGTCTGGGTGTTTTATGTATAATACTCGTAAGTATGTATTTAAAAAAGTATTTAAGTAATATATCGGTAAAGTAGCACCCATAGCACAAGGTTTGCTTAGTTTGGGGCTAGATGGCACTGTGTGAATTTGTCCACGATTGTTTAGTTATTTTATTTATTTATGCTCGGAATCTCGTTGCTCGATCACTGACATATCCCGAAGGATTGCCAGGCGTTTCAGTAGGTAGGGCAAACAGCTCGCAGGACAGTTGGCCGATGGAGCAGTAAAGGTCCCGAGTGATGACCACGTACAGGAAGACGGAGCGTATTTAGGCCTCGCCAATGGTGCCAACACAACCTGATAAAGGTCACAGGTACCGGCTTTGCATGGCATGGTGTGCATGCATGGTATTTCTGGGGGAAGCCTACGCCCAGCGAATGGGCGTCGTCTTTGGATGATGATGATGATGAATGTCTTAGAGGAAACCTACCAGAATATTCGTAGGCCAGAATATGGGCGACAGTGTTTCCCGTTTTGTGTTTTAAACATTACGATGGTCGACCCGTTTATGACATTACCCTCCATGAATGTGAAGGAAGCTCAAGTCCAGAAGTCGACTCTTACGGGCTGATAATGTGATTCACGGAGAATATAGAAAAACTGCCCCATAATGGAATAATCTTAAATCTAGCACTGCAAGAATCTATTCTTGAAAGTATTTTTCAGAACACCTTACTAATATTGATACGTAGGTACAAAGTATCGGCAAACCTAGAAGCAATATCTACACTGCACTGCCCTGAACACGCTGTTTTGTAATTCAACCGTTTGCAGCTTCGTAGCAAGCGTGCACATAACCGTAGATCGCCAGTAGAATCTCGTAGCGGAGCTACAGCGTTCTTGGCTACGACGTGTTAGCGTTCTACGACGGTAAATAAATATAGTTTCTACTATGTTAAGGGCAGATTTTTCAATCCTCAGATAAAACGTATCAGTCTGATAAGTTGTGCGACTAAAATAAAATTGTATAACTACTTCATAATTGTAAAGGATTATAGTTTGTTTTAGTTTGGCAGTGTATTACTTTATCTGGCAAATAAACTTTATCTGGGGATTGAAAAATCGGCCCTAAGAGTATTGCGCACAGAATATTAAGACTATGTGTGGGTATAGAATTTAATAGGTTCAACAGCTATAAGTATTTTTTTAGTTAATTTACAAGCACAAAAATGTTTTTTAGAATTGGCGTTTAGTGGTAACAATAAGTAAGTAATATTTTCTCGCGTGTAAAAGAATTAAAATTATCATCGAGGACAGCTGTCACGGAATTAGCTATATTTTTCGAACTATAAGATCCCGAGGATGCTTTAGGAGCTCTAACCTAACCTAACCTGCAATTTGCACGGTATTTTACTTCGGTAACTACTTAGCTTGGTTATACATATTCTCATACTTATCTAAGGATCCCCTTGCTTTATCAGCACGAAAGTTCGAATCCCACTTGTACCTACACTAATGGGTTTTATTCTGTTACTAACTTATGGGTTTTGTTTGTATTATTGTAGGTACGAGTGCTGTCAAGTCAATCAGCTGATTTGATGATGCTGTCGGAAGATGACATGATTATGAGAAGGAAGATTCGGACAAGTGCCAAAAATAAATATCGATCATCGAGTCGCATCACTAGAAAATTGCCACGTCGACCTGTCGCGGACAGTGTATCTATGTATGTACTGAAAGCCGGATGTCTTAGGCACGTAATCGTTGCAGGTAACGTTGGGTCTGAATTATTAAAATTCAATTTAGCAACACCACACCGGTCGGACATTGATTTAGGGGCGCGTCGGGCAAAACCACCTGTTGCTATGCAGACCGTGGCCATTATAACGTATTGTTTGAAAATTTTGTACACTGAAATTGGAGGACAGTAATAACCTAACGAGGTGTGGAACGAGCTTCCTGCGCAGGTGTTTATGGCACTTACACTTTCAAGAAAAGAGCCTATAATTTGTCTAGACTGACTTGTCTTATTTGGTTATGGAAATTACGTTTTTAAATGGCTAATTTGCAGCAGTATTAGTTAAAATTCACATTCTATGTGTTTTTTATATAATTCAAAACATGTGTACACAGTGTACGTAGGTTAATTGATATAGAAAGTCGTGATTTTGACCAAATAAGACAAGTCGGTCTGGACAGATCATACCTAGTACCTACTCTCTAGATAAGTATTGTTACGTGCTAAGGTTCGTTGGAGTGAAACACTTGCGACCGGTTCCGAAGGTTCATTATCTTAAAAGGTTTCCACGTCAAGCTGATCTTCAATGCTGACAATCGCAGGTCTCTCGTAGTCCATAGGTATCGTAAGTCGTAGGATGTCGCAGATACCCGCAGGCTATCGCTCGGTATTAGCTCCGATGTTACCTCTCCGGTAGTCAAAACTGAACTGTCTCGCGCCACGCCGAATCCTATTTATATACCCCGGCCCCGATACTGGAATGTTCTAGTGATCTAGTTCGAATGTTGTTCGGGAACGAGTCGAGAATAGCCGCGGCACACATCCAGGTTTATTTTGGGCGGCTGTGCGTCAAGTAAACTTTAGACCTTATGTCCCAGTCCATAAGGTTTATTTTGGCTTATCGCACATTTAGTACTATCGAATACGTGGCCGCGACAGTGCGCAGTGGCGTGACAGACCGCGCATTTCCGAGTCCCTAAGTGTAGCTGTGTAGCGGGTGTATACAGTCTATAGGCGGAGGTTATTATTATTTGTCAAATAGTCTCCCTGTAATGTAAATAGTACGTACAGCCAGTACCTATACATTGAAATTAAGCTTGACGACCAAAGTGGTTTAATTGTTCAACATGCCACGCAGAGGTCCCGGGTTCGATTTCCGGTCGGGCAGAAATTGAAATGCCGAATTTTAATTTCCATTACGGGTCTGGGTGTTGTATGTATATATTAAAATAAGTATGTATTTAATAATATATATGTAGTTTATCTGTTTTCTGGCACCCACAACACAAGCTTGGCGTACTTTGGGGCTAGATAGCGCTGAGCGAATTATACAAGCATATTTATTTATTTTATTTTAAGCTTTCTCTAAATTAGCGGCGGGTTTATCCATAGTCTCCACACTTACCTGGCGGTTCTCCCACAGACGTTCCCATTCTTTTGCATCAAACTTCAATACTACTTACAGACATTTAATATAAGCTTAGCGACCATAGAGTTACTAAACCCTGGTGTACCAACTTCTTTGTTAGCGAGCAACTCTCAAACTGTCATAACATCATATTTCACATAAAAAGTTGCAGAATCGCAAGCGTGTTGCCATTGTGAGGACTAATAAAATATAACTTGAAATCAACAAACAGTAATTATAAAATACCTATTCGTGGATGCAAAACGTAGGTTCCACATGCTTCGTATCTGTAATAGACTAGTTGTAATGTAATGTTTTTAAAGTAAACAAAAAGTCTTTAGACGCCTTTTACTATAATCAAAGGCTCTATTAGATCATAGGTATTGACTAAATAAAACAGTTCACACAACGCATTCGGTCCCACATCGGCGATGGACCTAAACCGTGCGCAAACTGAGTTCATAATCGAATTCCTGTCGCCGCCCGAGAAAAATAATGGGAACTGTATTAAATTCAACAAGATGATAATCGAGTCGCGCGAAGCCGGGGGAAACAATTATGTCGCAGTCGCGCCGCTTCCCCGACCGCGACAGAACTTTCCTTATTAAGAACAAGGGGTCCCCGCTAAACTGGATGTGGTTGCAACGAAATACTGAAGCAGGCACCGAATTTCATGTATTCGCCTTGTCTACGTGTGTACCGAATTAAAATACTAGCCTTTTTATAAGTAAGAAATTAAATATAGTAAGGAGAGGAGCAGAAAGAAATTAAGGGTCACCTGTACGCCATTTGGTAAGTCTATCCGATAAATAAATAAAAAACTCCAAATTATGAACTTTTCCTTATTAAGAACACGGGGTCTCCGCTATACGCACTGTCTACTTACTATCTGTCCAAACTGACTTGTCTTATTTGGTTACGGAAATTACGTATTTAAATGGATAATTTGCAGCAGTATTCCTTGATATTCACATTCTATGTGTTTATTATTTAATTTAAAACATCTATACATAGTGTACGTGGCGTGTTTGATACGGCAAGTCGCTATTTTGAGTATTGTTTGTTCACTAAATAAAACAAGTCAGTTTGGACAGATCATATGTACCGATGTAATTTGGCCTTTGTTATACCTTTCCAGATTTACAATACTAACAAATAAAATTATCCCGAGGATGCTTTAGGAGCTCTAACCTGCAATTTGCACGGTATTTTACTTCGGAAAAAATCCTTGGAATTACCTTGGTGCTGCATAATGTATTAACATTCTCATAGTTTCTAGAACTAGAACTTTCCTTATTAAAAACACTGGGTCTCTGCTAACCTGGATGTGGTTGCAACGAAATACTGAAGTAGGTACCGAATTTCATTTATTCGCGTTGTCTACTTGTGTACCAAATTAATTTCGCCTTTGTTATACCTTTCCAGATTTAAAATACAGGTCTCTTTATACCTACCTATCGAATCTTAGAAGGAGAGGAGAGGAGCAGAAAAAAAAGAGTCACTTACGTCGTTTGGTAAGTCTATCCGATAAAAATAAAAAAAACCTCAAATTTATGAACTTTTACTTTACCGTTTCATAACAAGGTGTCCAGGCGGAACGTAGAATACCTCCAGGACAGCTTGCCAGCTCTGTTAAGATAATGGAAGGACAATGTCCACTCTCATAACTGGTTTTCTCTGCGGAAGATACGTTCAAACAAAACCAAAACCAACCAACTGGGTTAAGAACATGGAAGGAAGATTTCCACTCACATAATAAATTTTCTCCGCACAAGATGTGTTCCCCCTATTTAACTAGTTATTAACCTGGTTACCTTTGTTCCACAAAGGTAATTCTAACTGCTTTTAACATATCTAGCGTTTGTAAAAGTTCATAAACTGGAGCTTTTTTTTTTTGTGTAGACTTACTAAATGGCGTAAAGGTGGCCCTTCATTTCTTTCTGCCATCCACCACTATTCATCAGTTACATTTTATACAGACTTCGTAGAGTTGTCTAACGATGCTCCGTCAAAGGCGTTGCACCAACACTTTGAATTTAAAGAAACCTTTTTATTTGCTTGTTTGCGTAAAGCTTGACTGTAAAATAAGGTCGGGGAAGTAATAATTACTTTCTGTTGTTGTTAAGTTGTATTTTTTTCGGAAAACATGAGGAACACGAATAGAACATGATGAATAAGTGACCTCGGCTATTTGAATACATATGCAATAATGTGTCTGTTCTATTATAAAAATTACACTTTTATTTAATGACTTTGGAAACTAGCTTGCAATAGTCTGGTCAAGTAGTCAGTGGACTATAGGTAAGAATTAAAAAAGAAGTTGATCGATTTACTTATGTGAAAATGCAAAAGGACATAGGTATATATGATCTGTCCAAACTGACTTGTCTTGAATTTAATTTAATTTTAGAATTATTATAACATTAGAATGTGAATTTCAACTAATACTGCTGCACATAATCCACTTAAATACATAATTTCCATAACCAAATAAGACAAGTCAGTTACGACAGATTATACAAACTTAGCAAAACTTACCTATTTGTATTTATAGCATGTGTGTGCGTGTAAATAAAACAGAAAGACCTACCTTTACATAAGAGGATAAATATTCACAACAACAAATTACACTTCCGCACAACTGAAACCATTAGAGGCAGGCAGTCAGGTAAGAAACATTTATCAGTAAACAAACTCGGCCGCACACACGGCAAGTTCCCGGCGCGTGGCCTATCGATTTTATAACTTGGAGATGTCGCACAGAGTCGGATTACGTCCATAGTGTTGTGGGCCTCATAAGAAAGCTCGCAAGTGAAACTGTGGTCTGTGGTGGATAAATAATGTGGTCCCTGCCTACCTATACTGGGAAAAGGCGTGGCGACATGAACGTACGTACATAGATAGATCAGTTTCTCAGTGAGCGTCCCAAAGAGTGGTTTGCAGTCTCTCCGTAGGATCATGAAATTTTACTGTGGCAAATGATGGCGCAGGAACCCCGTAAACGGCGAACAAATTGGCTTTGGTGACGACATTATACTGGATTTTCCCCAAATTCAAAAATATTTCGACTTTGACTCACTAAAACTTTTTAAAGAGCAATTACGAGTTCAAAACAGCTGAAATTTTGACTGTTAGCTATCAAAGCTCCAACTTATGTTGATGAGGGCTGCCAACTTGATGTTGAGGCCTTTAAGTTTTCAAATAGCCTATGGTGTACCGTAATCTCCACGCTTGGCGAGTTTTGATTGCAGCATTGAAAATATGCAACAGAAAAATTCATCATGGCGTTGATGTCCCGCTAGTGCTCTCGCGCCCGGGATCCGCCTTGACCCTGATCCAGTATTTGGTAGATTAGATCAGACAGTGGAGCAACTACCATCTGACCTCCGTGACCCTGCTAACTCCGGGAACCTGACCAGATAGGATCATGGTGTCGCCTGAATGTGCAGGTTTCTTCACGATGTTTTTTCTCACCGCTAGAGCATCGGTTAGTGTTCAACTAATGTACATAACTCAGAAAACAGTCAATGGTACATGGCCTTAGTGGGATTCAAACCCGGTACCTCTCGCTCGCTCTACGAGTCGGATACCTTTACCACTAGGCCATCCAACATTAAAAGCACAAAAACAGGACACATTTCATGACACAGTTTGGGCGGACTTATTTTGTTGGCATAAGTTCGAGGTGCAGATATCACGGCCCAAGAATCCCTGCAGCAGGCCCTGCCCCTATCGGCGAAGTCTAGCGAATAAATTTGTCGCGATAAACCCCTATAAATCACTTGACGACTGAACAAAATTAAGCGAACTCCACCGTGTAAGTAAGCCGTTACAGGTTTAAAATTTGCATTTAAATAGCCTTTTCGACGTCGCGATTTTTAATAGACGATCTCCAAATTTATTTTCTTTTTGCAGAGAAATATATTATGTCCAAGAGGATCGAGTGATTTTATTAGGCCCGTGATTTATTTTGGAGTACGATGCTCCTTTGTACTCGTCTTGTACATAGGTACCTATAACATCTGAACCTGTCTACATTTTGCACCAACTACAGAACCCTATACTGCACTTGGCTCGACAAGTCTGAGTCGTTTTTTGTCATTGAATGGATTCTTCGTTCATACAGCTTGTCCGTGGTGAGAGATGGAGCAACAGATTTTTTATAGCAACACTACGTCATTGAATGTATGACGTTTTCCCAACTGTTTTTTGACAAGCTATAAATAATTAGATAAAAATAAGTAGTAAAAACTTGTAACTTGTTACTGGCCGTAACGAACCGAAAATACGAGATTACCAAGTTATCTGTTCAGTAGATAAAATCGGAACTACAACGGATTTGAAGTGTGTGTGCTCGCTAGCGACTCCGTTTATGTCATAAATACGACTTCCGTAGATCAAAAAATTCTGTTAAATATTTCCAATACTACAATCTCGACTTCTACTGCTAAACGTAGAGACTATAGAAAACCCTCAACTGATATGAGCTGGAGGTGACCCAAGTCCAGCAGTCGACGGTTATGGGCTGTTGATAAGTGAACGAACGAGCTTAGAGGGTAGAACCCCAGTTCCCGACCATGCCGTGCACGATTTTTTTATATTAGACGAGACCGGCATTTGACTGCCATCTCACCTGTTGGTAAGTGACGATGCGGCCGAAGATGAAGCATGCCCGTCTTGGAAAAGGGTATTCACTCGTTCATTCATTATGAGATCGTGCAACTGCTTCGCACACTCTCCGAAATGTAACCTGTAAAAGACCGACAGACGCGCAACCCTACGCCGATGCTCAAGGCTCTGCAGCTTAGCTTCAATCAACTGCGGGTAACAAATTATTTACTTCTTTGCACGTTTTCCCACCGAATCCAAATTTTATCCGATATTTGGCTGATCCATCCCAGAGGTGGCAGCAGTACTCCATGCAGAATCCGACTTGTGCTTTATATAATTGAAGCAACTGCTTTTGAATTTTGTGCGGTCAAAGCCGTGAAGCCGTGGAAGCCAATGAATTAATATCACAGCAAGTTGTCGGGTCGCTAGTGTGAGATTGCGTCGCCGACACGCTCTGATAATCAAGCCACATCGAGCACACACGTAATCCGATTCGGAATCGAATTAAATCCGCATTGGAGATGTGTTCCGACGCCCGCATATCGAGAGTTCCACATTAATTTGAACTTAACATCGTCGCGTCGATCGAAGCTAGATTAAAATGTTTGTTTATTTGCACATCGCGGCGTTGACGATACGCCTCGGGATGTGAAGGGAGCAGTACATTTTTGATGTTACTTCTAAACATACTTAATTCTGATGAGGCAATGATGATGCTACCCATATCCGTCACCGGGTGTCGTAAAAGGCGATTAATATACTAGGTTGCACGTCCGTGACATCGCAGATAAGCTGTAAGAGTACCTGTTTCGATGGTATGGCCACATCTCCCTCCGTAAGCCCAGCTTTCGTAATGTCTGGCCGTCTGGCAAAGCCACCCCCGCCAGGCACGGGACGGAGAGCGGCCCAACAAGTACTGGCTTGACGTTATTAAGGATAACCTGCGTGCAAACAAACTCACCATCAAGAATGAGGAAGACCGAGCGAAGAGGACAGGGAGAAGTAGGAAGGCGGATACCGATCCCTCGAGCGCTGCGTGAGAGTACAACCGGGATTGACGCGGAATTGATGATGATTGTCAACACTGTGATCTTCAACCTCCATTTTCACCAATCATGATATTGATGAATAACAATGACGATGTCGCGTGTACTGTATACCTACGACTAAAATATGTCATGTTCCTGATCTCAAACAAGTTAGAATCAGGATGAATTGGTCAGCGAAATTTTTTCGGTCCAAATGGCAGTCCTTCTATCCTTAAGCTCTTGGTGTGTCAAAGCTAGCTTTCATCTTACCTACATGCTTCTAGTGGAATTTGACAATCACAGGCACCTTATCACGGAATTTAACAGCATTCGACGCGTGTTCGCTGATCTGTATTCCAACAGTGGCGTACTCAACCAAACAATAGTTCACTGCGTTTAAGCTCCCGTACGTATATTGGTTTCTAGTTTGGAGTGGCCTGAAGTGACATTGGACTGTTTGAGCTGTGGGTATATGTCGGATAATGCTGATGACGTCATGTTTCCTCCTAACTCGTGGCCTACAATATCTAATCTGTGTCGCCATGATGACTAGCTAAATAAAAATAATCCTTCTAGAATTTTGCGCTGTGAATTGTAATACATTACAATCATAATGTATACCTAATATTTAGTATGCCAAGAGGCACATCATGGAGTCGCTATTAAATAAGATATTACCACCTATGATGACTAAATAAATAAATTGATATTATTATTATTATTCGATATTATTTGAATATATCGCAACAATCGCATAAAAAATTAAATGGCAAAATGACAATTCTAGGTTTATCTACCATACACCATCCAAGATGTCTGGCATCCAACTAACGTATGGGCACAGCCTTTTTATCACGCACGAGCAGGATGTGGAATGAGCTCACTCCCGAAGTCTTTTTCGGGCACTACAACATAGAGTACTTCAAAAAGCATGTCTACAGGTACCTCAAAGGCCAGCACCGCATCCGCTCTACTTACGTTGCAAATGTGCTGGAACCACACCACCACGGACGGTCCTGGTGGACGGGGTCCATCAGGTGAACTGTCTGTCCGTGTATCTCCATGGGCAATTGAAATACATATTTTAGGTATTCCCGATAGAAGTGGTAATGACTACGAAGACACCCTGAACAAACCCATTCAGCCTAGGTACATGTAATATTAAAAATTTTCAATTGCAAATACCCACTCTGTCACTCGAATAATAAATATTTATAAGCCTTGGCGGTGCAATTAGACAGATGGACTTCCGAGTATTATGGTAATTCTCGTTCGTTTTATATTGAATGAAAACATAACTACGATTTTAAATTTATTTTTCCCTTTTGTAATCGTCGTGTGATGCTCGGCAGAAAACAATGTTACTTACGGATGTCGTACTAATGTCGTGTCGATGTCCCTCCATGTCCTTTCAGTCGTCACGGGAGCTCATGTCGTACTTACTCATACTGAGTAAGGCCCGGATTATAACAAGCGTCGCCGACGCAAAGAGCGTCAATAACGCAAGTAGCGTCGCCGTCGCTCGGCAACGCTAGGCGCGTCGGCGACGCTGCTTGCGTTATTGACGCAACCTGCGTTATTGACGCGACCTGCGTCGTCGCGCACATTTGAAATTCATACAATTTTGAGTTGACAGCATAACCTTGTTGACGCTTGTTATAATCCGGGCCTATGACATACCTACTCGCATGCTACTGTGCGAGCGTCATAGATACCTATGTATATGGATTGCAGTAGTCAGATTGTACCTCGAGAGGTAATCTGGTGGGCTCTGAGATCAAAGTCTGTGCCCGAAGCGTACATTAGTATAATCCAAGTCGTCGTCAAAGCTATCGTAGGGCATACTAATCCCTTCCCGATTGCAGTAGGTGTTGACCGGGGTTCAGTCCTGAGTCCTTATTTGTTTTGCATTGTGCTCGATGTCCTCTCAGCGGAATTTCTGGACACGCCCGTTAGGCTTATGAAAGCCGTTGACGACATTGCACTAATGAGCAACTACCTAAGTATCAATATAAGAAGACTATTCGACCGCCCATACAAAAGGTACCAAAATTACACACACAAGTACACTTTCAGTACCGGCCAACAAATTATGGTAGCAATTTCGACAGCGTTCCTTATTCTGAACTTTTTTTTATTCGGCAAACCTTTACGAGTTGTTCTTGAAACCTGAAAATCTATCTTTTTCATTTACTGAATTATAATTGAATTATTTATTTTCAAGATTCAATAACAATGCTACTAATGGTGATATAGTGTGGCTGAGGTTACAAAAATGTTCAGTATAAGGCGTTCTATCAAAGTAATTACATTTCACTTCTCGGCTGGTATTTTCTTACATTTTTAAGTATTTATTTAATGGTGTCCTTTAAACTCTATGCTCACCAGAGTGGCAGCTATCACTCGACAAGTGAAACTATCAGCGGCGTCGCGGCGGCTTTCAGAGTCACGCGGTCGAGTCGTTCATGCGATAACATGCATTTCCTAATGGAGATAAAGGTTAAATTTGTATGACAGTGAAACTGTCGGTCGCTGCGCTGCCAACCGCTGCTTGACGCTGCCTAAAGCCCAACTCTTTCTGTGGAGCTTGAGGTACCTGTCTGGGAACAGTTTGGTTAATTCCTACCACCAAGCAAATACGATAGCTTAGGTAGCTCGCGACTCGGAGACAACACCCCATTTTGGACGTTATGCGCTACAATTACCACGAGTGACATATGTCTATCCGCTAATTTGCCATAAGGTCGACATAAAAACATAATTGACAACACCACAAACGACTGCACCTGTCGATAATGTCCTCGTGTGGGTGAAACATTACATTTGTACGGGACCACAGCTATACATTTAACATGAACCGCAACCCCACCAGGGGTTGTCGGAACCAAAGATCAATACCGTCGCGTCGTCTGCGAGGGAGCACCCTCCTTTACCCCCGAAATCTGCATTCGACCGAAACGCATCCATCGGGACCGTGGTGCTATTACGTAATTATGCCGGCAACGGACAGGATCGTTTCGTAATCGACTCTTGATCGGGAACTTGACCATGTTATAGCGGACGTGTTTACGAAAAAGTTAGTCCGTAGTATTGTCAATGCCGTCCATAAGACAGAGAGAGTCGGAGATAACGAAACGATAGAGATATACTTAAGGACTAGCTTTTGTCCGCGATTCTTCGACTCAAAGTTCGGCACATTGAATTTTGAGATAAATTGATTATTGAGATTGAAAGATCTTTTTATTGATAATATCGTTTTCGTATTCGTTTATTGGTCTTTATAAGTTTAATGTTGTGTATTGCATCTATGGGCCCCTGTAAATAAATAAATTATAATAATTACTGGCAAATTTCATCAAAATCTGTTTAGCACTTTTTGCTTGAAGGAGTGATAAACATCCATTCACACTTGCAACCATTCTTACAAATTTTCACATTTATGATATAAGTAGAAAGTAGTAGAACCGTACCACGGTAAAATAATACTATGTTTTCTTTTGGCTGAGACACGTTATCCTTCAAGTCAAGAGGTATATTAGAAGTCTCATTAGAGGTGGGCAACGAACTAGCGTCCTTTCTATCAAGTCACCTGCCGCCTAACCTAACCTGACACCTTCTGTATAATATAAAAATAAAAACAAAACGACGGTATTCGTGCGTAAACAACCAACAAGTTGTCGTTCTTGCGATGGTGGAACGATGATAGGTCACCGTAAGAACGAAAATGATCCAATTACGATGGAATTACGTAATAGCACTATATTTTCACGTACTGCATTCATTACGATTTATGGCTATGCTAGCCGATCACTATTGTAGAACAAGTTTTTTAGTTAGTTTCCTTTTTTTACATATAACACAACTTACGTAACCGCTTGGTTACCGATCGTTAGTCACTTAGAGCTACTATGAGTGAGATTTGTACGTACCTACATTCATAATTATGCGCTTAATTTACTATTTCCAATCTTAGTGTACACCTATAAATCTTTACCTACATGATAATCAATGTCTCGTTATAGTAAAGTAAACAACTGTCGCAAACAAGCACCTGATGAAAAGTGATCACTCTCGCCCTTACTACCCACGACTTAGGATTCATGAAATTATAACAAAATCATAGAACTGCCCGCAGCCGCGCCGCGGCGTTGTCACTGTGCGGACTAAATGATATCATAATTATATATATAATCATGTTCCCAACCTGAATGAATCTTATCAACCTCGCAATGCACACCTACCGACTGCCGAGTTCGTTACGGTGCTGAAGTTGAGGTCTTCCGCGGAGGACCCAGAGACTGGTTGAACAGCTTAGCTTAGGGCCCCATGACGGTATTATTAACCCTCGATTTTTTAGGACACAACTATAGCAGCTTATAAACTATATTCAAGTTCAAGACAGAAGTTTAGCTTGTCGCGTGGCATTTTATAGTACTGATTTCGTATTCAGACAAAGTGTAGGTACTTGCCTACCTCCTATGTAAGGGGCGCGCTGTTGGAACGTCAACCTTAACTAGACAGACTTTCTTATTTTACGACCTCGGATTGGATACTGTGGGTAAACGCTGTTAAGTCTATCGATTTCATTTTCATATAATTTCAACGCACCTACTCTACTGTGGTGGCGGAATAGTTACAAATGATAAAACCTTATGTAAACGTAGGAGTTTCAATATTTCGCCAGAGCCGCTAGCACAAGTGTTCCCGCGCGCGATAAGCGAGAAACGGCGCCACATAGATACTGCTATCTCTTTCATCTTAGTATTAAGAGAAGAAAACAAACGCTCTGCTTGTGATAGCCATACAGATGGGCTATTTAGCCGTTTGTCAATATGCTTTTGTGGCTAAATGTCAGTGAAGCACCACAATAAGGTTATTATTGACCAACGACCACGGTGCGATAGTATTAAAGCTGACATCGTAGAATCGTAGGTTCTAAATATGCTTCTCTAATAGAAAGTCAGCAGCCGACAAATTGGTCTCGAAATTAAGCTGGCCAGTGTTTCATGGTTAATTGCCACTCCCGGTGAAATATTTTAATCTACCAGCGCAGACTGAGTATTCAATCTAGATTTTCTTAATTGGCTTCTTCTTAAATTGCTAACTTGTAAGTTAAGGCAAGTGGAAAGTAAATCTTCTAAGGGTCACTACTTTTTTGCACCTGGGATGTTAATGATTCTCCCTTGTTTGTGTTTAAATATCTACATTGTATCGAAAATAAAATAAAAATAATATTACTTACTTAAATACATAATTTCATTGGTTATAATTAGAGGTTCAATAGCTATTACTGACTTCGCGACAGATCAACATTGGCATCTTATCAGAAAAGAAAGATTTGCAATCAATAACCGTCAATTCACTCATGCTACTAAGTCGAAGCGCTTTCAAATATATTGTAGTCGAACACAAACAGTTTTATGTTTCATAGGAGTGAATGCTATCCCAACAGTCCTATAAAGTTTTGTGAATGCGCTCCCCCTGTCAGATCCAGTCGCGGCGCCCCAGACACGCGTACACATGCGCTGACGTGCGTCAGTGTGCGTCGGCTTGCGTCAGTGTGCGTCATGATGCGTCGGTGAGCCCTTGCCATGGTGTGCATAGAGACATTTTGACTAAGATCGATATTGTTCTGCGTCCCCCTTCATTTCGTCGTCCAGCTTTCATATCATAACCATTCCTAATGCAGTTCGTATTTACGTTTGTTTTCACCTTTACGCGATTTCGTCGGCGTTGAAGTCGATAAAAAATAGACACTAGCTAGATTTTAGACTTATGGCTTTTCTCAGCGTATACTTGTATGCCAATGTTTTTTATTCTTTTTAAATTAACGGAAACGTTCGTTATTGTTATGTGGTGGATATTAGAAACAAAACTTACAATCTATAATCAAAACAACAAATATCAAATAAGTAAACTGACCCCTCCCAAACATTAGGTTATCAAACTTACTTATCATTACTTATTTCCTAGTAATGGTAAGGAAGTTTGATAACCTACATGTTTTTCTTATAAGTTATAATTATAACACCAATTCCTGATTGTGCTAAATTAAGGCAACACCTAAGTTGACATGGCACAAAATCCGAAGAGTGACTTAACGCTGTTAGATTTCACGTAAATAAGGTTGTTGTTGGTGCAATGCTTCTACTTGTTAGGAATATCTTATGGCGGGAATGGCGTCCATTTTATCGAAACAAATGATTTTGAAATTTCAGATTGGCGTGGCAGGCTATAATTCCAATTTAATATGTACAGACGATAGCTAAAGAACTAAACTAAAAGTAATGCCGTAACATTTTGAAATATTGTTTTTGTATTTTGTACACATAAAATAAATAAATGCCTTTGCAACATTGAAATTAATCTCAACCATCAGGCGACCACAAAAATTGATTCGAATTAGAAATTAAATTCATCAAATCATCACCATCACATCAGCCGCCTAACGTTCACTGTTGCACTTATTGTTATTTCATTCTGCAATGCCAAATTGAACGCTATGAAGAGCACATTAAGTTGCATTTTCTTCAATGGCCTTTATGCCAATTACTGCCATCCTTTTTGACTTTTATCCCCCAGGAATTAAATGTCAAAGTCGTAAAATGTCCAGTGACGGCATTACGCCTCCATTATGTGAGTGGTCGTCCTGCGCTGAGCTTGCCGGAAAGGTGATTACGTCCACATATTACGACCATAGCGGTGAAATTTGTGTTTTTAGTCTTGCTACAGTCGCATAAACATATGGCTACACAGGGGATCAAAGGAAAATGATGCGATACGTCCCGGTACAGCGCATGTGCAGCCTTTGTTTGCAGTGAATAAGTTGACATTAAAAAAAATTATGTCACAAACTCTTTGTTAAAGGTATCTAACTAAGTATAGTTATATTCACTCTCGAAGGCGGGTTGATTATGAATGTATAATGTAAGCTACATACACAGCTAAAGCGTTCGTCGGTCAGTTGTTTCGAGTCGGCGTCAATTTTAACAATGAATAACGGTAGCAAGTGTTCTTATCGGTATACAACACTACTACAAGCTACAATCAAAGTAAACATTATTATTTTATTTCTAATATTTAAGTTTTTTATAATAACGTCAAATATAATGTCTCAAATGTTGTTCCTATACCTACATAAATGCATGAATATAGGTAATCCCAAAAATCCGTTTGAGACCATAGAAGTGATAGAATTTGGGAATATGTAAAGGTACAACAAAATTGACAAAATTATATTGCAAACACCGGCTAAATTGACAAAAATCACGATTTCTGTTAATTTGGCCAGTTTGAGCAGTTGTAGGCACTTTAATAACATTCACAAGCACTCTTGCCTCTTACACGTGTTCAGTTTTAACTATCAGTTTTATTCAAAATTGTATATTCATACAAGTGTACAATTTTCTAACGTAAGTATGGCACATAAATCAGGTTTATCATTGGTTAAAGATATGCCAATTGCCAGTAAACCTAACCAAACATCTTTGCATAACAGCTTTCACAATCCAAAGAACTTGCGGATATTTTGTAAAAGCCAATATGCCTATTATAGACACAGTAGCAACAACACGAAAAACTCTCAGCCAGGACGGCGAGCGTCACCCCTTTTATACCTATCGGGCAACAGTATGGCCGCCCAGCTAATTAATTGCATCGAACGCACTGTGACTGTGACAAGTGCAACTTTTAATCTGTCTGTGGAGTGGACTCCCCACCGGACTCCCCACCCGCATTTCCGAACTCCCCGTAAGCTGATTTTAATTGACGAAATTTTTGTCCCCTGGCTGGTTTGATGATTCATATTGGAAGGGAGGCTTTTTAAGCGCGTAGGTTCTGTTGTGGATAAGTGATGATTTCCTGTGCAATATTTGATGTGATGCCACAACAGTTTTTATAAAATTTGTCTAATACAGATCTAATATCAAATTGATATAATATACAAATAACACCTATTTTATTAACTTTTTATAACTTTCTGCTTAAAAAAAGGCAATTTTTATCTAATTTTTATAATATGACTATAGAAGTAGCTGACAACTTCTGACAAGCCCTAGATGGCAATACCACATGGTTGGCAACCTAGTTGGTCGTTATAGGCAACCCTATAGCCGTTTACGGTTCGTAACAGAGGTCACAGCAAATTCAACTGGTTAGCACCGTGTACCTGGGCCTTTGAACTTTTCATTTTCGAATAGCGCAAGTGGTGTGGAGGCTGCCACTCAGAACTCTCCGGATTCGAAACGTAGCACGTGTATCGATTGCATGCCGAATTTCGTTTCTTCCCGGCAGTCCGAGCCTTATATTACGTACCTACTGTTCTCGCAAGCCGAGTAGGTACAAGTTTGTTTAAGTAAATAAACACAGCTCTCAAATTTAAAACATTACTTGTTCCTTAAGAGAAATGATAGTAGGTACTCGTCGAGATCTACATTTCGGATGACAGCTGTCAAACTTAAAACTTACCCTAAATGTAGACCTCGACGAGTACTATCATTTATATTTAGGAACTAGTGTTCTTGGACCTCGGAAAAAGCTTGAAAGAGAGAAAGAGTTTGTAGATCTCGACGAGTGCTATCATTTTTCTTTAGGAACTACTGTACCTGATCCTGGATCATGGTCGAGGCGGACACCGGGCCCTCGCGTGCCAAGATGAGTTACATTTAGGCGAAAAATAAATTGAGTACTGGCGAAATTTTGAAATACTTATCTGGCAACCCTTTTATTTCGAGCACTCACCACCAACCAAACTAAACTATCGGCTGCTAGTGCGCAGCGCACGCAGAGCTAACTAAAAATCAGACTACACTATCGGGCTATCGGCCAATAGTCTGCAGTCTGCGGGGGTGTCTTTCTTAGTCGTAGTCGATCGATCTAATCACCGGCCGATATTCGTAGCATAAATACTGACCGTTAATGCGATACGAATACAAAAACGTCTTACGGAATCGATGTATTTGATGGAAATGTAAGAAATATAACCGCTTGTGTATACCGTATCTTTAGCGCGATATTAAATACCAGCAGCGTCATCTTTCGTCTACGTTGTTACTACTTTGAACTTTGAAATGGGATCATTCAAGGGGTTCCTTAGAGGTAGAGATCTCCTTAGAGGCGGGCAACGCATTGGTAGCGTGGTGTTGCTGATGTCCATAGGCTTGACTGTTTGTCTGCCGCATTACATAAAAAAATAAAATAATATTCACCCTTTCAGCCTTTGAATTTAAGTTACCTTCTGTCCAATTGTATTTATTAATTTTTGAATCAACAATAAAGAATAAGAATCCAAATTACGATTTTGGCGTTAATGTCCCGATTGTGAACCCGCGCGCGAGGACCCGGGGTCCTCCTTGACCATGATCAGGAATTTTTCAGGTCAGGTAATTACGGTGGAGCGACTGCCATCTGTCATCCGTGACCCTGCCAGCAGGGGAACCTGACCAGATTGTATCAAGCATGGTTACACATTCAGCCATTCATTCATATTCAGTTCTGATATTTAAAATTAAAAAATAATAATCTTGGCGTTAATATCCCACTTGCTCTCGCGTACGAGGGCCCGTTGTTCGCTTTCATCAGGTAATTACAGTGGAGGGACTGCCATCTGATCTCCTGAAGCCTGCTACCAGGGGAACCTGACCAGATTGTATCATGATTACACATTGAGTCGATTCATACACATTCAAAGTGGGCTGGAGGAGGTGGATAGAGGAGACTTTCCTTCTTTCTTTTGAGCTGGGGGGGGGGGGACGTGATGATGAAGCAGAAGTGGAACAAAAAAACATTAGTTGCCTTGTACGACACGCGTCTTCGAAGGGTTGGTGGAATATTCTACAATCTACTGGATCGTACACCACACACCAAACGATGTTACTAAAAAATTTAACATAACTAAGGACAATGAACAAGCCCCAAACAAGACTCTGTTATGGCTGTGATATAAAGTTTATGTATTTATGAACATTGTTAACACAAACATAAAGCTCACGCCTGTGTCCCACAGGTGGGGTAGGCAGAGACTATGGACTGCCACTTTGCTCTGTCCTGACACAACTCCCTAGCCTCGCATATATCCAGAACTCTTTTCATACATCTCCTTTTATTCTTACCACTTCGGACCCCAGCTTTTTTGAAAACATTACTGATCTGATCAGTGAATGTTTTCCTGGGTCGTCCCCTTAAGGGCTGGTTTTCCAGATTCGCGCTATATATCTCTTTTGTCAATCGTCTATCATCCATTCTCTCTACATGCCCGAACCATCTTAACATCCCTCTTTCTATTTTTGATACTACATCATCTTTCATGTCACACCTTTCACGGATCACTATATTTTTCACTCTATCACTCAATTTTACTCCACATACTTTCCTTAGGGACCTCATTTCAACCGCATTTATTCTACTTTCATTCCTCTTCTGCCATACCCAACATTCACTACCGTATGTTAGTGTGGGAAGCAAAACTGCGTTATGCAAAGCAAGGCGTGCTTTTTGTGGCAAACTTTTACTTCCCATCACACGATTAATGGCTCCATTCACTGCGTTACCCTTGTATACTCTTCTTTCAATATCCTTCTCATACTTTCCATCACTTGTGAACATACTTCCCAGATACACGAACTCTTTCACTTGCTCAACACTCTTCCCTTTTATTTCAATCGAAGTGACTGTCATGCCCTCATTTCTTTCAAACACCATTACTTTCGACTTCTCCACATTTACTTTCATGCCTTTTCTTTCCAACGATTCACTAACAATATCCAACATCCTCTGCAGTTCGCTTTCCGACGATGCAAGTAATACTTGATCATCGGCGTACAAAAAGCATTTAATGTTGGACATTCCCATTCGCAGTCCACAATCACTCTCTCGCAGTTCACCAAGACAACTATCCATAAACAAATTGAAGAGCCATGGCGATGCCACACATCCCTGTCTGACACCTTTAGAGATGCCAAACCAGTCTGAACAACTACCATTGACCCTAACACATGCACTAGAACCCTCATATAGTGATTGTAGTGCACGTATAAGGCGGCCCTCCAATCCGAACTTGGGCAGCACATCCCATAATATACCCCTCTCCACTCGATCGTAAGCCTTCTCCAGATCTACGAAGGCGCAAAACACTCTCTGGTGGTTAGCCAGGAACTTCTCAGTTATGCACCTTAAAGAGAAGACTTGGTCCATACAACCCATTCCCTTTCTAAATCCCGCTTGCACATCCCATATTCTCTCATTCGTCTTCGCGATCACTCTCTCTACAAGAACCTTTGCATACAATTTGCCTACGATGCTAAGTAGGCTGATACCGCGATAATTTAACACATTATCCCCTTGTACCGTTATCGTTGTTATCGTTGAAATCTCCAAAATTATTCACGTCCATTCAATTATAACTATATGTGTAATACCGGGACGAGTCGCTATTATGTAGGGGGTTTATAACCCACCCCCTTCCTGAGTCCAACCCTGCTCGTCAATGAGCTTATGAACGGTCCTTTCCATTTGCTGGAAAATTACAGCTGGACGTCTGCATCTTTCGTCTGTAAATAGGATTGGAGACTGATTTCGTTTCCATTTCCTTGAACTGGAAAATATGCTCTCATGCTCTCAGACCCAGAACAGAAATCGTCCTATACCAGCCTGTTATTTAACCAACTTATGACACTGTCATTTATGACAGTGTCATAAGTTCATAACCACTGAAATATTCTCCTGTAAAATAAACAACACAAGCTTCAAATCAATAGACATATTTTGGAAAGGTTGCGAGCGAGCTAACCTTACATTCTAAAAGTTCCAAACTTGACATTTGCTTCAGGAAAAATAAACATGGTGTCTGTAGGTGTAAACATTTTTACACCTACAGACTAAATATAATTACAAAAAATAACTTTCCCTAAGAGACCGTAAAATTCGCAAGGTAAATATTGACATACCGTATAAAAAGCCATAAACTTGTATCTTAAAATAAAAACGCGTCGTTCATACGTAGCCAGTCTAAAAATAATTCGAACGCCGTACAAGAATTCCGCCTCCAATGAACCGTTTCACGTTTCATATTTCCAAATTAATTAAACTTGAATAGCCTAATTACATCCCTGTTGAGCACAAAGCCCGTGAACCCGTAATATCCTTTTGAATCAACCGCACGGGTGAAGCAGCGGCAAGTAAGTAGTGTGAACGTAATAATCTCATTAAGTTTAGTGGTCCCACAAACACAGGTTGCCTTTTACATACTTCCGCTGTTATGTGAACTGCTTTCAACATTATGTTTTACCTTGTTAGGGTTGGTACTTTGAAGTTTTAGGATCTCTATTGTATTTTTTGGTATTAAAACTAGGTTTCCGACCATAGCTCCGTCCGTGTGGACTACACGTTATATTGTGCAAGTGGGGAAGCGAGAGGTACTAAATGTAGCTTATGTGTTATTCCAGATCCTAATGTAGCTACCAATTTATATCCAAATCCGTTCATCATAGGCGTGAAGAGGTAACAAACATACACACGCAAATTTTCGTATTTATGATTTTAGTGGGACTAAAGAAGTGGTGTGACAAGATTGTATAAGAAGTGTGTTTGGACAGATGTCAGCGCCGTAATCATCGTCAGCAGCCCACGACAGTTCACTGCTGGACTTAAGTCTCATACACATCCGTAGAGGGATTTGCCATAATTCTGCAATGAATGTCAGGATCGCAGTGTTGAATACAAAAAGAAAACGTGTACGGAGGTCCCAGCTGATTAAGTTAGGACGCAAAGACCGCGTCCAAGCACCGAATTCAGGGTAGCCTTCCCGTTCGTGACATCGCAGATAAGCTGCAAGAGTGCCGCCTTCAATGGGAACTAATGACTGGCTATTCCATCTCCGCCAGGAATAGGAAGGAGAGGCCGGCACAAGAAGCGATGGGTTGATGTCGTTAAGGATGACACATGTGCCAACATGTGCCAAGCAGGCTAAAGATTGCAGGTACTAGCTGGATGCGGAAGGCACAAGACCGGCCTTTGTGGAGATCTTTGGGAAGACTTATGCGCAGCATTGGGCGTCTTCCGGCTGATATAATGATGATGATGATGATGACAGATAATGAGGTCCTAGCTGTGAGTCGCCTTTTACGACAGCCGCGAGTCGAAGGAACTGATTCAATTCGACTCTGCCAACGTCTTACGTTGTTCTACTTATTACCTTCCCTTTAATAATGCCAGAGTTTACACTTCAAAAGAGGTCATGAATGTTAGAGGGCGTAGCAAACTCTACGTCCCGGCTACAGTATGCTACGCCGTAGCACTTTCTGCTGCACGTAAAGGCAACTATAATTTTTAAATCAGACGAGCAAGCGAAAACTTTAATCTGTAATAAACACTTTTTTATTGTCGTGTATGTGCTGTGTTTCGTTATATCTTTGTTTTCGAGTATTCTTACGGTGCATTTACACAAAATGATCAAACAATACTAACGACGAGTATTATGGACTATAATAAGACCACGCTAACTCCGAATCACTTATTAACAAATAAAAAATAAAAATCTCTGCATGGCAACGTATGACAGGTTTTTAAAAAGTAATAGAACGTAATTTATAAAAGTCATAACAAACAATTTGATTTTTGTAGGATTGTTTATTTTCGTGAGTTATGAAAAATATTATTAAATAATGGGCAACAGTTACAAAGGAAGTGAGAGTGATAATTTTCAGCATGATTATTAATTTAGTGAAACTAAAAGTACAAGTTGAAGCCAAATATCTGAAAGTTTACAAGAAGGACTGACAAGGACTGACAAGGACAGATTATCCCCAGATTATTGCCATATCCACATTTTATAATTTCTACTACTGTCAGTCGATTCCGACTAAGCGTGGTCCTATTATATAAGGGTCGTAACTCATCCAGAGCGGCAACTAACGGTGATTGTTTGATGTAGTTTTTTTATCATTGTATTAGCCAGACATTTAACCGCCACCTCACCTGGTCTAGTAACAGCCTATTCACTTTAGCGCTGAAGGCGTCCAGTTTATAATGATCACCAACTTATTCATTACCAACTTATCATTGTTGAGTATAAGCAGCGCCCTTTTCAAGGTGCCACTCGACGCTTACGTTGCAATGCTCATCATGGCGTTAATATCCCGGTTGTGCTCTCGCGCGCGAGGACCCGGGGTCCGTCTTGACCATGATGCAGGATTTGGTAGATCAGATAATAATAGTGGAGCGACTGCTATCTGACCTCAGTGACCCTGTTCACAGAGTCATATTACAATACAACGACATATTCAGAGTAGTTCCGATTTTATCTACGTGCCCCTGTAAATTTGTGACATGCGATGCTTCTACTGTTAGTAGTAACTAATTAACTTTGATTGACTTATCTACTCCATGATCGAGGATTTGGCAGATCAGGATTTGGCGTATCTGACCTCCGTTACCGTCTTAATATGCCCTCTTAACCTGACCTGATTGGATCATAGTGTCGCCTGAATGTGCAGGTTTTATCACGATGTTTTCCCTGACCGTAAGAGCATCGGTTAGTATTCAATTAATGTACCTCACTCAGAAAAGAGTACACTAATGTATATGGCGGCACTAGGCTTCGAACCGGGTACCTATCGCTTCCGAGTCGGACGCCTTAACCACTAAGCCATCGACACTCCGCGTTTATACTACGTAAGGATTACTATCAAAAATATATACTCCAAAGTTATACATTATCCACGAAAGATCGCACAGAATAATTCCACAAAGTAAAGTGACATTTTAAGGCCATGGAATCCATATAACTTAATCTTAATTTCAGAATAGGCACGAAGTAACAGGATGTAAGTAATATAGAGTATGTACATCTGAATATGTGAACAGCTGTTTCATAACCTAACCGTACGAAAATAATGGATAATCCCCGACAAGCTTACTTCAATATTTTCTAAACTACAAAACCGACTGTAATGAAACAAAGCTAAGAACCAATTTAATTAAACTGACTTTCAAATATAGAAAACCACATCCAATTCGGTCGATCCGTTCGGGAGCTACGATATATACAAAGCCACAGATACACACGTCAAACTTTCTTTCGTCAAACATGTCTCTTTTTTCATCGGGTTTTAAAAATACGCAATATTATCTAAGTCTCTCCATAATACTATTGTTGTTTGGTTGTTATCCTTGTATTTTACCTAAACAATAGCTATTTAGCGTAGAGGTATCAACATTATGTAGGTAATTTAAGCCTGCATTTGACAGTTTTTCAACGAACGAATGGCGTGGGTCTCCAGCATTGTTTCCATATAATACTCGACAACTGTTACTGTACTTGACAGATATTATGTGTGACCATTATGTCAATATAAATGCCAATTAAGGTGTGTCTTATTCATTAGCCTTATTTACATGGTAAACTATACGAGACTAACCCATAGGTAGGTACTATAACATAATAAAAGGGAAAGTAACTTTGGATTTGGATGTAATTATATTACGATTCGGATAAAATATAGCCATGTCGTAAGTAGACAAACGCTAGTTTTTATGTAATTCTTCTTGGGCTATATTGTGGCGTTCTTTGTAAATCAATGTGTAGTAATATATTTATATTATATATCTATAATCATCTTGGAGTTAATGTCTCGGTTGTGCTCTAGCGCGTGAGGGCCCGGGGTCCGCCTTTGGCAGATCAGGTAATTACAGAGAAGTGATTGAATCAGAACCACATTGAATCATGGTTATACACCCAGTCGTCACAGGTTTAATCACGATGTTTTCCCTAACCGTAAAAGCATCAGTTAATCTATTGTGAATCAGTTGTTTCTAGGCATGCCGCATAGTTAGATGATTTTGCGGTCAAAATACATACGTCTGATACTTTCTAAAAATCTATTCTGTACTTACACTTGCCAATTGTAGATACTTGCGTCACCTCAATTGTTCTTGATCAGTGCTCGGGGTCGAAATCGGCTTGCCTTCGTAGTAAAAAAAAATCATCTTGTCGTTAATGTCCTGGTTGTGCTCTTGCGCACGAGGGCCCGGGGTTCGCGGTGACTATGATTTAGGTTTTGGCTGATCAGGTATTTACAGTGGAGCGACTGCCATCTGACCCTGCTACGAGGGGAACCTGACCAGATTGGATCATACTTACACATTCAGTCGCCTGAATGTGCAGGTTTCATAACGATGTTTTCCTTCACCGTAAGAGCATCGTTTAGTCTTCAACTAATGTACATAACTCAGAAAAGAGGCACTGGTATATGGCTACAGTGGGATCCGAATCGGTACGTCTCAGTTACGAGTCGGATACCTTAACCGCTCGGCCACCGACGCTCCCTCGGTCGAGCTTCGCCATCGCAGTAATAGGGTGCAATTACTTCAGCAGTCGATCACGTAAAATACGTTTAAATAAGTAGAAAAAGACAAAAGTAGAGCACAATAACGATAAGTATTACCCACGGAAATCTAAATAAATAGACTTATTTAATGTTAGTAATATCCACAGAAATATTTTAAAAATATATTATAATATAGCAATTAATTTGGATTTCGGTTATCGTACTGTGCTCAACTTTTGTCTTTTTCTATTGAGACGTATTTAGGTAAGTATTTCCATTGAGTTTTTACACATTAAACTACTTCTACATAACACATACATAACGTCGTGCAGCTTACGACGTGAGGATGCCAAAGATCGGGCAAAGTAAAGAAGAAAAAGTAGGAAATCGGACCCAGGCAGAAACCGGAATCGACCGTTCTGATCATGATGATGACAACGTCGTGCCTTTTTAACCTCCGACGAAAAAGAGGGGTGTTATAAGTTTGACGTGTGTAACTATGTGTATATCTAAAATCTGTCCAGACTGACTTGTCTTATTTGGTTATAGAAATTATGGAAATAAATGGATAATTCGCAGCAGTATTAATTGAAATTAACATTCTCTGTGTTTGTTAATAATTCAAGAAATAGACAAGATTTACGCAAGGTGATTGATACGGTAAGTCGTGATTTTGGGTATTGTTTGTTCCCTAAATAAGACAACTCAGTATGGACAGATCATACCTGTGGCTTTGTGTATATGTCAGCGGCATCGTAGTTCCCGAACGGAAGGACCGATTTGGATGCGGTTTTCTCTATTTGGAAGCCAGTTTTATAATGCGTTGCATAATGGATCTCAATCTGTCTTTACCTCCATATAGTTTCGAATTACTGTCGAAAAAATAGAGAGTAGCACCCTGCCGACCTGTCTTGCTAAGTGACATCATCATCTCAGCCACAGGATCTAGGTCTATCTCGTGGGGACCATTCTACGCTGTGATTACCGGAACACTCTAAGTAGTTAAGTACACACGACAGCACCCCAAGCTACCCTTGTTTACAATACTTACTGTTTATACTTTGGATTGTCTCCGGTTTGTACGCGCATCTTTGATTCAAGTTCATTTAATACTGGTAGGTTGACGTGCTGCTCCAATACACGGTACCAAAAATGAAACACAAATATCAAACCAGTTTCTTTATTCGTGATCATCGTTTTAATACAACATACAAGTAAATTTATCATCAGATATTATTTATCAATTCTTACATGCTAACTTAACTAAGACCTGAATAACAAGTATGTATGAGTAATTTACCAGTGTGTTTAGATTCAGTAATACACGCATTACACAACTGTGCGCAGTCGAGTAAATTAGTTAAATGGATTAGAAGTTTTGTCAGCTCGAAGACGACTAGAGTATTCAAGGTCATGTTTGCGCGTCAGCATTTCACCAACATTAACGATCTTTCTCTAACATTAAGTAGGTATAGACTTGAGTGTTAGATTGTCATCATCATGATCTTTCGAGTTGTCATTTTAATTAAAGCTATCGATTTAATTAGTTGTGATAATATATTTTCGATATGCTTCACGGTTGCTTCGTGTGAAAAACCCACTTTTGGTTCCTATTATAATTCAATCTTAGACGATGATCTTGGATATGACGAATTATCAAGCTGGATACTAACTGCTTACTCTAGTCTGTCGACGGCCATATTGTTTCCATGTACTGCTCAACCCACACATAGATATCCACAATCAAAATAACACAAAATTCAACAAACATGGACATAATACCTTCAAAACTATGGAATGTTCAAAGAGAATTACAAACTTAATTCCAATCGTTGATTAAATATGGCGTCATACATACAAGACGGTCAAATAATGAAAAAAGCGTAATAAAATTAAAAACACAAATGCTCCAAATAAGTTACTGACCATCAAACGAATAACTTTTGTAACTGAAAAATTAATGAAGATAATAAAAAAATGCCAACATAAATGGGCAGAACCGGCGAAACATTTTTGATCCGATTTCGGATACAAGTCTAGACGTTTTATAGGCTAAATCACAAACGGCAAACATCAAAATTTTATTAACTGCGAAATACGTTGTCTCGTAATGTTCATATATATTTTAAAGAAAACAATGCACAATCAGTATTATCAACTAACAGAGACTACTTATTTTCAAGATTCATATATTATTTTCATATATATTGTATTACATACATAAAAGGTAGTTTAAATTATGACAGGAAAGGATGAAGAAGATAAAAGGACATAAAAACAAGACACGTAAAAGTGTAAAACGCTCATGACTAGAGAGAAGCACAAAACACTTCGAAATAAAAAGGATTACTATTAATAATTATATTAGCACAAACTGATAACTAATTTAAGAGGAAGCTTAAGGTAACTAACCTAATCAAAACAAACATATCTGACTAGTCTCATAATTGAAATTCACACAATAAATAATTTAAATAATTTAGAGTTCAATAACTAAGTACATTCTGGAGGATAGATAATCATGTATAACTACATGCCATATTCACGTAGGTATGTATAATCTTCTGTCATAACTATGCATTAAACATATCGTTACGATGAGCATATATGCACAGACAGAGAAATATGATAATACCTGTATGACCTGTTCGTAAATTATAATTATTTGAAATGCCATGTGCATGAAAACAGATGTGCTGATTTAAAAGTAGGTTGCTATGTATGTGCTTGAAGGGGAAATCTCAAGCCGGAGGTATATAACTGGAACTTTTGTGTACAATCTATGTAACATGAACACTAAACAACTAAGTCTGTTGCCATGAATTGCCTGTGATTCCGGCAATATTATTTGGAATTACCGAGTGATTTTATCTCTACTTATATGTCATTACATTTTCTGTACATAGAACAGACAATACCGTGGCAAAGACATATTTTTACCACACGTTAATTTTATATTCCTACACAGATACAAACCTTAAGTATTGATTAGCATTCAAGTTCAATATGAAAAAATATATCATTGGAAATATTTTTCAACCTCTCTCCTTAATTTCAAACCACCCAAGAACAACTTAATTATGCATGTGACAACCGATTTTTATAACTACATTGTTTATCCCTAACAACACTTTGGCAACAAACAGTATTATCAATTTTTAAAGATTTTCTTCCTTTCAAACAGTAACGTCAACATTATTCAAGCCAACATTACCTTGTTTATTCTTCCAATCAATTTTATTAATGATTTTGAGTTTATCGATCGTCTTTTAAGTTACAAGATATAGGAAATGATCATGAGAAGAAGTGTTATCGTCAATTAAGACTCCCTAGGGTCAGTCGACAAATCGTACGGCCCAACACGTAAAAAATTTGGCTATCAAATTATTTTATTACACTCTTACCCTCGCGTACGATTTTCCGACTGACGCTACAAGCGAAATGATAGTCCAGCTAAGTTTTTTAATCTGAAACAATTTTGCAGGAATTTTAGTAATTTTTTATTTATTTTTTCATTTACTGTTCAGTCTTAAAATTGAGTCATACGTTCTAACTAAGAAATGATGAACCCTTAATTTTTACCTTAAACCATTTCTAGGCCAAAACTAACACTGGAATATGTAAGAGATTTAATATGTTGATTTAGGGTAGTGGAAGTATAAATAACTATTAGTATAGAGGATTCAAAGATATTATAGTAAGTGAAGGTGACGATTTTATATTATAACGATATTTTCTGTAACGTCCTAGTTATTCTTTCTTTTTTGGTCACAGGTATTTTACTTATTAGCCAACCAGTTAAAATAGCAGTGAGTTTTATGAACAAGTAACTTCCCAATTACTTGACCCTCTTCTTTGCTGCCAACTAAATAGCAGTTGATGATCACTCACTAATATTTTAACAAGTTGGCTTGACGAAGTCCCCCTGTTGTCATCGTTACCCACCTGGTATACAATTACTACAGTAAAATGTGAAAAAATTGGGAAATATTTTTATCTGTCTAAGGAAAAGGCTTCTCGATTAGTAAGGCTCTCGGGGAAACTAGATTACACCACCCTTAACACGTACATTATTGGTTTAGAGTACTCAACATTGAATAGTTTTCATTTTAATATTAATCTTATTACTAAAGAGTACAAAAAATAAAGGAAATATCATGAATATATGAAAAACAACAAGTTTTTTATCAGCGAAAACCATCGCATTTCATATAAGAACAACATTGTTTACTTTACAGTAACATTAAAAGTATTCGAGCTTACAAAGTACAGATGGGAAGTATTCCACGAAGCCCCAGGCCCGGAGAGGCGCCTCTGCTCGTTTCCCTTCGATTATCCCCAAAGTATCAAAAATATCTGCTAAATACAGCCCTTTCCCATAGAGAAAAACTCGATAAGAGTACATTTTGAACAGTCTCAAAGTAACTAATGAGTAGGTAACAATTATCAAACGCGTTACAAGGGGATATGCACGAATCCGAATATTGAAATCAACAATGTCGTTAGGACGTAGACAAGCGACACCTACGCAGAACGCTACAGTAACATTTAACCTAGTTACGGGTAGGTACTATTATAAGATTAGCACTTATTTTAAAAAACAGTATGATAATGCTTGAATCAATGTTTTTTAGTCTGTACAAAATTCAAATGAATTTTTTTATTACTTTTTTATATAAAGGATTAACACATTCCTTCAATTTTAAGGCCACGGCGCAAAATGGTGTTTCAGTAGATTTAATAGTTAGATTACTGGATTTTATATTAACGTTTTACGATGTCATTACAACACTAACGGCTGGCCGTATGTACAGTGCCCAAGCGTCGTGCCCGCGTGTTGCCCCACCGAAGACGTCGGAAGCTTACTTGCAAGTCGTATTCTACACCGTAGTGTGTGAAAGCCTTTACCCTACGTTTAAACTACAGTCGAAAAGCACGGCTTGAAAATTTTATGGTTACATACTACGATTGTTTACGTAAAAAATACTTCGTGACAGACTCACACTGTTCAAAGCTCAAGGATGTGACTTAAATCTAATCTAACATAGACAATGCGATATCTAAAAATACACACTACATCCATACGCTAATTAGATTAAAATTTAATTCATCATAAGCATTGTGTTTTTCTTACATCTGGCAGGATGGTATTTTTAAATGTGTAAAATCGATTTATAATGTGTGGACAATTTAAGCGATATACTAATTTAGGTTAAAACTTACGTGCATACACATATTAACTTTTATATTTATCTAAAAGCAATATCTCTGGCGACTAGCTTCGTTAAGAAAGATTCCAAATTCATCAATCTCGCTTCCTTCCGTATTGCATTGCCTAAATCACAACATTGAGAATAATCTTTATGTGGAACTGACGCGTTTGCTCGCAGAACCAATATCTTGGTACTGGGTTCTAATATCAAAAACGTTCCAATTCATCTATTGAATAGGACCATATGACCAAATTAGGACCACGTGTGAACTAATTGTAGATAAATATCAAAGGACTGGGATAGGTAGGTATTGTCAGACAGTAACCATCAGTCACAATACTCAAACTTGTCGAGTTCCACGCAACAAACATTTTATTTAAACCGAAATATTGATCTAAATTCATCTATTTCTCGATATTCACCACTAAGTGGAGGATATGTAGTTCCATCACCGAATGAAACAAATTTCACCTATTAAACTCTGACCTTTCAACATGCGTATTTTCAAATCACTGTAAGTATTGTCAAATGCAAACAAAATTAATTTTATGCCGTAGCGTATACCTCACTAACCATTGCCAACTTTTCATCTCCGCACAATCTCAAACAATTTTAGAATTAAAAACATTACTTTGATATGTCATTGGCTACACCATCAATTTATCCTATACCAATATCATTTGGAATCTTTCTATTACATAAAAAACATTTAATTATATCAATAACTAAAATCACACACCTTACAATGCCTATAGATTATCTAATACACAAAATCATATTGAAGTAAACTGTAGTAAGTCTATGGGAACTATGAATACTTAAACAAGGAAATACGTCACAGATCAAGAAACATGGAAGTGATTGGGATATGGTTCTCACAAGGGAGTAAGAAACGCATAGAGTAATAGCTGTACGACGTACCGATCTACAGTAGACATATTATAAAATACCTTAAGAACTCCCAAAAACTTCGACCATTAAAATTATCGATCGTCGAGAAAATAAATACTATCATAATATGCAAACGTTTCAACTAACTTAAGTGATAGTAAAATATTTTTTATCATTTTTACAATAAAATGTATCATAAATTCAAACGTGTTTTAATTTTTAAACATACAGCTTAGTTTCTTTGAGGATGGATGGTTTGTGCTCATATGTGCTTTGTTATTTCATCTTAACTTACAACAATCACTTTCGACAATTCTCACCGAGACATTTACTATTTTGCCAAGCGTTATAACACAAGGAATAAGTATTCGATAGAATGATGACATTCTGGTTCCATTATGTTATACTTCATTCGTTTCTTCTACATTCACAAGTTTCCTAATACCAAGACCACCTGCAACAGTTCTATCTCATGCGCCTCATTCTTTTATAGCTCCACTCTTTCTAAAATTAACATCAGTCATCGAAATTACAGTAAATCATTGAATATTTATTTCATCTTTCAAGAAAAATACATCAAAAATCAAGTGAAATACCAACGTTCTGTGCAGTTCACTAAAATTATTAGCGAATCAATCGAAATTTAACAATGACACAACATCGTCGCTATATAATATAATAATATACCTACATAAGTTTAAATATAAGCGATGGTAAAAAAGATTCATTATAAAATACAATGGTAATGACAAAATTAATACAATTCCTGAGCAATATATTCACGTAAGTATATGAGTTTAGAGTACGCAAATCTAAATATGGCGGCGACTGGCAGTTTTCAAGTCGTTTCATATTGCCGGCTGGCCGTAATCGGTCTCAAAAACCCTGAGACCGCATACTCTAACAACCCAGAAAAGCCGGAAGCAGCCTTACAGTAATCTACAGAACGAATTATGAAGCGGTAGTGATATTTACAAACTTCATGCCTCTAACACGTTCGTAAGTACTAATATAAAATTCAACGACGCTACGTAATATAATGTGACCAAAACCTTTTAACCACGTACAATCTGACATGCTAACATTGATACATTACTACTACCATGATGAATACATTAACAGGTGAATTTTTAACTGTCAAATTTACCGATTTTCAAACAATGTCCTTATGGTTACGTACAGCTATCGATATGGTTACTTTCAACCCTTATAATTCACATTCTGAACCTATGGAATTTGGTTTATCCATCTGCCTCAACAACCAAATACGTCGCCAAAAACGCATTCTCAAATCTAAATAACATCTTACAAATAGTTCACCTATCGTTGACTCATAGACCTCTTGTTATAAAAATACACACTTTTTCACTCTACACTCTCCATTTTCATTTTTGAATTTCCCATCGTTTCCTTCTGTTTACGGATCCCGACATTCCTTAAAAGCTAAAATTAGTAATTCTACCAACCAACATTATTAGTCTAAGTCCTAATTAGTACAATTATTTCCCTACACAACTGGCAATAATGGGGTCGCAATTTTTTTGAAAAAGAAAAATTTCTGCAATGTATGGGATGTGGTCGAGGCTTTAAATATCAATGATAAGTTTAGTATGGACTACACGCTAGGTATGTCGCAAAGACGATGGACGTTCACTAAAGGCGAGGGAGGGACGTGATATGGAATTAGAGGAAACAGCAGCTTTCGATGTAAACAATAATGTGAATAACGACTGAAATGGACGTGAACTGACTGAACATAAATCAAATGCTTACTCGTTGACACTTATCGCACTATTGCAGAAGTAAATGAAACTGTCAAGAGAATATTGAATCTTAATTTTAAACCTTAAGGAACTGCTGAGTATAAAATTATAAACAATCTTGTAAGCCTAGCCGTGCTTACTTCACTAGTAGGTGCTAAATTTAGCTTAGTAAAAATGTTCCCTATAGTAATTGACATGGAAATAGTGGGTTTGGTTGGCGTTTTTAGGTTTTAGTAAAAGCAGTGCCGCTGGGAGAGAAAGGGAAACAGTATCCAAGGTATAATTGGTGGGTCTTAGCTACATTGTAGAAAAGTAAAGCTTATTCGGAATAAAATTGTTACTTACTTTAGAATAAAAATTGTTCTTAAACACGAAGTTTATAGCCTAGTATCATAAGAATATGTATGTTTTTTTTAAGATACATCCCTCTCAGAAGTCACTTTTGATCGAAGTAGAAAATGTACCACCTAATTCACTGAGACACAACGCCTGACGTAGATTGAAAAAATATTGTTTCGAATTTGGTACTTCATTGTTTTTAACATTACGTTTTAAAGATCAATTTGCTCCAGTTTTATAAAAAAAGGTTCTATTAAAATAATAATATACAGTACTTATTAATTTAAAAATAGATCAATTAGAAATGTTTAACCAACTACCGTTTTCTACGTTCCAATCAAAACTCAGGTGCTATTAAGTCAATCTCAGATATGAAATAAATATTGATAGCTCCACAATTTATCTGGTTCAGCTTAAAGTTTATTATGTAGGTTTACGAGTATTGAGTATATTTAATAAGGAAGCGAATGGTTTGAAGCTCAGGGCCCATAATTGTAAACTAAAGTTTGCATTCATATCTGAAAGAGACACTCGTGTGATACTTATTTATAATGCTAAAGCAATACTTACGAAATTCATGCCAACGCTTGTTCCCTGACACCAACTGTTTGAGATGTTTACAATATGTTAACTGAGAAAGTTCTGTAGAGGTATCTATTTTATATGAAGTAGAAAAAATGTTTGTGTACGTAAGTTTGTATTAGTGTAGACTAATTAGATTCATGGAAAGTATATCTAATAGAAATGCAATTCTTCAAAATAAAGTATAATGTTAGGCCTATCTTTGATTAAAATTCCTAACCCAACCCAAGTGGTGGCCCACCACCCATACCCATATGACCCATATCGCTTCATGGTCATATGGGTATGGGAGGTGGGATAAGAACCACCCTAACACATATCTACCTATTCTAGGTATTGCCATTGACATCTATTGAGTACAGCTTGGTGGACCACGGAATCCAATCAACTTACTCATAATGATCCCTCCTACCTATATTTAATTATATTACTCATTGGTGCTTTCTCTACGTAACAATTATTTAAAAAGTGAATTAGGTCAAATATTTATCAATTTGCAATAATTGCTCCTAATTACTATTTCTCAGTAAACATATCATAAAAATCAATAGTTTAAAAACACTCATAAAACGCACGCACACACATAACTCAACGTAATTTGCTTGCCATTAGCAGTAATAAAGTTTAAGTATTTGCGTATTATTGTAGAGAACATTCTCGAACGCCATGAAAATCAAACGTTCCACAGTAAAGTATCAGATCAAACTAATGTTGAAATTATGAAATCAAGTTACTCTGTATAAATAGAAATAAGGCTAAATGAAAGTCTATAATAAACAAAAAAATTCGATCATGCAAAAGATACTTGATTTCATATACAAATACGAAAAGCAGTAGCACGTGAATAAACACAAATTACATTGAGTTGGTTAATGGTAATACCATTAATTTCATATAACGAAGGGTAAAACACTCGTGACTCATGGTATTGGTCTTGTCACCACACCCGTAGTTTGTGCCAATGAATTAACCTATTTTGGGATAGATTAACTAGTGTAATGTGAGTATATAGGGGCAGTTAGGGTAAGAGGAACACTGGTAAAAGCGAAACGCGACACCATAACTCATAAACTATAGAGCTTAGCTCTATGGTACGGTTCCTCTTACCCTAACTGACCTTAGGTAGTTTTCTTTTTATGACCTTGGATCTTTACTTTGCATTGTTGCTGTGTGGTGAAGTTGTGATGAGGTTTGGAGAAGTGTTTAAGAATTCAGTGGCACAAAAATACAGAACCAATCGATTGAAATTAATTAGCTTCGCAGTGGGAGCTAAATTAAGATTGACCGATTGAGGAAATCTACTATAAGCGCTACTTGGGCAAAGAAAATAAAATAAAATAAAACACACAGTCAAACTGCAATGAACTGGTATTATTATAAAAAGCAATTATACAACAAAAATAATTCAAAACAAAACGATGTACATTAATTTAAGAACAATTGTTTATACAAATAATTAAAAAAATATAATAATTATAACAACAAACATCGACAAAATATATTTAAAGAAAAACATGTTTCAATTTTAATCAGTCCACAAAGCTTTAGAAATGCAATTTTAAGAATGAAATGTTTTCCGTGATTGAAAATCATTTTAAAATCCTATTATATTATGCAAAAAACACAATGAAAACCTTAATTGTGAACGAAAATTAGTTTGTAATAATAATCATTATAAATGAAACTTAAAATATTGTTTTTCAGATTAAAATAAACGTAACTAACTCCTTATTGTCATAATTGAAGAAAAATACCTAAAAGAATTGGATTACACGATTCTAAAGATGAAGGTGTAATTGTCATAATTTCAAAACCTTACCATAGAATTTTGATGTACTAATCTATACTTATTATAAATATAATACGTAAAAATGAATTTAATTAAGTAGAAGCGTATGTGGTTACCGAAAATAATTTTCATTCGTACCATTCGCGAATGACAACAAGGTTTTCGTTTTATTGAATTACTTATTTCATCGTTTTGAATATACGAACGAAGCGTAAAAAATTATCGTCTAAATAACTTTATGGCCAGTGTTGTCGTCATCTCAGTGTGCTCAGAGTTGTTTTGAATGCAAGTTCATTGATACGCCGTACTTTATTCTACAAGCGATTATGTATTCATTCCGTCTGAACTCACTGAGCGTAACACATGGATCGGCTAAAAACTTCGAAAATCGTACCTTATTAAGTATTACCGTCAGTGGATTAGATGAAGCAGAGCCAAAGTTACTCGATAATAATAGGAATGATATTACAATACTAGGAACAGGGATCATTGGTGAAGTAATCACTGAAATTTAGATTCTACAAGCTTCACTTCACCTAATCCAGTGAACAAAAAAGGTTTCTTATAAATCGAAGACACGTCAACATGATCAATGAGCGCGCAGCAGTTTGCAAGTTACAGAAAAACGTCGAACAGAATAAAAATAGTCCGTTGTCTGGGAGTAGACTGAGTAATAATGCTATACATGCATTTATTTTCGATCTGTCTTTTTATATGGCTGGTATGGCAGTTTCTGATAAAAGAGCGAGACTCGGATTGAAAATAAAATACAGGTATATCTTGAACGTTATGAATCATCGTATAGTTGGAAGCAATATGATATTGAATAATGGATCAGATAACCTTACGATTAGAATCAATAAATCAGTAAAGTATGGTACATATTTACAAAACAATAGATACTAATATATCACTTATTAAATCACAACATGATCGTATGGCACATGTGACACAGGCGGCAAGCCCGCGGCGTGCGATTGTAACATCTGCAGACGTGTCTTCAATAAAAATGTAAAATAAGAAAATATCACTGAATTTTAAAAACGCATAACCTAAATACACTAATGCAGATCATTAAATTAAGAAAACATACGATCAGCGACCCTGGAATATTGGATCGAATCAGATCTCATTAATGTCATAGATTCAGCAAAAAATAAAAATTACTAAACACCATTATTCGCTACGAAATCAAAAACTAATCAAAATCAAACTAAAATAATTCCGCTAACACACACAAACACACAGTATTGTAGTAAAAAAATAATAGCATAATATTCATAAAATAAAAATAGTAAACATTAAGACATGCACCGTATAATACTACCACTACAAAAATAAAGTTGTTTCCATATAAAAATATCTTACCAGAATAACAAATTGTATAATTATTTTGTTTTCAGAGCAGGCTAATACTCCAGTAAGTAGTAACGCGAGTTGGAATACTTCGCGGTGCTCTCAGCCTAAAATCTCAAACTTTGCCATACTATTTAATAAAAGAATAAAAACTTCTAGCGAAACGACAATTTACTAAGAGTGCTCTACTAGTTACTACCGTGTCCGATTACTAAAACACGTTGGAATACTAAGACTGCATAAAAACGAACAATATTATTATCAACCAAATGTTACTAATCGTTAAAAACAACGAAACAGGTATTTTCAGGTCCGCGGGATCTCAGTGACTAGGCGGTAATAACGTAAACAGTTACTGATAACTCGTCTTGAAATCCATGGATAAAATACTACAACCTTCGCTATAGTCATAAACTCATAACATACATCATAATCTAAAATGCTTTATAATACTTTTAAGTTCGAGGCATGCTGATATTAAATAAAAAGTTACCAGTTCAAGGTAGGTATATAAAACATTTTCGATCACTAGCCATACTGTGATGTTCAATCAAATGCATTTTGGTAATCTAAAAGGACAATAGACCTTTAGTAAAAATGTACTAAAGCCTCCATTGTGGATACATATTTAAAGGAACGCCGCAGTCGACTTTGTCATTGATAAAACCCCTAACATCACATTTCCCTATAATTTTGTAACTACATTAAAGAGGGGTAGTAACTAAAGATTGTCCATATCAGCTCAATCAATTTAACACTTATCTAACAATAATGTAACAACTTCTTACTTCGTACAGCTTCATAATCATAGTTCCATCGACACAGAATAAGTGCTAATTAAAAACAGGGAGTGCCATTGTGCCGAAGAATACCTTACGTCTAACAACAATACCGCTCGATGCTCTCTTATTACGATAAAATCACACGCTTAACGCCTAACAATTTTAAGTAATAATAGTTAAAATATTGGTCCAACAAATGGGCTAAATAATACAAATGCCCTTTAATATTCATCCCTAATTTAACGATGTGGGATATGAAAAATATTATTCAATAGATCAAAAATGATAAGGGTCGAGAACACCATTCACAATGTTTGAATCAATCCAACGGAATAATCTCTTTCCTCCAAATAGGTACTCGAATAACAATGTCAATACTATAACTAATCTCATTACAGTTTCGTTTAGAAATAATGCATACAGAATCTCATGCCGAAAAATATGTGAAGGATTCCCATCGTTACTTAAATTGATCACATCGAGACAGCCACAATCATTTTAACACTTGACACTTACAAAAATCTTCAGTTTCCGTTTTATTCACTTAAATTGTCACTTCATCTATTCAAAAATTGACAAGTCTGGCCAGAACCGTTGTTGTACACCTAGGAAGTTACGTTTCGTAGTGTCGATTTTTGGCTTTAAATTAATCGGTCATTCCGACTTGTGATTCACGCGGGAGGTTCACATGCCTATCGGCGGCACTTGCACATAGCGATATATGTAGAGCCGGTAGTCCTTGCTGGCCAACACCACGGAGCCGTCGTCCATCAGTGCTACGTCGAAGCACTGCGCGTGCTTCACTTTACTCTCGAGAGCAGAAACCAGCTGCCCGTCCTGAGTGAATATCGTAAGGTTGAAGTTGTTATGGTTGTCGGCGATAAGGATCTCACCGGCCGCGTTTATGCCCACGCCGATCGGGTAGTTAGTCACTCCCTCACCACCGATCTGGCGTAAATAGATGCCCTCGTAGTTAAACACCTTCACGCAGTGCGCTCGGTTGTCGCTGATGAAAATTTCTTGCTTGTCGTTAACCACAACTCCGTTGGGGAATTCTAAGTGCTTGGAGCAGCCGAATTTCTGGAGAACATTCCCCACTTGGTCAAAAATAATGACGCGCATCACCTTACATTCTACGACGACAATGCGCCCTTTATTGTCTACAGTCACTCCTCGTGGGTGTTGGAGGATGTTAGCGCCGAATTTCCGCACAAATTGTCCGTACTGGTTATATATCTGTATTTGGTGCGTCGGTGACCGTTCAGTGACGATTATATCACCCGACGTTCTCACTACGGCCACCCTGTTTGGGTATAGCAGTTGTCCGTCACGTTTGCCGCATTCGCCGAATTGAAACTTGAAACGGCCTTCTTTATCGAATATCTGGATGCGGTGGTTGTTAGTATCGGCAACTATGATATCATTTTGAGCATTGACAGCGACGCCGCTGGGTTCAGTAAATTGGCCTTCCATAACACCAAATTCGCCAAATTTGCAATGGTAAATCATCTTTTGTCGTTTGATTTGTGATTTAGGTGGGAATATAGCAGTCGATATTAATTTGTTGGTTAAATCAAGAAGGGGATCGTTGTGCCCGCCTGCGGTTAGCGCATAAGGGTCTGTCGAGGCAGGTGGGAAGAGGGAGTCGCATCCTCCGTTAGACCACTTCTCATAAGGATTTATTCCATTTAGATTAATGTCTCCGATGGCAGCGGAGAACGGCCCGAGGCTATTGGCACTATTGAAGCGTTTGGATATGATATTCGATTCAAATGGCGATGTTGATTGGCTAGTTGGGCCGAGAAGGCCATTCGCATATGGGCGGTCTAACACACCATTCAGTCCAGTTGGGAGGTGGATTCCGCCGTTAAGGCTGCCAGAGCTGCCATTGACGCTGCTGCTGCTAGAGGACGAGCCACCATTTAGTAGAGAGCCGTTAGTCGGGCGTGCAATAGGCGGTTGCTTCGTAGGGCCAACATTGGCTTCAGAGCTTGAACGTACATAGCCAAATGTGTTTCTTACACCAACCTGGATCGCCTGGTAGTTAGATACGAATTCCAACTCGCAAGCTGTTTGTACGCTCTGTTCTGGGTTTGAGCTCATGAGCGATTGTAATTTGGTGTCTAATAGTTTCCTAAACATAAGAATTTCAGCCAGATTGGCGCATTTCGTCAGTCGCTCTACAAAATCACAAGTTTGGTAAATCTTGTCCACTGTTTCTTGAGCCTTCTGCCCAACAACTGTTAGAGCGATTTGTTTAGTCGAGAACACGCTTTCCAGTTCTTTTAACAATTCCTGTTTGCGTTCTTCGAGCATTGAGCGATAGAATTGGAAGGTGTCATTAATTTCATTTTGAGCTTTGTGGTACTGTACTTGCAGCTTGCCAGCGGCATGTTCCACTGTTTTCACAACGTGCCTAATTTCGGTTGCACGGGTTTTGGCCTCATTGACAGCTTGTTGCATAAGCTCCAGCTGTTTAGGTCCTGCGTCCGACAAATGCTCGCAGTCGTGTAACGCAGCTGGATGTTCAATTATAGTACATTCTTTGCATACTGGCACAGAGCAAGTACGGCAGAAATATTTGAGGATGTCATTCTTGTGTCTGGGGCAGAAGGCGGTTTTCTCACCGCTTGGAGTGAGAGTCGATCCAAGCATGCCCTTGTCATCTTTCAGGTCCGTGAACGCGAGGACGCGGTGGCCCTCGAAGCAGTGCATGAATTGGTGCGCCATTACGCAGTTCGGGCAGAGGAAGTTTGCGCAATCGACACAACGGGCTACAGCGTCTGATTCCTTTGATTTGCAGCCGGTGCACCGAGCCGACGGCGAGCTGGTCTGGCGCGCGGACGGCAGGAGATCAGCGTCTTGCTCGACAGCGGCGGCCACTACCAGGTTCGAGAGGAGACCGATCACACCAGCAGCCGGGAGTTGGCTGTCCACCCGACAGGTGACACAGGTGACCTTATCCGGGTGCGTTTGCTCTCTGTCCAGGCAAGCCCGGCAGAAGGTGTGAAAGCAGTTTAGTACTTTCGGGTCGACGAAGGTCTCTCGGCAGATCGCGCAGATGGTGTCGAGGCCGTCGAACTCGCGAAGGTCACATACGGCGGAGTCGCTTGCAGGTGGCGACGAGCCGCTCAAAGTCAGGGGCGATAGGGAGCCACGCTCCAGCGAACCTATAGAGTTGGCACCGGGCAGCGACTCAAGGGACGGGGTGCGTGAGGCCATCTTCAGGAAACCGGCATCCCTGGAACAACAGAAAACAATGTTAAATTCGGGTCCGTATTAGACATTTATTAGATACGTATTGCGCATAATGCAAATTGTAGTTTTCAATGGCATATTGAAAGTAAGAACTATTTTCATACGTATAAATTCAAGGGTAGCAACATAAAACGTGATATCTAATCCGGAACCAAAGTTCCAGATTGGCATGGTCACTACAATAATTTTGATAGGCACGATACAATCAAGGCCTCTGACACAGGTTTAGGCGGAAGGATAAATTAATCAATGTCTTAGCATATATCGTCACGCACAATGTAAATGGGCTGAGAAAGTCTCCAACGTTACAGATACCGTAAAGTCGTGCCATAAACGTGATAAATAGACGCGATTCGCTCAATATTTTGGGCGAATTTCGGAAGGGTGGCCGAGAGAAATGGCGGATGGAACGGAGGAGAACATCGTACCGAGACCATCAATAATGCGGCGTCGAGACTCGAGAACCGAACTGCACAGATAGGAATGTTTACAGTAGAGCGATGCATTTGTTACAAAGGGTCTCGTCGCCATGGCAACGCATAGGGCGAGTCGTAAGGGGATACTTCGTGTTATTCGAATTAGGGTGAGGGTGGAAATTTATTTTCGACTCCCCCGTGTTTAGCAGCGGCGCTACCTAAGGGGAGATATTCGCGAGGTGAATGGACCTGTTTTATTGTAGGTAGTTTGGAATTATGCTCAACGCAAAGGCACGAAATTGGACGATGGGTGCCGTAAAACTTTAAATTGAAGTCGAATTTTGCAGCAACATTTACAATTGAATGACTAATAAACATCTGTGCAAGGCTAGCGGCATTATAACTTTGTATATTTTATTGCTTGCCAGGTAATTATGTTTGGATATAGCTTAAAAGTTTTACCACGGTTCGTTGTACGTGACTATTCAAAATACTAGTTTATTACTTTTAGTGAAACGCGTCTGTGGAACAGTCTTAGCATCGTACAAAATGGTATTGATCTGTTTGCAACGGCCCCATGTTTCTCTATATATACCTACATCGCGAGCAATAGAACCCGACCGATCCTCACAATTCGCCCCATTCATCTACAAGCCGGCAGAGGCAATAGCCAAGCACATAACTTTACCGCAGCACAAAATACGTCATAGAATTCAGCGCTGCCATTCCCCTAAATTTGGTCCCAACACGGTCATTTCGTATGCAACGCATTCCCGATGCAATCGAGTCTACGTGTCTGACGCAAGGGACCAAAGCCGGTAATGTATAGCTTGCGTCCGTCACAGTAAATTCCTCCATAGGCCTGTGAGTGGAGATAGGCCCCGCACTGAGAGTTGGGCTTTACGTGATACATTGCTTGCATAGTGGCGGCTTTTTGGAAACTAGAGAGCATTGGCGAGTTGAGCTCAGTGGTAAACATGCTGGTGCAGATCAATACAGTCCCGGGTTCGATCCCCGGCTGGGCGGAAATTGAAATGAGTTTATTTATTGAAATGAATTTGAATTTTAACATTTTTTGCGCGTCCCGTGCGTGACACAACTTTATTCATTTATTAGAATTTAAAAAAATCACAATTAATTAACTTTAATCCGATTTAGAATATATGTTGGAAGTCACCCAACATATTGTATCAATTAACATTTAACATCCTCATCATCCGAGCGGTCAGTACCGGTTTCTGTCAGAATCAGCGTTCCGGTTCATTTTCCTTTATTTCGCCCGGTCTTGGGCATCCTCACGTCGTAAGCCATTGCCTACATATTGTTTTAATTAACAAACGGGAAAAATACTCCGATGGTTGAAACAAACTTCATAGCGGGATATACATTAATAAAGCGAACCTACGCGAGTGTCTGTCTAGTTCCACTGAATTGGTTCTGGTACAGCTAAACAAATATAAGGCTACGCAGCGGCTGTATGCAAACTGACGTTTTCTGAAGCTTTGTGTAGTTGCATTATGTTTAGGCGACATTCGTGGGGTGACATATTCTAGTCTGCCAGACACCATACAGACAGACCCGCCTCAATTCCCATTGGTTCTAGGCTTTTTCTTTACTAATGATATGCACGTATATACTAGTGAACGCGGCGCGACTTCGTTCGCGTGGCGTCCTACACCTACTCTACATGTACATGTAGATGTAGGGTAGGTGTAGAGTAGTCTACACTTAGTCTACATCTACTTTACCGCTACCTACCCTTTTTTTCTTAATTATAAACCGCATTTAAATCCGTTGGTTAGTACAGAGGGACATAGGGTCAGACGAAGGAAAGCGACTTTGTTGTATACTATGTTTAGATATATATAGATTATTTATAGATATAAACCTTCCGGAACAAATTCTTTAAATTATAGTGAAATCCACATCCGTTGCGTGGTTTAGAAGTTAGCGGATATACGGACCAACATACAGACGCGGCAAGCGACTTTTCTTTTACTATGTAAGTATAATGACATACCTACTGTTACATACTCGTATCAGCAAGAAGTTACTCAGAACGCTCTAAATATATCTACACTGCAAATTAATTCCAGCAATCACACCAGGATCAACGATTACAAGTTTAATTTAGCCTAAGGGAACCCATAACCAAGGCATTGTTGCGCTCAGGAACCCAATTTAAGTTGTATACAGTATCGGAGGCATTGCCTGCTCGACAATAGTTGAAAATTGTGAGGCATTGTAGGGACAAATCCCAGAGGAAGGTGCCTCTACTCCTCGATATTGAGTCTCTAGATGGGGCTGACACTGAAATAACTACATAGAAAGGTATACGCAACCTATTCGAACTCTACCGGGAGTCGGGACACAACTACTGATATTAGATTGCGAACAGTATACGGATTTGATGGCAAATTTATATGGAAAGGAGATGTCTTGTCTGTTTGCGATGGTATATCGGTCTCAAATGATTTCGTTCTAGTCGGTAAGTAGGTATACATAATGTTGACTTTATGGTGGAATGGTCAATGGCTTTAGTTGTTTCATTTACTATGAAAGTTTTGATCGTGGTCAACTTTTTATTAATAGATGCACGTATTCCTTCGGAGTCTTTTTGTGTCTTTAAATCTGCTGTTTTAAGAATAAAAAAAACTTTATACATGATGGAGTTGGATGCTGTATACAAAGCTGCTAGACACATTACAGTATACGGCGATTTTATACTGGAGTCTAAAAATCTCTTACACTTTTTTTTTACCTGAGGTACATCTAGTCTAGTTTCTATAAGGGCCCACTCCCAGTACAGGGCCCCCATTAATTGCGATTGGGTCGAAGCAGATTACCGGACCCAAAAGGTTCGCAGAACTGTTGTAAATCACTGAGCCATGCCGAGCAAGATTCCACCCTAACAGGACACCACAGAGTCCATTTTAGTCCGTCAGCGTAATAGACAATTGAAACACAAGTACTAGAGTAACATGGCCAACTTGTGGGAGCAGTAAAGTACCCAAAGGTGGCGTTCGATCATTACTTAACGGTAACATGTTGTAATTTCGGCATATTATTTATTGGCAACAAGTGTTAATTCGCATCTACCCTACTGACAATTAGGGAGGTTTTTGCTTGCGCAGAAAGATATATACGAGGTCACGTTAATTAAATTAATAGTACATTTTGTCGAACTGGGAACAGAGCAGCACGGCATCGTAACCATTTCTACGAATATAGTCAATAGAGGATTTTCGCTGTTTTGCAGAGATCTAAAATGTTTCGAATTCGCTTCGTATTTAATAAGCAAGAATAAGCTTCAATTATTGATTTTGAATTCATTGCTTACTGCATCAACGGATCAGATAAATAACGTGTTTCGTAAATTACTACGCGAAACATTCCTACAAAACATCGGATGAAAACCAAAAGGATTCAGTTAGGCAGATGCAGATGCGAGCTTTGTCATCATCATGATCAACAGTCTCGAGCCTCTACTTCAAAACTTACAACACCCGTAGTTACGAATTGCGAGCTAAGAAAGTAGACCCCTTGGTCATATTATAATGGTTGCATGAGCGTAATAGGCGGATAGTCCCCACGGAGATTGGAGATCCTTATCTTTTTTCTTTAATTGACCTATATGTGCAGATAATATGATAGTCAAGAGCGTCGGTGGCCGAGCAGTTACAGTATCCGACTTGTAAGCCAGAGGTCCCGGGTTCGTATCCCGATTATTAGAATATGATAGTCACGTGCTCTGTACCCCGGAGGGCACGTTAAGCCGTCAATTTGATCCCTAGCTATCGATGATATCAAATATCATTCATTAGCAATGTCGGAGGTCATACGCGCAACTTGAAACTCTAACAGCAAATATATGTCTCACTTAACACGTAGAGTTATGACGATACTAGCTTTCCGTTGTATAAAAATACACTAATCTGGCTACTTATCAAATTTCATACAAATCCGTTTAGGCGTAAAGAGGTAACAAACATACACACAAACTTGGACATTTATAATATTAGTGGGATATAATGCCAATTTATTATATATATTAAAAGCACATCATCAACGTATATTTAACAGTAAAACTCTTTTGGTGGAACAATCGCAACTCCTCTCTCCTAACCAACCTCTTGATCTCCGCATAATCCTCCTCCTTAAAAGCACAGAATTCCTAAAGACGTACGTTTCCCTAATAGTTCCATCACTTTCGAGTCAAGAAAAACTGCTGTGCAGTGCAGAAACAGAGCAAACTGAAAACGAAAGTGCCCGTCATAATAACAACGAATCTATTTCGCCGGGAATTTGGGAGAAATCCTACGATCGTTATGGGTCATCGCTCCGCAAACGACTTACATAATGTTGCCACATTACGCCCCATAAAAATAGTATATTGATTCCCCGGTGTTGCCATGCGTGCATTATTCAGTGTGGCCCGACACTCTTGTAAACGTTAAAATTCATGAGAACGTGTCGGACAGAGCGCGCATTTTTCACAGGCGGCAACACCGCAGCGTTTATGACGTCACGTATTAACTTAATGTACAGAGCCCAACCATTTTAATATAAACAAGGCCTTGGGTACCTCGCCCGGTCTTCATGGGTGTCATAAAACATAAATCTTGCGGGTCAACATGGTGGAAATAACTGCGATTATTGCTGCTGCTTTATCACTCTGTTTCATCCAATACGAAACAAACTGTAAACTGTACCGAGCTGTCATTCGTGGATGCAGAAGGATTCCGGACGCCTCATTGGAATAATGGCCACTGAGTTTTTGATTGGCTCGTATTTCTTACTGATAACTGTTCGTCGAATATCGGGTTGGTGTCTACTACTCCTCTACCAATCAGGACTTGTGCAATTACGGGATGTTGATGATGGACATGTTACAGCTTATGAAAAGGCTGGCAAAGCATTCGCAACACAACCAGTAACCGATATCACGTTGTTAGCCTCTGTCCATTTAAAAAAAGACCTTCTTATCATTTGTAAACGCCCAATGACACAGACGCGTAAATTAAGAATTCCGCGAAATGTTTGCCTCAAAAGAAAGAGCCTAAAAAGAAACAAAGTCACAAATTAACGAAGCTCCGCGGAATTTTCGTGGGCAAATTTCCTCCGTCACTTAATTTAAGCTTAGTGTTGCCACAGTATAAAGTCAGCGGTCACGCGCAAAAACTTCCGAAGGCCGACCACATTATCTATGTTTAATGAAAACTTCCAGAAATAACACCGGCGGGGCATAAACCCTGGCTTAATTTTTTACGAACCACCCCCGAAATTCCATCTTAAAGACGCCCCCAAAAATATTCTCCAGGCGTCGCTTTAATCTTTAATATTGAATGACAAAATATAAAAACTTGTTCAATAAACCCGGCAGTATGCAAATCCCGTCCTTTTGTAAATAAATAATGTATGAGGATGTTGTATGTATCGCCGTTTGACAGTATATTTTACGTGATACATATTACTGTGGGCCGCCTGTGCGGAAATAAAAAGAGGCATCAATGTGGAAGCGAGTACTTCCAGACAGATATAGCGCTCATTTTTTCAAGACGGTGTAAATATGTGGGAAATAAAAGAGCTCCTTTTATGTTTTCACTCGTAAATTTGCAATAACTTGCTTTATTGCCTTTTGGAAAGAAGAGTTTGCGCTATATTCGTATGATTTGTCTTATAATTTGCATGAATACGGTGGCTGTAAAGTTTAAGGTGTCGACGAACAGTACGCAAACAATACTTGATATTTACGACTGGGTAAGATAATAGTACCATTTATTGTTCACGATGAGCTATTACAATCTTACGCTCCTGCAATAATTTCCTCTATGCAATACTTTATATATAATATAAAGTACGGTGGAAGAAAGAAAAGTATGGGTGACAAATAGTAAGACATTAACCACTACCTTCAACCGTATCGCTTCAGTTTAGTCGAAACCAAAGCGGCCGTTAAGACGCTAACTAAGCTAAACGCAGGCAATCAGTCGAAACACACTGATGACGTCACAGCGCCGGTACAAAGCCTACGTCACGGGTGACGTCACGCGTTCATGCGCGATGCAAATCTCCACAATCTACAGCGCGGCGCTCGGCGAGCCCTAAAGCGCTTTTGAGTGACGGCCTAGGAGAGCGTTCATTAACAATTTGGTTTAGTGATGTCGGGATCAAGGTGCGGATGAGGATGAGGGGATGAGGATACGGATAGGGATTACTTTTAAGGCTTTTTAGTACGGAAAACTGTGTAGGGATGTCCGATGAGTATAACATGACATTTGAGCTGTCGATGAAATTTGGTTTGTAAATGACTAATCCAAATTTAATAAGCAATTTCTCCTACATGTTTCTTAACCGGCGTAAATGTGGAATCATAGCTTGTGGCATTTAATAGTGTACTCCTACCTCTGGAACCCAGGTGTGAGAGAATACGAATGTAAGTGTTTCGTGGTAAATAAATAAATTTGATTAAATACAGCGAAATTACAGGCATGAGGCATTTCATCTTAGGCTTCACAGTGACAACGCACCTGCGTTTCTGTATTCTTGTTACCTGATTTAGGTTAAATGTAGGAATTCTACATGTTACGGGCGACAGTTGCCACTTACCATCAGTGTAGAGTAGCATTAAAAAACGTAATTCTCTATCTGGTCCATAGTCTCGACCTACACCTCGAGTCTTTATGTATGTATGTCATCATGTGTCGTGTCGTAACTATGCCAAGCATGTAACTGTGCCGAAGATTGAGCGAAGTTGACAAGGAGTAGTAAGATTGCGGATGCGAATCGTCATAGATGAAATTAAAATCCTTATCCTCCTTGCCGCGTTCCCCACCCCTAACACCACTCGAGTAATATTAATTATAGCTTAAAGACAATTATTTTCGCGGCAGTAAGGCGATTACCAGCCGAGAGATAGCGTCACACGCCATCATAAATTGCCTTCATCAGAATTCTGAGGCGATTGCAAATTTCGAATTCAAGGTAATGAATCTACGTGACAGCTTGCGGGAGGCGTTTAGCGCTCGTTTAATGGTACGTATAATGGAAGCTGGTTATTGGTTAATGTTTATGAATGTACTACCTATAGACGACCTATGTGGTTCAGGTTAATCTGGCCGGTCTGCCACGCAGAGGTCCTGGGTTCGATTCCCGGCCAGCAGATTTTGAAATGATGAATTTTAATTTCCGTTACGGGTCTGGGTGTAGTGTAGTATGTTTAATAAGTATGTATTTATCAGTTATCTAACATTCATAACACAAGCTTTGCTTACTTTAAATTATAAAGATATAGCTTAGTGATTCTAAAATCTAAGATTTAAAAGCTGCTCATTGTGGAGTGGGATTAATGTTATTTATAAACTTAAAGTAGGCCTGTAATTTAGCTTCACTTAGGTGGAAATACATAACCTATTCCAGAGGTAGAGCCTTCATAGATATGTCATTTTTATACCAAAATTATATACTAAGGATAAGTAATGGAAAGAATAAGTATCTTTATTAAAAAAAACTTTGACAAAGTCACGTGACGCGATACAAAGTAATTTCGCAAACTTGGAATTGAATCTCACAATAATGGAAATCAAATTTTAGGTAATTACAGCCGTCGCAAATGGAATATCATTTTGTTGGAATATCATACTCGAGAACGAATTATTATAATAGAAACATAACGTAGACTTTTCAGAGGTTATAAAAATGTCGACACATCGGCGTCCCGAATTGAGACGAAGGTTTCAGAACAAATACTGTTAATTGGATGAACCTTCCGTGTAAGAGATTCAATTCGGATTTCGGGAATGTTCCAGGAACTCCAGTGATACAGAACCAACGCAATCTGGACCTCAAATGTTGACATGAAGGGAATATTAATGAGAAGCAATTAGGAGGGATGGAGCTGTAGTTATGGAGAGGTTAAGCTTCGACTTAGCGTTCCACGACTTCCGCCCTTCGAATCTTGGTTTGTGCCGTATGATTTTCTCTTGTAGATAGTATAAAACAAAGTCGCTTCCCGCCGTTTGAATCTATTAACGCTTAGATCTTTTAAACTACGCAACGGATTTTAATGCGGTTTTCAACAATAGATAAGGTGATTCTAGAGGAAGGTTTATAAGCAAGAAAAAAAGTGTAGGTAGGGGTAGAACGCCACACGCTAACGAGGACGCACCGGGTCCACAAGGACATAGTATAAATTATAGTAGTTCTCCACGTCCGTCTGTTTATATTTCCGTTGACTCCTAAACCGCGCAACGGATTTTGATGCAGTTTTGATCAGTAAGACAATTTTTTCCTTGTACATGCATATTATAGTAATGAGAACTGAAAAGCCGAGAAAACCTGCGGAGCCGGCTCGGGTCGCTAGAGCATTTTTATTATAATGGTGTACATTTGATACAATTTAACAGTACATATACGTTCGTATAGTCTACCTTTTTTACCGGTTACCACCACACCACCCATTCTCACCACTGGAAATCCTGTTTAGCCAGGTACGCACATAAAGAGCTGCTGAGTTTTGACACCCAGGATTACATTTTCTGTTAGATAAAAACTACATGTACACATCAGGTAATTACAGTGGAGTGACTGGCATCTGACCTCCCTGACCCTAATACCACGCGAACCTGACCAGATTGGATCATGGTTACACATTCCGTCGCCTGAACGTGCAGGTTTCATCACGATATTTTCCCTCACCATAAGAGCATCGGTTATTATTCAAGTAAAGTACATAACTCAGAAAAGAGTCATTAGTACATGGCGGCAGTGGGATTCGAACCCGGTACCTGTCGCTTGCGAGTCGGATACCTTTACCACTAGGCCATCGACGCTCTATAAAGCTATTAAACGTTCCAGGTGCTAATTTTCAGTGCCATTTTTTCATAGCAATTTTACATCAGTTTACAACCGAAAGTAATATATCCCAGACAACTGAAAAGTTGCCGTGAAAGGTGTAATGATAAGTCTAACCTGCATTCGGATGCAGTTTGAGGGTTCTCAGCATGAAGCACCATCCAAGCAGTTGTCAACTTGAGGACGTCTCTCAGCTACTTACCTGAAACAAGAAGGAAATTTAAATAAATACAGAGCTCAAAATGTAAAAGAAATTTATTCTGGTATACGTTTCAAGAGTTGTGTATTTGAGAGGCACCATTTTACTTTACAACTTAAATCCCGGATGTTCTTAAAAAATAAACTTTTATATCCTTTTTAATTAAGCCAAGACCGTAATTGTTGTTTTAACATTCTTTTATTACTGTTTCTTTATTATTCAAGTTTTTATTTTGCCATAGAAAAAGTACATCTATTACGTTTCGTTCTGTTTACATTACGCCTTAACTTAGCTTTGACTTTACCGAAATTTTAACCCCAAACATTAAGCTCAAAGAGACGTCACCGACGTCACCATAGCATTAGTGTTGAACTTTAATATTTCACCTGAGAACTAGTACGTTAAACATTATTATTATTATGCAAACTGTAAAGTTAAAACAGCCACGGTTAATGTGGCCCTGTTGTGTGTTTAATTAACCCCTTATTTAGTTTGCACACACCGGCCATATTGCTCGTGGCGCGATGAAATTTTTATGAGATGTAGCGTGCGGGGGGTCAGTATCGGGTAGGTGTGTTGTAGACTTGTAGGGCATGTAAACGTTATAGTAGCTTAATTTAGACAGTAAAATCGGTATTGCAGCGCATGGTGATATAATCATTATCATCGATGACCTTTAAAAATTATTATAGTCATTATAGATGACTTAAACAGCGTCGGTAGTAGGGGTCGATGTACGTCGTTTTCTCCAACGGCCAACACGGGAAAGACAGAATCGGTCACATATTGAATGGGCAGAATTTCGACCTTAAGCTGGGGGTTGAAGGTACATTTTAGCTTGAAGGACGAAATCGTGGACAAACAAATGAATTGAAGAATACAATCATTCGATTTACAACTTCTTAGTGTACGTAGAACAAAAATAAACAGCTGCGTGATGGTTTTAATAATAACAGATATAACAATCACAACTTTAGTCTGCTTTAAGTTTATATTAAAGTAAAAGCTGTCTCCAACCGTTTTGCTTTATAGCACAGAACAAAACTTCATCTAGAATTCGAGTTAATAGCGAGTTTTCTAATTTAACTCGGTAACTGGAGAGATATCAGTCCATTTGCATATCAACTGTCTCCCAAACGTAAAGTTTTAGTTAGCTTCATTAAAAAACTTTATCCGAGTTTCAGTTGGGCTTTTGAGTGTTTCGTTTATCATGTATATTTTTTTATAATCCGTTTTTAGTCAATTTACTTTCACATCACATCAATACCAGACATCAAAAAATATTATATCTAATATATTTTTCCAAGATAAAATATTATATACTATAAGATAGTGACATACCCAGAGCCCCTGATATATAGTGGTAATTCCCGCCAAATTTACGTCAATATTAAGCTTTCGTAATCTGTCATAAAAATGCAGAATCGAAGTGATAACTATGGCCCATAACGTCTACGTGAGAATTTAGGTCCCATCATGGCTCGTAAAATCCTGAATCGCAGGAAGACTATGCAGATAAGTCGCATGCTAACTTGAGCATTATTTCTTGGCGGCGGCAAGACTTAATAAGAGATTAATGAACAAAATCTTAAGCAACAATTATGACTTTTGTCTACAAAACTGTGATAAACTTCCAGATAGTTTTAAAGGTATGTTCCGGGCTTCCTAACCAAGACCGCCCAGCGCTCGCAGCTCTCCAGTCGTCCCGTGACCATGATGCATGCAAATGCGTCGAAATATCGGGCTACTCGAAAACAAAGGTACCAGATAGTTGTTCATCTGATGGAAAGTGGTAAGTATCGAACATGCGATTCATACACGTTTAATTTACATTAAATGTTATAAATCTGCAGAAATGCAGATGCGTTGTCACTATGTTGAAGGATAAAATGGTTTGATTTATGCCTGTGATTTTTTAATATTATCTATACAGCAGACAAACAGGTAAACGGGCCACCTGATGGAAAGTGGTCACCGCCGTCTATGGACATGAGCAAAACCAGGGGAGTTACCTTATTTTCAAACCGGAAAATAACAACGCAAGCATTATTGCTTGACAAGGTAATAAGGCAATGCCTACTAGCTTGAAAGAGTCCAACCACCGGTAGATTCCCAATATTATGTTTATGAACTTGAAAGTTTCAGAACGGATTTACCCAACAAGGTTTCACTTACAATGTTTAATAAAAAACATGTCTTCACCAATATCCTACTTAATTTCCTTGTACCCCGCGAAATCTTCTAAACTTTTGCGGTTGTGTTTCGAGGTTTCAATAAAACTTTTGCATCATCATAATGGCTCGGTACTCTTAAGGGAACCGCAAGGTTATACACGGAGTAGATGGGGACCACATAATATATAGGGTTAAGTATAATAACATATATTAGGTTTATATTTAAACGCATGTATACTTGCTCTGTTCTCTGGCCGTGTGGCGGTCGGCAGAGTAGAATAGTATCAACCCAAAGTATTTACACTCGCGGGTGTCGTACAAGGCGACTAATGTTTTCGAGACAAAATATATTATAGAGGATCCTTAAGATGTATAATGGGCAGCAGCGTTTTCCATTGTTATATTTATGACACTGCGATCTCCAATTCGACTAATTTAATATACACTAATTAGTGATTAGTGGATATTTGCTTACAAAACATAAGCAAAAAATTTTATATAAAATGCTCGCATTTTTTTTTCAATTTGCCATATTTTGAATTTTTACTTAATTATTACTCATTATAAACGCTACAATATACTACCGTTTTGGATCTAGTGTAAAATACATGTTAAAACTTTTCGGGACCAAACAAATTTCTTTGGGCCTGTTTGTTTACAGTTCGGCGTATTGCTTTTGTTTTTGACAAGCTGTTCAGTTCACGCTTCGCTGGCGACTTCACGATTCGTTGGGAGCAGAACCGCAGAGTACGTAGAATATTGTGTTGGATATATAATTTAATATTTAGAATAAAATAGTGGATCCGGCGCGACTTCGTTCGCGTACACCTACTTTAGCCGTAGTTACCCTTTTTTCTTGCTAAATCCTCTTGAATCACTCTATTGTTGAAAACCGCATTAAAATCCACAGCATACATTGAAAAATCTAAGCGTGTAAAGATACATTCAAAGAGTGCGGGAAGCGACTTTGTTTTTTAAAATGTATAGATGTACAGCTATCATAGACTACAGACCCCATGTATGTACTCTATGATAACAATGTAAATTAAATTTGATTGTTTGTTCACCAACAAATGTAAAGGGCATAAAAATGAATTAGACATACAATTGCGCATGTTAGTACACCAGGGAAATACAATACCACATTAACGGACCACTGAAGCTGAAGTAAGCGTAACGTAAACTACTTAGTCTCATCAACGACTTACATATTAATAAGTAGGTATGCACAAATATACGTGTACTTACGTAGTAAAACCCCATCTATATTACCCTATTAAAACATCAAGTTAAGACGCTATGAGACTCGGATTAACATATTAATCAGCGCTCAGAATCGGCTTTCTGCTTTAAATTCATAATGAACTCGGTTCGCAGTAGGCATTCACTGTAAACTGAGATAGCGAAACGTGAAAATTTAAAGCAACCGTACATCTATATAGACTGAAGATCAAAGAAGTCGAATGTCATCCAAATACACTACATGACATATGTTTCGATCAAGTTTTTGACAGGTCTAATAACAAGTTACATTGAAAGTTTTGCGCCGAAATGTTGGTAGCGTCCGTCGTAGGCTTTTCTACTAGTCTAGTTAAACTAGACGCTACGCGTAGTCTAGTTTGTTCTACGACATGCTACGTAGCGTAGCCACTATACGATCACCTATATTTTACGATCATGTAGAATGTAGATGGTTGCGTAGTTCGTAGATGTTTGTAGCTGCGCGTAGCTTGTATACTGGCGTAGCTAAATTGCGAGTACATAATTTATTCTGTATCCAATGCTTTATGAAAAGTATGAGTGAAATTGTAGTCGGTGTAATTTAAGTAGACGACAGAAGTATGAACTAATTACATTGTAGCAGTTTTGTCGATAATCCGTCACGAAGTTAGTAGCCATAATGACTCCAGTCAATCACTGTTCATTGAATATGGAGCGATTTTCGCTTTTCCAGTGTCAGTGTCACCAGAAGAATTGAAATGTCATTGGTTGTAAAAGCTGGACCGCTACTTCGTACCTGACCATTAAATCAGAATGTGTAGTTAAAACGACACTTTATATATTTACAAACAGTCAAACGGAATGGGCGTAACGTGTCGAAAAGTTTAACGACGCCATCGGTCATTGTCGCCGAATTCCATATAAAAAATAAATTGCCACGAATTCGTTATTGACGGAAAAAATCGTTAGTCACTCGAAAAAATCGTTGCGAGTGAATGGCGCTCGGGCTCACTCGAGAAGCCAGCTGTTTCCGTCAGCACAGCTGATCGACCGGATATTGGCTGTTAGACACCCGGCCTGCTGTCTTTGTCACTCCTATGCACTATGCGGTTTCTAATTTTTCACTCCTCTTCTCTCCTAATGAGCGATCCAATAAAGAGCTTTAACAAAAGAGACACAATTTTTCAATTACGTTCGAAATTCAAATGCAGTTTTATCATCCCCGTTCTCTTTTTCCCCCTTTGAATAAAACGAAGCAATTTTCGCCATTTAGCTCGCGTGCACGCTAACTCGAAACAATAAAAACATTGTAAAAGTTGGCTGAATAATACACGTCCCGTGCTTCAGATCTCGTGATGCAATAAGGAACTGGCTGGCACGCGATTTGAATGCAGCCTTGTTCGAAGTTTGAAAAATTATAAAAAAATATTGGCCAGTATTCTATTGGGGTTAATCTCAAATCCGTTTAATTGAGAAACTGGCGACGTAAGTAGATAATACTACTTTATTAGTGGCATTTTCAATTTGGAAGGATTATTGCGGTGGAAGATTGTGGAGAGAGTCAGCTCAAATATACTTTTGACCGTAAAATCGACGTAATAGGAAGCAATTTGCCTTTCCGCTGGCTGGAAACAACTCGGGGATTTTAAGTGGAAAGTTTTGACAATGGTTTACAGTTGCCGTACCGTTTGTAAAGTTAAGAAGTTTAAATATTTAATGGACAGCGAAAAGCTGTTTGGCTAAATGATTTTAGTCCTAGGTTTTGTTACTCCCGTTGTGGAGATATTAATAGTCTAAAAACTTCGAGGCAACATTTTGCAAAATATAAATTATTCTACGGTTTAGCGATTTAGGTACAATTTTGCTTTGCAATTGAAAATAATCCTACCAGTCGTAATTGCTTGTAATACGGAAAATTTTGACCCCGTTATGTCAAAAGGAGAAGGTGCAGTTTCCGAATGTGAAATGGCTAAAAGCACAGTCATGCAAAATTATTTGGTAAGGCAAAATAGGAACTTGAAACGTAGACAAGCCAAGTCAGTTATTAAATTACCCAATTTACATTCTACCCGACATTTACGTACCTATAGTCGTTTGAACCGTCGGATGTGGGTAGTGCAAGACAGATTATTGTGGAGTTCTTTACTGGAGGGTTCTGACCAGCGGCCGACATCTTCCGGGTGATGATAAATTATAAAATACAGACTTGTTAAATAGCTGAAGTTACAAAACTTAAAATTAAAATTTACTCTGACGTAAAGTTTTACCGCAGTTTACATATACATGCATAGAGCTGAAGTCTTTGTTCCATAGGGGGATAAACAAGATCGCCAGTTTTTATATCTACTTTCGCGAATATGCTATATTATTTACCGGTAAAAAGGACATGAGACAATTTCTTTATTTCAAGTTTAAGTAAGAATTCGTTATTTACATCACATCTGTTTTCGATATAGTCTTTACATAAACGTATTTGTATAGTACCTACTCGAAACTTAGCGAATACGAAATTTCCCTTGCAGACGCTAGAGGTAACACAATACTTTGTAACTTGTACCCAATAACAAACATACAAGGTACAATTTTGAGTAATTGCATGTAATGCTAAGTACGTGTATCATCAAAACCTGTTGTAAACCCTGGTGCTCCTGAAAGGACCGTAATGGAATGTAATGGATTGCATGTGAGCAGAACCGCAATGCAGTCGGGATTCGCCAATGGGTTCACTTCACACTAGGAATGCAACGAATACCTACTCTATTATTCGTGTTTATTTATTTATTAAATCTTCATGCACAAAATAGTACAGTGGCGGACTTCGACGAATATACGGCTATACTACGAATATTTATGCTCATCATCAGGAAAAATTTCATTTTTATTAATGCATTTAAATATGCATATAGGTAACTATGTTTGAAATAACATTAGATCATGTAAATACAGTAATTGCCACTTTGACGACATGAGTATATCAGTTATCTAGAACCCATAGTTCAAGCTTTGCTTAGTTTGGCGCTAGACGGCGCTGTGTGACTTTGTCGACAAAAATTTAGTTTTTTATTTATTCACGACTTATAAAAAAGATGATGAACTGGAGCTTCAAAAAAAGCTGATGAGCAAATTCCATTAAAACTATCGAGTGCACATGCAAGATCAATAAGCAGAAATCCATATCCGTACAAAGTGCCGAGTTTGCTAGTCGACATAAAAACTGGACGCCGCAGCGGATTCATTCCATCACGATTGGGCAATAGGACAAACAAAACTCACATTCGGATTTATAACACCATAAAGGATTTTTAGCCACTGGATAGCTTTTGCCAGAAGAGAGATCGCAATAGCATAATGGATAGCGTGCAGACAACGCGGACTTTCGTCGCAATGCAGAACCTCGAAATTGATAGCTTTACACTTTAAATTTGTTTCGTGTTTATGATAGTCTGTCGGTGTACGTATTTTACGTATGGGTTTGTTATTTGCATAGAAATGTAATTATTTATTTAGATTTCTTTGGTTGTTTGGAATTATTGCCAGCGCTTATAAGTTAAAGCGAATAAGTCCTTTTTACTGTCGTGTTAGGCCTAAACATTTTAATAAAGGAAACGGATGTCTTTAGTGTCACTCATAGGTTATTAGATACTCGTCACTTTCTCTTTCGTCATCATCAAGATATCCCCGACAATTGCAGTCCTTCATAAGAAGGTTATCTAAGCTATTGGCGCCTGACAATGTCGGAGCAAAGCTACGATCGGCACAGGCGGCGCGACGTTGCACACCGGGCAAGAGGACGACCACTTTTCCTCAAGCCATCGTCCAAAACCTTAGTCCCTAGTCAATTCTGTAATCTTTACACAAACATTACACCAGTTTATACAGTCCACTAGAGTTTCCATTGATTAGTCCCGTAGGACCCTAACATGATAGTGCATAAATATTGCTGATGAAAATTTTCAAAGCTTAGGCTAGCTTGTTCCCAGATAGCAAATATGATATTCCGGTTCTGTGAACGAAACTCGCAGCAGTCTAACGTAGCTATGGAAATAATCGGGGCGTATCGCCCCGCCGCACCCTGGGGAGCTATAGTTCAGGCTGCACTATTAATAACCGTCTGTCTGTACATCTGACACGTTATAAATGTGTCAAATTTCCACGATCCGGCCATCTGCCGTGAGCCTGCGGGAGCTTGGCTGCGATAATGCCAAGTTATTTATGGCATTAGGTCTCATCCCGAATGGATATGGACACTGCATTCCGTCCCTAGATGGTCTGTGGCCGACATAAAGCCGAAACTAAAGATAAAGACTCATTGTTGCGTTGTCAGCCTTCTCAGAAATGACACGACAACATGGACTTCTTCAAGGGGTGAAAAGGTTTTTGCGGGGTCGGCAACGCGTGGGTGATGCCCCTGGGATTGCAAACGTCCATAGGCTGCGGTGACTGCTTACCACCAGGCAGGCCGTAAGCTTTTTTGCCACCTTAGTGGTATAAAATTAAAAATAAGGTACCCACTTTGCATGCCAGTTTGGCACTGTTACTACTGCGCCAGAATAATTAATACATACTCCTATCCAGGTATACTCGTTCCCGTAGGTTTAGGCAGACACCACATTGTTCCACATGCTATGGTTCTGCCAAACCTGTTTTGCGAACTGCAATAATGCGACATTTGAATGCGATAAAACGTTCCCGTCGAGAGTCAATTATTAGTCAAACGACGCAAAGAACTTTAAAGAAAGCCCAAAAGTAACGGCAAGTCGGTCCGTAGGTGGTCTAAAAAACTAACACGTGGCGACGCGACGCCAGCTGAAACGCACGTTGGCATTGCCAGAAGCGTATAAGAAACGTTTATTTTCCATTAATGAACAGGGAACATAATCACATACTAATGCCATGCTCGAAAGCTTCCCCGTAACGGTTGATCCCTATTTTTTGCGGATCGACTTGCAAATTTGGGAGCCCGATGTTGCCACCACATGGCGACACGGACGGGATATTTTCGTTCAGAATTTTTGACAAGAATAAGAAATGAAATTTACTTCTGTACTTTATTCTTCGTTCGGTTTGTTTTTAATTTCAATACCAATTACGTTCTATTTAGGAATGAATGAATTGTATGAAATTAATTAATGAAATTTATGTGTAAGCCGTATCCTTTCACAGTATGAACTACAGTACAGTCGCTTTCCGCGTCTGTCCGTGTCTCCGCTAACTCTTAAGCAACAGATTTTTATTCGGTTTTTACTATAATTTCTCACTGAATGTTTACTTTATATGTATACAGAAAACCCGAGAACAATAAAATATGCAATTTCATAAAAAAAATATCGTTACGTATGTATTTCTAAATTTCATCAAAGTTGGCAACACAAGCCGCACAAATGCGTCGCCGTTGTAGAGTATATTACGTCACTCATAAAATTAGGGGCCTGACAAAAACATGGTCAGACGGTGAAAAATCATGGGGATTTTCCGGCTTGTTACGTCCACGGTTTTTGTATGGTGAAAGAATTTGTCTTTTGTGTACGTTTTTTTGAAAGACCAACCCCCATTGTCCGAGGCGACCGTTATTTTTATTTCGGCTCAACCATGGCTGGTTTCACGCCGAAATCTCTTTTTGATTACAACAAGGAATAGTAAAGTGGTCTATTGTAGTCATGTTACAATCAAATGCCTTTACTTGGGTATCATTCTTTAATATTTCGGCTTTTGTAACAAAGAAACACGGTTGGATTACGTTTTGCGAGTATGCTAATTTTGGCCAACGATTGTATGTGGTGTCGAAACCGCAGCCATACTGAACTAAAATAATAAATTGTCATCTTGGCGTTAATGTCCCGGTTGTGACTATGATCCGGGATTTGGCAGATCAAATAATTACATTATTATCAGGGGAACCTGACCAGATTTGATCATGGTTTCATCACAATGTTTCGCTCACCGTAAGATCATCGGTTAGACTAATGTACATAACTCAAAAAAAAAAGAGTCATTGGTACACAGCCGCAGTGGGATTTGAACCCGGCAACCTCTCGCTTGCGTGTCAGATACCTTAACCACTTGGCCACCGACGCTCCCAAAACCAAACTGAACTACATACCTATTACAAGTTAATAGAGAAAGCAAATCCAATCATAAAGTTCCACAGACTATACAGCGTCGATGCGAAAGAAAAAAACTGAACAGAGCTGTATAAACTGCAATTAAAGTGTTAACGGGAGCTTGTTTAACTTAACCCCTTATTTGCAGTGACTAGCGCCCGCGCCGGTACGTGTTCAACATACGGGTAAAACTAACCGTTTAACGGTCGTGCAATCGAGTTTTAAATGTTTAAAGTTAAAATTGTATCGAAACTATAAAATGGCCGGACTCCAATTCTTTCACTAGTAAATTCAGGGTATTACCAGATTAATAGGGTAGGGTTAAATTTAAATGATAATACATAGTACCCAGTAATAGTAATGATTGGTGATTGATACAGACTAGATATTTGAACCGCTAGCGTGACATGAGGATAATAATAATATTAATCGTGGACAAATACACACAGCGCCATCTAGCCCCAAACTAAGTAAAGCTTGTACTATGGGTGCTAGTAATATATCCACTACTTAAATACTTTTAAATACTTAGAAAACCCAGTCCCGTAACAGAAATTAAATATCCAATTTATTTATGTTTAATCCTTTAATAAGTATCAAAACAAACATGTGGCATACTAATTCGTGACGTCACTGGCTGACGATTGTATAATTATAACGATGCTACATAATTCACTGTACACATTTCAAATTTCGAGTTCTCCGAAATAGGTTGGCCTTACGAATTGACCAACCTATTTCAGTGTTTGTCGACAAACTCCCAACAAAAGCAGTTATACGGAATCTACTGAGGTAGTTACGCATTTCAGCCCCACTTGAAATCAGTTACGCGATCGACTGAAACAAAGTTTATGGTGTTTCGACAGTCGCTACTCGTTACGTCTGTAATTGTGACAAATAAATCGGGCAGAAGTCGACGTAACACAATTCCATGTTATATTTTCAGAGCTAAAGCCCCTGCAATGCAAAGTGTAACTTTTAAAATTTTACTGTACCAATTTTCCAGGAATATACCTTTCTGTTGAAATTTCAATTAGTCGTCGATTTATTCATAACAGAATCCGCTTTACGTAACTATCTACTATAACCACAACCAAGGCAATAGAGTAGTGGTTCAAAATATTACAAATAAACCTTTCCCAAGGCTTTCCTAAAACAAATATATTCAGATTCAGGATATCCATAAAGTGTTATTGAGACAGAAATAAGGGCGTGCCCATCCTGTGAATAGTATTCTACACATACTAGCGGCTTACCCCTTTAATATTGATGCTACAAGTGTTTGCACGGAGTGTTTCCACATAGATACAGATCCACGAATACGTATGCCTATTTACAATACGGGTCCTCTATTCATTCAATACAGAGCACCGAAGCTTACCTTTGCTATATCACACATCTCTATTAAATATACCTAACTACCAACCTATAGGCGATATTTGAATAAACTCGTTATCAATTTCACGAGAAATTTCTACTTTTCCAGATATTTTAATGAAACTTGGGCTCTAAAAACTAATGTACTCAAATGTATAGTGAAAGAGAATGACAAATCGCCAGAGTCACAAACAACCTTTTGAAGTTATGTGGGGTCATCAGTTCCCCGTATTGGGAGCCGATATTCTAGGAATGGGGTTGGATCGACCCCGAATGTACAGGACAGTTGGTGAAGCACTTAGGGAGTTGAATATTGCATTGGGCTGTTCAACGGTCATTACATGACTTGATGTTGTTATTGCGCTAGTGGCACGGCACGGCAAGGGATTTTTTGGGAACAAGTAAGAATGTAACTTAAAAGAATGCCAATGAAGTCGAAATTCTATTGGCAACACGAAAAAACGCCGCGGCTAGCCTAGTAACTTAGTCCGAGTTTTTTAATCGATGTTATTTTGTATTTGGCAGGACTAACTCCCGCCACAAGCTTGTTTACTACTTTTCTCTGTTAATATAAATGAGGTATAATATGCTGCTTTTTGTTAAATCTAAGTGGACAAATTACTCATTTTATGTGGCAACGAATGTGCTAACAAGAAATTAATAGCCTACAAACCTGTGCTGAGCAAGCGTTTCCGGAATCACCCATAATGCTTCACCATATAACGCCAGGAAAGATATCCGGAACGAGCCAGCTAGCACATAACATCCATGAGTGCCCTGGTACGCGTAAATATTTTGTGTAATGCCTTAGATCGGACATGTTTAGTGCGACGTGAACAACGTCACGGGAATTTATGAAACAGGGCTTTGTATGTAGTATATCATGCTTAGCAGTTGGAATATGTATATGCCGGTGTGATGCCGGACCTTTTTCATGAAAATATGTAAAAGTGACCTATAGGTGTCTTTGGAGACGTTCATTTCGAAAAAGTCGAAAATATTGACATAAAGAATATGATAGATCACAGTAATTACAGTAGAGCAATTGAACTTGTTACCTAGGGGAACCTTACCAGATTGGATAGTGGTTATGCATTCACTTTTTCTCACGATGTCTTCTCACACCGTAAGTAAGGGCATCGGTTATAAGTGTTCAAGTAACATACATAACTCAGAAAAAGTCATTGGTTGGAAGGCGGCACTGCGGACCGTACTCGGTACCTCTCGCTTACGTCTCACACCTAGCCATTGGGCCACCGACGCTCCCTTTTACATTTCCTACAAAGGTACAAAATTGGACAGATGCAAATAATAAAAAAAGATAAGATATAAAGGTCAGAAATTAATTTACAAAACTCATAAAGAGAATAATGGAGCCTAAAGAAAAAATGTACACACAATAATATAGCAACAAGAGGGATAATGGCGGATCACAAAGTGAGGACCCAGATCCGATTGTTGGCAAGAATTCCCTTTGCCGAAACTTTATAGGGCAGCCAGCACAGAAAGCTAATAAAATTGTATAAAAGGGCTCGAACTCCGCGAAAGAAATGACACTTATTGAAATTGCTGGTCTTTGTAAAAAAAACTCTGCGATTGGGAGAAGAATGGTGGGTCTTGATTGGAGGAATCAGTCCGGAGGAGACACGTGATTGGGTAAATTTTTCAATGTCTTAGCTAACTTGCGCGGTTGGGTAAAATAATCAATTTTGAACGCAAAATCTTCCTCGCCGCAAGCTAACCCGGATCGACCGCTACACCAATTTGGTTGATAGTTTAGGTCTTTCGGTAGAAAAACTTTAATTACTATGTTAGGGCCGCTCGGTCTTTCATTATTATAACAACTGTTTACTTTGAACCTTGATCGTGACATTATAGCTCACGTCAGCGGTGCTCTATATCGCAAAGGCCAATAAAAGTACCTCGAAACTAATTGCAGACTAGATCTTAACCGCCCCAACTTAAGGCAATTACCAGAAGTAGTCAACCTTCCAAAACAAAGCCATGTCTATTTTATATTCAGCTATAAATTTGGGTTACACTCGAGACAGGTTGAAAGCCATACTATTTCAGGTTGTAAAACCAAAGGCCCTAGAATGATACATTAACTGATTAAATTGCAACCAGGGTTGGCGGTCACGCTACGGTGGGTCGTGTAGTTTATCCTGGTACATCTTTGGCCAATCCTTCCATCTTTTTCTGTTTGTCCTTGAAATAAACTCTTTTGTTTATAAACAAGTACCTTTATTGCATGTCCATGACTTATTAATCACAAATGCAAAAATAAAAGTAATTTACATTCACATAAATATGAAGGCTCATATTTTTCGGTTATTTGTTGGATGTTGGTTACGTAATTTACGTTATTTTTATTTGTGGTAAGTAGATATGTGTAAGTAGGTACCTAAAAATGTAATTCAAACTTGTAACAAAAATAGTCGTGAAATCCCATACCTCAATTGATTTACGAATGCCACGACTGTTGACTATGTAATAATCGCGTACCATTCTTAAGGATTCCAGGTGAATCGATACGAATCGCGTTGCGACAAACGGAAACCTCAAAAGGATTGCTGCCTTTGTCAGAATCTATTACTCGGTGGAAAAAGGCTCGATCAATCATCCGCGATCATCCATCAAGGGCATTCAACAAGTAAAAACAAAACTGTTTTAGGGACAGCCCTGAAAGCACTGTCATGTAATGGTGCAACACCCTACGACCACCGCCGCGAGTGTGAGTGCAGACAGGTTCACATGTGTGCGTGGAGCGTGTCATTCGCTTGTGTTCGCGTAGTGGTTACCAATGGCGTGTGCGTGTGTGTAAACGCGGCGCAGGGGTGTGCTACCCAGCAGATGTGCTGTTCGCACGCAGCTGTCTACTTACTCTCTCCCTGTATTAACCACTGAGTACGGCACGCGCCATGCTTTCGCGTACATAATGCGTTATTATTATCAATTATTATTATTACTGGCCCGTCGGTTGTTACAACAGAATCGGCCGGTTTGTTATTATTTCCGAGCGCTTGTTTTGTTTCCGATGCAGTTGCTACGCGCGTCGCCGGTGGTACCGCCGCGAGGTGACACGGACCATCATTTATTAATTATAGGGTATTCCCTGGTGGGTAATGGATAAAATATAACGAGCTTGTAGTTTTGTGATAGACTACCCTTTTTGAGGAAAATGTCCGTTTCATTTAGAGTCTACGTCTAAATCCAGAACTATAAAGAGCTAACAAAGACAACTCAACATACTTTTACGATGTCGCATTTCTAATAAATTGCTCAAGCTTTAGTTTCGCTGACAGAAGGACAACAAAAAAAAATAACAAGACATCAGGAACAAATCCGGTCGCAATCGAACACGACGTAGGACGAGAGGCTTCGAAAACTTATATAAACACTTATAAGGGAAAAGTGCTCGGAAGACAATCCACGTCCACTTTTTGCGGAATGTTATGATTTTCCCTAACGCCGTCGAGTAATGGCCGGCGTGCGTGTACACAAATAAATATTGTTAATGTCTCCTCTCCATCTTGTCGTTTATTCCTTGATATCTCGGCTAAATTAACGTCGGTAAGCCTCTCGAGTCTATTGCCGAGAACAAGGGGTGAAAAATTACCCCATATAGGGGTACATGCCTCGCGGCTAGGTTTTATATGAGAATGTACGAGCTAGAGAAAATATATCGTGTTTATATGTCCCTAAGTGACAATACGTGTTTGCTTCCTTGTTATGATTTTTCGTGATCTACTTAATGTAACTCGTAGGTCAAGACATAGCTGACATGATATTTTGTTTAAGATGAAATATTATGATCCAACATGGAGGAAATATTATACATAAAAACATATTTAATTACAGCTGGTGACTAAACCTACCTATTAGTAGATATTTATCTAATCTGTGATTTAGCTAAGTCTCCAAATCCCTATTTCAATAATTAATTGGAAATATCGTAGACGTCACCTTTGAGTGACCTAGTAGTCTGATCAGAAAAAAATACTTTGAAATATTAAAAGATTATATCTTTATATATATATACAAGACGCATATATATAAATACAAGTTTCAGTAAGCTTAGACCAACTTTACTTTCGTCAATCATTATTTTCATTTGCCTACAGGTACATAAAAATCCATTAGTCCGTGATTGGTTTGCGAACGTTGGAATAGTAAATGTAACAGACAAGGCACTATTATTTGGAAAGAAAATAACGAATAGAGGACGATGTACCTACTAATTACATTTTCGTGTTTCTGTAATTTCATTCGTTTCGTTTCCTAAAGTGTGTTTTCAACACAGCGATCTACACCTGCCTGTCAACAGAAGGAGATTATGGCAAACCCCTCCTAACTAATGTTGAAAAGGCTCAAGTCCGGCATTTATTTTAAGCTGTATTTTTAGAGTTACTAAAACAGCAATGTCATATTGCATCAAAATGTGTTATAATGTCTGTTCATTGTCCCCTATAAAATGCCGTGCTACCGAGTCATAAAAGTACCTTAGATAATGACTATAGCTCTTTCCCTCTCTTGTCAACGCCATCTATACATTTCGTACGATACTAAGATGAATACCTATTACTAAAATTATGTAGATGTAAAGGTTGGGGCTTCTGAAAATTCAAAGTTTACCTCCTCGCTATGGGTAGTATGGGGTCCAGCAACTTTGAAGTTTGGAACTTAACGAGTTTGTCCTTGATTAATTCCTGAGCCCAGTTTGGTAACTTGTCCTCTTATAATCCTTGTATTAAACTCATACACCCCTAGCACCCTGGATACGAGGGTAATTTATGTTAATTCTTTCTGTCGCCCCTCTGCCCTGTTTAGTCTACACTACAGTATCGATCGCTTTATGTTACCACGAGAGTGTACGCTCGGCGGTAGTAATGGATGTGTAATGTATTATCTATAACGCAATCTAATAAAGTAATACCATAAATCTACCTATACATATTATTATTAGTTGAGATCGGATTATATGCCATTTTCTTGCACATCAGCACTGATTAGGGGTCGAGGTAGCCAAGGCCGAAATCGGTCGGAGGATTGTTATTACGCAACATCTATGAAATATGCTTAAAATATTCGACATAACATCGCCCAAACGAAATATGCGAGATTTACCAATGCAAAGCATCGTAATTTAAGCATTTTTCAATATATACTACTGGCAAGCATTTGTCCGCCATTTTAACTGTTGGTCAGTGACAATGCGGCCGAAAATGAACAGCCTTTTATTCTTGCCTTTCCCTTGCGCGGGCAAAGCGTTCCATTCCTTAGCCGTATGCAATAGAAATATTGACTTGTCTATTTAAATGTTCAGGGTTGGCTAAACCCACAGTTTCGAATATCAATTCCGTGACCCAGGAGGCTACCCCCTGCCATCCGTAATCCGCCCGAAACGAAAAACTGTCAAATTCGTATAAAATTCAAATTACGATAAATGAACTTTGAGAACTCACATCCGTAGAAACGAATCACGGGCTTCGACAGTAGCCTCCAGTTCCGTGTCGTATAGACACACGACGCCGACGCCTTTTCATGTTATTGGTAAAAAAAACAATAGGTAAGCAATAACCCGGAAAATGATTCCCTCATAATAATATGTGTATCGATTGTAATTCGATCGGTGAGGCGCGCCTGGCTACGCCTCGGCGGCTGTTTGCGAGCGTTACATAGCTACGAAACAGCTACGAGCCTGTGATTAGGGCCCCAAGTCTAATTTACAAATGGCTCAATTGAAGCTCTACAGGAAGTTTGACATGTTTTTGGCATTTTCTACTAATTTAAGACCAATAGGAGATTGGTTTTCCAGTGAACAGCAATTTTACTATTTTATACTATCATTGTACTAAACGTACTTTAGGTATGCTAGGATTATTTAGATTTGCCAGGAACAAGTGCTGGCCCAGTCACTCTGTAGGTGACTATACGTAATTAGTAAGTATTACTAGTTCGTCATTTACCACTTTATGTAGTGACTACATTGTATGTATTCAAGGAACAATGTGTAGGCATATTCTGTCATTGCTCAATTAAGAGTTAATTTTAGACATGTTTTAGAAATGATTCATCTGGAAATGACACACAGAAAAGGTTGGTCGGCCTAACATGTGTCTTTAATGAAAGTTTAAGAATGCTTACTTTACGTATTTATTATTTTCTTTGTTTTACGTCTACTGATTTACGTACGACTCATAGAAAAGAAAGTGTTTTAAATGCTAAAAATTCATTGTACAGTGTTTTCTTTGGGCTATGACATGGGATCGTTCAAGAGGTATATTAAAGGTCTCCTTAAAGGCGGGCAACGCATTGGTAGCGCCCCTGGTGTTGCTGATATTCATAGTCGGCGGTGCCCGCTTTCCATCAGGTGGCCCGCTTGCCCGCATGTCTGCCGTATTACATAAAAAAATATTTAGCTCATAACTAGAAGAAAGAACTTTGTAAGTTACATTATCATAATTGGATACGTAACGAGACCACGGCTAGAAACTATTATAATTACATTTCCCTTAGGTATTCCGCAGCTAAAATTACAACATTAGCGCTTAACCCTGCGGGTACTCAAAAACTGTTTATTACATTAATATCTGCGACTCGGCTCACCGAGGGTAGTTGGGAAAATTAATTTAACTTCGCAGACTGATTAGCCGATGTGTAATCAGCGCAAAGTTTTTACTACAACTTATTAATGTTCGAACCATTTAGATTTTGCGTGGCAGATGCCGAGAATTGAGGGTAGAGGTATATTCGCAAAGTGAGGGTAGGCAATTAATTTGCAATTATTTGCTTGGTTACGAATGAGTTGATAATAACGGTTCGAGAAATCTATGGAAATGTGTTTAGCTGTCGATTTCTGTCAGCTAGGTGATCTTTTGGTAATTTAAAAAAAAAATAGAAGTTATATTCAGTCTACCCCCAAAAAAAAACAAATTTTTCGCATGATTGTGACATCCATCAATTCACCTTTATGTCTGCAGCCATAAAGTGCAACCCGCGCAAATGTAGAATCTAACCAATAAATTCGTTAACTATCAAAATATGAAAACAGTCTACTTTATTACTATGCAGAGGTCAAAAGTTGTTAAATTGGTAAATTTTTAATATGTACCGGGAAATAGGATATTCTTGGAAAAAAAAGAAAGATAAATGACTTATTACAATAATTAGGGTTTGCTTGAAAATCCTAACATAAAAATAAAATTGTGTATCCATCATTCGAAATGATTGGAATGCCACGAAGCGATCAAAATGTTAAAATTAATTTAAAACATGTATGTCTACAAATTTGCTTTAAACACAAAGAGGGAATACAACAATCCTTTCATGTAAGCTCGCTCTGTACATTACCATATAACAGGGCAAACTGTAGCTACGAAAGCCGTACAAAATAGTACAAAATGAAGAAATTTGCATGTAAGAAAGAACGTTTTTCTTTCCCGTTTGTTCTAAACGAGATCGTTTCTTAACTTTAAATTAAAGTTAGTTTCGCTTTTCTTACATTGGCCGTAATGAAGCAGACTAAATCGTTGAATGTTAAAAAATACGAAAATAATTTAAATTCAAAACGAAATTCTGTTGTAAGCGATTCGTTTTGTGCGTTTTATTTAAGCCGAAAATCAATATAGATAAGCCAACAAAATAATAACAAAAGGAAAAGTTACCCTACAGCATAAAACTTGACAACTCAAAGACCGGTCGTCGCGCCCTATCCCTACTGCATTTCGGGTGTCTCACTCTCGCATATGTAATAAGCAGTAAGTGTAAAAGAGACGGCACGCGACGGTGGCTTACGGGGAACAAAGGGGCAAATTGGTTCACCCCTCAGTATTACCCCATGGATTTACTTGCCACGTGGCCGATTTAAGGGATAATTTCTGAACGAAATGAGAACTCACAACAAGGGTGAGAGAACATTTGTGTTATGTGAGCTATTGATTGTGTAGGCGAGGGTGTGAGTGCCGAACTATAGAATTGAAGGCCAGGAATAACTGATATGTATGTCGGATTCGAATACGGCGATGTGCCGACGTTCGAGAAAATAAAAAATAAATATGATTGGACAAATTGGACATCGCCATCTAGCGCCAAAGTAAGCAAAGCTTGTGTTATGGTTGTTAGATAATTGATAAAGTACTTATATGCTTTTTTATCTTGACTTATCATACATATCACATTTCAATTTCTGCTCGGCCTGGAATCGAACCCGGAATCTCTACGTGGCAGACCGGCATGTTAACCAACTGAACCACTGAGGTCGTCAGAAGGTCACAGAGGTAGAGAAGATCAGTTAGGAGCCTATGACCCTGGCTTAGTAATTTGGTCTATGTCGTCGTTGAACTTTGTTCACCGGACAACCTTAGAATAGATATGAATCCAAATAAGGAAATTCAAAACATTATTTTATTCGACACTTCGATCTAGATCAAAATATAAAAACAAGTTTTATAATAAAATAAGTCAAAAGTGGAACTTTTAAAAGGTGTCGTATTATGATTGTATAAAATATTTTAGTGTTCAAAAACTTGGGTAAAAGTAGTAAAGAAAGTACGAGTGTCTGCTGTTTAACGATGCCGAGTACGGGTCGAATAAATGTTTTTATGACCACGGCAGCACTCTCGAAATGTTCTCAACTTGTTCAGCATTGTGTTAAAAACGAATAAATAAATGTTTCTGTCTCAAAACAAACGGAAAGATAAGGCTTATTAATAGATAGGTGTTGAATTATTATCGTATTACATTATTTACTAAATAAAATTTATAACACTATCTACTTATTGCACTGCACTTATATGTTTTTTTTTCTGTGATGCATATACCTACTATATTTCCCGTAACGGACGAAAATATTTTAGTAAATAGGTATACCGAAAAGTAGCATAGTAGTAAATATAGTAGTGTGCTGAAAAATTTGGTTTTTCGACTGACATTTGAAAAAATAACTCTTTTCAGTTTGTATCCCATTTTTGAAAAACATGAAGTCACATACTAAAAGGAGGACACTAACGCCTTGCAAATGATAACCATATTTCATATTACCATTAAATTTGTTACCTAGTTCGACTTATTTTGTCCAAAAGCCGGACAACAAACCGAGTCGACAAACCGTCGTATATAGCCAGTGGTTTATACATGGTGATTACATTTAATCAGCCCCAGGTCACGCGTCGCTCTGACGTGGGCTCCCAGGGGTGACTACCCCCTGTATATTGACGTATAGTTTTGTACGCACAGAGCGACGGGGTAGTTTAACACTGCCAGAGTGAATTAGATTTGGGGATGAAGGTTTCTTGGGGGCGGTGCGTGTTACTGGGGATATTTAGAAGAATGGCCGTTGGGCGGCACTAAAATCGAGTTTTATGAACATTGATTTGGGCTCATGTAATTTTTAGTACGCAGTACTGTATTGGGCCATTGTAGTACATTGTTTAGTCGTTATTGTGCGTTTGCTGACTGGTAGAATGTAGTAGGGTGGGGTGTCGTAATAGGCGACGAAGGTCACTTGGAATTTACATCCCTAGTTTCGAATCAGGGCGAATAGCTCTCGGGTAGGCTTTTTCTTTTCTGTGTATGAATATTTCACATTTCAACAAGACATTGACAATAAAACGTTAATAGAAAGTTCTGGAAGCAATTCAGTTAGATATCAGACCTAATCCCCAAGTAGAAACGCTCCCGTATTATCGGCCAGCGGGCAGCGTTCAAGCCAGGTTGAGCGGAAGGGCTCGGGTCCCTACGTACCGTGACAGTTGGCGAGCTCCACAGCCTGCGGTACAAGTGTTAACTTCCTAGCGAAGTAATTTAATCTCTAAATAGTACAAATCAGTCGCCATTTTTTTTCAGTAGTTTCTCTGTTTCTGCTAAACCACGGTTGAATTTTGACACAGTTTTAGATATTTTTTTACACCATGATAGGCAGGCGATTGACCGCCGTCACACGTGATGGTAAATGACGATGTGGCCGAAGATGGAGCATGCCTGTCTAGAAATAGCCTATTAACTCTGGGCTTCAAATACAAAAGAATTATTCCGAAAGGTTTACTACATGCCAATTATAGTAGAGAAAAGCTAAGAACACCAGTGCGAAGCCGGGGCGAGTCGGTAGTTAGTAATAAGGAAAGAGACTTTCCAGAGTAGACTTCAAAGAATTCGTAGAACGTAATGATAGAATGTCATAGTTTATACCACTAAAGGTGTTGGTAGATCCGCTACACAGGTGGTAATAGCCGCTGTAGATTTAGAGAGCAGCACAGGTGTTCCAGCATTGGAAATGAGCGGTGGGGCAAAGTCCGTAAAAAACATAAAGGTGGTAACCAAGCGCACGGCCAGCACGGCCCTGTTGTATAAAGTACAAATTGTTAAAGTAAAATACCCTAATTTCACGAAGAGAAACAAAACATTGCGAAATTGCAGTAAAATCCTCAACTTCGTTCAACTTTCGTGTCCTCAACTTAGGTATTTTAATTATTATTTGCAACCGCTCGCATCTCGTGGCTTACACGTAATGCAATTTAAGTACCTACTCAGAAAATTAATGTCCTCTTCAGATGTTGAGGGGAATCTATTTCGTGCCATCCGTTCGAATTTTACTTTAAATTTACCTTCCATTTGTTCGATATATTTTATTTAAGAATCCAAGGGTGCTTCACGGTTGATTTAATATTTAGATTTTGTATTTCGTCTTTCTCGCGATTCAAAATTTAAACAGGGTTAACTAAGTTCTTCAACTTTGATATATAAGTTTATATCATCATCATCTTGACATCAGATCAATACATTTTGTTATGACTCACAAACAGGCAACCCACCTGATGGTAAGCGGTAACTGTCGCCTATAATATCTACAATTCATAGGTTTAGGTTGCAGGTAACAAAAATACAGAACCGACCGTTGTCACTGTGAGGACTAAGATGAAATGCCTCATGCCTGTGATTTCGCTGGCTACCTAATCCTTCAAACCATACATCCATATAATATTCTTGGTCTAAGCTTTTGTACGACTCTACCTGTTACGGTTGTAGGCAAAGGCAGCGTAAATTTAGATCTGTCACAACTACGAGCCTTAATGTGAGTTTTAAAGAGTGCGAAATTGCGATTTAATGGTGCCTCTTAATATACTTTGCAAAGAGGTTTCTTGACTTTCAGATGTAAGATATCAACGAACTGGAATGACGTACTAGCTTTACTTTGGAGTAGACGATTAAAATGTAATTTTTTTTTTTTTAAATCGACCATGTCTTCACTTCTATGTTTTCGAAGTTAATAAGCTCTTAAACATTTTAATTGCCGTACAATTTCTATGAAACTTACAATACTCGAAACTTCAAACACGGGCAGCTATTCAAAGAATTCCTAAGACCCAATATAATAAGCGAATTAATTAACGAGTAATTAAAAGTTGCAGACAACTAATCATCAAATATTTACGTCGGAAAATATATAAAGCCGTCGGACGGCGGGCGAAATTTTGCGAAGTTATTCTTCAATTATCGAAAATTTAAAACAATCGTTTGAAATAATAAAAAATGCCTAACGGCCCTTCTTAATTGGAAGCCCGCAGGCGAGGTCTTTCTTGTTCAATTAACAGTGCCGAATATAATATGAATTTTCCTCAAAGATGAAACAGGATTTTACATACGCTCTTCTCTCTTATAAGACGGGAAACGGGTACTTACCTGTAAAAAAAAAAGGAAAAATAAACACACGTAAAATGCAAGACTTATATGAATGACACGTCAAAGAAAATTTTCATCTTTTATTTTTTATTCAAAAGAAAACATTTTGATTGCGAATAATTTCTCGCGCCAAACAAAATATTCCACGTCCGTAACCTATCGCATGCGAATGGAAATTCGAAAATTCAAATTTCTGGCGCAGTCACGTTATCGAAACCGTTACGGGGGCGAAAAAAAAAATTTTTCGCACACAAACTTTTAGGAGAATTTCGGTACACAGGGCGTCGTTTGGCCCGAAGCCAACTTGAGCTATTCACTATTCCTTCGCACTTAAAAGAAAAAGGTGGAATAAGTGAACTCGGGCAAATTTTCCCATTGCCGATAGGCACAAAGACTTCCAATCACTTTGAATCGGATGGGCTTTGTATCGATTCGTCGAGACGTCGCCGCGCCGGGGAGTCGAAACAATGCCCCTTGCAATTTATTAATCAGGCAGAACAAATTAAATAATTCTACACGGTTACGCTTGTAGGGTCTGATTAACAAGACAATGACCTGTTATTACCAAGAAAGAGAAAAATGTAATTCCATAGGAAATATCAATTAATTTAACAACATAATAATAACAATTATATAAATAACTACAGAGCTAACATAATACTAATTACAAATTTACAACTAACTAAATAATACTAAATAAACCAATTAACAAACCTATTGGTTAAAAAATTTACCCAGATCTACAGTATACCATAGGTAGATTCGTTTATTGATTTTTTAATATTGTTGTGTTAAACGGTAGACAAATCGCTTACCATCACGTGGGCTGTGTAGTATAAAAAGAAAGTGGGCAACTTGCCTGGTGGAAAGTGGTCATCACTTGGACTGCTGAACATTAGCAACACAAGGGTCGTCATGGTCTACCTCTAAAGTGACCTATATATATCTCAAGAGATATCTTGAGGCAGGCTCCATATTTTTATGTATTATAGTTTGTTCTGCTAGTACAACTTCTTTTAAGCACGAATGTAAAACTTATCAATTCCAAATGCCTTACCATCGTATTTTGTCAGAGAACGCGGTTTAATCGAGGTACAACATTGATTTAATTCGAATGGCGCTGGTTTATATCGATTACTGGGTTGTATTCGAGACCACCTTAGTGTTAACACACGCTCCAGAAAACGATTTGTCCGCTCGAGTAAACTCCCGATAGCTTGAAAGCTTTCCTCTTTACGCGGATCAGTGTTCTGGCGTCAGCCTTTATGCGCTATACTTCTTTTTTGGGTGCCACCTTTATTGACATTCATGTGGGAATGTTGACAGAGGAAGGTACCTAAAGTAGGGCTAAACAAATAATTTTGTTTCTAAGTATTACCAGTTTCTCTTTGCGAGGTACCTTCGTATAGCGTTTTTCGTCCTTTTTTTATCTCCTTTAGGAATTCGGGATGATTGAGTATTAAATTAAAATTACGTGGGAACCTAACCTCAAACTTTCAAATCCCGCGAGATTGACATATTTTTCCTGGATAAATACGGCCAAGGTTATGCTTTATGTATATTTAAAGTTACTCGGGAATAGAGTAGTTTTCCTTAGACTACACAAATAGAGAAATAATTATTGAAAACATTGATAGTTTTAGATATTATGGTCGCGTAGGTAGGTATATATTTTGTTGCTAAAATAAACAAGCGCGACCCAGCACAGTTGTTTTATACGTCACGCCCTTTTCCCGTAGGCAAAGACCACATGCTACGCTAGCATATTTGTTTAGACAGCTAAACTCGAGGTAAATATTACGAATAACAGGGTGTTGTTACATAATATATGTATGAAGCCGTGAACTGTATGGAGTGCTAAACGTATTAAAACGATTACAATTATTTCTGTCGTACGTGGAATAGTTGTACCTACCCAGATCACGGCTTCATACATATATTATGTAACATTCTGTATAAGCACAAATTTCACTAAATCATGGAAATCCTATTCCTCCATTCTATCTGCAACAATTACCTAACTAAACCAACAGGTGGCCTCTGAATGCAGATGTAACCGTTTGTACACGTCTGTGTGAAATCAAGCTAAAAATACGGTCAGCAACAAGTGTCGTGGCGACCCCGTCAGGCTGTCGGTAGACTACTGTAGCGTCAACAAAATAGCTCGGCTTGTGACAGACATGTGCGGTCCATTAGTCACTATTAAATGACTGTCAAATTTTTTAGGAATAAAAAGGGGTTGAAATAAACAGGAGTTAATAAGGAAAGCAGTAGAAATTTGTACTGACCAACACTCCTGCAACAATGACGCCATCTCTCCCAGGCGCTCTGAGAGAGATGGACGGAGGTGCGACTATTTTTATTTTAAGTTTTTGCTAAAAGAGACCTAAATATAATAAATTAAAAATTATAATTATAATCTATATACCTTGTACTTTTATTTTTGTTGGATCCTGAAAAAACGATGGCCAACACTTACTCTAGCTAGTACAATGAGGCATTGCCAAAATACAAATCTAACATTAGCTTTTATTAAATTCAAAATCTTAATAACAATCTATATCATATGAAATTTATTTATATTGGATCTCGCAAAATCTATCACCAACTACCCCCGACTTATCCTAGCTAGTACAACGAGGGTATGCCAAAACACAAATCTAACATTAGCATTCACCATTCTTCCTACCGCCGGACACATTGTAATTGCCATTATTTTTTCACGAGCTCTCAAACAAACCGCGAATTAATTCGACGTCCCGAGCGCCGTTGGCGGTTCACCCGTCATATTTCACCTTCCGTTCTAACACACACACTTTCACACAGGTGTGAGAGGAATGGAGATCGGAATCGAATAAAACCGCTCAGGTATAGAGAATGCAAATCGGGTAGCACCTGAATACATTCTCCTTTGCAAACCCATTTTCGAGAATTTCGAATCTCTTTTTTTTGTGAATATATTAATGTGTTTATTTTATTACGACCGAGCTGAGCGGCATTGCTTAGTACAATCGTGAGTAACTCAATTGTGATGCTGTAGTACCTATGGAGTACAAAAGTCTGACCTCATAACTAACAATCATTATCCACCCGCCCCTTATCCAACCACTAGGTGGAATCGGCATAATTTTTTTTATGAGAAACATCAGACCAATAGGCAAGCGGGCCACTGATGGAATACGAGTATATAAATGAAAGTCTGATGGTTTGTTGTAAGTTTCCGAGCTAGTACGATATTGGGACCTTTAAGACAGGATCTACCTACACTTTTCTCAAAGGCCGGCGATGATTTACCACCTGGTGCCTCCCTGTTAGCCTTTTTGGCGTCCTTGAGGATTAGGCAGATCGGGTAATTACAGTGCAGTGTAGTGTTCCCGTATTATAATATAAAAGTTGTCGAAACAGAGGTTCCTATTGTCCTGTCTCTAATATTCTGAATCTTAGATTGTATTTTAATCATTACATCTTATACGGTCTGTTTAACACTCCCCTGATTCGCTATTAATCCAACGTAATACTGGGATGAACAGGCTTAGGAAACTGAATATGTGATTGATATCTGTTTACAAATCTGATCTGATACGTGTAACAGAGCAAATATTTGCCCAAGGGATTATTACTGGATGGATATACATACATTATCAGGATGGGATCACCGAATATGAGCCTAGTGTCTTCAAAAACAATTGTATTATGATCTCATATATTCGGGATGAGTGCGCAGCATCGTCGATCATTACTTCCGAAGCAATCTTTTGATGCCACAATGAATGAATAACAATTTATATTATCATCTCTATCTATCTATACTACAGCTAACAGCTTATTTTTAAGATTTTAGTTTTAATTTCACCAAAAAACATTAATAACACCTACACGACCATTTCCGTTTACGATAATGAAAACATTTAGGCCCATTATAACGGATTCACGGAACTATAATCGGCTTTCGTTTTTCGTTAAGAAAAGAGATATACGATGATTTATCGTCGGCTAACGACAATATGGCGTGATAATTGTTCCACCCTTCACGAAATTCCGGTCGGAATTATTATCTTTTAAATAACGTTTCTATTTTAACTTGAAATTGTATGTTTGAGTCTGTTTTTGGTTAATTACATTTCTTTTTCCCCATATGTGGTATGATATGGCACATAAAGCAGAACATCAACCCAAAAGCACCAGTATAAAATGGGCTAGCATTGCTATGGCCGTCCGTACAAGTAGGAGACGGTTCAAAGTCTAATAAGGGAAGGTAGTCACGGTACTAACCCTAAACGGGGTGGCCAGCGATGAACACAAGTACCCATACATTTTCATTTTTCCAAATTTAACAGCAATTCAAACATCATAACTATCGCCATTATATTTTTCTTCCAATTTCATCATACGCCAGGCGCTTCTCCATCACTGGTCAATAGTGACATAACTTTTAAAACATTTTATAGGCACAGCGACACAACTCCATTTGTGTCATGATTCGTGTGTTTAGACGTATGTACCCAAAAATCGGTACACAAATTCATTCGACTCATTTACTCGCGTTGTGCCCCAAAATAATTAAGCCAAACACACATAAGTCAAACACAAATTTCGACGTTGTCCACACAAAACATCGCGCACAAACATTCCTGCTAAACAAATGTTTGAAGTATTAAACTTTTTGATTGGAACTGGTTTTTGTTGCCTCTAACAATGGATGGTCGTTTACGAAATGTATTTCAATGGGTTGGCGACATGTTTTTGTAATTATCTAACGACGTAAGCTTTGATTGTATTCTCTTGTTGCGATTAAATAAGGGAAATCGTCTGCAGATAGATTGACAGTAAAAATCGATAGACATGAAATATTCTCTCTGGCGATATCTGTAATTCATCATACATATTATAAAACAAAGTCCCACTCCGAGTCTGTTTGTCTGTCTGTCTGCGTGTTCGCAATAAACTCAAAAACTACTGAACGGATTTTAATGCGGTTTTCACTAATAAACAGAGTGATTCATGAAGAAGTTTTAGGTGTATAATTTGTTAAGGTTACTACCCGTGTGAAGCCGGGGCGGGTCGCAAGCGTTTTAACTAATTATTAATAATATAATTAAAACTAATCTTTAACTAATTATGTGGGAACATCCCTTTCCAAATGTTTCTTTCATATGAAATAATTCGCCTATACTTTGCATGTAGAAGAAGCATGAGGCATTTCAAATTAGTCCTTACAGTGACAACGCACCCGCGGTTTTGCATTTTTGTTACCTGCAACATAAATGTAAGAATCGTAGATGTTATGGGCGACAGCTGTCACTTATCATCAGGTTATCTGCTCGTTTGTCACTGAGTAGTTTAAAAAAACCTATAGATAAGTCCACGCCAAAGAAGTCGCGGGCAAAAGCTGGCAATGCTGGCACACGCATAATAAAAACTGGCGGCGCCATAAATCTACGCCAACGGAAACGGAAGTGCAAGTTACGCGGGTAAGTCCGCCAAGATTTAAAACGCAGCGTTATCGCTGCTACGTGACGTCACGCGGTTTCACGTAAAACGGCGAAGAAATTACGCTGTAACGTAAATGTAATACGTAATACGTGAAACTTCTGTAATTTTACTGTTGTAATTAGAATGCGTAATGAAATATTTATTTTTATTGTTATTAGGTAATGTAATCAAAATCCTTTGTCGAATGTCGAATTTGAATCCAGATTTTCTACTTTAGGCATTTCGAGTTTTAATTAATATTACACCAATATGTCTACTGTCGCTGTTTGTTTTTAAAACGTCTGTATTTATGTAACATAAACTTTTACAAATCATTAGTAGTAATAACTAATTTAGTTGAGCTTTTAATAAATTTCTAAGCATACAATGCTGCTTTACAACAATTTAAACAGTGGGGTAAAAGATAAACACTAACAATCTTTGTACACTACTACAAACAGCCATTTACAAAATTTTTAGGTATGTAAGGATTGTTTTCAACTTTCATTTTTAACTGTGTCGACAATAGGTATAAAATATCAACTGATACATATGTGTAAGGTGAGTAGGCAAACTGTCACTGCTTACCAACAAGCCACTTGTTAGCAACCCGTAATGTCAGCCGACACCGGTGGTAACTCAGTAATTCCGTCTGAATTGATGACAATCTCGCCAGCGATCCCTCGAGCCTGTGATTACATCAATTCTCGGCCGAATTTCTACTCCATTCGGTTAAATAAGTTTGTTATCACAGCTTTAGAACTCTGGGACATTAAAGTAGTTAAAGCGAACTGTGAAATTGTTTCACTTGAGCGCGATAGAGTCAGAAGGGTGGATGGCTACTCTTTATGGTTGTCCGTCATCTTGGCGTTAATGTCCCGGTTCTGCTCTCGCGCAAGAGGGCCCGGGGTCCGCCTTGACCAAGGACTTGGTCCAGGATTTGGCAGATCAGGTAATCGACCCTGCTACCAGGGAAAGCCGACCAGATAGGATCATGTTTACACATTCAGTCGCCTGATTGACCGTGATGAAATGTGCAGGTTTCATCACGATGTTGTCCCTCACCGTAAGAGCATCGGTTAGTATTCAACTAATGTACATAACTCAGAAAAGAATCATTGGTACATGGTGGCAGTGGGATTTGAACCAGGGACCTCTCGCATTGCAAGTCTAATACCGTTACCACTAGGCCACCGTCGCTCCACATATCTAGCGAACTATTTCATCAAAATCAACAAGTACCCCCAAAACCAATTAAAACCAAATGAGACGCTGCAGACTCATTTTCTTGGAAACCTATAGACGCATAATGTGTCGTATTAAGACGTTATAAGCGCAATCGAAATCCCTCGGCAGGCAGAACCGCGGTGTTATGAAAGCTACGATGACATTGGCGGATTTGTAGGGGTGTGAGAGTTTCCACTCATAAATTACAGATAACGCCAACTCTGGAAGTCCTGAGGATATTTCACTCTCCCCGCGGATGCTTTGGGTGTAAATTAGGTGATATTCAGAGGGGAATTAATGTTTGGGGTAAAAAATAACGTTTATTTATGTAGTAGATGCGGTAACAGTGATGTAAGAGGAAGGAGGGGAACTCGATATCCGAATAAGATATTATGGCGCTATAAAGCCTCCAAACATACATACTTTTGAAGCGGCAAATATATTATGTGGAAGACTTTGGATGGGTTATTTTATGTTTGCCATTCGGTTGCCATCTAGGATAGGTACTATAATAGATCCTAGTAGTTAGTTTAACTAAAGTTGTCAAGGTTTTAATGTTGGTGTTAAAGTATATATTCATTGCCCATATCAAAGTCTATATAACATATATAAACAATACGTTACCCATATATAAACAATTTACTAAAATCTTTGAAGCAATGAAATTGCTATAATATGTGTTCATGGGAGCTTAAGCTGTAGTCGCTCTAGTTTGATACACTTACGTGGTCATGATTCCCTTTGATTTGGTAGAATAAGATGAACTTACCTGAAAATAAAATAAACACTCATTAGTACATCGGTGAAATAAATACTATTATTTCTATATCATTAAAAAAAATTACATTACATGGGACGATTGTATTCGGAAATGGTTGTCTGGTTGAATATCAGGTCAAGAGTAGGTATGGTCAGCTGTACAGTAGGTACAGTAAACGGACCCCTAGCACACATTAAAGGTTTGCTAAACGGGCGCGTACTCTCCACAGCTGACTGAATCCTAGGCATAATCGACGAGCAGGGGTTGGTGCTCTTCTACTCTGCCGGTCACCAAACAGACAACTACTCAGCCGCCACTCAGCAGCTACTCTACCTAAGTAGCTACATAAATAAAAATCGAGCAACAATATCGAGAATGCCGAGTAAGAGGCTAATTTTAACGCTACGCTACGTTTCGGGAACGGTTCATTAATTCTACAAGGGTTCGACAAAATTAAAAACGTTTCCACTGTTAATGGACCAAGTTTCGTACCATATCCGGTGGGGAGGGTTGCGGCACACCGGCGCGGGGTGCGACGCGGAAACCCTGCCACGGGCGGCTAGAAGGACCACACGTTTTAGTCACTAACCGAATACGCGAATGTCTGTTTTAAGGGCTCATTGGATATCATGCTATCGCTTTTGAATGAATGTCAAATTTATTTATTAGATTTGAAAGTGACAGCACAATATTTAAGGAGCCCTTAAAGTTAAGAAGCATTCCAGTATTCGGGCGTAAGTGTTAGGTATGTAAAGTAACATGTTTTGTGGTAGTATATTTTGTAAAACATTACGACTTTTTGTTTTTATCCTAGTTTATTTAATCTTGCGAGATGAATTCAGTGTTGAGGCAAACTATTGACCTGAATTTTCTCATTTCTTTCTAATTTGTTTTTTTTTGCATTTATAATCTTTTCATTTCAGTGAGCCCTAACAATATCATCTACATATGAGAAGAGCGGGAGCTGTGTAAAAACTTAACTAACGTTAATCTAACACGGTATCAATATATCACTGATATGTTACTAAAACACAAGATGGATGACGCTTTTTCAACAAATAAAACTACTACATGTATTTTATACTTCGCATGTAATTGTAATAAAAAAGATATAAAAGCGAACACTAAGTAAAATCAATATTTTATAACTATTCACAATTAGTATTTTGAATAATAATTACAAGCATCATCGCAGCATTCTGGTGTAACTTCACCGGATATTACGCATGAAGAAGTCATAAGATCGGTTAACTTGTTAGAATATTAAATATTGTTATTACCTACTTATCTTGGCCTTACTAATGGCTTTTCTGTGTAGCTTTAGAGGCCCAAAACTGAAACCCTTCAGGATAGAACGACTTCTTTCTGTCAAACAAAGTTTGGAACATACGGTATTGGGTAAACTTGTGTTATTTATAGATGACAAAAATTGAATTTTCGACCTAATTTCTGCCAGTGCCAGCACGTTGCTGGGTTAGTAGATATTAAGTTACCAAGTTAGATCACTTCCAGACAACCTTGGTAAGGTTGTCTGGAAGTGATAACATTTGTGATAGGACCGCCCTTTGTACTCCTTACCATATATTTTGTATCTGTGTAGGTGTCCTTGTTTAAATAAAGAATTTTGTATTTTAAGTAATTTTAATCTTTTTTATTTTATTGGAAGATCTAGTAGTAGGAAGATTAAAAGGAATAATGATATTATGTGACATATCAAACAATGCGAAAAATATCCCGACAACATTTCGTGGTGCCAGAGCAAGGGGTATCAAAGACAGGGGTTGTGGCCAATTAAACTAGGGTTGGCACAATATGAACCTTACTCCCCTCGTAATTGGGTTCACAATCCACGGGAACCCATCTACATTTAGATTGGAATTACCATCATGAAACGGGAGCCGTTATTAATATTTCGCCTCCGAATTTGTGTGTTTTATTTTATAAGGATTTTATTTAATATCTCAGCTGGAAAGCTTTATGACAGTTTTACGGGGTTTACGGAAATGTATCATGAGTTTAAACCCTATAAAATTCTCTATTAAGTAAAACATAAACCGCCTTTATTAAAATTTAAGGAAACAGCCTATTATAATAAAGTAAATGCCTATATTTAAAATACATCATCAGACGGTAAGAGTCCATAACGATTATGAGCCTCCTCCGTATTAGTTAAGGTTTATGATAAAGTTTTCTCTAAATCTCCACGCTTTGCAGGCGGGTTGGAGATCGCAGCATTGAAAATACCTAACAGTAAACGCTGATGTCCAATTTTCTGATCTCCGGAGGTCCTTCTCTAAAAAAGTATCTACTCGTTTTGTACGACATACAATGAACTAAAATAATCCAATTTTTTAATTATTGCCAAAAGGAAAGCCGTGTAATTTTCCATGTAAAATTTAATAAGCAATTAATTGAAATAATTGGATGCCGATGTGGGATTTACCAGCTTATCAATTATAACGGAACTGTTTTCCAAATAGGCCTTCCCCTGATTATCTGCATGAGCCTGAATTCTGTGGGCTTCGCGGAAAATTAATTTCATTTACATTTGTATTTGGAAAGTCAAGCGTCCGCGGGGTGCCGATTAAACTAAGAGATATTAAATCAAAAGCGCATTGGTTTCACGTGTCTGGTAAATAATGAGAAAATTATTATCCGGTTGGGTAGCAATTATTTATTAATGTTGAGTAATTACTGATTAACCTTTCAAAGAAAATGGTGGAGACGTCAAGCCGTCAGCGGACTGTTTGGGGTAGTTGATGAATCTTTTACTTGTTTATCTTGGAAACAATTGGGAACATTTAAATCTATATGCGGTCCAGAAGTTTTACTGCAGTTTTACTACAGTTGCTCGTACGATGCAACAGAATTTACGTTCTACCGAAGAATTTTGTGTAGCTACAAATTTTCTTCAGTTCAACAGAAAAAGCGAATGGGTGGCCGTGAAAGCGCAACACTGGCTCACTTTCGCATTTACCTACCTACAAAGTCGCTTCTCGCCGTCTGTCCCTATGTATCTATGTACGCTTAGATCTTTAAAACTACGCAACGGACTTTAATGCCATTTTCAACAACAGATAGAGTGATTCAAGAGAAAGGTTTATAAGCAAGAAAAAAAGGGTAGGTAGGGGTCCACTAGTCTTGTCTTTTTTTTTTATAATTGGACTAGCCAGGCATTTGACCGCCACCTCGCCGCCACCTTTTTACAAAATAGAAAATCAGTCCCTACACAAACTTTTCACCGCCGACTCCCGTGCTACGGCATACATTTCATTCGCGAGCCAACTCAGAGAGCGATAGGTACAGGGTTATTCGTCAACTTAATTTTACAGCCCCCTGACACGTGAAGGCGCAATATTGTTAAAATTTCGCTTTATTTACGTCTACGGAACATGGAGGCACGGCGATATACGGCCACGGTTGGCTGTTTACTGCTTTGTTTATTTGATTATGTCGACAACAAACAAATATTATGACGACCTGAGTCTTACATGCCGGTTTGCCATGCAGAGGTCCCGGGATCGATTCCCGGCTGGGCAGAAATTGAAATGAAGAATTTAAATTTCTGTTACGGGTCTGGGTGTAGTATGTGTAATAAGTAAGATTAAAAAAAAATTATATACGTAGTTTATCAGTTATCTGACACCCATAACACAAGCTTTGCTTAGTTTGGGGCTAGATGGCGGCTGTATGAATTCGTCCAAGGATATTGATTGTCCAAGGATATTGGTCATGTTTGATCATTAGGTTATGATTAAGAACTGAGCGTAGGAACCTGCAATTGGTAATGCTTTTACGATGTAATATGTAGGTTTCATTACGATGTTTTCCCTCGCCGTAAGAGCATGGGTTAATATTCAACTATATTTGTATGTTTTAGAATCACTTAACAAAAAATTATAACTCAATATTAAATAGTACGCATAAAAAATCTGATCATGTAAGCCTGAGTACTTGTGTTTTTATAGGTATAACTATGATATTTTATAAATTATGAAATGGTCATTGTTGCGGTTCGTTTCGTTACTTAGGATGCTATAAATAGGTGCTAATCTGTTCTGTGTGACATAATACCACATGCAATAAATTATAAAAACAAAGTTTATAGACACGAGTAGGTAAAATATAAAATGTTTCGATGACCTGAGTGCTCCATACCGATCTGCCACGCAGAAGTCGCGACTTCGATTCCCGCCCGGGCAGAAATTGAAATGATGAACTTTAATTTCTGTAACGAGTCTGGATGTTATATGTATGTATTTAAAAAAGTATATAAGGTATCAGTTTTCGGGGTCCCATACCACAAGCTTTGCTTACTTTGGGGCTAGATGGCGCTGTGTGAATTGTCCAAGCATATTTGATATATTCTGTACACGTACTAGTATAGGAGTTGGTTGTTCGAATAAACTCCGAGAAACCCTTCTTCAACACTCCCTCATTGGGTAAACAAGCGACTCAGCGACATAGTAATTTCTTCTAACATTGCAAAAAGGACCGTTTTATTTTATTCCTCTCTTGTCGCCATGCGCTTTTTTATCACAACGCAAATATTCGTATAAAAAGGTGCCCGTCAAAAAGATTCTTTATGGCGGGTTATGAATGATCGAACAAATGAAGCAAGGAGTGGGTTTGAATGGATTTCGGAGTCACGGTGTGGCTGGCGACATGTTTTAACGGATATATGGTGTTACATAAATAACTCGAAGCGCGTTCGGGCTTTGCGGGCCTTGGAGACATACCTACGGGAATTTTTAAAAGGTTACTCGCAAAGTCTGAGGATGTTGTGAGCCATTATAACCAACTGGTGTTAATTTTAGTAAAAGGTATTTAAATTGTATGGAATTTTACTTGCAAGTAACCTAGTAAAACTTTCAAAATGAAATAGGTGTTAGAATAGCAATAAATTGCGATCTTTTGTTATACCTACAGAACATTTATCAAATACAATTTTTACTTACCTATTCTATCTTTATATGCTTTAATGAAGCTATACTTTTACATAGGTATACAACAATACAATAGGTATATAATTAAATAACAATAGTAGATTTAAATTAAATTAAATTTAAATTAAAAGAAGTTGTTGCGAGAATTTCGGAGACCAACCCCACTTTCTAGTCATTACATTCCTAGCAGTGTTTCCTAATTGTAAGATCCTAGTAACAGGCTACCAGGTTATAAGGAACTAATACACTTAAGAGAGACTAAGTACTTAATTACATCCCAAAACACAGCAATTCAAGTCAGCTCGTAATTGTCACTTGGAAATTCATTATCAATTAGAATAAATCTTTACAGAGGACACCGAATGTGGTTTGTTTTAACTCTATTTACTAAACAAGTGGGCGGTAAGAGTGTGAATGTAGATTATATAATATATAGTACCTATATGGCTTCATGATACGAATTGTTCTAGAAGTAGCTTGACATACACTAGAGAAACCGGCGCGACTTCGCTCGCGTACACCTACGTTACCTGTATTTATCCTTCCTTTTTTCTTGCTTTTAAACCTTCCTAATAAATCACTCTATATATTGTTGAAAACTGCATTGAAATCCGTTTCGTAGTTTAAAAGGTCTAAGCGTACATAGATACCTGGGGACAGACGGCGGGAACCGACATTGTTCTGTACTATGTATAGATGTTGCGACAAAACGAAAAAGGCACTCGCTCAATGAGTATGGTTACATAAAAAAACAATTAAGGCAACTCGTTGACAGCCAGTCAACAAAAGGTCACAAAATTACACAACACAAAAACCGTTAGGCGCCATCTTGAGACGGCCATCTTGTGAGATTTAAATTCAACAGGTCAGACGACCTTATTCCATTGTTCAATTTTGAAAATAGAAAAGGACACCTGACCGTGGGATCATAGATGAAGGTAGGGGAACAAGTCCCCTCGCGTCTTGGGGTAGTTGCACAAAGAAATGGGGTTTTTAAGAATAGTTTAATAGGGTAACGGACGGTTCTCTAGGATAGTTTTAACTCGCACAATTCTTTACGAGATGCCCTTTGTAAGAGATCCTAATTTGTGTTTGCCACTGGTTTTTATTTATTTTCGTGAGAATTTGTAAGGGGGTCCATAAAACTCGGTCTTTTATTCGAGTGTAATTTTTTCTGAAGTCGTAAAGTTTCTAAATTAATATTCCTTGAGAGTCGAAAAGTTGTGAGAACGTACTGCGCAACTATAAACGTATATCTGGGGTATGATAATAAATGTATTAGATAGTTAAGAGCCATCATCAATCTCAATTCTCGATTTAGAAAGAGGGAATTATCTCAGGCTTTTGTACCTACACAATCCTACGGTCTTATTCATAAAAATACCTTATAGGTTTAAAACGTTAATTAGCTAAAACACTCATTAGGCCTTCAAACGTATTTTATAATTCTTTATTCATAATCTTTCCATAAATATCTATTAGCTAAAGATCTGATAAAATACAGATTAGCATCATCATGTTGTCGCTCTGATGAATTTATAGCCAAAAACGTAAATCGCTTGTAAACAAGTCCCATAATAAAAGTCATGTCTGTGTAGATGCATCCCCTTTGCCTATCATCTTTAGGATAAAAGTCAAGAATGGACAATCTCAAAGCGAACAAAATCAGCTGTTCGTGTGACGGCGGCCATATTTGATTATCTGAGGTTTATAGAAGGGATCAGCCTTCTATAAGTTTTGAAGCCGTTATTAAGCGTTTTAGCGCTAATATGCGTTTAGGAATAATGTTTTTCAAGAACCATGTTTTAAACATTCCATAACTTTTCATAAATAAAACCGCATGTCTATAGGGACAGGAAATAATTAGAATGTTGCATGCACCTACGATATGTCAAAGGACGACAAGCAGACCACGGCACTGGAGCCATGTCGTTAATAGGGCCATAACTCGGTTACCTCGGGAGTGCGTCCCTTGCGTCAGACATAACTAAGTTTAATATGAAATTACTTGCAGCTTAAACGTCTACCATCGTCATGTCTCGCCTAACCGCTTTAGCTATTGGACAGGCTTTAAGCTGGTCGAAACCTAATTAAGTGTATAATTTTCATTTCTGATAAAGAAAATACTCGATACAAATTGATACTTAGCAATTGCACTAAAGACAACAATTAACAGCAGTAGTTATTTATTGATATCAAGGGGTATGCATGTGCTACTACAGATATAACAATAACAAACAACGTTTACTATGGCACCAACTCTGAAATAGCGAAGAATGAAATCAGCTATTTCGGCAAATATGTTTTCAATTCAACAAACATCCAGTCCTTGAATGAATACGTTGACAAACGCATATACCTAAGAATCGAGATTTTTAAGAAAGCTGAATAAGGTGTTCGTAGGTAATAATATTATGCCAACGCCAACTCATTTTTCTATCTAATCAACGTTTCATATGAATACTATACAGACATCATGTAAATTCTACAAGTGTGTGACAAATGTAAAGCTTGTAGGTACTTAGATACATAAAAACTGGTCTTCATATTCTGAGAAACAAATTAACTTGTTCATTTCCAAGATATTATTAAGATCTCAACTGCAAGCTGGTCGTCGTGTGTTTTAAATTACCTAGATGTGTGTAGTAACGCGACCCTTGATAACGGAATAAATTTGCGCTATAAATACTGTATATAATACTGTATAGAATAGAATGAGTAGTAATTAAGTCCTACAGTGGACCGGAGTTTTGATAACAATAAAAATGTTTACCTGCCCTTGATGTTTGACTACATTTGATGCCAGGCTTAACAATATACCTTAGGTAGTAGGTACCTATAGATGAGTAATTTCCATTTGTAATTAATTACACTGAAATGGCAACTATGCCATGCTCAATTATTTATGAAAATCAGTGAAAACGCTACAAGAAGACACGCAAACGTAAAAACTTTTTGATGAATACTACAAAAAATTGTATGAAACAACACGATAAGGAAATTTCGCTGCTTTGAAAGCGCATATTTTAAACACAATTTTCCGTTGGGTAATCAATTAAGTTATGCCTACACAAAATGTTGTGGAGACACTGAACTCCCGAAGGTGACCGAACGGGCCCGAAGGAGCGCGAAGGAGCACGAAGTCAGGAGTTCGCAGCCTTTTGGATCAGGCCTCTTATTCGGAAATGATCGTAATTAATTTGATTAATCGGGAATGGCGTCTTCGAGGCGTCGACCGATGAGTAATGGAGCAGCGGTGGGTATGCGCTCGCCAGTTTTTCTCCTTTTTGGGACAATGCCCCGGATTTAGGAGTTGCCAGGTAGGTATACAATTTTATGGGCCTTTATACCTCAACTGGGGTGTAAGATGTTGTATGACTCGTGTTATTTATATTTTATTAGCTTGGTTAGCCCGTGACTTCAAAAAACTTCAAAAAATAGGGAATCCGGGCTCCCCCGGGAACCACATTTATATTCGGGATAAATTATAGCCTAAGTGCTATAAGCTACATTACTGCCAAATTTCATCAAAATCCGTTCAGTAGTTTATGCGTGAAGGAGTAACAAACATCCAAACAAACTTACGCATTTATAATATTAAGTAGGGCTTTTTTGAATAATTTCATAAAGCAATGAGTCAGCTATTTACCCTTGAATCTTGACTTGTTACATTGTATACCATTTTAAAATATCCATGTAATGTAGACGTGTAGTTGCGTGAACAGTCAGTGGTCGTAACTAGGCATTATCTACAACATTTACAAGGCAAAGCGTTGAGAATTTATTCGCTTTAACACCCGGATACCAGATAAGATAGAAGTTAGTACAATGACGTCACCAGAACCACGACGAAACGTCTGGAATTCGGCATCAACCTGTAGAGTTTGACCTTGTACCGCTCAAGGACAATCTCTGGCGTGGTACCACCGCCTTTTTTTCTTTAAATTAAAGCAATATGTTCGCCCGCCCGATATCTAAGGATCTCTCGGGGTTTTTGAACGGAGTGAAGGCTCAAAGGTTATTAAACTCAGAAGATACTTAAATTATTTGACATTGAGCGCAGACTGATTCACTTCGAAAGGAAACTGTTTCTTAAAAAAACTATAACCGTCATAACCTAAAAATGTTGCTAGTTTTACCAACAGCCACGTGGTTTTAACTTTGTAAATAAATATAAGGGAAACCCACCGTAAAAGCAACGACAAAGACACTGTTAAACACAAAGTTTAGTTGTGGTATTTATCTCGAAGGTTACTTAGCAACACTTAGAGAGTCTACCTGGACAATAGAATGGAGAGTGAGCAGTCAATATGAACCCAAAACGGTCCCTAACCCCACAATAGATCCTTTAAATATTTGATACAACTAAAATACGAACAGGTAAAGATTTCTCAGAAAATACAATGACGATGTTACATGAATAAAATTAAAAGTAACAATTCTGAGACGAACGAAAAAGGTTAAGTTTGTATTTTGAGTTTCTCTACCGGTGTAACGAACTGTAGGCTATAACTTGGAGATTTTCTCACACGTAGTTAGTCGTAATACTAAGCGAACGTATGCTCTAAGCCTTAGAAAATAAGTCTCAAAATACTGTGAGCAGAGCCACAAACGCGTGCTCTACCACTGGTTTCTTAGACCAAGGCATTAATGCTTTTAGATAATTCGCTCGCTTGATGTAAACGCATCTTGTTATTTATGCACAAAATTGATATTTTATTAATGACATTTTTATTGCACGCAATTTTCAGTGACTTAGAATCTCTCTATTAATGAGTCCAGTCAAGTAAAGACATAGCTTAAAAACACCGTGGAGACCACGTGGCAGTCTACGTCTCAATCAGACCATGAAAGTCGATCTCCAGCAACCCAAGCGAAAGTCTTCAAATCCACAATTGCAACGAATTGTTGGGATTGTTCATTCGAACGGTTGTCCGTCAAATTAAATGAAATCGATTCAGTACACTGAAGTGTACAATAATATTCGGCCAGAGCTGTTAATTGAATTAGGCCGAGCACCTAACTGAAATCTGAATGGCAAATTCGGAGCGGCGATTTTAGTGAGGACGTGGTGTGAAGAGGTGGCGGAGAGATTCACTGTCCATTATATTATGTTACTTTTGTACAATCTTAGTTGATAATTTGAATACTTAATTCGATCAAATATTGGTACAATATCGATATTACCCCCCTGTTTCCCACGTAACCCAACCGAAACGTCGGGAAAACAAATCGAAAAGGTGCGTCGCGTGTAAGTCCCGTCTAATATAATAATATCGTTTCGATTGTCAAGCGAGGACGCAAAGTGTTGATACAATATGTTTAAGGATAATTAGGCACATTATGGCCTACAATTTTACGTGTAACACCAATCCACAGTATCAATGCACCAAAAAAAGACTACGTGAACTAATTTAGATCGCTAAAATTGCTTTCCAAAATCGATACTGAATTCATATCCTACATCAGACGCATATCACTCAAATTCCTTTCAAAACTGAGCCCTACTTTAATTTAATTATTATACGGTAAAAAAACAACCTATGCCTTTGCCCAGCAGTGGGCGTCTTCTGGCTGATATGATGATGATGATGATGATGAAATAAACAACACGCCATTTAGCATTCGTTCTAACCTAAAACGCTACTCGCCCCGCTCGTCACAGTCACCTAAACCCTATACAAGAGAAGGAACTTGGACTAATAACTATTTGAACTATCACGTGAACTCGATAGTACGTCCGCCTAAGCCCGGGATTTTGTTAACCGCATATGAAATTGTTCTGAACTAACCCTGGGGATGATTAAGGGAATTAATATTACTAATGTCGGTGTGAAGTGACGAGTGCAGACAGACCCGGTGGATATTAATACAAACGCCGAAATGTACCTAAGTCTTTAAGTACTTACATATTTCAGAATGCTTCAGTTTGAAGTTATAAATCTTAAAGCAAACTTCTAAACAAATCTACACATAGTGTTCCGAATTCCTTTGGAATATTTGTGTTCTTTATTTTAATGGCACACGTTGCCTGCGAGCGTGTTCCCTGATCATCATAATCTGGACGCCTTCAAGGCTAGAGTGAATAAGTTGTTCCTAGACAGGCATGCTTTATCTTGGGCCGCATCGTCTTTTACCACCACGTGAGATGGCTGTCAAATAAAAGGCTGGCTAGTCTAATATAAAAAAATTACGAATTATAAAGCCACGTGTAGAGCTACACAATGGTATTTCTACGAAACATGACTGTTGCAAAAACACACAAAACTAAGTAAACACAGCTGTTATATTATATTATCCGTAATTAGATCAAAAATTGCGTTCCATTCCATGTTTGCCCATTTTGAGAAGACAAGCTCTAATCAAGAAACAGGAAATGTAATGCGATTTCGTGTTGTTAGTAAACACCCATAATTATGTAAGTATTTTCTCGTAATATATACAATTTTTTAAGTACTTATTTCATTGAACACATTAACTACATAACACATTACCTGATTTTTACGACAAACTGTTGTGCAAGGAATTATGCCGAATTCGATAGCTATTTATCGTCTATTTATTAGATGCGAGTTATTGGTTAACAATTTTTATGTGAAAACTTAGGTAACGCTGATTTAGGACTCTAGACTATACAAAGGGCTACTCTTTAAGCACGTTACTACGGATATGTACCTAGTCCCACATAGGTCCGATAATAATTTGAATTTGATGCTCGCTCCGCCAAGGGGCATAGTTAAGCCCCTGATACGATATGTGCGATACGCAAATTTTTTGATAAAATAGGTCATTATATTACCAACTCGCACGAATTAGGCCAACCGTCAGCCGTACTCGTTGTTTGTTCAGATTTTAAAAACTGTATACCTACACGAGTACGTCTCGGTCCATGACCAGACTTGACGGTTGAAATACGTTGCAAGTGACGTCACGTAGCCTTCAACGCGTTCGAACTTTAAATCGCGAGTGTAAAAACATAGCGTGGCTAAACGACATTGTCGTAACGAGTGTAGTAAAAATTTTAATATCCGCAAAGCAACCAATGGATATCGATACAGCCTCGATATGCGGTAAGCGAACGACAAATCTTGTCACAATTGTCATTCAACAGCCAAAACAAAGTCACTTAAATGCCAACCTTAAAAAAATACCACAAAAAATACCTACATTAAAATACATTTTAAGAACACGTGCGAATTATCGCCGGACACTCACCAAAGTAAACCAAATCCGTTCATTAATAAAAAATCAGTCTTCCTTTCCTTAAAATAGTAATAAATCGAAATTAATTAAGAAACACACACGAAACTACGGAACTAACCTACGAGATTACACTGAAACACCACTCGGTAATAATAGAAAAAAAAATACTTTTGGACACAATGACTAGAATTCAAAAGGAGCGCGAGTGATCAACCGTCCGCGTCAACGGTCGGTACGTAACTGAACGCGATGGGGTCAAGTTTTCGAAAAAAGCCCGCTCTGGCAAAGGCACCCATACGTTACGGCCGAGATGACTGCAACAAAAAAGAACCCTAAATATTATCGTTCGGGACCACGGTTCTCAAACAATATGCATTTATTGACGCTTGCTAGTGGATGTATGGTTCTGTGTACTTCTTTAGCCATCACGTTTAGGGTAGCGCTGTGAAGGTATACCTGTAACTATTATTTTTAGCCAAAAAGGCTAATAAATTTCGCAACAGGTACATGAATGATCGCTTTAATGACTGGCAATATAAAATATGATGATCTCACTCGGATCAAAGTAATAGTTGATGTTTTTTTTTAATTTACAATGACCTCAAGTTCGTTACAAGTCTCAAGGTGATCCGGCTCCGTTCATTGTACTCCAATTAAAACGAAAAGCTATATAAAAAGCTTGTTTTTAAATTATTACTTTTACGGACATTTCCATGATCTTTATATAAATATGATTCAAAATAACATAGGTCGTTGCCCAGAATGTCAATTTTGAATTAAACGTGGCACTCCTACGGCGGGTTTACACCAAGCAAACGAATGCTCTAAGGTGGCTCTTTCGGTTGTGGTACACATAATGCTTGTCCGACTAATGTAAACGCAAACATTCAATGCGTAAAATGACATACTACTGCAATTTTACTATTCTTAAAACAAACTATATTGAAAACGTCACATTAAAAAAAGTGCCACTTTCGCAAAATGTCATAACTTAACTTTACATTTATTGTGTATCAGTTAATGTGTACAGTAAACTGTACATTACTGTCAAAATACATATAAAAATTATTAATGACTATTTTCAAAAGAAAGTCTATTTCTATATTAACGGTTACGCAAATTTACAGCAAAAAGTACTAAATTCATATTGGCGATCTTCAGTTTTTATGTATATCTACAACTTTAATCTAAAAACCATTTAAATAGGCGATGTTATATTATTTACTATATTTCTTTTGGAATCAGATGTTATTGAGGTCAGACGGAGGTCGTCTACCGAAAATTAATAGTTTTTGGCATCAAACTTTTTGCCTATTCTGAAATAGGTATTTGCGTATCTGCTTAATTGGGTTAAAGAATATCATAATTCATATTGACTGGACTTGTTTTATCGACCAAACGTTAAAGTGAGCTTGGCCTTTCATTCCTAATTTGAAGATTAATGTACATGCTATTTCCGTTTAATAAACATGTTTAGATGTATCTGTTTTAAACCAAGATTTATTTGTAAGTAGAATAAAGCAAACAAATTCAATGAAGAATAAAAAATCTCTTTCTTTTTCAACACAAATACTATCAAAATTGCCTATAACTTCGAAAACTTTTAACACATTTCACTAGCTCACATACAGATAATTAACGAATAACAATTATAATTAAACCCATTCAATCATCTATTAATTAATGCGATCAATAATTTCAATTAATTTGCAGTCTATGCGGCGAGCGACGCTTCGTTTATTTATTTAACAGAACACAAGAAATACATAGCAAATAACAGGCAAAGTAATCAATGGCACATTCATATGTCTGTAAGTAAGGGGAATAACGAGACGGAAAGTTTGGGCACCCCTTGCATTCGGATTCAAGTTTTGCAGCTGCCTCCCCTTCGTAAAACAGACACACACATATTTATGTGTATACATAATGTGCATGTATAAGGGGGGTGTGCGTTTGTGTGAATGTATGGGTTTATAGCAAGGGTGTATGTTAATTATCGTTTCTCGTATAGAGATTAATCGATAGCGTAGCTTTTATTCTTTTCGGTTGTAAATGTATTTGGCCCCAGTTGGACTGTCGGTCTGTTGATGCTGACGAAATAAATATTTATTTTTATTAGATACATAAAATTAAAACTTCAATCCAAACTATTACTATAAATGCGAAAGTAAGTCGGTCTGCCTGTTACGTTGCCACGCCTGAATTGAACATCAAAATGTTTTGGGCGACAGTTGCCGCTAATATCAGATGGTCTGTCTGCTTGCTTACTACTTAGTATCCGCGTGTATATAGCTTATACACACTCATGCAGTACCTAGCATAAAAAAACTGCCAAACTTCCAATTAGGTACGATACTTTCGTATGATTCACGCTCAAGTTCATCGGATGTAGGTACCCAAGTACCGAATGACTCACCGGAATTAGCGTTAAACATAGACGAGACAGCTAATAGAAATATCGAGAAACTAACAAAACAGCTACTTAAGTTGACCCAGAACGATACTAATGTCACCTTATTCGTGGGGCAGGTCAAAAATAAGAGGCGGTCGTACAAGAATCCAGACAAACAAAACGAGATAAAAGAAACTGGTGCAGCGCGTGTGGTCTTAGGATGATGTATTGTTTGAGATAAATAATTATAGCATTAGGGTCAGGTATACAGGTTTTTGTGGCGTTCCTTAAGTTTTATGTGAAAGGTTATGCCCTTGACTTGGCTATTGGGTAGCGGTAATCTGCCTTCTATAATATATATATCTATATATAGTATAAAACAAAGTCGCTTCCCGCCGTCTGTATCTATGTACGCTTGGATCTTTTAAACTATGCAACGGACTTTATACGTTCGTACTGGAAGCGATTTCATAAATTCTTTTTTTGTATTTAATTTGTCTTTGGCATTTTGCGGAAACACATCGGCTACTTTTAATTGACCGTATCTCGGTAATAATTAGTAGTTTAGTCGATTATTTAGTTTACATTTCTTTATAAATTTTTTTTTTTGGAAATCCAAATCAGTTGTTTAATATAATATTGTTAATACTTAAAAGATTAAACTCTAGTTTTGGAATTTACGTGTAACGGACTGTCAAGGGCTAATACTATAATAAAAAAATAAAAAAAATAGATATTCTCGAGTACCTACCTTAATGAAAGAAGTTCAAGAATATTTTTTCTTTTTACAAAACTTCACTCATGAACGAACCGCTTGTCTCGTTTTTGCTTCGTTTCCGCTACTAGAGAGTGGGACAAAAAAATCCTTGAGCGGCTCCTTTAGAACCTCTGGTGACTTAAAACAGATGGTGCTCCCATTAGGGCTGGAGCGGAAAAAAATTAACATGTCTTCGATAATAATGCTTTAACTTTAACCTTTTTTATGGTGTGGTGTAAGTGATGGTGTATAGTGTTTTGGGCTATGTGCGACAGTTACAGGGCTATATTTTTGAACCGCTCGCCTCGAGTCGAACGGTGTTAAATTTTGTGTTTCGGCATGAAAAATTCAATATTTTGACGACCTCAGTGGTTCAGTTAATTTGCCACGCAGATCTCCCGGGTTGATTCCCTGCCGGGCAGAAATTGTTATGAATTATAATTTCTGTTACGAGTCTGGTGTTATACATATGTATAACAAGTATGTATTTAAAAATATATAAGTAGTTAGCCAGGTTTCTGGCACCCATAACACAAGTTTTGCTTAATTTGGGGCTTTAAGACGCTGTGTGAATTGTTCAAACATATTTTAATAAGGCTGATTTTTTCCATTTTCATCGGAACGCCAATGTATTAATTAAAAAACATTAAATATTCATGTCGAAAATAAAAATTGAAGACCGTTCTACTCGAAGCAAACAGTTCAAAAATAGCGCCCCAGGTGGGCTGTCTGTTAAAAATAAAAGAATTCGAAGTTGCCTCTTCCACCCACACTCATTTAGGCAAAACGTGATGGTTTCATTATGAGACATTATTGACTTTCAATGCGTCCATTCTACTTTTCTTTATCTTTTTGTGAAATCATAAAACCGCTACTGAGAATATAGGATAATATTATTATAGTACTGACTACTCTACCTGTCTTTTTAACTTGCACAATTCTATGCACATATTTCCCAAAAACAATTACGCTATAGTCCTGTCATTTCCTAGTAAGTGAACAAAGACTACCGCCGCAGCGTCGGTTACGACTGCGAGTAAACGATACGGACTCTATTGCGTGGTGATAAGGGCCAATATGCCACAGTGGAAGTTATGTTCCAGTAGATAGAATACATACAAAGCTACATACGCATTGAAACGCAAGCTGTCACAATCCATGCGTTGAGGTAGGCCGGATGTAGCCCACAACTATAAATACCTAAAGTTACATTTATAGGACGTGTGCATTCACACCTGCCGATGGCGACACGATAACGACATTGCGAGCCGTTGACGAGATACTGGAAAGGTACTTTTATCTATAATGGATACTTCAGTTAGAGGAGCATCGAGGTCATATGGACAAGGTTTTTTAGAGTTAGATATTTTAAGCAAAATAATAGGTCAGACGGTTTTTTGTTAGAAGGAGCTTTTTGTTTCGGGACAAAATTTTAAATACCAGATTAACACTATACTGCACTTACAAAAACTGATTAGGTATGTGTGTACTTACTATAAAAAATATAAAAGTTTATAGAACTCCGTTACCGCTAACAGAGTCGACAACATTTCGATGTTCTGTTTGAGCACCAAAAAGACTTTTTAAACTTTATTTTAAACTGCAAATATTATGTTAATTGCAATCGAAGCATAAAACCCCCCAAATTATTTAAAAAATATTGAAACGATTCTCGGAAAAAGTGCCTATTTAAACGAATATCGACTGAACACATTTGCAATTGCGGCGCTTTTGCGCTACGCACTTCACCGACAAATGACAATCGTGTCGCTTGTCACCAATCGTCAAATACGAATCGCCGCATAATAACAACTGTTACAATATTGTACAGCGGGTCGTTGGCCGGGTGAATGGCCTTATGCAAGATGACGCCATACATTTTTTACGACTCACAAGTAAACGCATTGTGATTCATGTTAACTTATGATGAGTGGATGATACGATGACCTCTCACAAGTGGCCGTACCGATCGACCTGTGCGGTTTGTTTGCCCCATTGTGAGAGTTCGTGTAATGAAGAGCTGCGTGTAAAGAAAGAAACAGGAATATCATACATTAAGTAAACATCGACCATAATGAGAAGCGCCAACAGAATAAGAAGATAATATTTTCGTATAGGCACGCGGTATTGTCATCAAAGTAACTTACTTCACTACGTACTAAAACGCGTGTATATTGTAAAAGTATGCCAATTTTATTATTAATTTATTATTTTAGGTGAGCCAGGTCTACAGGCTGATTCGTATATAGGTATGTAAGTAGACCAGGATTGATCCCGACGACTTGTTTCGCCGATAGACTCTAACCACAGAAAACTATTGCTAGAGATAAGAAAAAAAACAATAATAAGACTAGAATACTGTTTTTACTTCGAAAGCTGTACAGACAAAAGTATGGTAACAACGTAAATGAATCAAATATAAGTACACGTTCATTTTATACGCTTCTTTACAATGCACAAGTACACATTACATTTACATAAGTACACATTTTCTAATTAAGTTACATATTTTTATATTTAATAGTCCATACATTTTCTAATTAAGTTATCCCTATAGGTACTGATTGAAAAATTGGATCTTTCCGAAAATTCGCAATTCCATTTTATTTTTCATTACACCAGATAATTAGATAATAATTGAATTTGCACAGGATTTTATACTGTGCCGCTTTTTAGCCGGGCTGTCCGAGGCCCCTCTGTGAAATATCACTGTTGGAACAAAAACCTACTTCGTCGGGAAGAAAAGCTGCGTAAAAAAGGCTTTTTGTGAAATACGAATTATCCTCACAAGGTACAACGTCCTCGTCGTTCATTTAGAGAAAAATAACCATATGTGCATTCGACAATGCTGCAGTGGTAATAAGAAACAGGTTTCCAACATGCACTACCACAAGGCCACAAGGCGCAATGAGAGTGACATTCACTTCCGCGAATGAAGTTGCTATATTGACACAATGCGAGTTCAGACGGTATTGAGACGCATTCGTATTGCTATTGACCTTCGGTACATTTAACAGTAACCCTGCCCACGTAAGAAAACTCACTAATACAAAGGCGTTCTCTGTTGAAGGTAATGATGTTTTTAGATTTGGTTTTCGTATACGAGTTACTTGTCTTTTGCATCTTGTTTTTGGTGGATTGTCCGCAAAAAGATTGGAAAAGTTATGAGCTACCTTATAACTGGCAAATTTTTTTGCTCTGTGATTGTCACCGTCGTATTTATTTTTTACAGTTGATACAAACTATACGATAGATGGTGAGGCCTACAAATATTATAAATGCACAAACTTAACAGAGGATTAATTACTTTTTCACGCAAAAACTACTAAACTGATTTTCGTGAAATTGTGCAGTGGTGTAGCTTATAAACTAGAAAATTCAATACGGATCCCGTGGTTGGCATAGCCGAAGTTTATACGGACAAAGTCGCGGGCAAAAGCTAGTAAATTACAAAAATACAACGAATTAACTCGCTAACAAGTTACAAGAAAACCGAATCAAAACAACAGAGATAAATAATTGCACTACAACAGATAAAGTGAGAAGAAAATATGTAGTTAGTATTACATCACACGTGCACACTGCAATTGCTACTAAATCGCAGGAAAATTCCCACGCGATCGAGAAGGCAATTAGGTGCAAAACAAACCATTTATAATAAGCGATGAAGATTCCAACCGACGCCGGCAGCCACAAAAGGTAGATCAAAAAGTAGTTCCACTCCATCTTGGAACGCTATTTCCTACTAATATTGTAAAATGCTCGAATTTCCCCCCGACAGACACCTAATACCGTGCCAATGGTCTAACGCTCAGCTAAAGTGGTTTCACGTAGAGACCATCTGTTCGGCACTCGGTAGTATTGAAATCTGATAAAAATTCCCACACAAATTACTGAAGTGGAAAATTTTGTGGTATTTTCCTTCATATTTACGATCGGTTCAAAATTGTATGGCCTAAGACTCGGATAATTTTTCTTATAGTAGTTTATCTGTTATCTGGCATCCATAACACAAGCTTTGCTTACTTTGGGGCTAGATGGCGCTGTGTGAATTGTCCAAGAATATATTTATATTGATTCAAATATTTCCTACAGAACTGATTTTAATAAAAGAAAGCTAAGAATCTACTGTTTTATACTATTACGGTTATTATCATTATCACACATTTTATCAAATCTTAGTTGAAGGGTTTATACCGCGTAACTTGGTTAATGAATAGCCAGATATTTCGACGCAGTAGCATGCATGCAATGACGACCTGAATGGTTCAGTGGTCAACATGCCACGCAAGAAGTCTCGGGTTCAATTCCCGGGCAAAAATTGAAATGATGAATTTTAATTTCTGTTAAGGGTCTGAGTGTTCTATGTATAATAACTATGTATTTAAAAGTTACATGTAGTATATCAGTTATCTAGCACCCATAGTCAATCTTTGCTTAGTTTGGGGTAATAGAAATGATGAATGGTGGGTGAGGTCTTAAGACACCGGATTAAATATCCACCTCTACGTGAAGGAGTCGTTTGGTAACAGCATTCTGTCTTCCATGGCAGCCGGTGACTATGCCATTAGAATACTAAACAGCACGCCACGATCGATCTGCACTAACTAAAGAATTAGAGAGCATAATGTGCCAAGGTTCTAATTATGGCTGACGCTTTGCCATGTTTCTAAGCATTTATTTTGCCATTTATAAGCCTCTGACATGAGTTTCACTGCACTAGGTACAGTAAATAATATGTTCACGTTTTAGTACTATGTACCAATGTATGTATGAGCGTCGGTGGCCGAGTGATTACGGTATCCGACTCGTAAGTGAGATGTATCGGGTTCGAATCCCACTGCGGCCATGTGACCAACGACTCAGTCTGAGTTATGTACCTGCACATTCAGGTGACTGAATGTAATCTGCCAACTCCTGGATCATGGTCAAGGCGGACCCCGGGCCCTCGTGCGCGAGACCATAACCGGAACATTAACGCCAAGATTATTATTTTTTATGTATGTACGTGTGTGTGACACATGTAAATATGTTTTATAGTTTTTAAAACTACAATTGTAATAAAAGTGGTACAAATAAAGAACAAGAACAGTAGCCGCTATTTAGTCTGATGCAAAATAAAATATTGCATAAGGCGGTCGCAAGTCCTTCCGTTTAGTGTTGCGTTTCACACCGCACCGATATCGATACTTTGTAACTCGATAGTGCTCGTCGTAGTATCGATTCCCGAGACGTAGGATGTCGAGGTTGACTAGATGGACTAGGCCGGTGGGGTGTGAGACCGTTTCCAGGCATTTTTTTAAATATCTACATACATAAAGTCGCACCTGTTTCCTGTAGGTGTAGGTAGAGGAGGCCTGTATTCTCTAAAGTGAGTTTCAACTTTCTATCACAAGTATAGGTACCTGATCGAAGATTTCAACAGAAATTAAGCTGACAACTATAATAATGACCATAAACGGTCCGTCAGTCTTTTTAAAAAGTATGTGTAACTACAACATTTCATCCAAATCCGTTAATCGGTTTAGACGTGAAGAGGCAACAAAGGTGAGTGTGTGTGACACACATATAAACTTTCGCATTTATAAATAAATATTTATTCAATTTATAGCGCAAATGAATGAGAAGATGTATGAATGTGGAAGAAGCGATAGAGGTGTGTCAGGATCGTAGCTTGTAGCACTCGATACTCTCTGCCTACCCCTACGGGATACGGGCGTGAGTGTGTATGTATGTATGTATTTATGTAAACGTAACATTGAATTTACTTCCGGGCGCTGCTGGCTCTATTGATACAATTCAACTCCCAGTATTAAATCAGTCGAATGAGGACATAAAATCGTCAATTGTGTCGGTCTGTGTGAAAATGCAATTTATTTCTTCGCGAGAGTCCAAAATGTACGCAACCGAATTTCATTTACAATGGAATGGGATTGAGTAAATCTATACTTATAATACTTAACTATATTCATAAAGCTGAAGAGTTTGTTTGCTTAAAGCTAGAGGCGTCCCTAGTGTTAAAGGGTACTTACTCTAAGTCCCGGAAAAGTAACTTTTCTGTGACATAAAGTAGTTTGGTGATGACAATAAAGTATGACAGTAAAAATACAACTTTTTATTATCAGTGACAGCTGTAACAGAGATTCAGCTATAAATTACAAACTATGGAGATCTATCAGTGAATGGAGAAACTGTTCTAACTTCTACTTATACTTCTATTAATTACAGACCTAACTCAATTTCCACTTCAATCTGGAGCAAAAGCAGAAAATTCAATGACAGGATTATAAGTAATTACCTACAACAATCTGAAACCTTATTAGGTCTCTGTAGAAGCAATATCTTGGGATAATATTGATGATATCCTCGACAAATGAGGTTACTGATTGAGTTCTCGGTGTCACAAGACAGGGTCGTACTCGGTAGAAAATGTCCTATTTATAATCAGAAACTTTCTACAGTCCGTCATTAAATAGTTGCAAAATGTTCATTCGAACTCGTGTTTAATGTCCGACTGAAAGGTCTACACGAAAATGTTGTAGTTGACAATACCTAGGTATGTCATTATAATAAGACCATAATTGTAAAAATTACTTTTATGAAGCAATAAACAGTTGAGTATTGAGTATTGACCTGTATTATGTTTAAATATAGAATAATTTTCTCCGTCTGGTCAGATAATTCCGAATATTTTGATTTTTAGCTACTTCTAAAGCCGACTCAACCTAGCTGGATTGCATCACGTAAATTTTTTAGGGATGTATCAAGGACTCCCGTAGTACGTCCCTGTGCAATATTAAGCAAAGACAACCCGGGCAATCAAATCCCATTAACGAGCCTTATTGAAGACGGATTTCGAATCTTAGTTGACAGATACCAATTCTGATTGCCGCCAATACCGTGCCAAACTTTTAAAGTAGGTATTTTTTATTTTCCTACATACTAATACAAATATCTAATAATACATAAATCGTCACACATATTATCGGGTTTGTCACTGCGGTCCGACAGAGCTACCACCGACCCCTTCCACAAGGGACTAATGCATTGTAGAGTACATACCTGTACGTATCTGATGTAGACTGGAAAATATATGTATGAAGTAAGTTTTGAAATAGATTTTAACACCGATTTTACCCAGGCACAGTCGTTAAGGTAGCACTGAAATTGAAACCTACACATTGAAATTTATTTATCCTTAAAAAATGCCGCGTAATGATCTGACAGAAGCCGGGATAGAAGTGCTTCTATATCCTAGCTACTGTAACCTTATCCGGTTGTAACCAGATTGCATCAAGCCGACTTAACTCCACCAATGGCAACACTTGCGTGTTTTCCACCGGAATCGAGACGAAAATCGTATCGACAAGGCCTCGGAACGAATCCGTTGCGAACAAAACAATTACTTAAATTAAAAGCGATGGGCGACACGCAATTGTGGGCTGAATACGGAATTCCTTTGGGTGCTGACATTTTTTTTTTTTTGCTAAAGGGAAAATAAACGTTTTCACGACATACACTTGGGACGGCCTAGCTGTGACCTTCCCGGGTTTTATTAAGGACTTGTTCAAAAAGTACGACGTTAGGAATATAAATGAGCGAGGTTCAAGTAGTTTTCGTTTATTTTATATAAGAGAAATTCAGTGGCAGAAGTCAATATCTAAATCTACAACTTATTTCTGCAATGTTTTAACCGAAGCAGATACATTGCCACTAGACCAAAATGATATGCCTCTTGCTTATAAAATGTGCTGGCCTCATCCTCCAAACCGGAACACAACAAAAATATACATTTTCAATCAAATATACAACGAAACCCCTGTTAAATACGAAACGAATACTCCCCGTGTAGCCAAAATGCAACCGGGGCCGAAACCCGACACTGCAGCCGAAATGTAAACAGTGGCGTGGTCGATAAGGCGGGGTAAACACGGCGGTTGCCATGGCGACCCGCCCGGAGATTTCGTCACTTCCGCCCCAAAGGGGGGTCTGACCCCCCGTCTGCAGCCCCCCATAGACGACCCCGCCGCCCTCTCTGTGTTGTGACGCCGTATCGATGCGACTCTCCAATTTAAATTGAATTTTGATGCTCCATTGCTAATAGATTCGTAGTATAGGTTATAGGTTTACCACTTCACTTCGCATCTTCCTACGTTAATTATTTAGAGTATATGTGTAGGTATCCTACCTCAAAACAACAAAATAAAGCTCTTCCTCATAAAACTTGAACTCTTTTATCTAAAATATGAATCAGTGTAAGCAATATTGGTTTATTTATTCGTATGGTATTATAAGCTGAGTGGCCAATTATACCCATGATATTATTAATGAACACTAACTAGAAGTAAATATATTAATTACACGCAATTACGTAAAATATTACGAGAGTAATGGGTAGAGACTTCGACAAAAACAACAAACAGTAATCAGAATCAAACACAACCCACACAGCGCCATCTAGCCCCCAACAAGTAAACTTTTTGCGTGCATTATGTCGAGTTCTATTAGTATTAATAACAGTGAATACGCACTAAACAGGGGTGCTGATGTTCAGGTCCATGATTGCTCTCGGATCCTTTGTTCTGTCAAATTCAGATTAGGGCAGAGTACATCGTCCGTATTTACGATAAACGGACTTAGAGATTAGCCCAGATGCTTAGGTTCTATCTAACAAATGAAGTGTGAATATTTTGAGCTGATAATGATAATATGAGCTATTATGTCTATGAAAATGCATGGAGCATCCATATTCGGCCGCAACGACACTAACCACCAGGTGCGATGGAGGTAAAGTGCCTGACTAGTCTAATATAAAAAAAGCCATAGGCCGCTGAAGAAAGATTGTAATAAACCTGTCACCTAGAAACTTATCAAGCTTGCCACAGCAAGCGATCACGTCAAACTTACCTGAAAATATATAGAAATAATGCGTTAATTATATACTAAACAAACAGCGCCACAGACAATACAGGGAAACAATCTTCTCCAACCATACGACCGTTGGTTGATGAAACAAAAGCAATCACGGTTACAATAGAAACGCTTACAAACTTTATGTCTCAGGATAGAGATTATTCAAGATGTTTGCGTTAATACCCTTTGGGGGATGGGGTTAATCGATTTCATTTGTGATAATTCCACGTATTTACATAATCGAACCGATTGGCGGCAAACCGCCTAAAAGAACCGATTTTATTAAAAGAAAGCTAATAACCATCTCAATTGAACCGGTTTTCAAATAAAGAAATATTGGCGTTAATGTCCGGATGTGCTCTCGCGCACGAGGGCCCGGGGTTCGCCTTGACCATGATCCAGGATTTGGCAGATCAGGTAATTACAGTGGAGCGACTGCCATCTGACCTGCGTGACCCTGCTACCAGGGGAACCTGACCAGATTGGATCATGGTTACATATTCAGTCGCCTGAATGAGCAGGTTTCATCACGATGTTTTGCCTCACCGTAAGCGCATCGGTTCATCATCATCATCAGCTTATACCAGTCCACTGCTGGACATAGGCCTCCCCCAGTGGGCGCCAATGCACCCTGTCCTCAGCTTGCCGCATCCATCATCCACCCATCGGTTAGTATTCAACCATTTTTTTCTGCTTGGGTTCCAAACTAGATTTTCTAATAACGAAAACCGCATCGATATCGCAACACAGACACAAACGCCAAACTTATAACACTCCTCTTTTTGCGTCGGGGTTAAAATTTGGAAATTTAAGTTAAAACTACTTGGACAGGAACTTTAATATACGTGCAAGTTTTTCCAATAGGTACAAGTAGATAATAATTCGTATGTAATTTCACGGTTTTACATTATAACTTACGTTTAGTGATAGATAATTATCACGTAGAAGGCAGTTCATCCTGCGTAGTTCACATTATAATATAATACGCAGACGTTGTCGTTATAATTCTCAATTAAACAAGACAGCTACCATCCACGCATTTGTCGAAAACGTTAAAACGCTTTCATACATATTGATTAATATATTATAACTTAATAAGCAATGGAAGACGGAGTTTGCCGCCGTCGCATTAATAGAGTTTAACGACCTATAAGTATTGCGAATAGAACTAGTGTTGGGCATAGCATAATCGATAATGGATAAACGATATCGATTAATTCAATTGGGGTGATTGACTTTAGATGCTACGCGTGGTCAGCTAGATATACGATAGATATGTCAGCGTGGATTCACCATGATTACGTTTAGGTATGGAACGGTCGTAAAAATGTGATCGCGTGAATTAGATAACCTACATATTATAATATTAGCGAGATTAGATATTGGATCTTTATGGATTGGTTTACGAGCTTTGTAAATATTGGCCGATTACGTAGAGGAATTGACCCTCCTTTACAGTTTTGTCTACTGATATTACCTTTTTGATGTTGATAGCAACACGGAAATATTTAGATATTCCCTTGGGTATAATACTTTAGTTACACAAAAGAAAATTAGTAACTGCGTAAACCAGAGGGAAACGTTCAGTGTTTTTTGTCGATTACTTTCAATACTGCGATCTTCGCATCTCTCATTATCAGTAAAACCCTAATACTATTGTGACTTAATGATTATCACGAATTTTATAACAAATAATTAACTTATTTACGAACGGTAAACTGATACGGTCTGTCTATGACGCTATGGAAACAAAGAACTAATTATATCAATACAAATATTACATAGAAAATTATCGACTTTTCCCACCCCTCAGGACCAAGACGTAATCCCGCATAACTTGTTCCTGCCTGAAATTCCAATGAGACAGATCCACGCATTCTATTAGCATGTAAGCATCTACATCACTCCAGAGATCATGAAAGTTACATGTAATTTGTAACGACCGCACGACTGAGGGAGCAAATCTAATTTGTCATGCGTTTCGACTGAAAATAAAGGAACTCAGTCATTTCAGTCGCACGTCGTGACGTGCTCTTTAGACGCTTTTATGAGTCAAAATTATCTTTGAAATATGAATTCCTGTGTCAAGATGCTATTTTTGTGTTGGTGATCAATTTAAGTTAAGATACAGAAACTTCACAAGTCACATAGAGAGTAATTCTTCTTAAAAGCCGAAGAAGGGGATTGCTGTGTTCAGTATACGACAGAAAAAGCTGCGTTATGATGTACCTAGCAGTTCACAATTTTTTGACACTTTATGAACTAGAATAGTTATACCGCTATTATAAACAAGCCTTCACAGTCATTCAGTCATACATTTGAAATAATATATACTACGAATCGTAATTAGAAATCTCTAAAGGCATCACATTTTTAATGGCAAGCTTGCATAATTTCCCGCGGGAGATGATACTCGGTTTCGAGTTCTGCATATTGGATAATATCCACATTGTACATTAAAATGTGATTTTAATATGCGCCATGTTGTGAAATATGAAACCTATTCATTTTTGACTTGCAAACATGTTAAGAGTTAAGTGTTATCAAGAAAACATATGCTTCCGTGTACATCGCTGGCTACCTCGTTGGGATAGTGCCGTGAAAGGCTACTACATACTTCTATGTTTTACCTACGAATGACTATTTATGTGGACTGTGAAAATTGCTTCAGTGTATCTACGGGTCTTTCTAAGCTCTCTATACTAAATTTCATCAAAAGCTCGTAAAATTCGTAAAATAGTAACAAACACGTTCGCATATGACAGTGAGCCTTTTGTTTGAGTGTTTTTTGAGTGTTTTCTTATCATTATTAAAGGATTCTTACATACTCGTACAATAACAGTGTAGTCCCTACGTCTCCCGCTTTCAAAGCTACAGTAGCTAAGTGTTATACAAATCACAAGTGCTGTTTTTGTTATCCCGTATTTTCTGAAGAGCTTGTACAAAACATATTTAAGAAAAAAGAATCAGAACAAACAGGAACAATATTAATGCTATTAAAGAAGCTTAAGTACTTGAACACTTGAGAAAACTTTGCTCCATTCAAATACAAGTGGATGCAAAGGAATATTTTTTTTAAAAGAAAAGGATAAAAGAACCTTCGCACAGAATTTCGAATATGACGTAACTTATTCACGTGACTTCAGAGTGATGTTTTTGGTATTGAAAAATAAATATCTAAATTCGTGAGGCGGTTAAGGATACGTACATTATTATGAGTAATAGCGGCACCAACGTCCTGTCCGTATGTGGATATATGCGGTATTATTAGAAGCCATAGACTTCGTGAAATAAATTCCTAAATATTTGCTTTACATCTTAGAGCGAACATTTTTAATTTTTTTGTTAGCCAGGTATCTGCCATACCTACAAGGAGGGTTGCCATCACACTTTTAAACTGACACTGCGGGTAAAGATCTATATCTAATATGCTTGTCTAAAGTTGTTCACATAATAGAGGTACTGTTGGGCAGATGACGCTTGCCACTCCTTAGCATAGAATGGTCGAAAATATGGACTTTTGGGTATTATTATACAAATAGACGTGGAAAAAGTACATACATTTTACATAAAACGTTACCATTTTTGTGTGCAATAAACTATTAAATAAAAATAAATTAATAAAGATTAAATTGCCTTGGTGATAATCTTTTTTCGCCATTGGTAGTAGCCGGTGTGCCACCAAGAGGTTGACCAAGATCTTCCGCCGCGGACCCTGGGACTGGTTGAACAGTCTCGGGAGCCCATTGGCACCACGTGACGGTATATTACTATTATAGATATATTATATAGATATCTATACGATACTCAAATCGGTAGCACGTACTCATAAACTACCAACGCGTAATCGATAAACACTTCGAAAGTAACGACTTACGTGAGCGTTGTCGTGTAAAATCAGACACATGTCCTTTTAGCCTCCACTGCAGATTGTATTGTCACTTTTGTAAAGGTATTACTAACAAAACAACGGATCAAAAGCTTAGCTCAGCGTTTCGTTCTACGCCATTTCTTTCGGTCACGCAGTTTTCTTTTCAGCCGTGACGCGAATGGGGAAAACACCTTTCGAGTATGACGTCATACGGCAAGAGAACTCTTTGAGATGGATTAGGTGTTTCGCTATTTTCGGGATTTGCTCCGGGAGTCGATTTGTGTGAATGACAGATAGGAAAGAGTGTAATGTATTTGTTGTTAACCAGGCAAGGGCAGGCTCTTTAAGAGAGTTGAGTATCGGCTGATGTATCTATACGGTCACAGTGATCATGTACTTCAAGAAAGTACGAAGTAGTGCACTGTAGTGCAAAGGAATATGGTTCTCAATTGGTCATGCACTGTTCTTGCACTGTACCTACATGTAATAGTCAATCCATATAGCTTTGATTTCATGTTAAATAGGAAACATTAAATTTCTTCCAATTGAAATACATTACAAAAAACATCCAAAAGCTTTACATTCCTTTAATTAATTAAACAGCGATGTTGTATTAACGATCGCAAAAAGGTATCACCAAATCCGGCTACCCAAAGTCAGACGTGAGGCATCCATGTTTATTTTTTCACTCGAATTATTCCCTTTTCGAACTCAATGAGGCGGGTAATATAATAAATTATTTTCCGTTCGAAAAATTTAATGGAAAGGAGAGTGTCATTGACAGAGGCCAAGATTGGAGCTTTCATCGGAGTTGTTATGAGACGGTACGTTCTTACTGACAATTGTGGGAATAACCAGTTATTGTAACTTATTACTTTTTTAAAATCATTACTTCGAGAAATCGAACAGGTAGGTAGGTTATATAATATATTAATTAATTCGTTTATATGGTGTAATTCAACCCGATTGGATTAGAGATTGCTAGGAACACAAGATATTATCTTAACGAAGTTAATTGTAGTTTTGGTTTTAATTAAAGTAGATAAAACCTGCATTTACAGACACACGCATAGTGTAAGAGTATTTATACTATGATTATAAGTAGACAGTATCCAGTCGAAAGGTCACTTACTAAAGGTCTAATTGTCTAGACTAAACTAATACTGCAATCTCTCACTGATATTAATCTATTAAGTTCTATAAATAATAAAGAATTATCTCTTCCAAGAATACAGACGCCATTTGCAAAGTATGAACGTATAAAATTTTATCTCAATAATTGGACGAAATTTCATTAAAATCAAATTTTGAAATTGGAACTGGATTCAGTGTCTCCAAGACTCTATTCAAGTGTTTTCAAAATAAAACAGGATTAGATTAACAATACAACAAAGGTTTTGCTAGAGAATCATTATTTTCAAGTCTAGTTGGCTCAATGAATAAATGCGGAGGTAAAAATAACACAATATCAAAATTGTTTCATGAGCGATTCGTGGCCGCACAAGAGGGGTTGAACAAGGGCTTTGTACGGTATTTATGTTATTACATTACTTTTAATAAATTTACAATTACATTAAATGACAATTCATTGTGATATAGTTTCTCCCGCACCGCCTATCTTTTTCGATGTAATTTTTTCACGGTTGACTGGTAGATAAGGCTACTTTAGCTTTAAGTCCGCCCATGTACCTTTAATGCATAAAGTTTTAATAATATAGGCTACTAATCTATCGGACGCATTTCAAAAGTCGGCCCGACGGACAACGTATGCAGATTCCTGAGCTGTACTACCCAGTACCAATGACAAAGAACAAATCTACCTAACAAACCCTAGACAATAATAGTAATTAACACTGGCAAATACAATTCGGCGGGAACGACCGCAACATTAACAAAGCGAACACAAACAGCCTTTAGAGGCGATATTCGTAGCGAAGGATCGAAGGAACAATTATAGCCAGGAGCGATCAATCAGCATTTTCTTATAGATTCGCGCGTTCGCCATTACACCTTCTCCTTCCCGCCTTTGTAGTTTCGGTTGCCGTAAATCACATTCGTCTCAGACAGGGCTGCCAACTAATAGAAATTATTACGCGATTGTAAGGTAAGAGTTATGCGATTGTACTGGTGATCGTTTTACTTGTGCAGTACGACGTCTTTTATTTAACCGTTTATTGTTCACAAGATAAAACATACACGTAAACATTACTTAATTGACTTTCAAAAAAGAAATCTCTAGCAGACCTACTTTTAGTCTCCTTTGTGGTGTGAAAATATAGATTGAGTTTGATAAACTTTAATATTTCATGATTTGATAAAATCTTCAATAATTAAGGCGTAGGTGTAAAATGACGCGCGTTCGAAATTTATTTTTCTTATTAACGTTAAGAATCGTTCTGTCAGGTTGACACCGCGGGTGATAAATGATGGTGAAGTCCCACATCTTTTTTATGTTCTGGTAAATAAACATTTATTGAGGTAATTTTGCGTTCGGTGGTTTACTTCACCGTATTCCAAATTCAAAGTTTATCGCGCCCGTCTGAATCATATCCACAATAATTTTCGCCGAATATTTTGGACAGCCCTGTATTTCTGTACAAATAGCAGTTAATTTCGGATTAATTATTGCGCTGTGTTTGCATTTCCAGCGCTGTTTCGCTTATGTAGCGATAAGTGTGTTGTGCAGTGTTCCATTTTTGTTTGTTATTAATTAATTTACTGTAAACTGTAAGTAAAATATGGATAGTATTTGGTTAAATGGATAATTAACTATGGTGTTTATCAAATTGTGCTGTCAAATATGAACGTATCTTGGTGGTTTGGTATCGTCCATCGTTAATTGGATGCCTGTAAATGTTTTAATTGAATTCGGGCGAGCAGTGGAATATCTGTATAATATTCCTCTGCTCGAAAATTGATGTTTATTACCAATAAATAGGTATTTATTTGTAGTGTCGGACGCCATTATGTGAAGTGGAGTGATTGTGGGTAGAAGCTGGATGCGGCAAGTCAAAGACAGGTGCATTGAGCGCTCATTGGACGAAGCTTATCAGGCTTATGTCCAGCATTGGGCTATTACAGGCAAATGACGATGATAATAATGATGATAAACCTCAACAATGTACCCCTCAATTGATTGTAAGAGCATCGGTTAATGTACGTAACTTAGAAAAGAGTCATTAGTACATGGCGGCACTATAGGGTTCGAACCCGGTACCTAGGAGTACGAGTCCGGCCCCGTAACCATTATGCTCCTAACACCACACTTTTTGTGTCTGGGGTTAAAAAGTAAATATCGACTTTCTAACAAAGAATATTCACAGAGAAAGATTTTTTATACTACGCAGTGGCAAACGAGCAGACAGCCCATCTGATGGTAAGCGGTAACTGTCGCCCATAACGTCTACGATCCATGCATTTAGGTTGCAGTCAACAGAAACTATACGAAGATAAATACCTAACAAAATTTAAAGGCAATGGGTAGGTAGTAAGTATATCGGTCGGAGTCGAGTGTGTCTGTAAATGTAAATATTCCAATACAGAACTGCGGAAACGATATGAACGCTTCGCTTGCACAGAGAAATGCAATATTTTGCACTATTCACCTCTCTGTAGTTCGAGTCAAAATCTAAATTTTCAGCACGAATATTTTATGAAATGCGATAAAGTTCTTATGATTTAATGCATTAACAGTAACTTTGAATTGTCTAGCACTTATTATAGGTATGCATTTCTTGTTACACAAGAAATATTATAATGTAAGTAAGTACCTATAATAGACGAAGGTACGCAATTCATCTTACACAAGACATATTACAATTAAGTCATCATGTGTGTGCTCTCGTGCGCGAGGGCCTGGGGTCCATTTTGACCATGATCCAGGATTTGGCAGATCAGATAACTCCAGTGGAGCGACTACCATCTGACCTCTGTCCCCCTGTAACGGTTCGCCTGTCCACTGACTAGATTGGATCATGGTTGCACATTCCCCACACACGTTGCCTCAATGAGCAGGTTTCATCACATACACACGATGTAAGTAAGTACCTAAAATAGACGAATACGTCAACGAAATAACCCAGCTCTACTTAGAAGAACAAACAAAGATGTTATAGAAATGGTTTCATAAGCTGTCGCAGCCAAACGGTAGAATCAACATAAATTCTACGTTTAGTCGGCTTGTCACATTTACGTATGTTATTTGTATAACGTTGTTTCTAATGTTTGGAAAGAGTTTCAACATTATAACTTAATGATATGTACTTTTATTCGCAAAACCAAATGGCGTTATTTTAAAACATCTTTGTGAAACGATAGAATATAAGGTTTTTTCTAAGGGCAGACGAACTTTTGATATTTTTTCTTAACCAACCCAGAGTCAAAAGAATGGCGTGACTGTCACCCACCTACGATTAATGCTTTTAGATACTTCAAAAATGAACTTTAGCCATTACAAACACTAACTTCAACCTTACAATAGTAGTTGTCTTGCAGTAATTACGGATGCAAATTCGTGGCTCGAATAAAATGTTTAATACTTAGGTTCTTCCCCCATTTCATCCCACTGTTTTACGTTCGGGCAATTCCGGCGTGACTGCTGGATTGTATAATATTTGCAAGATTTGACGACCTTTAAAGCTTCGCTGGGGTTAATTTTGGAAGGTATATTGCTGCGGCCTGGTTAATAGGAAAGCGAATAGGCTGTTATATCAACTGTGGGGGAGTCGCATCTTCGTAAACCAGCAATTATCAAGTCACACGGGCTTTTGTTGCGTCGCTGCGAGACGAAGATTCGCACACAAAACGTTTGACGAATGGTGTGGTTTGATTAATACAGTGAATGAGCGATGAATTTCTGTTTCGCGGGGGGTTGATTCCCTTCGCAGTCAAAGATATAGAAAAACAATACGAATATTCGTGGTTTAAAGTCGCGGGCTAAAGCTACTTTATAAGCACGACTTACTAGAAAGCATTCTGTTCCGTGACTCGGTATGTTCTAGGCTTTAGATTGTGTATAAAAAGTTGGGTAGGTAAGGTCCAATTCCGTCAATATTTAACGCGTGATTACAAACATATGAACATATAACGAACCGTTATCGACAAAAAATGGGACTAAAGTAAAACTAGTAATCTATACATTCTGTACAGCAACAATCTCCCCCTCGTTACGTGTGCCTCTGATACGTTTGACCCTGGTTGAAAAGGCATGGGTAACCACATTCGTCCGTGCTTCACAGAGGCTCCGTGCCCACTGGAAACCAGCGCCATGGCAGCTGTGACTTATGCTGAGTGTGGCCCTATTACAGTTCTCCTCATAACATAGGTAACGATAAAACATTCTAATAGGTATAATAGTTAACTAGTTTTGTGTATATTGGTGTGTGAGATTGGTGTAATTAACGGATTATTTATTTATTTACCAGTCTCGGGAGCTGATTACCTCAAGTCGTACCCCATGTCGGTATCTTAGGTATTTTATTATTATTAATTTGTTTATTAGTAGAGAATCGAAGTCGGTAAAAGAATGACGCGCGGTATTTAACCGATAACAGATTAAAATACTGAAATTTAGGAAATCACCAATCAAGTTTAAGTGTAGCCTTCGTAATGTTCGTTTTGTAAAACATACTACAAATTCAGTGCAACCTCGTCATTACCTGAGCGAAAGCTTTCGCCCGGTCTTTGGCATCCTCGCGTCGTACATACGTCGATATACAACGTCATTCATATTAATTCAATACACCAAAACCATACCGATTGAATAAAAAAGCAACAAAATGGCGGTACTTACGTTTCGATATCGTTTTGTCGATATCTAATGCATGTCGGTTCCGGTGATAGCCGTATAGAATGTTCGTCACGGTTCTGTAACAAACAAAGGAATAGATAACTATCGTTTGTATTTATTAAATGTTTCAAGTAATTGGTGATTTTTTCTAATAGTTGAGCGATTTTCGTCATGAAGAAGTACTTACTAACGTTTATTTGATTTAAATTAGTAAAGTGTTTTTGTAAGTAGGGACCTAGGCACTTGGAATCTCTTGAATGTTAAGTTTCTGTAATTACCTAGTTCTTAATATGAATAAATTATTATTTTCTTTGCTATACGATTCATCATCATCCTCACAGCCCACAAGTCCACTGCATAACTTGGGGTCTCTTCCACAAAAGGGGAGGTTATTGCCATTATCTTCACGCTTGGCTGGCCGGGTTGGAGATCGCAGTGTTATAAATATAACAATGGTAAATGCTGCTGACCATTTTCCAGCCTACGGGGACTCTAGAATTGTTTTGCCTCGAAAACATTAGTTGCCTTGTTCGATACACACGAGTGTAAGGGGTTGGTGCTTCAATCATATCAATTTGTGATTTTAACAAGACACTTTACTTTTCCTTCCTCCTTCTTTTACAAAAAGGGCATATCAGGAGTAGGTAGATAGATATAATATAATATATAGACCGGGTATACAATGTATGAATGTGGAAGAGGCAAAAGAAATGTGTCAGGATCGTAGCTTGTGACACTCGATACCCTCTACCTACCCTTATGGGATGCGCACGTGAGTGTGCATGTATGTAGCTATGTGTATACTCTTACTGTATGATGACGTATTTAATAAATAGAAGTAGCCGCTGTAGTTTTTGCTGTGCCGATGTTATATCCTTCGCTTAATGTAAGCCAGGTGTAACAGACGTACGAAATTAATCACGACATCATAAGGAGGAAAATAGTACCACCTTTTATTTATTAACTGTCATATTAAGGAGCTAGACAGAGAGAGAGAGAGCGAAATACGAGACACTTGAAGATAAAACGAGATGGGTAACTATTAGTAAGGAGCCGAACTTTTTGGACTGACGATCAATGTCTAACCATTAGGATAAAAAATAATGACCACACAGTTGTACTAACAAGAAGCATAGACCCCAAAAAATGGTTGTTAAGGATATATACCTCTTCACTCATATCCATATAGTAACAAGCAAACCCTTTTATGGGCAAAGGAAATATAAAAGCAACAGGAAATGCTGTATATTTAATGGCCATAATTTTGCATAAATCTTTGACTTGTATACAATATTTTATCTCAAATCTGTATTGCATAAATGACGTAGGCGAAAATGAAAATGCTTAATTAATGTTACTCGTTTAAAAGAGAGACAATATAATACACAACACATTATGCATGAACGTAAAAAAAATGGTTAAAGTTACCTCGATATAGGTCTCCTTCAATCACAAACCATAATAAAAACACCACATGGACACAATATGGATGTTTAAAAACACAACCGCCAGTAGAACAACACCAATAAAACCTTTGACATGTAAATTGAACACTGGCTGACTGGCTACGTAAAAAAACTTACGAATTTAACGGTTCAAAAACCGAATCACATTCGAACGTTCTATCGAAATATTCGTTGGCATTCGTAAGGCCGGTGCTACGTCTCGTGGCATAATGGGGCAAACCGCCTCAGCCTTGGGACGGATGAGAGAAAAAAAAGAAATAATAATCCTGCAGGTAGCAACAGATCCTAAACGTGATTCGGCAGGAATTATGGACCAACACGAGGAAAGAGATGAATGATTATTGTGCTTTGTCTTTCTACCTGTTTTACTTTCTTTTTGTTTGCCTTATATACGAGTTAAATGAAATGGCTTGTGAAGACAAAGGATTGCTCCATAATATTGAGGCAGGGTGGAGTGATTCGATGTTTTCTGGAGATATCATATATAAATATGGTGTTTTTGATATTTCTTTTTATTGCACTTGTATCAAATAATAATGAAATGTATAAATCTCAATTTGACGCATAAAAGATCCATAAAGACAGAAGGCAGGCGTGAAGGAATGTGTTGGAAGGGGAAGAATCAAATTGATCACATTCTTAAGAAAGCAAGTGGAATGTTTTGTGGTCTCTACGGAAAACGTCACGAGTGACGTTAATAACCTAATTGAATTGAATTCATAAGTTAAATGTATGTATGTATGTAGTACTTGTACGCACGGCGGCCGGTACATGTAGTTCTGTTTTGACTCTTACAGCAAAAGCCATAAGCGCGGTCAAAATTGTACAGATAAAGTAACTAAGTAAACGTACAAAGTATTTTCAAATGAAATCAAAAGATTTCCGCCACGTTCCAAAGAGAAACAAGTCGAAATCTCGTATAAACCCGAACTAAACAGCAGTTAAACAACTCGTATCTCCGATAACGTCTTAATTTGAACAAACAGAAGACGAAATTAATGATTTAATATCTCTATTTATCTTCAAGAAATGAAGCGTCATTTTCCGACGGCTCTGGAACGGTTTTGTTAGAGTCAGATTATCCAATTGTGTATTTTATTACAATACAGGCCGATCCGAACAATCCACCGGGAGACAAAGGAGACAGCCTAATCGCATTTAAATTTAGAAGTTCATTACTGCCCACGCAAGGTCCGAGTTTGGACACAGGAACTGCAAGATATGAGATCAAACACAAACATTGTATTTATTCAGATAAAAACAAATTATCCTGTAAAGAAGTACAGAAATAAAATTAGGGAATGCAAGGGACTATTAATAGAGTATGAATATCTCAGAAGGAGAAAGCTTGCTGTGTGAATTGTCCAAGCATAATCATCCTGCTGGGCATATGCCTCCCCCAGAGATCTCCACAAAGGCCGATCCTGTGCCTTTCACATCCAGCTGGTACCTGCGACCTTTACCAGGTCCAAGCATATTTTTTACTTATTATTATTTTTTATTTCCTTACTCGGAGACATAACGTAACCGAATTTTAAGCTAACGAAGTCGCGGGCGAAATATTGATTCCACTCTACATTGAGCAAGTTATAATTTACAATAGAATAGCCGCTCCGACACTATCAACCAACATTAAACAGATTACACAATTCAATCTACCATTGCCTCCATCAAATTCTGTTTAGCCCTAGCTAGCCTGAAGATAAACATCATGAACATCAACAGCTCATGACAGTCCACTACTGGACTCTCTTCAACATTCGTAGAGGGCTTTACCATAATCTCCACGCTTGGCACTACTTGATAGGCGGTTTGGAGATCGCAGCTTAACTCTGCTCTGTCGGACACCCTAACCTTACAGAGGATTATCTTGAACTATTCCTTAACGTTCGCTATTCCAATGCTGTGTAGTAGTAGTATAGTATTTACGTTCGTATAGTAATACGTGAAGTTTGTGAATGGCCATAGCCTAGCACACTCATTGAAAGTATTGTTCAACTTTTCTGTGGGGCTAGGGCATAAAAATAATATACACAGGACATCTTATATTTTCAACAATCATTACCGCATGGGTCTGTTTTGGATCCGAAGCGATTTCATTACTCGAATACCGTTTTGAGTTTAAATGAACGGTATCGGATTACTCTTCACTCATTCGTGGTAAAATCAGAGTAACGAGGTCCACCAACAGAACAGCAAATAACCTTGAGTCTCCTTCTTGAGTGTTCAAGTCATATTATTATTGCAGAGCTGTGCCATATGTCCACGCTTGGCGGCTTGGAGATGTTACAGTGTTTAAACTACACCATAGCCAACTTGCCTCCATATGACACTCTTTAGACGAGGGTTGGTGCAATGTTATACCCTGCCCGTTTAGTTGCAAAAAACCCCATTCTCAGAACGTTGCGTTACCAGGTGGATCCATTGATAGATCGTGAACACCATAAGGCTCTACTTACTACCTATTGAAAAATAAAATATTAAACAGTGCGAGTGCTGTACAAGTTTTGTAACACAATATCCGGACGACAAATTTACAAATTAGAGAAGATTGAATTCTAAAATTACTCGTGCATTGTTGCTTAAAAGGTCTGTTGTTGGCAAATTTTCAAAGTTAATTACTTAGAGGGTATTCTGTCAATGGGGAACATGAAAATTGATCAAAATGGAGATACGGTGGCGTCTCGGCCGAGTTATCTTGAAGTCCTAAAGAGCCAAATTAAGGAGAGGGCGTAGATTCCGAACTTCGATTATGTTTATAGCAAACTCTGGGAGAACTTGGAAGTGTACAATAAGAACCGGAATGTTTTGAGCACGATACTCATGGGCTGACGTCGTTTGAATCTGTTGAATGAATAAATTAATTTGATAAATTTCTAAAAGGAAAATAAGAGCTTTTCAAAGTCGACATAGGAATATTGACAATTTCACAGCAGTAGTTGTTAAGACTAGCTGTGAAACTTTGTGTCACTTTCTCTCTTATTTTCAAATTATCTACAGTGATCCTAAAACAGATCAAAATATTTCAGAAACACTTAATCCCTACGCCACGATTCTGGCTCCACTCGTCACTCCTATAAGCCCTTTCTTTATTGTATTGTCTAAATAAGTGAAATTTATTTAGATTTCTGTGTTTGTAGTCCATAGTTTAAAACATTTGTGGAACCCCCAATTCCCAAATGGCAGTGTGTATCGTTCGAATTTTGCAAATTGGTCGGTTTGGGCTTTCAATCAATGTGAAGGGGGCTCGGACGGCGTCACGCGGACGGATCAAAGGATCCAGTGTTTCAGTCGCGACGGCTGGGCTTACCGCCAGTTACTGATAATTGTTACTCTGTGGCGCTTTGTGTACCAAACGCAGTTACACGGTTAACTAGGAGCGGCTAGGCCTCGTTGGTTGGCGTACCTTTTGTCGATGAGCGCGCTTTTGGTTCGTTGTACGCGTCACTGCGCGCGATTCGATGTTACGAAGTGTAAAGCGCTTGTTACGTTTGGCTAAATTCAGTCGTCTAAATTCAAAAGGGAAATGCGGGAGAGCAAATCGAAGTGGATATTATTGTTCATTGAATAAGGTTCAATTTTGTATCGCTTATATTATAATATGTTTAGCGCCCCTTCGCTTTTCAAAAGATGTGATACAAAAATGTACCTTATTTTATGAGCAATACATGCACTACATTACACTTTGATAAGCTTTCAAGCTTTTTGCTTCTGAAATTATTCGAATGTAATAAGCGTATGCGTAGGAAGTAGTTTATTTTTAAGCCCCAACACAGAAAGTTTATTTGTGTGTCAGTCTGTGGCATCGTAGGCTTCCGAACTTTATTTGCTAGCCAGTTTAATCGGTACGGTTCTTAGCCTTGTTTCAGTAAATTCGGTATAATACCTAGTGAGTATGGATGTGTGTTATCTTTCTCGATATTATTAGTAGAGAAAATAAATGTTTCTATTTCTATAGAAGAGAGTTTGTTGTTTAGTGGTTTTAGTTATATAGTGTATACACAATTTGATTGCAAAATTATTTCATGCAATATTATTTATTTAATAAATAATATTTTATTACAGTTCAAGCAAGCCCACCCAAAAAACGTATAAACCTCCATATAATTTCATCAATCAACGTTACACGCGGTAGGCCATAAGCACAGCAAACTGGAATATAACTAGTGGAGGAAGTTAGCACAATTTCCTTTTGCGCCCTCCCCGCCTTCCCAATTCATTAGTTCTCGTACAGTTTAACCGAGTTAATGTTTATGTGTTGACAGTGCGTGTTAGCCGGGAATGGCCGAGAGTTAACTTCGCTTTATCTTGAGGTTGACTGCTGGGACGAATTAGTGAAAACTTTTCTTATAAGCGCGCAGATGTGACGCTAATCTATTAGTGAGAAGCCCTCTTGGGATAAGGGATCTCTGGGATACTCAGAATTAACTTACCCAACTCACGGCTCAGCGGCTCATAATGCTCCGAACTATTTAAAATTATTCCAAAGATAACAGTTCAAGTGGAAAAATTTGTGCACGGCTCGTTTAATGCTTGCCCAAGTTAAGCGTTACGAGATTGGATTTTATATTCCAATATTTGCTTGATATTATAAGAATTTGCGTTTGCGATAAGTAGGTATACCTAATTCTAGAATAAAGTCGTTTTCCGTGTTTGTCTGTATAACTAACTCCTCTAAGCCACGCAACGGATTTTGATGCGGTTTTAACCATCAGTTACCTAGAGAATTTCTTTAGAAAGGTTTATTTGTGCCAATTATAATAAAAGATAAGCCGAGAAAAACGTACGAAGCCGGGCGGGTCGCCAGTGTTATGTAAGTAAGTATGTATGACTTTTATTACCGCACAATGAACGAGAACCCGAGTTTCAATCAAACAGAATTACCGCCGTCAATTAGCAAAACAATAACTTGGCTGTGTCCGCATTACAATTCTGGCCCGCTTAATTAGGGTCGCCGTGTTTAGCATACGGGCGGTTCGATCTAATGAAAACCGATGTCGGATGCCGTACGGTAGCGATCGTGGCGTCCCGCAAATTCCCGGGACAAGAGTCGCTTTTCGTACATACATAAGTTCATACAAATTTGGGAGCTTCGGTGGCCGGGCGGTTGAGTATCCGACTCGTAAGCGAGAGGTACCGGGTTCGTATCCCGCTGCGGCCATGTACCAATAACTCTTTGCCACCTTAGTGGAATTACCTAAAATGAATTACCCATATAAGTAAGGGTAAATCAATATACTTACATGTATGGTTACAACTATACATTTCAGCTATAAATAGACAGAGACAGACTAAATTGAGGCTTTTCAGCTCCGTAACAAGTGGAATAATGTAGACTGTCTACGAGTAAGCCTTACGAAGAAATAAATGAAACTACTATTCCAGTAGCTAAATAACGCAGTATTGGGCCAAATATCACACGCCTACGCATCGACAGATAGGTAATAAAACAAGCAATTGGCGTACATTTGTCAGGATAGAGGCTCCACAGTGGTAACAATTCAAATACCTCACCCCTTGTGGGTTTCCGAAACGCCTGATTTATGCTATAATTGTGGAGGTTTACATGCTCTGTCTCTATGGACCTATGGGGTATGCGATGGGTTTCATTATACAGTTTCGGTACAGCTTTAAGGCTGTCAGTGTAACCCCTACGCCTAATAAGAAACTTCGTAAGGAAGGATATTTGGATGGACGTATGTTACCCATTCATGCAAAATCTACGGAATGGAGTTTCAATATATTTTGCAGTGTTGAAGCTTTTTTATACCACTAAGGTACGAAAAAAGCCTGCCTGTGCCTGGTAAGACCTGCTTACTTTTATAATTTATGCCAAAAACAAGAAGTTTTTTTTATTTTGGAAAATTTGCTATTATATATGCCTACCTGTAACCTACGTAATAAAAACAAATTCGCAACGAATAGAAGTAACCGGATACCGAATGCCCTTGTGGGTTTTAGAATCCGGGACAGCTGATTTATTCGGATACGGGGCTCTTGGTGGGGTGGGAAATGCGGGTAGCACACAAGACATATACACTCTTGCAAAATGACTTAAATTCATTCAATTTGAAACTATTTTGTATTGGCAGGCGGGTTGAAGAATGCAGTGTCAAAAACACAATAGCTGGTCAACCTCTAAAACATGATTAGTTGTAAGAGTGCTATATTATTCCACCCTGGCGACATCACCGGCTACATGATTAATCTTTTAAAGTAAATGAAGTCGCTTTCCTCCTCTGTTAGTATATCCGGTAACTCCGAAAACACGCAACGGATTTTGATGCGGTTTTAACTATCATTTAGTAAAAAATGACTTCCGAAAGGTTTATATAATGTATAATACATGTATATTCTAGTAAAAAAGCCGAGCCGGACCGTTACTATTCTACATTTCAAAGTTATTTCCTTATATAGCAATTTATTTCCCATAGACCGACTTTTGAAAGTGTAAAGCTCGTCGAATAAACTCTCAAAGACTCGGTCCACTCGAAGACCGTCAGACACGACTTTTGCATTCTGGGACAGTTGATTTATACGGGACACCGAAAACGGGACATGCGGGCGAGTCCCGACGCAAATAAAGTTATCCCATGTCAGCAGCGGTCTGATAAGTCCCACTTGCAAATTCGGCGGTCTATGTAAGCGATACTGTATAATCATGCAACGAACGAATCAATCGACGAACGAATCAACGAACACCAGTCCAATCGAACTGATGTTCGGAGGCGTATTACGTATCGAACTATTACCTATGACCTGTTGTAGATGGGTACCAATTTCCAAGTTACCTTTCGACAGTATAAAGAACTGCAGTTTCGTAAATGGTTTCGATCAAAGACATTTCACATATTATTGTTTTAAAAGGGACTCTTACGCGACGTACCTTTTCGATTTGTTTTCCCGACGTTACACCCACCGTGGTCACGAGTAGACTGCAGTGCGAGTGAAAGACTCTTTCGTCTTTGTACGAAACCAGTTGCGATAAAAGACTTTTCGGTGTGATAGTCTAGTTTTTTCAGTTATTTGATTTGATGAAATGTGTACGTTGTATAACCGTAAATAGATGACTAACTGATTTACGATTGTATGTGTTCTCTCTTTAGATTTGACTAGTGGGCCCGTCGCGACTTCGTTGCATGGCGTCCTACCCCTACCCTACCCTTTACCTACCCTACATCCCCTGAAAGTATGCGCGAACATGCAACATTTTCATGCCTTTAGTTATATTATTGCATCCTAGGGATCTCTATTTTTGTGTACATAAAATATAGCCTATGTTACTCGCTGATATTGAAGCTTTGTTTAGGTGCAACAATTTTTAAATCAGTTCCAATTAAAAAACAAACAATAATATATTCCGTCTTTATAACATTAGTATGGCTAAAAAAAATTTTAGCTAAGTCGGATTACCACGATGAAAGGATATCGGTTTACCTTCCTTTATATTGAAACGGGACATCCTTCTGGCCTGATTTTTGATACGTAGCTGCCTGTCTGTGCCAAGAATCGGGTCAAGGGACGGGTGCCACCTTTCACACCCTGTCCATGCGATAAAGTCACAGGCAATAGGTAGACAATCTAGGCATACCAACCAACATAATCATAGGTAAGAATTTAATTGGCGGGCAACGCATTAGTAACGCCCCTGGTGTTGCTGATGTCTATAGGCGGCAGTGACCACTTTCTATCAGGTGGCCCGCATGTCTGTTTGTACGCCGTAAAACAATAAAAAATAATCCAAAAAAAAATTCAAGTATTTAGTTAACTTGTAATACATTTTACCTAAGGTATAGGTATTTAAGTAACCGAGTTTTTAAAAAACACTTCCAAACTATCCCAGTTAGAAGTTTTTTACTCAAGAAGAAAACAAGTTTAAAACGTTTAAAGTTAACTTACGAAGGAAATTCTGACTCACTATCATAACAACTTTAGTAACCTTTACTGCATTTAGGTTTAACAAACTTATCTATCCTTATAAGTTTTTATTTCAGTTTTATAAGTTTATGAGCGTGTCTACCAGAAGAAAAATATAGGACTTTTACTTGAAACTTAGTCTTGCGTCGAGCATTTTGCCCACGTCTTCCAGGGTTTCAGCCATGACTACGATATCGTCAGCAAATCTGAGGTGAGTGAGGTACTCGCCGTTAATATTGATGTCAAGTCCGTCCCAGTCCAGAAGCCTAAGGATATCCTACAGTGCAGCGGTGAACAACTTCGGTGATATGACATCACCTAACCTAACACCTCGCTGCAGCTGAATAAGCTCTGAAGTCTTGGAGACGAACTGACATAGTGTCGTTTTCGTACAAACACTTCAATGCTTCGATATATCGATAAATTAGAAAGAACAACAATTTTATGTGTAAAATATGATATTTATCAACAAATTTAAATTAAGAGACCTAATTTTAACCATGTGGCACGAAAATGTAAAACGTAAGCAGGTTAAAGGTGAGGGTTGCTAATTAAGGCCTACCGAATGAGAGTAAGCTATTTAGGAAAAACCTTTTTGCTACATTCAAATTTAATAATAAAAAAGCACGCCATACACAATTTTAAACTAAGTACCAATTAAGTCGCTAAGTTAATTAGCAAGACTTTTTAGGGGCATTATACTGTTATATGACCTGCATAATAATCATATAAGATTAAGCAGAATGTTAGAAACCAGTACCATTTTTACATATTCAAATACCACTTAAAATTTCGCAATGCAGTGTTTCGAATTAAAAGTTGTTACCGTTCCAAGTTTTCGTGCAAATTTATTTTACACAATCCTTAAGCCCGTTGAAAAAATATTAGATGGCACCATAATGAAGGTAATACAGGCACGGCAAAAATTTGAAAACAAAACGCGACTTGCAAAAGTTACTTTGGCATCGCACGCGACGATACCGGGAATTTTAGCGTAAAACGGAATTTACAATATGAACACAGTACAAAAGAGCACTCACAATTGTGTAATTTTGGCCGAAACTTCTCAAGTACAAACCGAATCATAAAAGCCAAATTAAGGATAAAAGGACACAACTCCACTCCAAAGTCCATTAAATCTTCCGAAAGTCGGAGCAAAGTTACAGAAACGTTCCTATCAATTACAAAAATCAATAACAATACGATATAGGAAAACATCGCAAAGTCGCGATACAAAGGAAGCAGCCAATTCAAACTTCAGTTTCTTGTTTTCCATAATCGAGGAAACATTACGCAGTACATACTTTGCTTTTCTTCTTAAGAATTGACATGTAGTTTAACAAAAGAAATGATAAACAACCGAAGTTTGTTGTTTAGTAAGCTGTTGCTTCGAATTTGGGTATTTAAAGTTACACCATTCGAGGATACGTGACGGTTTTCTATTCATTTCTCAAAAATTGAAACAAGATCAGAGCTTTGGATTTTGGTCCTCAAACAAAATGTCTCTTGGAGATTCAGTGTAAACTAAACGGAAGAACTCTGAGAAATATCAGGAATCACATGCTTTGGTTTAATTGTCAGTAGTAATAGTAAGAAGACTAGATTCCATGTGACGTTATGTTCACCTGGTTATAAATAGTGCCCCATATTTATAGGTTATTTAAGTTAAAGTGACGTATTCTACGCCCAAGCACCATCATAGCCTACACATCGTTATACCGACGACAATACTTATTAATTTTTAGATAAGTAGAAAGATAAGATTTTCATAAGAATAAGTATTTTATAAGTAAAAGATAAGATTTTTAGATAAATAGAAAGATGAAAATTATATTTAAAGATTTGATAGTATAAAGTTTAAATATGTAAAAGTAAATAGTAGGTACAGTTTACCTACTTTATTGTGCTATATTTGATATAAGCCTCCTCCCTCCCAAATTGCTGCGCCCTACTGGGTCATATTGTATTTAAGGTGGATGACCCAAATAAAGCCTAGGTCCTAATAAAGCCTATTTTTCAAATTTCCCTCTTCGCGATTTCAAATTGCCGCCAATGCTTGTAGAAATGTACGTGTACATTAACTAACGCACACAAGCACAGCAAGCGGCCCATGCCGCGAGCATGTTGGAACCTGCAGTCGAAAACAATCGCGACGCGGAGCGCACGCTTGTTTTTATAAAATTTCTGCTGAGAAAACAGTAAGTATTTTCATTTTTATTTGTACATGGTTTGCTGTATTTTGTCTATAGGATAATTATACGTTTGGCCATCTTCTCACATGCCAAAAAGCTATGTTATCTGTATATATTCCATTTAATTGTTGTTTTGTTTACTCATATGCCATGCCCAAATAAAGCCTGTAAAAAAAATGTGTAGGCCTTATTAAGGTACAGGTACAGGCCTTATTAGGACAACGTTTTATGTCAATTAGAAAAATATCACACTTAAATACTAAACTTTTGTTTTCAGTAACTTAATGGAGAAAGGATCACCAGCTTCTACCACAAAGAAAAAAAGGGCTCAATGGACATCGCAGCAGATGGAAAACGCTGTAAAAATGGTAGAAAGGGGTATTTTATCTACATATGCTGCTGCAGCCAGGTACAGCATTCCAAGAAGAACCCTACGCAACCATCTAGAGAGTGGTTCAACTATGCGAAAGCTAGGTCGGTGGGCTATATTAACAATAGAACAAGAAGCTGGACTTGTCAGAAGAATTGTACGTTTGGCTGATGTTGGGGTGCCGTTGACTTCAAAGATGTTGCGTGTACAGGCTTTTTCATTCTGTAAAATTAAGAAAATTCCAAACACTTTTAACGATGCCAAAAATACTGCGGGGAAAAAATGGTTGAGATTATTTCTCAAACGACACCCTGAACTTGCACGTCGTAAAGCACAGATGATGAATCCAGCCCGTGCTCAAAAATTAAATAAAGATATTGTTAGCGATCACTTTTCTAAATACAAAAGCGTGCTGGATAGACTTGGGATTGAACATAGGCCAGAAAACATATACAACATCGATGATAAAAATTGCCGCATATCTTTGCATCATCAGCAGGAAGTTCTGACAGCTAAAGGGAAAAAGAGAGTTCATCAAAAAGCAAATGAGCATGCTGGAAGTGTGACTGTGGTAGGCTGCGGGAATGCTATAGGATCAGCTATTCCTCCAGTTATTTTATTTAAAGGTAAAAGACTAAAGCCAGAATTTAAAGATAATTTACCACCAGGCTCTCTGGTGAAGATGACGCCAAAAGGAAGCATGACGACAGAAACTTTCATAGAGTTTATTAACCATTTGCATAAATGACTGTTGAAGATTCGGATGGCTCAGGCACAGATACTGAGAATTTGCCACTGTCTTTGTTCTCAAAAAACAATCCGAGTACCGAAACTCCTCATAAGACAGATAATCAAGTAAAAACCACGTGTGAGATTCATGATTTTTTACCAACACCTAAGTTTAAAGTTAATAGGACTGCTCCACGCAAGAAGTCTCTAAATTACAGGGCTCAAGAGGTGACAAAAGAGTTGTTTGGTAACAAAGCTACGAGTTCCACATCACAGATTACTGTGCTATCATCAAGTTTACAGGCTATTTCATCCATGATAAAAACGAACACAAAAACACCAAAATCGGCGTCAGTTCCTGGCTGGACATCTGCACTATCTACGGTTGCTGCATCGCCAAACCAAACCTCAGTAAAGAAAAAAACCTTATAAACAAATTGGATTACTTGTTTTTATTAAGGCTTTATTAAGACACAGGGTTCCTAATAAGGCCAAAATGACATTTTAGTTATTTGTCTTCACAAAAGTGTGATTTTTGTTTCTTAAGCAATTTTGTTACATCTATTACAAAGTTTAATAAATAAATATAAGAATTTCAAATAATCAGTGCATTTTTCTTATAAACTTGCTAGTAATGTAGTGATAAAATTAAGGTAGGCCTTATTTGGTGACCTTACCTTACATTATTATTGTAATAACTTTGTGGAAGCAAATAAATATATATAAATATAATTACATATGGGGCAATATGAAAATAGTAGTCGCTTTGAACTACAAGTCTAACAAGAAAGAATTCGATAAAGTTAAGGAGCTGTCCACTACACAGACAGAGATGTACGTCGTACACAGAGAATATATACACGACCTGTACAAGGTTAATTCCTCCATCTCGCGGGGTGCCCTCCTACGCACCTATTGTCTTGTACATATATATCTTCTTATATAATAATATAAAAACGATATCTAACTTCAGTACGTTCTTTAGGTATCGCTTAGAAATCCCTGCCAAAATTTGCGTCGGAGTTCAAAGCTAAAACTTCTCTCTTAAACTAACAAGCATCATCTTTGTCGAGGGCCAATTATATTCATAGATGGGTGATCACGAATGCCTTGCAGACACGTTTAAGCGAGTTCTCAACTTTGGCTAATGATGAAGACTTTGATATGGAGGTTCTTTTTATAAAAGTCATGAGCTGTAGTAAGGAGATTAAGGATGAAGTGAAGATTCTAGAGTTGGTACTGATATATACCAAAATAATGTTAAGATAAGTAATCCAGTTTGATGGTCAAAAAGCTTCCAAATCCACACACAATCTGAGTTAGTAAAAATACAGATGGCGGCGCTTTCTACGTACGAAACACTTGGTCTGAATACTAAATGCAGTACTATTAAAATTAGTTCGTTTTTGCCACGCCATAACTTGAACCTACGGTATTACAGAAAATTATAGATCGCCAGGCATTGGACCGCTCTCACCTGGCGGTAAGAGCATACCTGTCTAGGAACACCCTATCGGATCAGATGCAAAGCTAAACCGCGTAAAGTATACACGATGAAGCAAAACAGTTCCGAACTTTCGTCTAAAGTAGATTACTCCACCGAAGTTACGGCCGTTTGGCAGCAGCTTGAAAAATCACAAAATTCACAACCACTGTTAAACGAAGGGCGAGTGGTGGACGAGGCTATAAAACACACAATCTTGTAACAACAATAGCTAAACAATACCCTATACTCGAAAGCATCACCACATGGGAACTGACGTTTCATTTATAGCAGACAATCAGGAAAAAGCTGACGAGCACCGGCAATAGTAGAATAAAGACAGATTCGCGGGGCCATAGACGTATATTGTATTTCTGACTTGCTAGCACACCGAACTGGGGATAAAGCTATATATACAGTGACCATCAAGTTTTTATACAATTACCTATGGAGATTTTGACGTATTTCAGATCAATTGTTGGTAAATTAGTCGGTAATTAGTAAAGTTAATAAGTCTCTTGTTTGAAATGCGACGAAATGTACATTAATTTTAGTAAAGGGACGGCGTACACAGGCATGTCCAGCAGTGGAGGAGTCCAGGTATCAGTCTCCTGCTGGACTTTGAACTGCTCCTGATTATTGGATTTTCCATTATCTCCACGCTTCGCAAGCGAGCACAAAATCCAACAGAAAACGTAGCTATAATTGTCTAAAGCAAAGACGTTCAGTAGAAAGAAATACGTCTTGGCATTTCATACGCGGAGGAAATATTTTGCGGATGATTCACCACATTCGTAGTTGGAAAAGCTGTGACAATATCTTGTGATATGACTAACCCAGAAAATTACTTGGAATAAAGATAACGTTCCTCTAAATATAACCTAACCGACAGAAAAATTCGGATAACCCCCAACCAACTTCACATATACTCAAATATTTTCTAAACTACAGAACCGATTTTACTGAAGCTAAGAACCATCTTGATTTAATTGACTTTCAAATAGAGAAAACGGCATCCAAATCGGTCCATCCATTCGGAAGCTATGATGCCACAGACAGATACACAAATCTACAGACACACACGTCAAACTTATAACATTCCCCTTTTTTTCGTCGGGGGTTAAAATGACCTGCCTAAAATGGATCGTACCTGGTTCCATGACATCAGTCGCCCTGTACGACACACATAAATGGCAGGGCTTGGTGCTTCCCTGCCGCACACCAAATGGCGTACACAGAAGATTCCAGCCCAGTGTGAAAGCGACCTGCGTTGCCTCGTAAACGTGTAGTGGAACGCAAACATATCCGATTGCTGAAATATCGATCAGGGCTTTTATCGTGCGTGGGCTGTACGGGTATTTGTCTTCCGCCTAAACGCGTCCGTGTTATTTCGTTTTAGGTCTGTTGTGGAGACCCACTCCATCTTTGCGTTTTATTTTGCTAACACACTTCAAGAGAAGGAGGAGGTTCTATGTTCGATTGTGTTTTACTAGTGGACCCGGCGCGACTTCTTTCTCTAACACCTAGTTTGCCCCTAGCTACCCTTTTTTTCTTATAAACCTTTCTCTTGAATCACTATCTATTAATGGAAAGCGCATTAAAGTCCTTTGCGTAGTTTAAAAAATCTAAGTGTTCATGGAAACATAGTGACAGACGGCGGGGAGCGACTTTGTTTTATACTAAAATATGTATAGATTGCCTAGGGATGCGCACAGTTTCACGGACCAACTGATAGAAAGCGACAACCTACTTCCTTTTCTGCAAAATAAGCGGATTCGGTGCCGACTTTTGAGGCACCTGTAGACAGGCCTTTGGAGAATCCCATGTTATAGTGCAAAGGGAAGACTTCGGGAGGCTCATTGCGTTTTCAAATTCTAGATCCTTGGAACACGCTTTACCTACAGTCTCAAAATGTCGCGGTCTTTATTGAGTTGCAGAGTTGTGAAAATGTTAAGATCCTTCTTAGACTTATCTTTAAATGTAATATGCAGAATCCATTATTATTAAAGCAGAGTGCCCAAAAGAGTGCAGGAAATAGTAAAACACGACAATATCCCGTACATCTCATAAGGAAAACCGAGAGTACAAATAAATAACATCCCAGCGAACATCCTAAATCAACACATTGCGATAATATTTAATACCTATATCCAATGGAACAATGTTACACACCTAATACAACACGTAATAATATGTCAGGATTGTTAGACATTTACTCATAGTTGAATACCTACTTCAGGTTTTGTTGTCAAGCCTATAAGTGTGTCATTAATATCCTCATTGACATAAACAAAGGCCTTATCTATAATAAATAAATGTGCTTGGACAAATTCACACAGCGCCATCTAGTCCCAAAGTAAGCAAGCTTGTGTTATGGGTGATAGTTAACTGATAAACTACTTATATGCTTTTTTAATACATACTTTTTATACATACTACACAAAGACTCGTAACAGAAATTAAAATTCAAAATTTCAATTACTGCTCGGCCGGGAATCGAACCCTCTGCGTGGCGACCGGCACGTTAACCAACTTATAAAAAATATCATGTAAAAGAGGCCTTAAAATATTTAAAAAAATACAGAATGAAAACCAGCCAGCATCTCTAAGCTCTAAAGGGCCACACACAATACACCATTGACTGAACACATGACACCGTCAGCCTGACGTGGGTGAGCGTGCGGGCTCCACTCGAGCTGACAGCCGTAGCTCTCGAAATGAGCTATCTACAACTACAAAGGACGTCCTGGAGATCTTTCAAACGAGATTTCGTTTCATTAAAAACCTTATCAAGTAACTACATATCTACATAGTATAAAACAGAGTCCCACACCGCTTCTGTCTGTCTGTTTGCGATAAACTCAAAAACTACTAATGAGATTTTCATGCGGTTTTCACCATCAGTTAGAGAAATTCTTCCGGAAGGTTTATATGTATAATACGAGCATATTATAATAGAGAAGCCCCGAGAAAACTCGTGCGAAGCCGAGACGGCTCGCAAGTATAAACTATAAGGCTATAACAAGGGCTGTATTGCAATAGAGTCGTGAAGTTTCAATATGGTATAACAATGTTGCAGTAGCGAGTACGGTGAGTGTGACTTACTAGGTGAAAGGTGTAGTTCACTCTACTAATAACTCTTTGGAATGAAAGAAATATATCGACTGTATTACAGCCCTTGTGTAGTATCTCTACGTGTTTGCTGTGTGAGTATTGTTTCGAGGAGTCTTTATATTTAGCCTGCCCACCTGTCCAAACACAATTTCATGTTGAGATAAACAGACCTACACCAACATAGTAATTTATGTCAGCAGTTATCGCCATGGGGTCATTTTAAAAGAAAGTTAAAATGCATAAGAACAAAGCGCAGTAGCCAAATTAAAAATAAATATCAACGTTAGCATAATTCAAAATATTTTAAAATACATATAAATAAGTGCATTTTACTCGTGGTTAACCTTTAAATTAATTATAAATGAGAAAGTGTGCATCAAAGTGGCCGTTCAAACTAAAGACAAGAAAATTCCTTTTCGTATATTGGGGGGCAACTTTCTAAGTCCGTGAATCGAAACTACGACGCACCCATCGGGAGTATTGATTGAAATTATGAAAGGGTATTACAGACAACGCGATAATACCAACTGCATTCAGTTCGGAAATTATAGTCAAATAACAGACTTACCTTGATCAAAAAGATTCCAATATTAAAAGCCCGAATGATCGCCAAGCTTAAGTGGCAGTGGGCAGGGCTCATAACTCGCAGAACAGATGGCAATAGGTCAGAAAAGTTCTCGAGTGGCGACCACGTACCACGTGGGCAGGCCTCTCACTTGGTGGACCGACGATCTGGTAAAGATCGCAGGTACCAGCTAGAGGCACAAGACCGGCCTTTGTGGAGATCTATGCCCAGCAGTGGACATCTTCCGGCTGATATGATGTTGATTTAAAATCCATTTGATCAAGGTGAGTTTGTCACTTTAGGTGTTTTACAACACAACTTCTATGGTGAGCAGAGGTCTCATTACATCGGCTGGATGGATTCATTAGGTATGCGCGCCGTTGGAAATTCCTGTCGTTTTTGTGCATTGCTCGCGTTCCGTTTTACGATACGAAATTAGTACGTGTAAATGGTAATTTTGGGCTACGTTCCCGATGCTATCTGGTTGATAACTTATTTCCAACGTTTTTATAACACGTTCTACGTGGTTGGTTAATTTTAAAAGGGAGAAATATTTACCTTTAATATAGGTAGGTTTTGTTGCAACTACCTTTTACAAATAAGTTCTCGAATTAAAAAGATTTTTTCATAACAAGCTTTTATCGCGCAGCTTTTGATTGAATATCATGCGGGTATAGGTACTCATAAAGACCATTCTAAAGAACCCAAACGCAATGTAGTTATCTTGTTGTATTTAATAGTTCCTATGACCATTTTCCGACAACATCATCAGACCATGGTACCCTATTTACATAGCTCAAAGTCAAATTAGGCTTGCAAGATTTGTCCCGAACATACGAGGACGTACATAGTTACAAAACATTGTAAGTTAAATAAAAGCTTGTAATAATAATAATAATATACCGGCACGGTGTGCCAATCTTCTTGCCGTCGTTCCCTGCGGAAGACCTTCTACTAGATAGGTACTGCTTAAACGGCTCTGTTCCAAAAATAACACTGCATGTAAAAGCATCTGGGTAGACATTGTCTGTGCAAACTATGAACTGTTTATTCGAGAAACTAACGCAGAAAGTAATTTAGGACCGCCTCAAATCCAATCTGAGACACAATACAATGTTACCCGAAGTCTTCCGGCGAACAAACTTCTAAAGTAAGTACGGGGCTCATTCAAAACGCCGAGTCCACAACTAATTACTAAGGCGATTAACATTTCTTAATAGAAATAGAACGTACATTTTCTATAGAAACTTCCCTCGTGGAGTATAAAGAATATTCCTTGTACAGAGGTTAAGTTTCACAAATTAAATTTGATTTATTTCGACCTATTTAGCTTGCGGGTTTTGTTAAACCTCATTCAAAAGGCTTCTCGCAAGATTTTGATCGGGTAATTTACTGGCGAACAAAAGATAAGACAGACAACTTAAATTTTCCGTTATGGACAATGTAATGATTACCCTTCCCATATCACACCCACTAATCAATCCATACATAGTATAAAACAAAGTCGCTTCCCGCCGTCTGTCCCTATGTATCAATGTACGCTTAGATCTTTGAAACTACGCAACGGATTTTAATGCGCGTTTCAACAATAGATAGAGTGATTCAAGAGGAAGGTTTATAAGCAAGAAAAAAAATGTTAGGTAGGGGTAAAGTAGGTGTACACGAACGAAATCGCGCCGGGTCCACTAGGACAAACAAATTTTATAGTTATAAATTAAAGAACTCTTTAAAAGTGGAAGTTGAATAGAATTTAAGATTTAAGTTGCTTAAAACATTAAAAGAGTGTGAACATCGAAGGACCGCTTTGTTAAGCACAAAGTCACTAATAAACCTATAGCCTACCATAATAGTAATAATTTTCAAACAAATGCTATGGGTATTGTCATAAGGAACAGACATTATGGTGTATAGACGTCAATTAAGTGAATATATGTACCAATTAGCAGAAGCATGGTGCGAATCGTGCCTTACTGTTTTCGCGAATGTAAACACCGATGTTATTACGAAACTAGGCTTTCTGAGAAACTGCATAAGTGTCATTATTCCATGTTCAATCAGTTGATATATTTAGTCGTTTACGAATAAATACCTATGCCAAATTCATAATGTTTGGATGAAATTCAAATAATTATTCGCAGAAAAGGGTCGACGTGATTTCAACCGTGATTACATTACAACATTACAATCCGCAGGGGACTGTAGGGCACAGTGTATAGTTCAGTCAGAATTAAAATTGAATGTGGTACGAGCTTCCAACCGCTTCGTTCCTTCTACACAACACAGAGGGCGCGCCCGCACACGCCCGCATCATCAAAGCCACTAATCCACATCACTATAGGGGTGTCTTCAGAAACAATGGACCATTATCGGGGTAAAACATGCTTATCTCGGCAGTAATAAGTTTCCAACTCGTCCAATGAGGAGCCGGAACAAAGAGCCGGCTGGTTCAACAAAGAAAATCAACAGATGGTGATAAAGGGACCGGGGTGAAGGGTATTTCATTACGAAAATAAAGGATGGAGTGACGACGTGATAATTTCTACGGGTTGGATCCGGGATGACGTACGTTTCGCGTAGACGTCGCGGGGTTAACGTGTTTTCGGTCAAACGTCTGTGTTTGTGCCAAATTCGGCGGGTGTAAGCCCCTAATTAAGTTAAAAAGGGAGGTATTATCGGTCCCTTGATGAAGCAAGGGTTGTTGTACCTGTTTACGCTACCAGCAGTTAAGTTATCATTCAATACGTTGTTTTAGCATATTTTCTGCTTCAGATAAAGTTGTAGAGTAAGTTTAGTTAGAGAGCAGCGAAATAACGTTTGATATATGATTTAGTAATGCAATTTGATGCGTAATTTGAAGATGTTTTGAAAACAACTAGTGTATGATAATACACGGTCAATAATTATAATTAAATGTACAATTCTAAATAAAGGTTATTCCCCTTACATTATAGAAATATTTATTTGTAAAAAACAAGAATCCGAATGTTGTTCGTAACAGTAGGATCTGTTAATACGTACGTACATTGTACTTACCGAACGTACAATGGCAGGATCTGTTAGCAACAAAATTCGGATTCTGAAAGAGTGAGATCTCTATAAGTATGGGATATTAATATGGTTTAAATAACTTAGTTAATGCATTGTTTGTTTTATGTTGCCTCCACGGTTTGCCAAGATGCAAGTAACGAAAAAAAGGGAAACTGCCCAAAACTACATACATTGTTGTCGATAATTTTCTGCAATATAACAGCTAACAGTTGCACATCACGCAACAGTATACGGTACTGTTAGCTATGATTTATTTCAGCATCTCACGTTCACCGTAAAGCGGCTTAATAAATACATTAGCCATAAATGAGACCGCAAAAGCGCACCTCAAGATGCGAAATGAGGGCTAGACGGGATAAAAAGCCCCAGGTTTTATGTGAATACCCATAAATAATTCATTGCTAATCCCTTAAGTTGGTCAGAGGGGCGTGGGCGGACCACGAAAATGTGTTTTACGGTTAAATCGCGCTTTTTACTAGCTCCTTCGCACAGAACCCAGGTGTTAGAGTTCGATGGAGGAACTGCTATTTTTATCTTTCGTGTCCTGCGTAGTACAGGTGTCGACGGTAAATAACACATTGGCTAGTTCGGGCGCTGGCGCACGCGTGTGATTAAAGCCGAAACTACCCTATGTATTGGTGTTTTATAGAGGCGAAGAAGTTCAAGTTGAAATAAAACAAAGAAAAAAGTGTTAAACTAGCGTTATTGGAAATATATTTTTATGGCATTTATGGTTTCTCTCTACTTTGCTCTTTGTTTTATTTAAATGTAAAGTTGTCCGTAGGTAGATTAAATTTATGTCTCTGAAAATCAGATGCAGGTGTAAAAAAGAAAAACTAAAATATTTAGATATTTTAGTAAACACTCACACTAAACAAAAAAAATCATGTTGTATATTAATTTAGTTTCTTAGGAGCAGATAAAAATAGCAGCAGCGTTTTCCGCAGTTACCAATAATATAGGCTGGCCAGCTGCTTCTTGCATAAAAAAATAAAGCTAAAAAAATTATGTGCCTTTTCCTTGTATTTGATTGGAGTCATCAAAAGAATAAGTATTATTAGGAATTCAATTTTTTCCTAAAACCCAGTGTAAGCAATACTTGTTAGTCACCTCTATTAAGTTACGATGACTGTAAAAAATAAGGAAGAATATGATATTTTAGTTTTGCGGAAGATAACTGAAAGATTTACCTCAACAACGTGTAGGTTAATCAAGTTACGAAAACAAAAACGCTGAAATTTTATGTAAGGTTTCCACCTTAAAACCTAACGATAAGGTTACCTGATTTGTTTATAAAGTTTTCATTTATTTTACTCTAGCGAACTTTAACAAATTTTACACCTAAACCTTCCTCATTAATCACTCTGTGTATTAATAGTTTTTGAGTTTATCGCGAACAGACAGACAGACAGACGAGGCGTGGGACTTTGTTTCCGCGTGAAAATACTACAACAGAGAAGGCCAAGCAAATTGTATACAAGCGAACAAACCCACAACCCAGCAATTGTTCCTTCCTAGCTTAATAAGACTAAGACCTAAATCAAGTCGGCGATGTTTGTACCCAGTAACGACTGCGCTCCAGCAGAGTTACCAAGATTTACAGACCCGAAACCTAATTCGAGCTAATCTTACTGTTGTTGTGGATATTCTAATTCCCCTCCCCTCGCCCTCAGAAACTCTCAAATATTTACCCCAGCGAGATTGCCCTGGACCAGATGCTGTAAGTCAAATTTTGATGGAAAAAATTCGGGAACTGTTTACCCAGTCCCGAGGCATGCTAATGAGACCGTCTACGGAATACAGAGTACATGGCGACGTTGTTTGGCGTGCATGAATTTGGAGAGACAATACGGCGAAGCGAAGTTAGTTAGGGTAATTGTAAATTTGTTGATCAATGCTTGCTTACGATGAGGATTAGTTTATATTTATACATTTTGATCAGCCAGTCTTTTACCGAATCATTGCGCATCAACTAATTTATGTAAACGATAATGAATGAGATATACTATACAGATAATGAAACGATAGAGAAGTACCTTTTAGACTCACTTGCAGAATTTAGTACCTACGTATGCAGTTGTGCTGTCAGTATGTACAGTGCTACAAAATTATCTGACAAGGTGGCCAAAAATGGAGAAGAGTCCGCGCCAGACAAAGTCTGCTTTTAGGTAGTGGCGTTCCTGTTATTGTATATGTTGTGAGTTGTTCTTGTTGGCTGTCTGTAAAATTTAGTTCCTTTGTCATCCGCGAGCAATATTATCTGACTTATGTTGTGGTTATGTACTAAATGTTTCCATTGACATTTATCCATTACGAGCACTGAGAGACCAGCAATACGAGTTTTCAATTCTGCAATTCCCTACTCGATAATAATATGTTACCTTTAACTGAGAACGGTATACCAATACCACAACTGAAAGCTAGCAATACCGATACATCGAAATAAACTTACGAAAGTACACAAAGTTGCCATACACCATACTGTAACGTACCTGCAAGCAAAGGAAATAGGTCAGATTAATAAGCAATAGGTACACAATGCATTCGTTTCGAAACTGTAGCAAGTAACGTAGGTGGATTGGATTCCGCATGAGTATTCCTGATATTTGTATGTTCGTTTATTTGTAGAACTGATATAGTAATACGGAGATGTACACGTGCCGATCAGGCAAGTAGGTAAGGAAAATAATCGTCTGTTCTGTGAATCATAACTTTATCGCGTAGCTAATGAACCGAAAGGATCGCATCCTTTCTACGAAGGTAAAAGGAAAGGTTGGATAAAAATGTCGGGAAAAATAAAATCTAATAACTATTGCTGACCTACGATTACGTTTGTAGTCAGTGAATTATGGGTTATGTACTATTGACAGAAACTTTATGTTGTATCTAATCTACAGAGTACGATTATCTTCTCATTTCTTTATTTATCTTCTCAGTTCGGGCGCTTCGCGTATGCTGATCGGGCGCTGCTCTTACGCTCATTGGTCGCTGCGCGTATGCTGTATGGGTGCTCCACGTATGCTGTTCGTTCGCTCAACGTATGCCTTTCAGTTGCTACGGGTAGGTACTGTAATAGTACTGTACTGTTGGTTTGTACCCAAGGTTTGTAAGGTTAGGTTAGGTTAGGTTAGACTAAACTGACCCTGAGGCTTGTAAGTAAGTGCTTTTGCCACGTCGATGCGCATTCAATCTCCACGTTACTCAGTACCGTCGAGACACGGCGAGTGGTAAGCACACGTGTGGCAGCCCATTTCGGGCACCCACTACGGGCACAGCCAGAAATACAACTTGTTAACTGTAAACAGAGCGGCCGCTGAACACTTGCCTCTATAAATAGATAAATAAATAACACAGCACCGCCGCTCCGGGTGTTATGAAAGTCGGGTTACGGTTTTCGAGCTGGCCCGCTTCGTTTGAGACGGTTAAAGGTGTAAATGATGTGGAAATTGTGTGGTCTCTGGCTGTTGTATACAGATACACACACAGAATGTTGTACCTTTTCCCCGTTGTGCATGGTATGTATGCAGCTCTGCGTATACAATAAAGTACCTAAAGATGTGAAGAAAGCCAATACTGGCTATCTTATCAAATTTATCTATTTTGTATTTCAAGACCAATAGTGCTTGGTTGCAACTTTAAAAAATAAACCAGCACGCCTCTCCCACATGAACCACAATGGGTAAAATAAATATTCTATAAATAGGGACGCATGTAAACAAACAAAGCACATGTGTCTGAACGCTCTACGGAATAGGGTGGTATTGAATGTAAATAAAGTTTTTATGGTCGACGCCGGATCAAAGGGATCAATAAGAAAAAATAAAAATATTGTTTGAAAAAGAGTTTTCAAAGTTATGGTTTTATTAGCCGCATCCAATTTTGTGATGGGATCGTGTGGAATTTTTTAACGGGTAGAATGTGGGATTGCTTTATCGTGGTTGTTCGATAAAAAAGTGTTTCGTAATTTAATTAGAGTGAGGTACATTAATTCAGAAAATGGACGCTTTATGTTGTATTGTAATGTAATTTTTTTAAACTACAAGAACAGACAGACAAAAAGATATTACATGAAACCATCGGAACGATAGGAAGACGCAACTTTCGTGCATCTGAAGTCACTCCTCGATCAAATGTGTTTCGGAGTATGCAGTTGTCTCCACAGCTCACGCAGACACATTACCTAGTTATTTTTTTATATTAGACTAGTCAGACATTTAACCACCATTTCACCTAATGGTAAGTGACGATGCGTCTGAAGATGGAGCATGCCTGTCTAGGAATAGCGTATTCACTTCACCTATTCTTCTTTTTCAATCTCGTCTGTCTTTTACAGTTTTTGAGTTCATTTTAACAATTTATGAAATTTAAACAGTAGGAAAAAGAACTTGAGGGTCCCTGGAAAGAAGTGGCTTGAAAGGAAAGGCTTATTTGTTCTATATAGTTCGCAAATATTATCGTACGCACCGTATAGCAAACCGGGCGAAAATTATTTAAAGTACTTTCTTTAATTGGCCATCTCTGCCATAAAAAAAAAATAATAATAATAAAAATTTATTCCATCAACTAAATTTACAATCAAAATTTTATAAGTTGTAGGGGTCTCCTTTTAAGTAAGAGTTTACTTGTGTCAGGAGGCCCCGTTGTTCTAAACAGAGTTAACGAAAGCAATTTAGTGGGGAACAACATTAAAATATTCAAAAAAAAATATGAAAAAGAATAATACGGAACACAATTAATCTAATGTGTAAGTCACTATACCTACTTTGATTTTAATTCAAAAATAGGAAATGTGACGAGTCTTTGTAAAAGACCCAGCGCCCCCCCTCGCGTCCACCATGATTTAAAATTTATAATATTTAATGCTTAACATAATTGTGCCATACAACCTTACTTCTTATACTCCCATATCTTCTCTTACGTACTACGCCGGACTTATCCCATACAAAGCGAAGCAAAACATCCTAATAACCACAATAGCTAATCTAAGACGTACACACATCAATACAAGCCAAGGTGCGGGTACTCAGGGAAGGGTCAAGCGTGTGTTTGGCAGTGACGTCGGTCGATTTACCTGCGGCTCAATTGGATGGAACTCATGAAACCCACGTCGGGGACTTCACGTTTGCAAATTGATAGGTAGTAAATGTAGGTAATAATAAAATCTAATTTCGGATATATACCTACCTACGTGAGCTCTTTCCCTCTAAAGACTCTAATTAGACTCATCATATTCGCGCTAAAGAACTAAAGCTGTTAAAATAATATGAAAGTTGGCCAATTGTAGGCTAGACAGTAGCTTTAAATGGATCTTTCCTGTTGTCCCCAAATTTACCAATCTCTTTCACTAGGTCAGTAATATCTCCAATGCCAGCTTCTAAACAAGAAAGCAATTTAAACCTATAAAAGTAGGATAACAAATTTTATTTTTATAATACAAGTTATTCTACTAATCCAGCTAATATTATAAATGCAAAAATTTGTAAGGATTGATGTATGTTTCGGTGTTTGTTACTCCTTCACACAAAAACTACTGAACGGATTTGATGAAATTTAGCCAGTTACATAGCTCTATATAGCTCACAATAGCACATATGCTATAAAATATCCATGTTTAATATTTATAAAATTTTAGGCGGACGAAGTCGCGGACAAAATCTAGTACTTTAAAATTCAATAAGAGTAGAACAGAAGTCAGTACAACATTTTGGAACCCGTATACTAGACGTGCAACAAAGAAATCGTCCTTTAAACTTTAAAAGGAAAACGTTCGTAGGCTGCACTCCTAGAAGGCATTGCCTCCAGTTTAAAAAAAATAAGAAAAAAGCAAATAGCCAGCCAGCTTTGTTGTGGTGGTCAGTGCCTCTGCGAAACAAAAATAAGATAAAACAAACGGGAACAGGTCTCGCCTGTTGGACCAAGTTCGAACCTGTTTGACTACTTTGCACTAGGGATGGGATGCGTCCGGTTTCGGTTTCCAGAGGGGAATGTCGTTTTTAATAGTTGTAGGTACGAGTATTGTGTTTCTACTTTTAGAAACAATATCGTCAATATTTTATGAAAAAATAGTTTGAAGGTAGGTCTTCCGTTGGGGACCCTGAGACTGGTTTTCTTGGAAGCCGGTTGGCACCCTGTGATGGTGCATAATTATATTATTTTAGTAGTCTACAGCACAACCAAATGTGAAATATCGCAATCGTAAAACCACATGTATGAAAAGATTGATGAATGTTGAAGAAGCGAGAGAGATTGGTCAGGACATGGCTAGTAGATCGATGTAATCACTGCCTACCCGAAAAAGTCGTGATATTACATGTAAAAACCAAAATTAAATAGATTAAACGGCGATAATGAGGATAAAGCTTTAAAACTATAAAATAAATGCAAATATTAACATATCATGAAAACCTATAATCGATTTTAAAATATAACAAACTTTATGTTTTGACATCCCTATTGTGGTAGAAGATATTTGACTGTAGACCGAATATCCAAGCGACTGCCCTTTTGCCAGGGCATAACGCCCAAACTCGTTCGTTGTTCAAATTTGGAACGCGCATTCTTTTTTGTAGCCAGTCCTTTTTAGTTTAAATTTCGATTTCTTTAGGAATCCGACAGTGATGGCAGCGAAAACAGGTTGTAGGTACATATTGATAGGGAACTTGTATGGGATAAAAGGAGTATCGTAATATCACCAGTTCCATTACTTTATTGAGCTACAAATATAAAATAATGTGTTTAGGTATTTCCTTTGGAACATAGAATTTGTAATCAAATAACATCTTAATAAATATCAGTTCTCGATGATTTCTATTCCGAAGCCATTTACCATGTAGCTAAATAAATATACCTTCGAGAGTTTTACATTTCCATTTCTACGGCATCGTAAGACTAGACCAAAATAAACTAGCAGAACCGCAGACGGCATACGAGATGCAGGTAATTTTAGCTGTTTCGAGAAAAAAAGGCCCATAACTTTGATGAACATCATAAGGGGGAGAACGCCTATAAATAACAAGACATCTCACGACCAGACATTCCTTACCAAGGCCAAGCAAAACGACCATCAAACATATGGTTGGTAAAAAGAAAACGCCGACGTTCGTGTACAAAGGGAACCAGTGCATTCTGGCCCTTACCAACGAGTTGGTTGCCTTTGCCTTGCACTCAGCTGCAAGAACGTCGAGAATCTTCCTTGGCTGGTCTCGAAATTACTGGCCAGCGTAAGTTGAGCTCGGCGTAGAGGTTATATTGTTCCCGCGTACCTGATTTTGTAAAGCGAACGGGAGTCACGGTAGGTCTAGCCTAGTTGGCGGTACAGTCACCCCAGTAAAGGTCCCTTGTGGTCACTGACCATGGACGAGAATAGAGCCGGTGCGGTGGCTGCGTGTGCGCACGTGACGTCACGATCTCGATTTATGGGAACGGGGTTGTGTGGACTTTGGTAGGTGAAGCTAGTTAGCTACTTTGTATGTGGTGCATACAAAGGCTTGGCTGCATCAAAACGAGCCAAATATCTCTGCATCACGGTCTTCACCACGAAAGTGTTGATAGATACTCGTAATTTTAAAGAAAGAAAATATCGATTACTTGTTTAACACGAGAACACGTGTAACCGTAACACACATATAAAAGACTAGGGCACAAAACCAAACAAAGAGAAAGACAAACACAAAGTTGGTGAATATTTAATATTCTGCTAAATGTGCTTTATACATAGATTATTTTTGGATGAGGGTTTGTTTGGCAGCTAAAGTGGAACAACCTACGCTTTTACAACTGTCTAGAATATTAGATTTTTTCATATTAAAATTGTTATTGTTTCATTAAATTATACCTAAGTACGATATACCTGCTACTAACTCAACATTTAGAGTCTATACAGAAGTACCTAAGCGATTTATGTGCGATTTGTCTTAAATGTTTATTCCATTTTGGTTTCTATACTAATGACAGAAAGCTAATTATACGAGTATTATTTTATTAACAATCGCGCAGCGCTCGCGTTGCGCCCGCCTAGTCACCGCGTCATCCCGCCTAGTCACCGCGTCATCGTCCGCGCCAGCATGGTAGGCTGCGCGATTTAAGTGCGATTTCTGTTCAGGTACTACGCGGTGACTAGGCGGACGCGACGCGTAGGCGCTTTGTAAGCGGCGACGTACAAACGGGCCCCTGTGTCACGAGGATATGAATAAAGTAGAATGAAATTCACTTCGGGGCAAAATTCCAAACATTTGATGTTAAAGAAACTACATCCACTCCGGTATTTGAATTTCAAATTCATTCAGTGGGATGCTCGAAGCTTAAATTATAACGACGGAGGAATATTTTATTATGACAATTATTTCATGTTCCTCCGAAAAGCACCTGACAATAATGCCTACCTAAGATAACAGTTGTCATCCGTGTCCAGTCAGCAGTGTGGTGTCCGGCAGAGTAGAATAGTACTAACCCCTTACACACATGGGTGTCGTACAAGGCGACTAATGTTTTCGAGGCAAAAGATCAAGAGTCTCCGTAGTCTGGAAAATGGGCAGCAGCATTTTCCATTGTTATATTTAAACACTGCGATCTCCAACCCGCCTGCCAAGCGTGGAGATTATGGCAATAGCCTCCCTTTCGTGGGAGAGGCCCTAAGTCCTGCAGTGGACTGTTACGGGCTGTGATGATGAAGATAACAGTTGTTTTGGGGCACAATATGTAATACAAATTCAGACAGCGCCATCTAGCGCCAAACTAAGCAATGCTTATCCGATAGGTGCTAGATTTACATAGTATAAAACAAAGTCGCTTCCCGCCGTCTAGCCCTATGTATTTAGGTATGTATCTATGTACGTTTAGATCTTTTAAAATACGCAACGGATTTCGAAGCGGTTTTCAACAATAGATAGAGTGATTCAAGTGGAAGGTTTCTAAGCAGAAAGAAGGGTAGGTAGGGGTTAAGTAGGCGTACGCGAATGAAGTCGTGCTGGGTCGTCTTAGCCGCCGGATGTCCAATAAGCCTCCTCCCACGTCTTCCACACCGATGACTCCTGTGCCTCTTGCATCCATTGGCTCCTTGCAAGTTTTAGCTATTTATCATTTTGAGAATATTTCATTTTTGTCCGGATATGGCGGTGCGTGGATAGTTTTACCGTGTAGGCAAATTTTTTAAGGTAAGCCATTTTGTCACAAAGCACTAAGCCATACTATAATTACCATATAAGTATTAATTACATTATGTTATTTTAATGTGCGGTTAGGTTAGTTACTCTTTATGGTCATAGTGGAGGCGTAGGCGGTAGCAAGGTTATTTTGAATGCCGTCAAGTGGCCGTATATTATTTAAATTTGCAAATGGGCTTAAAATATTGCCGTCAGTAAGAACATTGACATTTATAACACGTGGACAGAAATAATCCGTAACACGGATCCTTCTGATGTCAAAATATTTGACAAATTCGTATATAATGAAAACCCGTTCATCGTGTGAATTTAATTGAGTACTAGGGGACCCGGCGCGACTTCGTTCGCGTATACCAACTTTAGCCCTACTACCCTTTTTGTCCAGCTTCAAAACCTTTGTCTTGAATCACTCTATTTATTGTCGAAAACCGCATTAAAATCCATTGCGTAGATTAAAAGATCTAAGCTTACACAGATACATAGGGACAGACGGCGTGAAACAACTTTGTTTTATACTATGTATAGATTTCGTTCCGTAGTTACGAATCGCGGTCTTTGAAAGTGAGCCTATAGGTTTGTCAAAAAGCAATCCGTGTCAAAATCTTGGGGATTACAATAGTTAAAACAACATTTTTGGTGGATACTGCACGAATTTTACTTCCAGCTCTGTTTACTCACGCGTCTACCCCGGACCAGGTTTTGACCGACTAAAACCTGTTTTAAGAGTATCTCCTGGCTCATTTCCTGGGTATAAATCTCGATGTGACGCGTTAAGGTTAATTTCGTTGGAGCATAAATCCCCTTCCTGTCAGCCAGGTGAACTTTCCTGGAGAGTAATGTTAACTTTTCGTACTTACAACGTGTTTGCTCCTGGGCGATAGTGTCAAGTGGGTTTTATGGGGCTATATAGAATGATAGGGTTGAAAGGAAGAGAGATACTAGTATGTTGAGACGAGTTGAAGACACACCTAGATAAGGACAAAGTTTTAATTATGTTATAGATTGCTAGCCAACGGTAACGCAGCCTGCTTTCTGGGCACAATTCCGGGGGACAGCGGTGTAGGCGACTTTTTTAATTTTTAATGCTTATTGATAGTGTTTTATTCCTCTTTTAAGATTCTAAATGCAATACCCTTTCTTTTTATCTGTTTTACAAATAAATATACCTATGTTATAGATTCAGAACATAAAAATCCAACGACATCACTCGACACAGCCTGACCAGATCGTGATGATAACACGCCCACGTATATAGTTTTGTACTTAACATAACCATGAGTACACACACCACTTTCGACTATGTGTCATCACATTATTATTCCAACAAAAACACCATCAAATAAAGCGAACGAAAAAGGGAATAAATTAAACACAATCAGACCTTAACGTGTCCTCTAAACGCTCGTTTCGAATCAGTTGGCGGCAAATTACTATTCTATATGTGATCTTTCAATGAAATCGAAAAAAGTCCGAAATGGGCATTAGCATAAGTGACTCAATGGACGGAAGTGGCTTGTACAATGGACTTCTCCGAATTTTACATGTGGATGAATCGGAAATAGGGGCTGGCTGGTTCGTTCACAAACAGTCAAGCAAATCAGATATAAACATATTGAATATAATAGAATTTGTCTCATTGATTAAGTATGATGTCAAATTAAATGGCTTCGGCGACGGTCACTGCGGTCATTTAGGCGAAATTAGGGTTTTGACAGATTTGATAAAACAGTAATTTGCGTCAACTGTGTGGATTCTGCTGTAAATCGGAATGAATGAAACTCGCTTCGAAACATTTAACGTTTATGATCTAAGCCAGGTATAGGTTTTTCCTTTGCGTGCCATTTTTTTCGTTAGTATTTTCTGAAACGCACATGAATGTAATGTGACATATGTATGGAACTGTTGTTACTGTTTAAATTCGTAAAAAAGGTAATCTCACAACCCAGCCTGTAGCGGGTGGTGCGATGTCGGAATTGTGCTATGGGCACCAGATCAAAAAGTTCCTCAGTACCCCCATTGTACAGCCGGTGGAATACACACATATTTTCGTTAGTAATGCAAAGTAGAAATGCTAGTAAAAATTTCTTTCTACACCCTTCATCCTCCTCACACATTTGATTCAATCCCTAACCGATAACTCGGAGACATAAAGCTATTGTCCACTGTTGTGTGACAAAAGTTCGATAAGGGCTCTGAAAGGATTCCGTCGACACGCCCCTTGAACCGCACTTTAAGAGAATTACGTGTGGAAATCCTCAAAAAGGTAAGCCGACCGGCGGAAGGAGACCTGCAATATGTATTACCCGACCTGCTGAGGTAAGGTATTAAGGTTCGGATGAAATAAAAATCTGCTAATGTCGGCGGAAATTACAGTTAACGTCTCTTTCAATTTATTTTATTTGCTGACTAGCCGTTCTTAGTGGCTTCCACCCGCGCGCAGTAAGCCAGTATCTGTAAACTTATTATTTTCCCGGGATGAAAGTAGCCCAGTGATAAAGTAGTAAAATAACTTTTCTTATCGGTCTAGTAGTTTTTGAGATTATTCCTTAGAAACAAACAAACAAAAATACAAATCTTCACTCTTTATAATATTAATACCTATAGTAGATAATAAAATATAACTTTGACGACATTGAACTAGGTACCTCTTGTATATTATATTCGTGTACATAACTTAAATACGTAGATGTTATTGTTTCACATTATGATTCATATAAAAGTGCCACAAATTTATCTGTTCCGGGGGCCAATACTGGAACTAAATGACGCCATTTTGAATTGTCATGTCGATGTCAACAACAGCCACGCTGCAGATAAGTTTGTGACAAATTAATATAAATCATAATATTATGAAACGCCAATGTGGCCTTTTTAGACCTGGTCTGCGCACTTATCCCTGAGTGGTTTATAAAATTGACCAATAAATGTGTAAAACAAAAGAAATATACTGAAATAATATAATATAGGTAAGCGAGAATTCAACGAGCTTAACAAGTATCAGTGTCTGAAAAAAAAAAAAAAATTGCTTGTATATCACACGCGTAACTTTTAAAAGCTATAACCTACAGTTAGTTGTATTTTCAATCGAACGATCGTCTAAAATCACGTACCAATAATATAATAATATACACACAACACGCGAAGAAACGCTTCAAGCAAAAACCTTCTTTAAGAACCGAAACCCTATCAGGTTAATCTCAAGAATAATTTAGAGACGATTTAAATCATTTTAGGTATAAATTCCTGTGTATCTCGAAACCACAGAACCTTAATCCCGGAACGATTTTAATATTAGAGTGATTCCTTTATAATTAGATGTTTTCGTCTTGTTTTGGGGTAAAGACAGATTTCCTTGGATAGCGGTGATGTAATACAGACATAAAAAAAAGAAAAAAAAAATCTAGCCCCAAAGTAAGCAGAACTGCGTTATGGGTGCTAGATAATTGATAAACTCCCCCTATTCCCCTGTTCACAAAAATTGGTCCTAGAAACAGCTATGTATTTATAACTTCTCTGTCTGATCACTAATGGTATTACATAAAAGTTTGTATCCAAACCAAAATATTTAAGGTATTTTTTCACTAATGCGTATTCATAAAGCATCCTACTACGCTTACGTAACTAACATTATAAAACCGAAAGCGTACAGTGTGTCAGTCCGATAAGCCTTTACGTCTAAACTAGGTACAATGACATTTTTACCCAAAGGTTTCGTAGCCTCTGTCGCTCACAACACAAGTCGCCAGGATATGACCACCGACGCGATAAACCCGATACCACAGACTATACACCAACACTCCTTCCGCTCAGTGTAATCGGGTCGTACGTACGCTGAGACTTACCAAACCTATCGCCTACGGCAATCTTAATACGTGCGTTGTAAAGTATCAAGAGTGCAAAGTCGTGCCTGTACATAGGAAGCGGTGTACTGCGCCTTAGTCTAATTTTTTGAGAGATCGTGACAATGTCTGTGTAGGTTACTTTAAATAGGTGCTTAGCCTGCTTAAGTTACAATGTGAGCCTTCCGTTCTCCTTCTTGTTTTTGCAATGCTGTAAGGAAAGTTTAAACTTTTTGTAAATTATAAAATGCATCTGCTATTAATGGTAAGTTGTGGATTATTTTATATCGAAGTTTACGAGAGATTGGTTTTCAACAGTGTGTTTATTTTCCTGCTTTAACGAGACAGGAAGTGTTGTACTCGTTTTTAAAAAGAGTCAATCGTTCTAACAACCGTACCTGCTGATAGTTTATGTATTCATTTAAAATGTAACGTAAACCAGAGTTAAACCTACCAACACTATACTCAAGCCCACAAACAAAGCACTTTACATCACGTAAAGAAAAAAAAAATAACCGTCCTCTTGATTAATAGCCTGCGGGTTCATTCCCGTGACAGTTCTAAAAAATACTATATAGAGATATAAAAAATATATATCTACCTACGGGGTATAATAATAAAAAATGTGACACGTCACATCATCCTGAACCCGAATCAGGCTCTATTCAACTTGACAATAGGGCTGCCCAACGATCGGAAAATGTCGAATGACTTTTATTATCATGCACTGAAAGTTGATTTTCGCTGGCAACACATCCCCGTGTTACCTTCCGCTGGGTATGTAATGTGTTTCGGACTTTATTATCGTTGTGCTGCGGTCGAGAGTTGTTTAAGGTTGCGCGGGAGGAATTTCAATATGGCGGCCGAAGAAAGGATGCGTCGGGGTAAAAAAATTACGGCTGAGTGCGTGGGCGACCGAGTTCGATACCTTTAGAATCATAAGACGCTTCTCAGAGACTTTGTCACTGTCCGTAGGGCAATGCATCTTGACATAAATATACTGTGACCAAAATGTTAACTTTTAAATGCCAATAGGTACATTATGATAACTGCAATATTTAGTTTATCCCTTCTGTTCCGTTCCGTTCAGTTACGACACCAGCCAGAAATGCTTCTGCAAGGGTGTGTGTAGGTCATATCAGCAAGAACCAGGCATGGCGTCGCTATCATCGGTGGTTCCGTCGTCTGTACTTGTATTTTGAGCAACCAAGCCCAGCGGATGGCACGGTTCTCACTGAAAGAGCTGGTTTGCTCCAGATACGGTATCAGACGTGGGAGTTGTTGATTTTAAGCGACACCACACCTCGTCCTCTACTGATTTGCACTACCACCAGCCTCCGATACCAGTGCGACAAAAAATTATGAATGTTTGAGTTTTCAGGACTGAAAGAGGCTCCAGTGCAACAGTGGGCAACTGTTATCGGATGTCGCATGTCTAAATAACAAACGTAGCAATGACCGTGTGGTGTTTCGCCAACATGTTGATAAATCCTGGCTATACAGAGAGATGAACCATTCTAAAAGAAACACTTATTTACTTATACGATTTTTAAGCAAAAAAGCTTTAAAAAGCTTTATGGGTTTAGTATAGGTTTTATTATAAGTAATTCACGAATTAGTAACCTAAAAAAATTTTTTTTATTAATTATGAATTTAATAATTGAAATTCATAAATTATGAAATCCTAAGCCCGCGTTTCTTCTTTTAATTTTCTTTTTATAACTATTTCACTGGGAGTCTGTCTAGTCTAAACTAATCCTCTTTTCTCGTTAAGCCGTAATAAATATTAAAAGCCAATCTAACAATTTTATTTACTTAATTAAACGTCATGTGTCCACTTATTCTTTATTATCATCTGGCAAAACATACTAACCGACGTAAAGTTAATAATAACATTATTACTGATCAGAACAATTGACCACATTGATCCGTTGATAATGATAATTACAAATTGTTATAACATGTTTACATACGACACCTTTAACACACTAGATATTGTACCGTAACGAACCTTCTATCATTTCTTGGCTGTAATTCCATCCAGACAGATTCTGTAATATAATTAAGTGTAACAGACACTAAATACCACATCTGAGATTAATTTAAACGCCGATTCGAATTGACACTGGTTTCTGAATTGGTAACACGATAGCAAATATTCGGGTAACCATACACTACTCGTAATAATCATGAATATCTAAATATAGAGCTATAGAGGACTCAGCGCGACTAAGGGGTAAAGTATGTACGCGCGGCGCGTACATACTTTACCCCTTTTATCGCCGAATACTGGGCAAACAAAGTGTAAGGGGGATTTAACTCCATCGACTCGATAAGAAGACCTATCTTTTTATTTCTTGCTTATACTCGTAAACCTTCCTCTTGAATTACTGTATCTATTATTGCAAACTGCATTAAAATCCGTTGCGTAGTTTAGAAGATCTAAGCGTACATATACATTCGTACATAGGGACTCACGGCGGGAAGCAACTTTGTTTTATACTATGTATGGATGTAGTAAGAACGCAACTACGAAAACTAATCGTTTAAACTAGATACAGCTGAACTACGTTTACTATCAACTACATAATTTCAGCAGCAATACGCTTCTAAAATAAGTAACATTCTGACGATGAAATATAATTTGAAATTTAAATATTAATATAAATACAAGCTTTCCGCCCACATGGACAGGATGGATTGGAATAACAAGTGGCCTATTTGCTAAACTATCTCCATACCGAATTTCATCAAAATTGGTGCACTGGTTTAGTCATTTATACTATTAAGTAGGAAAATAGGGATTGATTACCTTAGACACGTCAATTCCGAAATGTTTGAGGAAAAAGCTTTAGTAATTACCTGAAAATAAATAAAATCAGAATTAGTTGATAAATCAATATTTTATTTCAAATAGCCAAATTATAAAAAAAAAATTACAAATAAATAACTTGTTCCAAGTTCCTCGTAGAAGGTATTGTTAACATAATTAGTTAATATTAAGTCAATATGAAAAACAAAAACAATGGAAACAATTTAAGTACTGCTTCTCGTGTAACTGTCATATACCAATTTAAAACTAAGCAATATTCATCACTGGCAGTGCCACCGCCAAGTTTAACGGTCGAACACGAAACCGGCAGCCTCACGGAGCGTCAAAACCATAAGATTAGAAATGAAATGTTCACAGACTGTCCCATAACGGGTGGTGGACAAAAACGGGTCCATTCCTGAGATTAACAAGTCGCATTGAGCTCTGTACACACCGGACCGCACACGGGCCTTGGAAGCCTCTCGTAATCCTGTGTTCATGCCCTAACCCCACTATGTTTAAACAACCCGGTTGTAACACAGGCCTTAATATGGCTGTAAAAACAAGTATAGTTCAAGTTTTCCTTGTCTTTGTTCTCGAGGTTATGTATTTACTAGGAGAAATTGGACTTGGTTAGGTAACATGATAGATTATTAAAAAGGAAAGCGATAAAACTTAGATTTAAGTACCTAGTGATATAATTATCGGATATTTTTTATCGCACTAGTATCGAAGGTGGAGACGAAGTAGAAGTATTATGCGTTTTTGGTATAATTCTTAGCAACAGAATTACGTAATTTATTTATATCAGCCTGAATCATCCCACTGCTGGGCAAAGGCCTCCCCCATATTCTTCCATACTTCGCGATCGTTTGCATTGGTTTGCCAGTCCCTGTCGAATGCCGGCAATGCGTCTCTCCATCATATTTTGGGTCGCCACGTAATTAGCCTACAGCCATGGACAGTACTTCATTATTGTAAATTTATATTATAGCACTTGGTGTTTCCGCTACCGTGCGCCGCGAAAAGCAAGCGGCCATTACAGGCTTAACGCTAAGATACAACATTGCGGAGCCTTGGATTATGGCGGGGGAACATTTTAGCCGCTTTTTTTACAAGAACGCATTGTTTCCCCAGCGCTACCAACACAAGAGGGTTTTAATAAATCTTCCTTCGCGGATGACATATACTTACGCGTCCGCTGAAAACTAGTGGAAATATATTCGCCTTACATTTTCTTTTTTACTCCTCGAAAGTAAACAAGGACATTTTCTCTTGATTACGAATTCTCGTTACGTCCGTTGTAATTTCTTTCTTTTTCTCGTTCTTATTAGGCGCTTTCTCAATTGTCATTATTAATAACGAGTCTGACCACAGCTTGTTTCACTGAATCAGAAAGTAGATTAAAATGAAAATATTTATAGCTGCTTGAGATGTCGTGCTTCAATGTCGCAATGTTACATACCTACATTCATTATAACAAAACCAACATCACAATTCTGCACATGTTTTGAAACATACACATGTAACGTCACATACTAACACAACTACAAGACTGTCTCATTTACACTTGTGACACCACCAAATTCGAAGAGAGAGACAAACGTCTGCTCTCGCAAAGCGCAACTCTTCGTATCAACACAGTTATTAATTATTAAACAGATGATTAGTCACTCCACGACGTTTCCTTCTCGGTTCAACGCTTTGAGGAAACCACTACTTATTAATAATACATACCTACACATGTGTTTATGGAAATATGTTTAACCTATATAAACATCAGTGTGGTCTTGTCGAAACTATATTCTGGGAAGCGAGCGAGCTAATATAGTTCCAATTTACAGAAGAGATTGTTTGGAAATTATAATGACGACGTTTGTCTTGACTTGTCCAATTTTGTGACACCAATATTGCTTTAAAACATAATTGAAAGGAGATATAAATAGCGTATTGCGTGATAATATAACGTCAAAAGAAAGTTATATTAATCGATGCGATTGACTCGCAAAGTAATGTCGTATGAAGTGTTGTTCCTTAATGTATTGATAAGATAAAAACGTTGTTTAATACCAAATAAAGCATTAGTTAATCTCCTCAAATTGAGGTTAGAAAACTTAATCGATACCTTACCAAAAATAAAGAAGCGATGCTGGGCGGCCCAAATGCTGAATTATCGACATTTACCCCGTCACTCGCATCGGGGAGAGCTTGGCCCTAATTTAACATAACAAAGAAGAGGGTAGGGCTGTCACCAGCCTTTGTTTAAGCCAGAGCCAGACGTTTATTTAAATATTTTGTCGACGTTCTCGCACCAGACGGTGTCTTTTTATTTATTTTTACCTTTCAGCCTCTACAACTCAGTTCGTACGAAACGCAAGAAGACATGTTATTCAATTTTAAAATGTAATGCAGTCACTTTTAACTTACATTTGTGAATACGAGAGTGTGTATATTTTGAGTTAAATTAAATTATACTACATATTAAGCGATGTTTCATCGCTATTGATATGGTGGAACGAAATAACTCAGTAAAAACAACGTTGTTTCCGACGCGGGTAATTAGTTGCGGTAAATTTGAAAAGTCGGTATCATATTCGAAAAATAAAGTTAGAATTCATGGACATAAATCTTTATTATCTTTTTTTCCATGATCTTTCTGGAAGTTTTAGTGTACACTTTTAGGTATAACGAAATCAACAATCTTCTAAGGCTAACATTGAACGAAAGTTCAGAAAAAGTTTTTGAATACCTATAAGAATACATTGATTTATTTATTTATTTAACAGTTTATTGCACACAGTAAAATACATAGAGAAACATCATACATATAGACGACACAACAGGCGTTGTTACAAACCAACTAATACTCTCCAAACTCTCTACTATACATCAAAATAATATTTAAAATTACACTTCGAGCGTTGCGGGTGTCTATGGAAGGCGGTGATCCCTTACCATCAGGTGACATTTACTCATTTTTCCTGGACAAGTAGGTACTAATGACCACAATAATTGTTTCATTGTCGCAATAACGAGAATTGTAAGAAAACCTGCGAATATAGCAGAAAAACTTGAACTTGACCAACTTGATGGAAAAACCTAATTCGTTCACAAAAAATTGTGAGGAGACCTTGACAGCGAATATCCATGGTTGATGTTTAACAAGTTAATAGCAACATGGTTACTACCATTGATAATGCTACTTAAGATAAAGATGCTGTAAAGGGTCCTCTCCTCAGTAATTCAATGTTGATACAGTGGTCGTGATATAAAGGGTAGCCTTCAATACCAGAGGTGGAAACCTGGTAAGAAGAGGTAAGCAACAAGCTCAAGATGTCCGTACACACTAATTGTAATCATGAATCATGTAATACAAGCAAAACGGCGCGTCCAACTCAATCCATTGTCCCTGTATTTATATTTTGAAAGACGGCTACAGCGCACGTGTGGACTTCGAATCCTTTATAAGAGCATATGAATAACACCGTCGTGTTTTGAGTTACGACACATTGAAGGACGCTTGGAAGTTTCCTTGGAGAAAGAGACGGGATATACTGATTTAAAGGTAGCAAGGAACAGAAGATTCGTCGAGTTTATGCCAAAATTGTTGAAGCTCTCCGTGTTTTTGTTTAGTTCAACTATAAGTGACACAATTGTGCTATTAAAATGGTTCATAATATTGTACAAATAATATTAAGGGTTCTTAAATGCAATTTAAATTTCGATTTGGAACAGACAAATAATAAAAATAGTTGGTGATGATAATTATTATATAGGTAGGGATTGTGATTATTTTTCTTCTTCTGAAGAAAAATTTTTATAATATTTGTCTATCTAGGAAAACCAGGTTCGATTAACTTTGTTTCTAGATGGACGCACACCTATTATCTTAGGATGAATTAACTACTCAACGAATGCAACAAAAATGACATATTTTACAGTGCCATATTTCCGGACACCCTTTACCAAGCAAAAATATTCCGATCCGTAAAAATTCCATCTAACGCCGCCGACAACACATATTAAATTGGAGTCCACGACACCATCTTAATCCGTCACAATACCAGCAAATAAACACGCCGAAGAAAAATCCCAATTCTACCCCCACAATAGGGTAACACGGGCCCCAAAAGAGCCTCTGTCATGAACACCGTCGTCGCCTACGTCACCTGACGTATTGTGATTTTAATTTCAATCCTTGCACGAATTTAAAGGGATAGATGGATCTAAAGTACTTTCCTACATGAAAATAAGATGGAAATCACGTCGTCTGTGCGCGACAGATGCCGTTATTAGGATTTTGTAGTGTGGGACTTCGGTTTTATCAAAGCGTGGACCTCGTAGTTTTGGTATTTGTAGTTGGTGACCAAGCACAATACGCCAAGTACAAAATAATAATCATCGTCAATATCACGGGAACGACACGGGACCCGCCTTGATCATGATGTACTGTAGGATGTAGGATTTGGCTGATCTGCCAAATCCTACATCATTATCAAGGCGGTAATTACAGTAGAGCGACTGCCATCTGAACTCCGTGACCGTATTAAAAGAGGAATCTGGCCAGTTCATTTCTTCAACACGATAGTCTTTCCCGCAGACTGATTTTTTAGGATGATTATGAGGCGTTTTCCTTACAAAAAGAGCTGCAATCAGAACAGCTTTATCAGACTACGGGGAAAAACCTATCGTGTTGAAGAAATTAATTTAATACTGAGGTAATCATTGTCTTATTGGCTATCAAACCGCGAAAACGTAATAAAAATTTATCAGGTATTTATGAAGTACACAGACATAGCTCTAAAGATTGCCAGACTGAAGTGGCAGTGGGCAGGGCACATAGCTCGAAGAACAGATGGCCGATGGGGCAGTAAAGTTCTCGAGTGGCGGCCACGTGCCGGAAGACGCAGCGTGGGTAGGCCTTCCACAAGGTGGACTGACGACCTGGTAAGGATCGCAGGTACCAGCTGGATGCGAAAAGCACAGGACCGGCCTTTGTGGAGATCTCTGGGGGAGGCCTATGCCCAGCAGTGGGCGTCTTCTGGCTGATATGATGATGATGATGATGATGATTTATGAAGTTATAGACTGATTTGTAACGCTAGAAATATATGAACGTATATGTAAAAATATGTTAAGCTTGCAACCACAAATAAATTTCAGGATTGTCTACAGAACTTGATACCCATTTCTTTCCCACTTTCACATTTAGTTTTTGGTGGGATAATACTAACACGTGGAAGGCAAAGTCCAAAAGAGGACTGTTACAGGCAGTTAATTGGTATAGAAGTCGACTATTTGACGAGTTAAGATCTATTAAACAGCAATTTACGTGGTTAATAAGCCAATTTGATTAAGTAATAATGAACTTGTTTTCGTCATATTATTCAAATTAAAGGGCCATCAGGGCGGCACAGTAAGAAGTTACGCCTCAATTTCCCTAATGAAACGTATTGTCAATTCACAAATTCATATTCAGATGTGTTCCTAAAATTAGACAGAGCAAACTTCCCTTTTGTCCTTGGAGAGGGAAATGTAACATTTTGCGTACAATATCACATTTCTCTTTCCATCCCGTATGCTGGAGTGGAGACAGAATGGCGACAGTCAATTATTTCTTTATTCACTCGCCGTCCTTTTGATATGTTTCAACGCATTGTAATTCGGTGTGGGTAAATTCAATTTGGAAGTGTTTTCTTCCCTTGAAAAAACCTCAACGATGGTTGTGCCGAGATTTCGTAAATAGATATTTGATTTCGCCGCCAAAATAAGGAGAGTGGGCAAGGATTTCTTCCCACTCCTTGTTTTGGCGGCAACTATTATCAATACTGACCAAACGAACGAATCGCATGGGTGATTAGAAAAAAAAACAACTCTTCAGAATTCAGTAATGCTTCTACTACCTGTTGCTATTTGGCTACCTAGGCTATATGTCTTTAATTATGATAAAAGTGAGTTAGAGTAAGAATGGAGTTAGTACCGGAAGACGCAGTGTGGGAAGGCCTCTCACTAGGTGGACCGCCGACCGGTAACGATCGTAGGTGCCAGCTGGATGCGGAAGCCACAAGACCGGCCTTTGTGGAGAACCCTGGGGGAGGCCTATGTCCAGTGGGCGTATTCCGGCTTATATGATGATGAGAGTTAGAATCAAGATAAAACACAGACGAATATATTCAATTTCGAAATATCAGAGTTGATATGCGTCCAACCTTTCCCAAGCTTCTCCTTAGAGCTCATCTTTTCATCTCGAACAATCTGTCACCCTCGCACTCACATTGATACGTAATTACACATATCGCTGACTCACTTGCGCATCTGCCGGATGACTAAGCCCATACGCTCCTACAATCCACTTTATTCCACCTTCTTTCGTCCCAATCTCTCATGGTGCTTCTAAATGGGTGCGAAAGAGATAGATTAGTGGATGACTTGTCTTGTTTGCAGCTAGAGGTCTTTGTTTAAAGTGGCCCTGCTGATAATAGATGTGGGTTCAGTTTTTGTATGGGATTATTTTCATTTTATAAACTCACAATGTTCTATCAAGGAGTCGGTAACATGAAATCGCACGTTTTAAATAACTGCGTGTAACCGAATTAGATCTGTAGTATGGGTGTTTAACTATAAAATACCTTCGATTTTTTAAGGGCACCTATCTTCCTGATAACCTTCGTATTAATTTATTTTTTATTTAATTACTAGTGGACCCGGCGCGATTTCGTTCGCACACACCTACTTTATCCCTACTTACGGACCGACGGTAGGAAGCAACTTTGTTTTAGACTATGTATGGATTGTGATATATACTTTTCTCAATAACAATAAAATTACGCACAATAAACTGAACAGGTAGAACAACTACGCACAACAAACCGAACAGGTTCGAGAAGAATCCCTTGCAATATCACGCGTTTACAGCTTCGAAACCATAACTACGAACCTCGCCCTTAACCCGACGCAACGCGACGCCAATAACGGAAACACTAATCTATTTTCGTTTGTTAAAATAAATAAAGCCGATTGGAACGTTCTGGAAACACCGCAGTTTACACGCCCGCATATTTTATTACTTCTTCCGTTTAAGGCGCAACTGTGTGCATCTTGATGGGTGTTTTAAAAATAATACGTTTTGACAGCCCTATTTGGGTTTGAAGGTTGATTTTGACAGCCTTATTTGAGCGAGTGAAGTTAGTAATGTTAATTGAAATATTAGGGGTGCCCAGCGTCGTTGGTCGCTGTTACGATATTGTTATTGTGTCTGGAACTGACAGACTCGTATGACAAGTAAGTGATATAGATAATTAAATAAAGTACTTGCCAATAGTCAATTTTAAAGTGACTATGTGACATTTTTAACAAACTAAACCTTAGAAGTTAAAAATAAAATTGAATGTCCTAAAATATTTTTCCACGCGCAGGAATCAGTCTGAAAATCTCTGTACCAATTTTAAATCTCTGTACCAACTTTATGATGAGACGCTAAAATGTACGAGAAATATCGGAAAGTAGTTCCCTCTGGTAATATAAAAATCCAAGAAACTCTTTTTCCCGCCGGTTTATGTACGTAAATATAAAATCCCAATATTAAGTTTAGGTATAAGTACAACATACACTGAACTCGCTTGACAACAACTAAAGTTTGTGCAGCGAGAGTTGATATATATTATAAAAACGTCTCACAATAGCTGTCAATAAATATATCGCAATTTGACGTTGGGAGTGTGACGTGCATGGCTTCTTGCAGCACAGATTAATCCATTCAAGCAAGGTGTTTCGTTTGGAATGTCTGGGCACCGAGTGAACAGAAGAGGATAATATTTTAAGTTTCGTAAATTCGTTTCAGCTGTGGCTTTGCTGATAGACCAATTTGTCGACTTCCTGTTTTTTACAATAACAGGAACTTAATCTACTAACTGACCGGTTGTCCTGCCCACTATTTAAGCACTTTCAGTTCCAACTATCCGGGTAATTTTCCCAATTTCTTTTCTATAAATATCTTATTCGGGCTATACTTAATGTAGACACGTCCATCTTTAAAGTAAGAGCTTATATTCGCGTCAGAAGCAGCGTTTCTGAAGCTTCAATCTGAGGGGGTCGATCGTTGAAACACATTAAAGGCATTAATGCAACGCCACGGGCCGCTCGGGTTACCTGCAGGTGGCAGGCGAGTCCAATAAACGGTTAAAAAAGCTCATTTAAGCGCGAGCCGCACTTACGAGCGGGGTTCCGTAGGTCTAAAACATAGTTGCTAATTGTGTACGTCCACTTCGAGTTATAGCCTAGGCCTATGTACCTATCCCTCGTCAAGTAAATAGTTTGCGTAACTCAAATGTGGGTCGAAGGTTCGTTGGGTTAGTGGCTAACCCGAAAAATAAATAAATGCCACACGTAGCGCAGTCTCACACTACTGTTTCGTGTAATTTATGTGCCATTGACAAACAAAGAAACTCAGGATAATAAAGCGGAGACCCTTTATGTTTACAGAATACATGGTAGTACGAATAGGTGGGTACTAAACCGACTGTTCTTCAACTCAACACTCTGGATTACTTTTTAAGTAATTACGCAATCGGAAAAGAATCAGCTGTGCAAAAATAGTAGAAGTTAACGTTTCTGGCCAAATGAAAAATGTTTCGCACACGGCCTCCGACAACTTATAGACCAGCAGACCAGCACCCGAAACTCCCGTTAGGGCGAAGTCTTCACTCAACTAATTACCATGGTGACAAAGCCTTAGCAATTTCCAACATAGCGCAGTATTTAATAATTTTTTACCCACATAAAATGTAGTTCAGTCTGTGGCTTTTTTATACGGAACTCTGAAATACCTTTATTCATCGAGCCGGTTATAAGGGAAAATTGAAAAAAAATCTTGAAACTTATATTTTATCCTTCGAAGAACGAGGTTAAGCGACGGTTTAAAAGATGGATCTTGAAAGATAGTTAATGCTACGTAGGTATGAAATGCAGGATTTTATTGCAACAGTTTTACTCAAAAGAAATGGTGATAAGGCGTTGTTTTTAAACAACCAAAATGAATATTAAGCACAAGTAGTAGGTTTTGTGTTCTCCTATTTCATGAATACACCAATATTATGTGTTATCTTATTGACTAATAAGCACTGAAGATAAAATAGACCGTAATTTCTCGATATTTTCCCGAAAAATATCATGCCAAAAAAATTATTAATCCCTTTTCAAATTTTTCCACAATTCACCGAGGTACAATCGTCTTCACAACACTTCGTTCCAAAATAGAAAAATCTCTCATCTGTGTTATTTCATCAGGCATGAAAAAAATAATTTCCCGATACACATTCCTGGCAATATATTGAAGATACGTACTTACCTATATCATTTTCCTTTTCATGATTGTGTCTGGCGTTCGTATAGGAGGAAATAAATTTATTTTCTCAGTTGAATAAGATCTTAATGAGCTGCTTGTCGCGAGGCGAGGTTAAGTGTTGTGGAGTCGACTTTTACTTTGGATATGACATTCTAGTATCATAGAATGGATATTTTTTATCTAAGGAAACTTGTAAGTGTTACATTTTTTACGAAAAAGCGGCCAAAAACAATATTACTTTTTAAAGATTTGTCTGTCTCATACTTTCAAGAGTTTTACTTCTAAGTAAACTAATATTATAAAGAGAAAGCATTTTATTGTTTGTTTATTGGTTTTATACTAAACTCGAGTTCTTTATGTGTAAAGAACTCTTTATTTATTACATTTATCGGGACACACAAGCGACGTACCTGTACCGAAACGTTGAAACGAACAAATCGCAAAGGTACATCGCTTGTCGATAAATATAGGTAATAACATGGTTGTTTACGTACATGAATACATTTAATAACAGGCTATATTTGAAGCAACTAACACAGGCTATAGTTTTAGCCGATATTCAATGTGGATTTGACAGGAACGGATGCGGAGCGTAGCAACCGCATTTTACGCGGACAAAGTCGCGGCTAAAAACCCTAGTGTATTATATATAAATGTCGTCATAGACGTAACGTCAATGTAACATTATCTTGATTTTTTAAACTCATTTTGCTGTGCTATACGTTAAGCGACAATCCATCGCTTTACTCACGTGTCTGAAGAGATATTTAATTATGATCTATATGGCATATAAATAAACAGAGTTGAGTCGTTTAATATTTAAGTACGGCGCAATACGAAAAGGAGTTTCTTCTTAAGACAAAATAAACAGGGCAAATTCGAGTTAATGTAGAAATGAAAGACAATATCGCGTAGTAACGCCTAAAAGCTAGATCAAATACGAACACCAAGATAAAGGTAGGTTGAACACAAAGGGAATGTATTCAAGAACTTTCAGGTTTGGCCTTGTCGGTGCGTCACTTTATTTTACAATCTATATGCTTACAGAAATTTCATTTGTTCCATTGTCATTGCAGTGTACCTTATAAAATAACAAATTCTTTTCATCCTTGAAAAAGCTTCCAATATTTTGAATATTAAGTAAAATAATTTCCGATTTCCTACCGAATAAACCGAACCAAATTTGCCAACTTTTCATTTTTCCATTATCAGAGTGATCGAACCGCAGTGACCAAACACTGGCGGCATCTTTTACGCCCGGAAAATAGTGGGTAAATTTTGCGGCGACCGCGTAGGTACTATCTCTGTGAAAATCTATGTTTCCCTAATAATAATAAATTTGAATTATGCCAGGGACGGGATGCTAACCAACGGGAGAGGATTAAGGGTGGTCGCCCTCAGAGCCCCGGCTACTTATTAGGCATAACTTCACATAATAGGATTACATGTACGCATGTCGTGTGGTCTAGTGACGCTCTACAGCGAAATGTGTGGGTGTCACCCGGAATTACCACCCGGATATACGTTCATTTTATATTGGAATACTTTAAGCCAATTTGGTTGCTAAAATATTGGGAAAAATTGTAAATAAGAAGGGACTAAGAAAATACGTAATATAAATAAGTAAGGGTGACGAATTGAGAAAACCTGCAGGCAGAAGACTCGATGCGGCAAGTCCATTATGACAGAGAGATGCCTTAGTCCAATAGTAGACTAATACTAGACTAAAAAAACTACGCTGACGATCAAAGACAATTTACACGACTTTATTGATAACACATAGTCTTGCGTAGAAGACAAAGTATATCATAATTAAACTTACTCTCGTGTCAAGCTGGATACTTTCGCACACGCAGAAGCGAGGGTGTCACCCTGTTCCCGCATCCCTTAAGGCAAGTTCTTATGAGGCGCTCCCAGCCGGGTCTTGTCGGGCCAACTTCGCTCGGAGTTTGATGCGCGGAAGAATCAACTCATTATGTGACACGGCCCAGATAGTGGAGTTAGGCAGTTTTAGGGTTGCCTTGTTGGGTGGTTGTGTATGAGTTTCGTCGGCGACTGTACGCAAGTTGCTTATAATGTAAGATAATGAAATTTGAATTGCGTTTATAATTACGCAAAGTTTGTGCGCAAATAGAAATTGGTTTTGTACGCGATCGTATCTGCATGTTGCTCTGTTTATGTGTATTTGTATAAATTGTATGTACCTATACTTAATAAGGTAGCGTACAATAGATATTCAAAGAAATATATTTTTTCACAAAATACGTTTAAACAATTTTCTATATTAATAAGTAACGAACAGCTAATAAAAGAAAAATAAATAGTAAGATAGACAACTTAACAAATAATTCGCTACGGTTTTTAGTTAATTGATTTAACGAGTACATTGTTGTAAAACCTACTTCATTCAGAAACTAAGCAAACTTATTAGACCAGTCTTAAATACATTTTCCATTGTATATTTCTTCCCAAGAATTAGGTAACACGATTAAGATACACCGCGTTCAGAAACCAAGATCAAGCTGTTTGATTTACACCTTGCGCGGGCAGCGTGCAGGAACGGGCCACCTGCTAAGCGAATAAATTGCCCGGAACGCCCGAATATATCCGGGCCATTACCTATATATCCGGATATGGTGCCCCTAAATTAATACGGCGAAATAATTCCTTAACAACCAACTATGCTGGAACTCGCTTCGTGTAAAGCAATTTAGTGAGTCGTAATTTCTGTTGTCGCCGACGTTATATGAAGTATTAATAGTATGAGTTTTAGTCGTACACCCGGTTAAAATGGCCTTTCCGGATTAATCTATACATAGTATAAAACAAAGTCGCTTCCCGCCGCCTGTACGTATGTATCTATGAACGCTTAGATCTTTTAAACTACAAACCGGATTTTAATGCGGATTTCAACAATAGATAGAGTGAATCAAGCGAAAAGTAAGTAAGCCAAAAAAAAGGGTAGGTATTGGTAAAATAGGTGTACGTGCACGAAGTCGCGCCGGGTCCACTAGTAAAAGTATATTTCAGTACAGCGTTAATTTGATTATTAAAGGTTTTAAACCCCTGAAACTCGCCTAGCACCGTCTACTCCAATAAAGCAGGCAACACACATGAGTCTAGCTAGGGTTACCCAAGTTGCGATTGCAAAGATAAGACATACATATTGTCCCTATGTTTGTGATGAGTCCTTGTGCAAAGACTGAGCATTGAAACCAAAAATTATCGTAAAACTAAAATCAGCCGATTTTCCGGGTCGGCGACCTCACAGGTATGCCTATACGTTCCGATTCCAATGTATTATTTTTGCTTCATTGTTTTGTATTATTTTGCGTCGGCGGCCATGTTTTTTTTTTTTCATTTATTTCGTCGGGTATGGGTATATCGATATGGTGTAATTTACCTGTGCAAAGACCGCGAAGAGGTCAAAACACCCACATTTTATATTCCTTAATAACGTACAGGCGGGCGCACAATTGATTCGCCCGACAAAAGAATCGCGTACCAAGTGGAGATCGAAACGGGATTATGTTTTAAATATAAAGGTCTCCCGGTAATCGGCGTTGTGTTTGCCCTTTTGTTGTATCTGTGTAAGCTTGAGGTTATTGTATTTGTTACTTAATTTATTAAATAAATAAATAAATTAATATCCCTTTGTTGTCATCCGTCTAAAGAAATAATTCAGGTATCTAATTTAAGGGTGTTCGTTCAGTATATTGTTAGATACCTATCAAAAATATTTGGTACCAATAGGTATCTACTATTAATATTAGGTAATATTATCTATACAGCTAATAATGTTTTTTTCAGGCGACTTTTAAGTCTAGAAATATATTATATTAGGTATGATTATTTTTAACTTGATGATAAATAGTAACAAAATAGTTTAAGTATAAAAGAAAAAAGTAAATAAAAAACAAAAAGAACATCTAGTTGTTTAAAACATTTTGTACTGTTTGTTTTATAAAATTAAAATTAAACTTTTTTTTCTTAACCCTGAATATTATGTAACTAAACTTCAAAGCTAGCAACCCAGACATCTCAGAAAATACACAAAAAATTTGTGGGGCCGTCTGTACAATGATTCACCCTGACTCCACATAGGGATGTTGCTGGCAGGTAGTATTATAAAAAATGTTTGTGCAGGTAGTGTGTGAGCAAGATGGAGCTATTTATGAACCATATTTGGTCTCTCTTCCTCCTCTGTGCATTTGAGAACAAAGACATGGGTGTGGTTTTGTTAGATACACGTTCTAGGAATGCCTTGAAGACGTAAGGTTAGGAAAGCTTATCAAATACGGGCTAATCGGAAGTCAAATAAAAGATTATCTCTTTGATAAGTACTGGTTGAAACTCGGGTAGGCTCTTGGTACGTGAGGTGAGTGTCAGACCTCTGTTTATGTTTCAGGTAGATATGCCTACAAGGGACCAGTAGTGCAATATATAGTTTTAAAGGCTGATATTTTTATAAGTTATATGACATAGGTTTGTTTATTGCGTTCGTATTTAATTATTATGACATGAATTGATTCTAAAGTGATATTGTAATGCTAAAGATGAATGTATTCAATTTTATAAACTATTATTTTTAATGAAATGTTATATTTATTTATTTACTGCGAGTTTTTTACGCTCTCGTCCGCGACTAAGTATCGAATAGATCAAAATTTGGCAAGGTTAAATACCAAAATAAATACATATGTATACAAAAACGTATTTCACAATAAAATATTAAGGTGTTGCAATCGTCAAAAGAACAGCTGTTAAATAACCATGTCATTGTCGTGTATGGAAAATTTAGTTTTTAACCTCAAATTGGAAATTAGCTTCGCGGAACTCAGGTACCTACCTACCTACCTACCTATCAAACTTGTGTGTACCACCCAGGCACTTGGAAAATATGATATTTTTCTTTACATAGACTAGCCACGCATTTGACCGCCATCTTATCTGGTGGTAAGTGATTATGCGGCCGAAGACGGAGCATGCCAGTCTAGGAACAGCCTATTCACTCTAGCCATGAAGACGTCCAGACTATAGTGATCAGGGAATACACTAGTAGGCAACGTGTGTGTGAGATGTAGGCAAATACAAGTATCTAAGTCTAGAAAGACTTAACAGCCATGTGATACGGTCTGCGTCACATTATCCCCACAAGCTTGTGACCATAATTCGTGACTCCATTAGAAACAGAAAAACTGCACAGCTCAACAAACTGGTTCGTACTTACGTAATGTTGTTACTAAGAGAATATTTGGCATACGTGGGCTGTAGGTATGACTTATGAGTGTTAAAAACAATACCTACAAAAATAGTCATACGTTATAATGTTCAGAAGAACGTTTTTCGATTGTACAATACGTACGATAGTACTATACGTATGAGGAATGAGCTCGCAGCCACAGCGTTTCCTTTGGACAGTAACGAGGGATCGTTGAAGAGGTATAATAGAGGTCTCTTTATTCCTCTAAAGGTCTCTAATATATCCTGTTAGGACGACCTGAGTGGCTCAGTGGTCACCTGCCGGTCTGCCACGCAAGAGGTCCCGGGTTCGATTCCTGGCCGGACAGAAATTGAAATGATGAATTTTAATTTCTGTTACGGGTCGGGGTGTTATATGTATAATAAGTACGTATTTAAAAAAGTATTTAAGTAATATATCAGTAATCTAGCACCCATAGCACAAGCTTTGCTTAGTTTGGGGCTAGATAGCGCTGTGTGAATTTGTCCACGAATATTTATTTATTTATTTGTTTATCCCCGCCTATAATCTATGCCCGCCTGGGCAACGTATTGGTGATACCCCTGGTGTTGCTGATGTCCATAGGCGGCGGTGACTACTTTCCATCAGGTGGCCCGCTTGCCTGTTTGTCTGCCGTAGGTATAATATAAAAAAAGTTTAATTTTCACACGTTTATACTTACTAAGTTAAACTCCAATAAGAAGGAGTGGAAAATTCCACTTGATAAATAATCAGCGCTTACCTGAAAACAAAGACAATAGTAATTATTGCAAAAATTCCGCTCAACAAATTAATCAAATTAAAACATAAATTTAAATAAAGTTTATAAAAACATCAAAAAATATTTTTTTCCGAGCTTATCATACCAAAACGACCGTTGCATTAATTTGAATATTTCCTCAATACTTAAAAAAGCAACGCACTAACACTAACAAAGACTAAAAATATACTAAACAGAGGGGTCATTGCTACTTACCACCCGGGCGCCCCGCGCTATTATGCCTACAGTTTGCTTACGCGTTAGGGTATTGACCGTTTTCAATATACCTACTTACCGAAGTGAATTATTTGGTTTCGCACACAGAGTGCTAAGTGGACTGTGTGATTGCCGGTACAATAAACTCTTGACGACGTCACTGGTGAGTGATTATTGTATTTAGGTGTCGTGTCCCTGTCGTGACCTCGCTCACTGAAGTCGGGTTGACTACAATCCATAGCCGTACGAACATGAACTATGCTACAATCGGTGTATTGCCTGATAGATACTATATAGTCTGCTATTAATACTTTTAACCCAACACTTTAGATTATTTGTTGTTGTGAGGAGCTCTGTTGTAGCAATTATAATTAAGTTTATTATTAACAAAATACAAGGTATTAAGTACACTATCGCAATAACACAAGAAAGTACTGATCCACTGACCAATTTACTTTTATATTCTATATATATATACATATGACAATTGTTTTTTTTCCACATTGAAGTTCCCAATAGTCACAGGAAAAAGATCAACAGTTGTATGAAAAACGAAAATAAACACCATGTCATAGATGATTCAAGGAAGATTGGACTGTATTAATGTCGCTTTGTCACTTCCAAGAACGACTGCATCGACTCTGCCTACGTGATTAAGAGTGTCAGCGCGTACGTGATCGTGATACAAGTCAACGCTTCAAAGAAAAGTAAATCTGCAAAAATGTATACAAGTCGTAATGACATATCAAACTGTCTACCAAGAAAAAGGGCTATTATTGTCAATTAAATTAAATACACCCAGTAATGTAGAAAAAATAATTTATATTGTACAAATTTCCAAATAAACATTATGTATATGTCTTATGTTATATTATTGTACCTGTGGGTGTCAATATGCTGTTGACGCTATACAACGCTCCATAAGACATCTATACAGTACTAGCAGGCCCGGCGTAGTGTCCTATTCCTACGGTAGAGTAGGCTCTACCCTACCATACTATGCCCTACTCCTACCCTATCAATACCTAAAATAATTATAAACAGAATTAGTCAAATAGGAGGAGCAGTTCTGAAGCTATGCGCGAACATAACATTCGAAAATTGTTTTTAGAGTACAACAGAAATTAATCTCGCATCCAAATTGTCGCATCAGCTGATTTCTTTATTTCCCGTCGAGTCCCGAGTTTATAACAATACAACATCTATTGTTCGCGGTTCCTTAATAATATGGAGCCGGCGGGTCTCTTAGGTTTAAGAGAATTAAAAGAAAACGTTGAAGATTGTGCTTACGAAAAACATCACAAAATAAAATTGATAAATGTCCCGTACTGTGGCTTTGCATCGTCATTACTTCTATATTAAGATATTATTTTCCCGTCGTATTATCACAATAAGTTTTCAGAAAACATTCAGTAATGACGATAAACGTCTATTGGGAAAACGAAACACGTCAACTCAACCAAAGCTACGAAGAAATACGTAGTAATTGAAGCCGAAAATAAATCGGAAGCTTACTCAGAAGTTTCGTAGAATACCGAATTTGGTAGACCCTAGAGACGGAATTCGTTAAAACTTGATCTTGGTGTTAAAATATCTTTATCTAATGAATGAGTCAGTGGCAGTTTGATTCATTCAGTGATCAAGTCTCGGCCCGATTACATTTGTAGTTATGCTCGAATTGCACATGAAGTGTTTATAGGTCACAAGAAATAGAATGCCACATCTGCCACACACGGATCATAACAAGACACCAAGTAGGTCACTTACAGTACCTAACATATTGCAAAAATTGCTATAGCGAGCGACAAATATCAGAGCGCTTGATCGCATACCATTTTCTTCTGATTTCGTGATGCCACAGAATATTAATTAGCGATGCTCAAACAGGGTTCGAAATTATCTAGATAGTTATCTGCAATTATGTAGGTATAAAACTTAAATAATTTTCCATCCCACCGAGCCATTAAGCATTGTTACATTTATGTCAAAATAAATATCTATACATCCGTCTGTCTATCTATCTACGCTTAGACTTTTAAACTACGCAAAGGAGTTTAAAGCTATTTCCAGCAATAGATAGTGATTTATAATAGGGAGGTTTATAAGCAAGAAAAAAGGGAAGGTTGGGTTAAAGTAAGTTAGGATTAGAGAGGTAAAAGTCTGGAAGAAATTATGCACAATAATAATAATTATTTACATTCATCAAAATCCTTTCGAACGTATTTGCATTATACAGTATCATATAATACATATAAGTACCTGGGAGTATCTGGGTCACAGTTTCATAAGTAAGCAAAATTCAATGGCAAGTAACGTTGCGCTAATAAAATACCTTACTAAGCAATGGAAAGTAAATAAAAATTCCTAAATAAGGGAAAATAACTGGTACAAAAACTATTGTTTTAATTAACCCACTGAGCTACATTTGATTTAACGTCCATTTGTTTGCATATAGGTATACAAGTAATTACATTTATGATCGTATAGTTAGGTACATATAATTTATTACTCACATACCGATCGTTTCTACATTGCTCCTATATGTAATCTAATCACGGCAGAAATGTATAGCGAACAACGAAATAATAATAATCACATTGTGGTGTGGTGTCCGGCAGAGTAGAATAGCACCAACCCCTTACATTCATGGGTGTCGTACAAGGCGACTAATGTTTTCGAGGCAAAAGATCAAGAGTCTCCGTAGTCTGGAAAATGGGCAGCAGCCTTTTTCATTATTGTATTTAAACACTGCGATCTCCAACCCGCCTGCCAAGCGTGGAGATTATGGCAATAACCTCCCCTTTCGTGGGAGGCCCTAAGTCCTGCAGTGGACTGTTACGGGCAGTAATGATGACAATGTGAGTACCTATACTCAATTTTGCCGTAGGTATAGATAGAGTGCATTGACATAATTATATGCTCGTAATGTCAAAGAGTCTCCTTACGTTGAGATAACACGACAAAATTATGGATACAAAGATAATTGCCAAGGTAAAAAATCCTATAACAACTACAAAGCCCGCATACAAAGCTTGTTGACATTTACTATAGAAATATATAAAAAAACAACTGATCGTGTGCGGAAACTTTGCGCTGCGGAAATATACATTATTCAATACGCAAACCGGTAATTAAAGATCTTCTTGCGTATACAGGATAAACTTAGATCGAGATGACAAAGAAGCTAAGTACTACAAATTGTGACACGGGCTTATATAATTTAGAAGAGAATATGTGTTAACTGAGCAATTGATGCCCTATTACAGAGACATAAAGACCAACATGTGATAGTTGAAACTAATGACTTATTTCCAATAGACACTGTAATTGATTCAGATTCAGATACTTTATTGATAACAATAGTTACAGGTCATTTAGTTACATTATCATCATGTCGTATACAATAGTTAAAGTCAGCACAAATTGGAGTAAATAAACATTACAGAAGTAATTAAGATTCATGTCGTACCTAGTGAATATTGTAGGCCAATAAAAATGACAATTAAATTAATAAAATAATAAGTGCTATTACAAGAAAATGTCTTAAAAAATTATAACAGTTTAACAATGTCAAGTGTTACTTTATTACATAGAAGTTAATTATAAATGTTTATTTATCATAATAATCTATAGATTCACAGAAATGTCAAATATATGCTACTTATTGATTTAAAAATTCTTCTAGAGTGTAAAAGCACTGCTCTAAAAGCCATTTTTACTCGTGTCTTAAAAGTGGTAATGAAGGTTGCATCTTTGACGTTTACTGGTAGTTTGTTGTATACAGTTGGCCCTAATACGTAAACAGATCGTTCGGACTTCGTATCGCAGTAAACGTTTGCATTAATACAAATTTACGTTCATGTGAAAATGTTAATATTTACAATAATGTTAGCTTTACCCGAAATTTCATTAGCGCAGAAGGATGAATAATCGGTAGATCTTTTTGGTCATTTGTTTAGAACAATCAATCAAGAATTTAATAATACTAGTTAAGATTTCACAGATCTCTTTGATCGGGTTGTTAAAGGCATCGATGATTGAGAAGAGCAACACATATACGAGTGTAATACTGAATCTCGAAGTTTAAAATAGCGATGTACTGTATTCAGTAAGTTTATAAGTACGAATGTTCATCACCTCGATATATGGAACTTCGAAAAATTATGTATGGAACATCGAATTTCTCAATTCTCAACAGAGCTGTGCAGTTGAGTCGAAGTCGAGTCAGCTCAGATCTATTTGCCTTCCGTTTGATTGACAGTCCCAACTCTCCAAACTGCTCTCAAAAACCCTCCCTCAGACGATAACAAACACCTAGTGTTGCAAATATTTATATCCAGTCATAGGAATCCGTGCTACCCAATACCACAGACACGGAGCAATCATAAAAGCGTTTTAATATCGCCATCTTTATGCCGACGATAAAACAACGGCCTCTGGCAAATTGAGACATTTTATTATTAGAGAAATAATATTTGGACGAGTCGTAAATGGGATGACGCTCTAATAACAGTTTACGAGTAGGAACATAAGCCGTGGAAATAATAATAATGACAATAATGAGAGAGTTTGAAAGTGATAAGTAACGCCCGATTGCACTAAACTTTGGCAACGCCAAAGAGTTTTTTATAGAGGGAATAAAAACTCTTTGGGTCGCACGTAAGTTGACATCTATTTAAGATATTCCTATAAATACGTAGAGGGAGATTCTTGATCCTAGTATAAACACCTTTTAAATACATAATAATAGTTAATATAGGAACGCTGTATAAGCAAATACTTCATTTTCATAGTTTTAAATAATAACAGTGTATCGGCAGGTACCTCAAATTTTATTTCATGAAAGTAATCAAAAATAATAATTGAGAAGCATAGAAGGCATTTTGCACAATCACCTATAGAAAAGGCCTCTCAAAACCTAATAGGCATGTGAAATTGTTTCTACGTATGGTAATAGACCCTCAATCTGCAAACATTTCCTCAAGGCCTATATTGATATTAGGGGAATATATTGATATTAAAAATAAAAGTGTGGAAGTATAGATGTTAGGGGTTATCTCCGAAAGTACTAGACGATTTCGATAATTTTTTCACTAACAGGAGTTGCACCACTACCGAGTGTCATAGGGTACTTTTGATCCCGGAAAATAAACCGAAAGTTCTTGCATAATAGTTCAATACGAAAGCTGGACAGAGATCCAAACTAAAGAAAAACACTAAACATATAGTCCACAACGATACATAAAAATTAAAACATTATACGGTCTTGCATGAAATTTCGCTAAACTTACATATTTACCTAAATCTTCGCAAATGATACGGCTGGTAAGTAAAATCTAGTGCGAGATAAAGGAGAAAAAACAGCGTCCAACGTCACCGCATTACACAGCAGACTTCCTCTTTCCGAGTTGAAGTGTTGCCAATGTCATTGCCATTCTACAGCCGCAAGGTTGCCAGATGAACTTGACTGCAATGAAAGTATCATAATTGGGGACATCGAGGCCATGTGACGGTCTAGTAAACTTTTGAATTTATTGATTATTTTGTTGGAGATGACTATTTATTTGGGATATTACTAAACTACGCATATACGTAGGTCTATGGTATCCATGGCCACTTTCATAAAAATAGAAAAAATACTGAAAAATGTATACAAGAATATGTCAGAATAGTTTAAACTGAAGCCTCTGTAAGCTAGGAAGTTGATGTAAGGGAAACAAATAATAATAAAAAACAGCGTCAACAATGTAAGAAGACAAAGACTGGATGACGTAGAACCCTACAACTAACCTAGTAATCTAGAAAAAGGCAAATTATATTATAACACGCGAACTAATTTGAAATATACTTTTTTTTCGTTACAAGGTCCCCGAGGTATATTGAAGTTGTTACATTCATTAGTTGAACTCATTTACATTGTGGTTTTTTGTCTCACCTTGTACCGTATTAAGTACATACATTTAATTATTATGAAATACGTGTATTGAATATTGTCTTACGAAAGTTATTGAAATAGTATCCTGTACTTATATAATGTTGTTGGCATAGATAATTTTTCTCTAACAGCGCACATTATCTGGCCTTTATCTGACCAGGAACATATGAGGTCTATCTTGACTAAGAATATATGAGGTCTATCTTGACCAGGAACATATGAGGTCTGTTAAGAGTGTCAAGAAGGAGTTACTGTTGCGGTTACTCAACGGTTATTTCTTATTTGGTCAGAGTGAATAGATAAGTTGGTGGCACTGTAGACGAGACCTTCACCTGTCGTGGAGGCCCCAAATACTGAATCACCTCAGCCGAATCATGTCGCGGCATGTCTTTCTAACTCGACCATGTCCGAACCTTACAATTGAGTCACGTTTTTTTTACAAGCAACGTTCATTCGGAAAAATTTGATGGCTAGCCAGCGTTCGCTCTTTAATGTTACAACTTTTCGAAGCTAATGCTTTACCTCAATTATGATTTTTTAAATTCGAATCCACTATCTGTGCTACTACCTCATCATTATCAACAACCTTCAACATTCATCACAGAGTCTAGGTTACCTAACGTAACAATCCAGGATTATGGAGGTGACACTAACACCTTTGTCTGAATCTGTTACATTAGTCGCCTTTTATGACACTAGTCGATAGCTGGTGTTGACACCACGCGGCCACCTGCTTCTACAGCTGTTGTAATAATATAAAGATAAATTAATCAACCATAGCAGCTATAAGCTTACAGTGTCAACATTCTTGAAGTACAAGTCATAAAAATGTATGATATCAGTTACGGTTTCATGGATACTAAAACAAGAAACATTAAAACATCTGGTTAGTTAGTCAGACATTAACGGTTACAAGAGATTTACTAGATTTACTAGATACATACTTTAAAAAGCGTGCAATACACTATGTCGTGTCGTAAGCCTACGCAATCAATATGCATATGGTGCAACAAAAGATGCTTTATCTTTACGCCCTGTTTGTTTGCGTGTGAGCGAGATACAGATATCGTAGTTCCATTGGCGTGAACAGGACGGAAATAACGAAAAGCTAGAGCCAAGAGGTCCGACTGGCACCACGAAGCGTTCTGTACAAATGTCAGTAATTCAATTTCACCTTGTAATACAAAATACGGTATGGTACAACAAGGTGGCTAGCAACGACCTTCGTCTTCGTGTTCTTTAATTAAAATGTTTGAATGTAGCATTGCAAATTAATTGAGATTGTGGCAAAGAGCTGTCGGATAAAATAGAAAGAGTGTGGCCGTAATTCCTGTCACCGGCGGAAAAAATCCTGTTCATTAATACTTGCGTTTCGTAGTAGAGGAAGAATTGTAATCATAGGTTTCTCCTAAAATGAGATCGTGGCGCAAAATTAATTTTCTCAAAATGTTGCGCATAACAAAAGGAAACTGTAGCTCTTGTGTCGCCACTGAAGATCCCGCTAACCCTAGAGCTAAACAGGAGTTGCAGCGGAGAGCGGGAGCGAGTGTCAAAAACCAACAGACCTGACACACCTTGCTTCTTTCACATTAATTCATTTATAAGAAAAATAATATATCATACAGACGAGTTTATAACGTGTTGAAAATTAATGTTCACATTTACCACTTTCACAGTCGAGAGAGCAAGTCAGAACGCTTACACATCCGCGCCCACAGAAGGATCATGTTCCCTTTGCGTTTCTTACAATCTCACTTACATCGACTCGTGAGTTTGCTTATGAAATTGCCAAGGAAGAACAATTAAACTAAAATTGTAAAAACTAAACTGTTTTATACCTATTTTTACATAATCATCCGTATGGCAGTTCCCAGTCCCAGTATCGATCTTATCAGTTGATATCTACTTTTGTCTGCAGACGACAAAATCTTTCGCTGGGAGCGTTAAATGCGCATTTTACGCATCGTCCACTGTTAAATTGTTGTACATATAAGTAGTGTTACGTTATTCGCAAACTCTGGCTAAAATTAATTTGTCCATTTTATTTCATGTATTTAGCCCGTTGAAGTAATACTCAGCGCGTTATCCCACGTCTGCGCAGCCCATAAAGATTGATCACTTAGATCCAGCTAGTTGCGTACGCGCCGGTGTTGTTGACCGCGCCCGAAGGCCGCGCAATCGGTCAGACAGCCAAATGTCACGGACGGCTCGCCGCCCGCCAGGCCAGGAAAACCGTCACAGATTAAAAAAACGTGACTCAGATACTGGCCGCCGTGGTCGGTTGGCGAGTTCAAAGCGACTGGTCTGGATTAAGTACATAGTAGTATTTTTAACTAATTTTCTGTTTAGGTTTAGGTGTACTCAAATAAGTTTTCACAAATAGGTACACCTATTTGTGAAAACTTATTTTTCCTTTTTTATGGTGCCCATGAACGGATACCAATAAGGCGGGTTTGCCACTTTAATAGCATAAAAAACGTTAGAAGATTCAGAAGTCGATACAAAATTTGACCATTTCACCTATAGTTAGCTATTTTTGTTTAAGTAAAATCAACCCCAGTAATGTAGGAACGCCATTTTAAAGGCTGATTGAACAATAATAATTTAAACATTTCCATTGTAACAGTTGTAAGTAAGCGCTAAATCAGAAATCACCCAATCAGGTATAGGTATAGGTATGAGGACAATATAAATTGGTACCAATATTAATAGTAAAAACTATGATTGCGTCTTTTATCACGTATTCACAGCAAGTTACTGGACTCATTTCGAAGCAATTTGGTACCGAGATAGCTTAAAGTTTACCGGAGACGTCTACCCCGGCACGGCACGTGCTACCTTTACCGAAATTTAGAAAAAAGCCTAATCTAATTCGTAAGCAAGTCGGGTAGCATTTGAAGCACCTAACAACGGACAAATTAACATATTTATCGTGAACTCAGTTGCATAACCAAGCACACAAACTGACTACCGACCCGTTCCAATCTTCATACCTTACTTGGTTCCAAACTTAAATTTAGACGTTACCCCATACGCGCATCAAGGCCACAGAGAATTAAATATAAACTATTCTATTCAAGTCCCAACGGCCAGTGTTGCTAGTTGGAAAACAAAAAAGTTCAAATAGAAAAACTCGGTATCAAGATCGTGAATCATTACCATGTCATTTACCTCTGGATTATGGACAAAACCACAGGAAATAGTTACCATAGCCGAAAATGTACTACAGACAGATTGTACAATGCGATAAACATGACAATAGAAATCGTTTTATAGTTATAAAACAATGGTATGTAGTTATTTTTAAGTAAAAAACTGTGTAGTCGCGAAGTTTTTGATAGATAAAGATTTTTTGGGTTATTAACACTGTTATACATACTTGTACCTACGTCAGAGTGATGAGTTAGTTTCTTATTATTTGAAACGTTAAATTTTTTACATGAGATGTAATTATTTCCGAGAATCGGGCAGTGCTTCTTTTATAGTTGACATAAATAATGGTGGACACACATACGACCATATATTGTACACTTACACACTAAACAACGACAAATAGTGTAAGTTTAACGACAATAACTAATTTTGTGGGTACCTACATAAAAAAATTCGGTGCAGAGAATAGGACTAACCCTTTTCAATGTCTTCAAAAACCATCAAAATTTGGGAGCAACCTCTTAAATAAAGAAATAAATATATTGAGATTATTTTTAAGTACAGTGATATAAAAAAAAACAATTAGTACCAGTTTGTCTGTGCCAGAGGGTTGTTTCAATTAAATGTAGTACATTCGCCCACATTACATTATAAATTACGGAACTATGCCTATACAAGGAAATACTCCGAGCACTCACTATAAGTACACAAGGTTACAAGTGAAGGCGGTTCGCATAGTTGCGAAAATATTCATAGTGCAAGGAGCGTTTACACGGCGTTTAATGCAATGTATTTTTATGGTAAGATAATCGAGTCAGCAAGCATGACGTCTAGGACTAGTTGCTATACTTGGTTGTGGATTCTAACACTACCTATTAGGTATACTAGAGAAATGTTGTTCTAGACACAAAGGAAATAGGATGATGACGTGTTGGATAATTGGTTTAGTATTGACGATTCGTTGTTCCGGCTTTAGAGAACGTGTAACGGTTGTGAAAATAAATTCATTCATATTTTACGGGTCTTAATACGTACACACACTCTTCATTCGCGTAAAAACGTCGCTACTGACATTGTAAATAAACAAGCAAGAAATTTTGGCACCATTTCCCGTCGCAAATACGCACTTTACGAAGAAAATTGATGTAAAAATAAAAATGGCCGCCTTCATTTTGCCGCCAATTTGACGTAGCAATGTTATTATATGATGTCGTGAAAAATTGACCTTTTCAAAGGGCGTTTACCGCTCCAAGGGCATGTAGACAACTTGGGACACACTGACTACACGCGATACCTACGCAATTCATGTTAATATATTTTTTTGCTTTAATAATTAATTAGATATCTATGTGTTATTATAGCAATATAGGTACAATGTCTTTCACAATACCTACATATATTGTTGGATGTCAATGTTAATTATAGTTATTCTTATTGGAATAGTACTACCTACTAAGAAAGCCAATAATAATAGAATCGAAATGAAATAAACATCAGAGCATATTATGTACCCGTATTGTAATAGAATATTATTATAATTACCCCTTTAGTCATCACTTTTTCTAAAACTTTGTAAATAAATTTAAAGAAATTGTAAAATAAAAAACTCGATAGCTAATGTAACAGCCCATACAGACGTACGGGTTTTCTGTGCGATTTATCCCAAATGTTTAAGCTATTTCGGTTTCTATACTAATGACAGAAAACTTATTTTATTATTTGTAAATAATCACGCCGCGCTGGCATTGCGCCCGCACAGTCGTCGTGTCGCACCCGCCTAGTCACCGCGTCGTCGTCAGCGCCAATATGGTAGGCTGCGCGATTTAGGCGTGTTTCCTATTCGGGCGCTACGCGGTGACTCGCGGGACGCGATTTGTAAGCGGCGTACATAAAAACGGGCCCTAAGAGTGTCCTGTACTCTGTTATATAACAAACATAAATAAATAATTTGTTTAGTGCCTTTGTTTATTCAACAAAAACCACCAATTAAAGATTGCACGGCCAAGAAGCAACGCAGCATACCGTTTGATCTTACAGACAGATCATTGTGTTATTATATGCGTTATGTATAGTTATTATTGTTAAACAATCAGGTCGTGCACACACGGAAAACGCATGAAACGTTTTGTTATTGCACCCGGGGGCCCGTCACAAAGGCGCGATGACTAATTTTACACTTACACGCGGTACGGTGAGTCACTGGCCGGGCGAGTACTAAAACCGTACAAACGAGCAATAGGCCTTTGTGGCGCGCTCGTGCAAACGTGCAGATTCGTTGCGCCATCTTGAAAAATTAATTGCACAATCACAAATAAAAGCGGTGTGTGTACAACGCAGTTGTTTTTGTTCTAATTAGCTGTTGTGTCACAGTAATTGTTCTAAAGTTGAAAACACATGTAAGGTATTCAATAGAAGCGTAAATTCTACTCGATAGTCCTGTCCTAGCTGCGTAGACAGTAGACCACAAAATAAACACAACTCATTCTGTTTCACGGAGCAAGTTAAAGTGGAAATTGTTTAAAACAACACGGTCTTTGTGTGTCATTTGGCTTTTACGATGTATCGCATCTACGCATCTTCCATTTAAGTGATCGTCGCCTGAGAACCGAGTTGCGTGGCGTCACGCTCCCTTGCACAAAGAAAAAAAGGGATGCAACGATACGCCCGATGACTATACTAGTCTGAGAATTGTTCGACCAGCGTATCTTGGCCCCTGGCTACCTTAACCTCTCCCGAACGAGGGACCTATACGAATTGGTTCAACTTTATAAAGGAGGATGGTGGAAAGTGCGTTTGAAAAAGCGAACTATGCAAGCCCTGGAACTAAAGTACGTGACGTAGTTTCCCACGTTCCTTACAGCACTTACGGCTATTATCGCATAATTACTGTTACATTTATACATCAATCGGAGGGTAATGAAGTGATCATGTTGCATATTACGTACCTAGTGCGCAGAATCGTGAAATACCTATATTCAGTATCAATTTACTTTACTTAATCAGACTATGTTTAAATAGCTGCAGTGAAATAATTGTATAATAATTATTATACATTGTCATGGATAATCATGGGCCAAGAGTACCCTAAACCGTCGAGCTCGTATGAAAAGGTTGGTGAAGCGAGACAGGTATGTCAGGAGCAAGTGGAACGATGTCGTCTCTGCCTACCCTTACCCGAAAGAAACGTGACGTTATGTAGGTATGTATGTACCTATGGATAGATAATAAATGAAATCCACTTATGGTTTTAACCTTATGGCCTAAGGTCATACAAAGTAGTTATGTCTACTAGTTTCAGTGTTGGTTTTTAAACGCCCTTGGTGACCAACGAGCAGTACCAGAATGAAATCTCGTCTCAAAATAAAATATCTGACTCATACATTTTGCTTTCACCAAACACCAACAAAACACTACAATATCAACTAAATAAGCTAACCAATATTTTTCCAATTTCATTACGAAACCATATCGACAGGGGCCTATTATTTTTAATTGGAGGGTCGCAACCGAACCTTACCGCTTCAACATAGCAATCCCTGGAACTACAATGTCATCCACCCCGTACCAACTCGGTGTCTAATTGAATGATTGCCCTTAATTACAACTCCAGGCCCTTCGGAACTATAGTGGATGTGGTTTAACGGTCACACACTGTCATGGCCCCCTCATAACCGGCAGGACACAGGACGTAAAGGGTATTTTTAGACGTTGGGATAGGTCAGGCAGTAAAAGTCTGTCGCGTGATCTTAAAAGCTAGTAAAAGCATTAGAGAAGCATATGGTGGAAGGATAGAGAAGGAATTGTCAGTTGAACTTGATATGTTGCTTTGATTGGAAGAAACATTGTTTATGGCACCACGGTGTTTGTTTGTTATAGTTGGTGTATCCAATAACAGAACTGATTTCGGTGTTATTTTAGGGCGTCGAAATCGACACTTTCTAGTAATTGGCCGTGTGGTTCCGGCAGAGTAGAATAGCACCAACCCCTTACACTCGTGGGCGTCGTACAAGGCGACTAATGTTATCGAGGCAAAAGATCTTGTCTCCGTAGGTTGGAAATTTTTTATATTTGCTATATTGCGATCTACAACAACCCGCCGAAGCGTGGTGATTATGGCAACAACCTCCCTTCCCCTCCCCATGGGAGAGGCCCTAAGTCCTGCAGAGTGGTGTGGGCTGTGATGATGACGATGATTATGCGATCTTGTCTTTTTTAAAGACAGATATCTTGCATTAGTCTTGTATTCGTAGATCTTGAACGAAGTAGAATGCCTCCAATGCATGCCTACAGGGCAGTAACACAACGTAACGGACAAACGGCCATCGCATCGCATCACTAGATCGCATAACCTGTCTTGAAATAACAAAATCCGTATTATTCTCCACTTTCATTGATTCATCTGTTACCTCGGTCATAGCGTATTAGCAAACAATTTCCTTGGGAATCAGAATCAAACATTGTTACGCAAAGGCCCGCAAAGCGTGTGTACAGTGACCAGCGCAGGTGTCAGTCCCCCCGCTACTACACGCGGTACTAGTGTTACGCACTTGTGTCGCCAGCCGTACGTGTTACGGAAACCTCTTTACGATGACATTGTGGGGCTGGTTGCGCAAGTAATCGATCGAGTTGCTAGCTCGAACCTAACTGCAGACATTGCGTAGGAATTGTACGGCACAAGAATCTAGTCCACGTCCGAAATGATTGATTTACAAGTGATATTCGAAGGGGATCGATTTATTGGATTTTTTTTAATTTGATTGTGTCGTTTTTTTCCCGGTAGAACTAGGTGTTTCTATCCTTGATCTTCGAGGGTTCGATTTCTGGCCGAGCAAAAATTTAAGTGATGAATTTTAATTTCTGTTACGGGTCTGGGTTATATGTATCATAATTATGATATGTATCATAATCATGATTATCATAATTATTTAAAAGTATTTAATGTCATTGATTCTCGCTAAACTGGAATTGAAGCTATGTGAGTAAATGTCGTAACTTTGATGTTAGAATTTATAATATTCCGTTTCGCTGGCTCATCGACCCGAAGTGGATCTTGGCCTCAGACACAAGAATGCGCCAGAATATTGAAGTGTTTACAATTTTCCTTATTCAATGACGTACCTTTTATTTATCACTCGATTTTACTCATTGTTTACATAACGCCAAACCATACCGCACCATTATTTTAGTCCAACGCTACAGGATACCTAGATATAACCAGATCATATCCGGAAAAGGCATGACATAACATGGTAATTGAGCTAATATAGGGAGTTTACAAAGAAACATATGACGCACAACGAACATGACGGCTGTAGCACACACGGACTTGCATTTTGCACTTGATGCATAAGAAATTGATGATAAATATGTATTCTACGAATTCGATAAGCCAGTTATAACATCAGCTGTTCTATGTGAGGTGGCTTGAACGAATATCAATTTCAAGGATACCTACGCATTTATTTTATTATGTTACATGGTAGGCAAAGAAGTACGCAAGCCAGATGATGTAAAGTGGTACTTTTTTTTTTTATTTCTTACACTGATTATTATGTGGAAAGAATTACAACATAGTCTCTCGTCACGGACCAAGAAGTTCAATACAAGAAGTTCAAGCGTGGACATTGGAGGCTTTTCTATGCAACCCTAGTAGCTCAAACAGCTCACCTGAAATAAAACCTGTTGGCCTATTGGCATACGTCCAGCAGGGACGGGTTACAGCCGATGAAAGAGTGCCTAGCCTTTCGCCTAGGCTTTTTCATAGAACGCAACCAACTATCCCGTAAAAGCTAGTGAGTAGATCTAACGTATCTCTGCGCGCGAGTTAATCCGATCGGCTTACGATGTACCGCCTCTATTCAATACTTGGACATCGATTCCGTAAATCTCCAACGGTTTGTTAGTGAAGTGGGAACGTTCCAGATAAGGTCTTAGTCTTAAATAAGATAAATAAATATGCTTGACAATTCGCACAGCGCCATCTCGACCCAAAGTAAGCAAAGCTTGTGCGCACCCATAGTGCCAGAAAACTGTTAAACTACTTATGTATTTTTAAATACATGTAACACACAGACCCGTAACAGAAATAAGAATTTTCTGCCCGGCCGGGAATCAAACCTGTGTAGCCTGACCGGCATGTTAACCAACTGAAAAGCTGTACCATGTCAGTGCTGTCTATCCTAATAATAGCTGCCATATTACGAGCCAGTTTTCCCTTTGGCTAGTGCGGTGAGTTTGTTTACGTGTTAATATTGGTATGTCTTACACTTAGACTGGATATTGGAATTGATTTGTTATTATATGTGAGAAGTTCAGAATTATGTACATTAGTTGAATGCTAACCGATGCTCTTACGGTGAGGGAAAACACAGTGATGAAACCTACACATCCTAAACCTACACTGGTCAGGTTCCCTTGGTAGCAGTGTCACGGAGGTCAGATGGCATTCGCTCCATTATAATTATAAATCCTGGATCACGGTCAAGGCGGACCCCGGGCCCTCGTACGCTAAAGTACAACCGGGACATTAACGCCATTATCACGATAATTATGTATTATTTATATGTGTAAGTGGGGAATAGATTTTTAAGCCGTTTTAATTGCTTACTAAGAGGTAAGTCCGTCAGCTTTCTGGGAACACTCCCGCTAACTGCAATTTTGAGGTTTTTCCATATAATTCTGCTTGTTAGGTATTTATTGTTGTAAAATTCAGGTCTCCGGCTCCCCAGTTAACAGGGTCACAGTGGTCAGTCGGCTTTCGGTCTACTAAAGTTACCTGATCCACAAATCCTGGATCATGGTCAAAGCGGACCCCGGGTACTCGCAAACGAGAGAACAACCGGGATATTGACGCCAAGATGATGATTTATTGTATTTATAACAACAGCTATTCGTTATCCTAACATAAATAATGAGTTCAGAAGTACTTAGGCTAGGCTTCGGAAATTCAAGACTCAAAAAGACGACGCCCCAGGGCTCAATCCTTTAATAGAGTAATATCACGCCCTTCAAAGAAACCAATGCTACCCGTATTTCCTTGGAAATATCATCATTATAATATACTATAAAGTTTCACGCCAAATGCCTATGCGTGGGTGATAGAATGTTATGGAATATTTCCACCGGGGTTGGTCCTTTGATGTGCCGCGCTCCTCAGACGAACGGAATGACCGTTTTTTGTTCGGATTCCGAATGAGGTATATCAGACAGACGCGAAGGCAAAGAGAATACTTTATATAATGCCTTCTAAACAGCCCCAAGGTCAAGGAGACAGAGTTTGAATATTTATATGGAATTCGTTTCTGAAAAATCGAATTACAAATGCGGAAAGGGAGACGAATTTTTCGCATTCGAATTGAAAGTCTGTTTCGATTTGCGGAGTTAGCGAAATTCTTAATTATCATAAAACAGCAGCTTAATGTTGCGGTTTTTGAAATAACAATTTAGCTACTGCCCGTCGGACTTCTACTTGGAATTAAGTAAGGCGTTCAGACATCCAGTTTATTCAAAAATTGTACTTGAATATTTCCTAAAGTTCTGAATAAATTTTTATTTTTATTAAATAAAGGTTTTCAAAATAAAGAAAATCGCATCGATTTCGGTCAATCCGTTAGTGAGCTACGATGCCACTCACTGTCTGACGCATAGGCATACAAGTCAACCATACATCCCGTTTTAAATGCAAGTAGTTGTTGGTTACTTTTGCCGTCTGATTGGTCTGTAGCCGTCTTGGTATAACAACATGATCATGATAGTCAGCGTACATAAAGAAAATAGTCAATTTTTTATACAAAATTTAGAAATACATGCACAGACGCACTGTAGGAGCGAAGGCTTGAAAAGAAATGGCATGTTCCCGGAATATCGGTAACTGTTTTCCCCGGTAAATTGGTAAAGAATCCTAAAAATGCAAACTTGATTAATAACTAACCTAAAGCGAACTATGACCTACTCGTAGTTCTAATTAAAATCCCAATCAGACGTAGCCAATATTAAACAATGAAATTCCGATAATAAAATTTGTTAACTAATTATCCAGCGCTATTTTAAATCTAAAAGTAAAGGTGTTGGTTCGTACGTCCTTCAATCGTGCACAGCTGACCATATTAGATTGCAATTTCGCGCTGTGATAAGTATATACATTCTTTAGAGATAATTAATGGACAGCTTATAGATAAGATGGGCGGACTTCAATTCTAGATTTCCAAATTTAGTAATAGGTACATAGAAGGTCATAGATAACGAATCACAATAAACAAATACGTTATACTTATACCTATTATTCAAATACCATTAAAAACACGATTTCTATATCGCCTATTACTCATTCATGCACATTACACGTACCTACGCATTTTACATAATGATAACGCATGATTACACAGTAAAATACCTACCTACTTCCAGTAGATAAATTATGTTGTCTATGAGATAAACTTAGGTTGATTTTGTGTTTTTGTTTGGTAAATCAGGCGATTAGATACAAGAAAATAAACGCACGCAGTACGGGAACTGGATGGGTGACCGTTTCGAACTTTGGCATCGCATGACACTCGTTAGTTGTGCATCCTAAAAGGTTGGCGAAACGACGTTGACCTAGGTCTTTCGTTTGGGACCCTGAGTCTGAAGTCTAGGGAGCCGATTGACACCCCGTGACGATATAGACTGTACCTATATTGTTATAATTATTACTCCGCCGTGAACTGCCAAGCGTGGAGATTATGGCAATTGCCTCCGCTAACGTGGAAGAGGTTCACTTCAGCCGAATATACGTTTAAGTTTGTATGTTTGTAACAATGACGCAACAGATAAATGGATTACGATGATATTTGGCTCACAGATATCTGGACACAAAAGGATACTTGTAGTTTTCACGTGAACACAGTCCTACGGCGTACTTAGCCAAGTATTTTACTTTTGCGGGGAATAACTATACCTATTTTTTTTTGTGCTTCGTCCTATGAGCTTTCGGTGTCCCTGTGCAGGGCAAATGCCTCTCTGCCATTTTTCCACCTACCATACCTATGCTTTGATACCTTGATCTCGGAATTTTCCATGGATATAGGGTGAAGCGGGGGTAGGAACTGTAGGAAGGAAAATAGGTATAAAAACCGAACTATCGAAGTCACGGGGAAAACCAATTTATTTATCTATCCATACATAATATTTTAAGCTATCCGTGTATCTCCGAGTAGGTACGTAAGTAGACAGAGCAGACTTGTATCCATTCCATTGAAATGCCGAAAGCAACAAGTTACATTCAAATGTCACATCCACCCATTAAAGGTTAACAAATTACATAAGGCTATTTTAGTCTACGCATAGACCTACCTACAATTGTTAATTACACAGCCTAAATTGAGTACACGAATCTACTACGTAACATCTGTATGCCTACCAGCACAATAGAATAGGCAGGGTAGCCTATCGAGGTCAACGACCCAGATTAAGCGACATAAGCAAGTCAAGTTTGTTCCAATTTTTAATCGCTTTGTTCATTAGAATAATCTTTACATAATTTCGCGGGAACGTCCGAGTGGGCCACTTTATTCAAACGTGTGAAAAATAACGCCAAACGTCTTATCGTGTGCGAAATAAGCATTGTTATTGCAAAAACTGATTGCACTTCCAAGAAAACATACAGATTTTGTCACGTTTTAGCGAGTCGGGGTCAAACACCTTCCGTGACAGGTCATCGAAGGGTGATTTGAATTTCAACCGGCCAATCGCAATTAACGTCTCCGATGTGTTCCGAAATTAAAAATTTTAACGTATTTACACTATATAAACGAGAAATATTTGTATTGAAGCACGGTAAATAATGAAATTGACGAACTTACCTAGTATTTGCGACGAAGTACTTCCCCGTCGACAATGTTTTGTTTCACAAATCAGCTTCAAAATCCCAAACCGTTAATCTGGAAATAGAAACGACTTATTAATCTCACCGCCCTTTGACTCATAACACTGGTGATCTACCCGTATATTAATACCCTACAAGGGGGACTTGGAAAAAAAACGAAACACATGTCAAATATAACTACAGATGTAAACAAAGACGTTGGTCGCAATAAACGTTTGCTGGTGGTGATAAATACGGACCGTTCACAGATGAGGGCACAGTTTATTGTCCGCACAAGTTAAATTTTATCACTGGTGGTGGTAGTTCGGAACAAAACTAGTTTATATCTCCGTTGGGCGTAACACAAACATCCGACGCGTAGAGCGGTCGGCGCGAGACTGGCGGGGCGGCGGGCGGCAGCGCGGCGCGGCGGCGGCGTGCCCCCTCCCGCGCCCCGCGCCCTGCGCGTCGCCGGCCGCCACCCTGCGCAGCTCGAGACGCGAACGATGCCCATTTATTTATTTTCGTCTACACACAGGGTGGTTTACCCAATACTGCACCCAACTAGCTGATCCATTCGTGCACATACGACAAACACGGCATACAATCGTATCTCGGAGAGACACCGGCCGCCTAGGGCCTGTATTTGAACAGAAAACGCCTGTTATAAACGACCGTGAACCTACGCCCGACCGCGACGGTCATTGCCACGCGCGTACGTATAAAAATAATATATCAGGATGTAATACGTCGCATCTGTTCCGTGGATTTGGAAAATTTATGTGCCTATCGGAGACGGTTGGCTATTCCTTCAAATCGTCTTGTATTGTAACTAAACTTCAGTAAGTACCTAGGTATCAGTCAAGTACCTACTATACTTCGTGCTTAAGTGGAGCAACAACGACGTCGGTAAAAATATGTCGGGCTATGACTACCTAACCTAGGTGATAATTTTTTTATGGTTGGTTATTATTGTAATTACTTTTAAGTATCTATAGTTTAGGTACTTCTGAGTCATTAAAATTATGTACCTACGTGTGAAAATAGGGATCAACAATTATGGGACTCGTTTATTAGATCCAAGGTCAGAAGTTTTTAACAAGACAGGGATGAAATTAGACACAACAAAATTAATTAAAAAATTAACAAAAATAATTTAAAATTAATGGGGTAAATCGTTTTTTTAATTTATGATATTGCTAAGAAACCTCCTTAAATACCTAGAAGAGGCATTGGATGTTATATTTATTACGGTGCTACTAACAAAGCTATTCATTCATCCACAGATCACACTTACCAACTTTTGTTTATTTAGGTTTGAATTTGGAGCTAGTAATATGGGAGCTTTCACATCAAACGTACCCCTCTCTGAGCCATTAACATATTATTTTAATAATTTACATTCCTTTATGGGGCGGCGGGAATTATACGGCGGGGAATACATTTGAGAAAAAAAGCCTATTTTTTGGCAAGTGCCAGTTTCGGAACATGAAAACGGGAGATTTTATTTTTTCTTCCATTTCATTATTCTATTGGAGACGTGACATGTGCTTTTGATTTTATCCTGCAGCCTGCTAAATAAGGAAAGATTTGGTTGTCGCATTGTTTGTTTGTTTGTGATGGATAAATTAAAAAACTACACAACCTATTTAAAAAATTATTTCTTTAAAAATTATAATATACATTATCAGTGAGTAACATAGGCTATATTTTATGCTCTAAAAATTTAAGTTCAACAATTCAAACAATTTCAGAACGGCTGCACCAATTTAACTAATTATTTTCTAGTTGTGTTTGTAATTGTCAGGGCAAGGTTTATATGAAATAAAAAAGAGCAGGGTTGGAGAGGTGTAGGGTAGATCTCCATGCGAACACTAGTGGTATTATTAATGCCAAAGTTTGTAAGGTTTTGTTTATTAATTACTCTTTGACGCAAAAACTACTGCAGGTTCTTGGCGTTAATGTCTAGAGCCCGGGGTCAGTCTTGATAATGATCCAAAATATGGCAGTCAGGTAATTACAGTGGAGTGACTGCCGTCCGACCTCTGTGACCCTGTTAACAGGGGAGCCAGAGTCGCCTGAATGTGCAGGTTTCATCACGATATATTTTCTCACTGTAAGAGCATCGGTTAGCATTCAATAATGTATATCACTCAGAAAAAAGTCATTGGTACATCGCCGCAGTGAGATTCGAACCCGGTACCTCTCGCTTACGAGTCGAATATCTTAACCACTCGACCACCGACGCTCCTACAGTGGTTAGTTATCATTGTACCTACATAATTCAGAACAGAGCCATTCGTTCCAGTACCAGTAAAATTTAATGTAATTCTCTTAGGATTACTAGTAAAGCTGAAACCAAATTGTTTATAACCAACTAAGTCGCTTGACCACCTGAATCCGTCCCTGGCTGGAGCCCCTACAGTTAACTTGACGGACAGGCCTACGCATACATAACGTTAATGACATTATTGTATCTGATGCGTAACGTACATGGGCGAACACAACTTAGTAACACTTTGTAGGAAACTATCTTACCGTGAAGGAACCTTGGTGTACAATTTGTGTTGACCATTGTACGTCGTGACGGATGTAGCCTTGATGGCAGGAAGATAGTCAGTCGACGGTCATTATTAGATATTGTTTAATGGAAAAAAGTCTTCCACGGCTTAAATAAAGTAAAAAGCAAGCTTCGTGTACAATAATGGATCGCTTTTGACGTTTGTATTAATTTGAAATAGGACGCGTGGGATTCAACCCGGGTTTAAACGTAGTTTCAAAGTGTGTGTAATGTTAAGAATTAATGGAAGGAGACGGTACTTTAATTTGATATATTATCTCACTATTTACGAGGTCGGAACTCGGAACATTTGTCTGCGATATTAACTGCCTAATATGTCTTATCCTACTAATATTGTAAATGCGAAAGTTTATAAGGATGAATGTATGTTTGAAAAAAAGAAGAAAAAAAGAAAGTATATTTATTCGACGACACGGTGTTACAAAAACGCTGTTAAAAACATCCATCGTGGATGTTTGGATGTTTGTTACTTGTCCACGCAAAAACGACTGAACGGATTTTGATGAAATTTAGCAGCAATGTTGCTTATAGCCCTGAAAAGCACACAGGCTGTAAATTATATCGAAATTCAATGTAGTTCCCGCGGGAACCAGTCTGGAACGTTATAACCTTTATTTTACGGCGAACGAAATCGGTCACGGGCCTGAAAAAACTACGGACGGACGGACGGAGGACACTCTAAAATCATGAGTGAATCATGTTTGTGTACAATAAAGAATAAAGAAGCATAAAAATTACCGCCTATTCACGTTTGGGCGTGCTTTGACACTGGCGTGACAGCACGGTACAAAGTCAAACAAAATGGCGGCAGATTGTTGAGCGTCCTCCACAAGACGGGTTGTTGACCACAGTTTCCAAAACACACCCGAACACGCTGCTTCTTGTTCTTATTTTAGTAGTATACGGCCTTAGCAGCAACTAGGTACTCCATAGCTGGAAGTAAATATACTCTCCAACCTTCTTAAGCTGGACATTTTGGTATATTTTCTCATGTCCAAAGACGTTATCATCTGTCTGCATAGTATTGAAATAGCTTGTACAACACCCACGAATAGAAGGGACTTTGTTTCTCAAGTTTCGACTACATTAAAAAAAATATATATGTTAGACTAGCCAGGTAATTGACCGCCATCTCACCTGGTGGTAAGTGACGATGCGGCCGAAGATGCAGCCTGTATAGGAACAGCCTATTCACTCTAGCCTTGAAGGCGTCCAGACTATAATAATCTTGATTAATATCCTGCGCTAATATACTTAATAATACTTTAATCTTTCAACGCAGTGAACCCGTTTTCAATGCGTCTCTTCCAAATAAAGTGGCCAACGGAATTCTCCACATTCTAACATGAAATCCCCACAGGATTTGTAAGGGGTACGAAATGTAATAAAGCAACTTTGTCGTCGGCTGATAGATAGATTGCTAACCGCCTCAGACGCTCGTTGGGGCGACGGCGTCTGGATGATGTATACTGCAATATATTGCACCTTGCTCTTTTACTGAGCTTATGAGTAAAGATTATTTATTCTCTTATTAAAGATATGCCACTTACATGAAAAGAGAACACGTACAAATAAGATTATTTGGCGTTCGCTTTTTTAGCCAAATCACCGCTTGATTCACTAGGTTATTTATCCTAGCAATAAAAAATGTTGCCACAACACATTAATAACATATTAACACAATATTCGCTCGCTTTTGTGTCGTAATTGTAGTAGTCTATGTTTTAAATATTGTGGAAATAATAAATGATTTAAAAAAAAAACTTATTTTAGTCACCTTATGCATTTCCTTCAGTATCACCTGGGTACCCTTATTTATTTTGTATTTACTACTATTCCCTAAATTACTTGGTAACATTGTAAGTATGTATAGTATTTTTGTGTGTATGTTATTAGTATTTTTAAATATACATCAACATGTCACTTCGCTGAATGGGCTTCTGAGTTCGCTACCCAAACGTTGTATGGAAGAAATCGCTACAAGCTACAAGGCCGCCTGTTATTCTCTGTTGCTACCGATATGTACCGTCTGTATCCTGTATTTATGCAATAAAGTGTTCATTAATTAATTTATTCACTATTAAAGAAAACGACTGCGACAATGAAATAGGACCTTACTCAAATGCAACAATAAAATAAACTGGAATGAGTAGCCAAGATAATGCACAGCATGCCCGCTACCGCCCACAACAAAGTTCTCAGAGTAACTTTAGTGCGTATAAAATTGAAATTAATTCATAGTAACCTTAGTGCGTATGAGATTGAAATCGTGAATCGAACATGACACGGTGACAACGACCTTCGGAAGGTAGGTATTCGTAGACTTGTTTGTTTGGATTTTTACTTTGCGTTTCCATTATTTAGATATCGGGTCCGTAGGCGCTATATTTTTATTTCCGTATTTTTCTTTCTATTCCACGACGAAACAGATGTTCAAACAATGGAACGTGTTCTTAGTGTAATTCTACATATTGCGAACGTCCCAATCACGTCTGGTGTTGTGTTTACGATGATAGGACCAGAATATAGACTAAAAGAAATCTGTCTGAATAGGTATCTATTTTTTTATTGACTAGTGTGGCACACGGTCCACCAATTCAGCAGCTAAACACCAATCCTTGTGCTGCAGTGACACAAAAAAATAGACAATTAGACTCAGCCATTACATGCCTAGTCCTCGCAGTAACACCCTAAGTACAGTCAGCAGCTCTAGTCGAATACACTTACATTTTAGTATCATGTCAGGCGCCAGACACACTCAGATACTAGTATTGTAAGTATCATCTTTGCCGCGGAGAAATAAGAATACAACTCGTGTCACGGACGTCAAGCGGTGACTGCGTAGGCACAGTGTTTGCGTCAGTATTTTATAATAAGTTTCCTGTCTACAGAGCCTAAAATCGCATAAGCATTTGGGGGATTCCACATTCGCGACAGAAAACGCGTAAGTCTATCTGTACGGGCTCTCAATTAGTCAGGACAAAGCACCATGGAAATCCAGTCGCAACCGACATGGACTGGTTCCACAGTCTATAACTACGCAACACTACCGCATACACACACACACACATACAAATCCATTTGTCCTTCACAACGCCACCAACGTCCGTGATTTAGTTAGTCGCGCCCCCCGTCTCGACGTCTAGCCGTCTGGCGATCGAGCCATATAAGCATAACTATGGCAGGAAAGGGATGCAATAGGTAGGCTGCAATTGTTGCTGGGAGACTGGGAAATCGGGTAGTTAAAGTGTTGGCTAGGGTGGCTGGTTTGGCTCGGGGTTTGAGTAGTCAAATTGTCGGGTGGCTGTTTGGTTTTGTGAGTGTGTTGTCAGTGTATTGGTTTTTTTAGTAAATTCCTGCTTAGTTGAAGTTAGTTTGGATTGGATCCGTCGAATGATCTCTTCTTCAAAAGACGTAGGTAAAGTAGTTAAGTAATCCAGCTTGTCTCTGGTAAACAATGTCGTCAACAATTCCAAGAATTTTGTTCCCAATCATAAAGGATGGATTAATCCATTAAAAGTTGTTTCATTTGAAACGTCAGACGTTCAAAAGACTGAGCGTCGCGTAGACAGAAGAAAATAGGTATGAAACGAAAAGTTGTGTTACATTACCTACATATTCGACATACATAATCTTTGTCTTGTTCAAATTTTTAAGACACATTGATTGGGAGACTGCTAATGTCATCGATATTATATTTTTATGCAACTCAGTGACAAATTGACGATCGACCGGACAGCTCACCAGTTGCTCGTCACAATTAGGTACGATTCATGCACTGTTGTATGTAGGTTACAAAAACGCAGAATCGCAAGAGCATTGAAAATTTGATCAACCATTTTGCCCTTGCACAAAATGCCTATCTTCGTAATGTTACTGCAACATGCAGGTACAACACGCAGTCTCTAAGTACCTATATATAATTATTATTGACGAGTTGTCCGTAGCATGTTCGAAATCAAAGGGAGTCTGATGTTAGTATTAAAGGGGGATCTATATCTGTAGGCAGTGATACTGGCATGACTGGATGGGGTGGTATGAAGGGCTTGTCCAATTAGGGTTCCAAATTGAATATTGGCGTATTTCAGTTTGTTGTTGCCCTTTAGTTACATAGTTTATGTGTTGATTGATGTAGTTAGTTTTTAGTTACCCTTAGTGTGTTGATTTAGCTAGTTTTTAGTTTCCCTGGTGTTAACGATTACCAATTTACGAATTTATTTTAGGTGTAGGTACTCGGTACTCGTAGGTACTTACGTAACTTTATACTCACGAATTGAATTACAAAATGAGATACATAAATACGTACATAAGTACACATACATAACGTAACGCCATTTTTCCGTAGGGGTAGGCAGAAATCACATTGCAAATTTTAAAAGTAATTCTGCCAAACTTTATGAAACAGCTGTTTTTTGGGATTTCAGAGTTTCCAAGAATTTGAAGTCACCTAGTATACGTAGGTATTTAAGAATTGCATGTAGTAATCTCTTCATTGCTCTCACAATCTTAATCAATTATGGGAACAGGCGTTCTTATCGCTGCAAGCGATCGAATTAGGTAACGACTAGTGAGGAAAAGTAGGCTGTGCTACGACACGGTTGTCGCAAAAGAGCAGTAATATCATAGAGGCAAGTCGAATAGCTAAGATAGCCTTGTGGAGGGTCTTGCAATAACCTACAGTGTTTTCTTTGGACTATGACATGGGATCGTTCAAGAGGTATAAGGTCGCTTTAGAGGCGGGCAACGCATTGGTAACTCCCTTGGTGTTGCTGATGTCCATAGTCGGCGGTGGCCACTTTCCATCAGGTGACCCGCTTGCTTCTTTATCTGCCGTATAACATAGAAAAAATGTACCCACGACGGAACGGATTGGTATATGAGTTTGGGGTGAGAGCTTTTGTGTGTGTGCCTCATATGATGGTTGCCATTTATCTCCAAAATGGCTGGACCGATTCAGATACGGTTTCCTACAATAGATTTGTTATCAGCGGTGATTCTTAAATATGTGTCATAGGGCGCTGCAATCAATGTTGTTATTTATCTCCTAAACAGCTTGCGGAGACAAACTCATCGCTCAATTAATATTTTTTTTGTTAATTTACGGGCCATATTAGACATAGACATATATTAATTCCACAGGAATGGGGATGTCAGCGTTCGGCGGATTTGTTGCCCGATTTGCTAGTCGGGGTTTTAAAAAAAATATTTAATCCATTTTCCACTACAATGACTTAAACCGTCGTGGGTTTGTTTTTATGCTATAAAGCCTATTCTACACTATCACTCTTTAATCAAGTCGCCTTGTAAAGAGACAGGGACAGAATAACAAGTTTTGCCAAGTGTGAGCGAGAGGTTAATGTGCATCCTGCAACGGTCGCTTCATTAATATCCGCTTATCACTTGGGAACAGGAATAATTAATTAATTTGGAACAAAAGCCCGAAGTTGCCGCTGTAATTCTGTTCCTACTTTTGTTGACTTTGTTCATCTAGATATACTACGTAGGCGTTGATTTATAGTCAATTATTACGTAGATAGTTACTGCTAGTTATTACCTACTGTACTATACTGTACTTATACCACCCTAAATAATACTAAATAGGTTTCATCCTTAGTGCGTTCGCTAGGAACTAGAGAAAAGAAACAAGTATAGGTAAATACTGTTTGGCCGTGTGGTGTCCGGCAGAGTATAATAGCACCAACCCCTTACACTGGTTTTTTTATTTATTCGTATGGCAAAAATACAATATACGAGAAACACATTCAACTACAAATTTAAATCAAGCGAAGTCAGCCATTTAATTGCTTCGTCACTAAGGGTGATCGTCACTGGTTGAAGTCGTTCAACGCGACTAATATTTTCGTTAGGCCCTGAGTCCTGCAGTAGACTGTTTTGGGCTGTAATGATAATGATGATGATGATGTGGAAGAAGTTGTACCTACGTTCAGTACACATTCCAATATACACAGTCACACCTGCATCAGAACTCGATTAAAGCTAAACTAAAAAAAAAAAACAAAAATTACAAATATCAGTCGATAAATGAACTAAATTATCTAATATTTATTACTCAGTTAATGAAGGGGAAACCAAGCGTCAATTATAGGTCAGCGATAAAAGTTTGGGTCGTCCGTTCCTTTGAATACGAAGTAGCTATTGGTCAGCAGTTTTTGTTCTTGTATTCGTTTGGACGAAGCTGTGTTATAGACAAACGAAATGTCTATAACACTGACTAAACGTCTACTATCGCTACAAAGTAGAATTTTCCTTCCACTCGATGACGTAGGATAACCTACGGTGCCCTCACAGTCTACTCGTTCATTGTCTTTCATCTCTTAAATTTTTTCCCATTTTGTTTCTGTCTGGTAAAACTCAACCTATCAAATCAACTCAGCTATTAAAGGAACCGAGACACATATAAATAGACCAATAAATCACACACAGAAACTATTCAATTTGACTGTGCTAGGCGTAAAAAATCGAAAGAATGCTCGCTCATAGACACGTTAAGAACAAAAAGTCGAATCATTTATGTTAATATCTAGGATCGGTATGCGTGGTCGTTCAACGCATTTGTGGTATCGTAGAAAACTTGGATTATAGTATCTACTTATATACTTGGTAACAATATTTCAAGTTTTTTTTTTAAGACCTGCTTGGTCCTGGATATAAACCATATTGAACAAAAAAGTATATAAGTAGTTTATCAGTTATCTAACACCCATAACACAAGCTTTGATTACTTTGGGGATAGATGGCGTCGTCTGTCCTTATGATCTATGTACACTTATATCTGTCAAACTATGTAACGGATTTTAATTTTCAACAATAGATAGAGTGATTTAAGAGTAAGGTTTATTTGCAAGAAAACAGGGGTAGTTAGGGTAAGTAAGTGTACGCGACCGAAGTTGCGCCGGGTCAACTAGTAGTGTTATAAAAACCAACTACCTGCCAAGCCAGAAACATATCTGACCCGGTGACGGCATCGCTGTTGTCGCAACAAAATGACATTTCAAAATAGCGACACTTAGTTCCAGTTTTGGCCACAGGGTCAGAAAACTTTTTGGTACTGTAGCGCACTTGATACGTCACCTCCATTTCCACATTGGCAGTGATCCACATTGATCAACTTATTTTATACCACTAAACAAGCTTGTGGCAAACAAGCTTACGGCCTGCCTATGGTAAGCAGTCACCGCAGCCTATGGACGTTTTCAATACCAGGGGTATCACCCACGCGTTGCTGACCCCGTAAAAACCCTTTCATTCCTTTCTTGAAGAACTCCTTGTTGTACTCTCCAGAGAAAACCACTCCAGGTAGTTAATTCATTCCACAGCCTGGGCGTGTGTTACTACGGCCCTGACACATTTCCTTCGCTTGTCCCATAATTCGGGAATACTTAGGTATATAAAACTGTGCAATACATTCAATTTGTTAATCCCAGTGCAACATGCAAGTTACTTAATAACAATGGACGTGGATACCTTTTGCATATATGCAGATTTGCCTCGGTTGCAAATGGAATGGGAATATGTAATGGTTAGAGCGAAACGCTTCCAAAAAACTAGTGCAGTTTTTTTTACCACTCAGGTCGGCAAGTTGTCAAGTCGTTAGTTAGTAGAGCTACGGCGGCCTAATGGCTGACGGATCCGATTCGTAAACGAGAGCTACCGAGTTAGATCCCCAGTACACCATTGGATACTCTTACGGTGAAAAACATCGTAAGTGAGAGATAGGCAGTGATCCACATTGATCCACTTACGGCCCTGACATATTTCTTTCGTTTTTCCCATAATTCGGGAAAACTTAGGTAAATAAAACTGTGCAATACATTCAATTTGTTAATCCCAGTGTACCAGCAAGTTATTTAAAAACAATGGACGTGGATAGCTCCTTTGCATAAATGCAGATTTGCCTCGGTTGCAAATGGAATGGGAATATGTAATGGTTAGACCGAAAGGCTTCCAAAAATCTAGTGCAGTTTAATATTTAGCTCTTAATTAAAACTAGGCGGTAAGCGTACGCCAGAATATTTTACTTGCACAAACGTTGAATTTACTCGTCAGTTTTAGATGCTTTGATTAAACGTGAGTGTATAATGCTTTATGTGATTTTGAATGGTCCCTTTGGAACCTTGTAAGTAGTGCTAAGTGCAAGGATTTTGACAAAAGGTTAAAAAAAACTTAGCTTTCCTCCTATAATTAACTAAAACATATTAAATATGCGGCCATAACGCCATTTAAATCATCATCTGTCATGTATCGCCACTTAAATAGGGTATTATTTTGTAGTTAGTATATTATTTATAGTTTGGTGAAGAAAAGTGTTTATTCAGTTGACGGAGACCACAATATTGTTTCACTTGCTGTGGTCCCGACAAACCTAACTATCCAATTCCATTTTATGAAACATCCGAAATATTCTAAATAAAAACTCGAGATTATCAAGACGGGCATGCTCCATCTTCGGCTGCATCGTCACTTTCCAACAGGTGAAATGGCGGTCTCGTCTGATATAAAAAAAATAGAGATTCACACACATCACAACAGCCCAAAAACCACAGGATTTGTGCCAGGTCCACATTAGTTGAGAAAAATGCCGTAATATCCGCAGGTTGTGAATTTTTTTCGTTAGCCGTAATATATTTACAACTAGTGGACCCGGTGTGACTTCGTTCGCGTACTGCAACTTTAAGCCTATCTACCCTTTTTTCTAGCTTATAAACCTTCCTCTTGAATCGCTCTATGTATTGTTGAAAACCGCATTAAAATCCGTTGCGTAGTTAAAAAGATCTAAGCGTACATATATACATACATATTATATCATGAAATATCCAAATTTCAATCTTGAGGACGGATTTAGGTTATCGAATACTTGGTCACCACCAGTGATTCAGTCTCTAAAACCAGAACTAGGTCGAAATAAGACTAAAAAAGTGAGTGATACGGTTAGTGTAGTGTGCCGTGACTTAAAAGTGAGTTCGAGTTCTAGTACTCGTAGTAGCAGACAACTTTTGCGAAAGCGGGTAGATCGACTTCAGCCGCTTTATCGCTAACCAACACCGTCCGGCGCTCGCAGCTCTGAAGTCGTCCCGTGACCATGATGCATGCAACTGTGTCGAAATATCGGGCTAATCGTCAACAAAGGTACGCGGTAAGAAACCCGGAACATACCCTTAAAACATATATGGCGACTATGTTTTATACTATGATATATATAGATGACCCACGTAGATAAAAATTCCTTGCACTGAAGTATTATTTATGCTACTCAATGACAAACGAGCAGCCAGCCCACCTGACGGTAAGTGGTAACTGTCGCCCACTACAATTCATACATTTGTACAACAGAAGGAAAATTGTAATGTAGCCTCTCTAATGGCTAAAGCATTACTCACTATGGCAAATAACCACACATTCGATGAATACATGCCACTAGAGGTCGCACTGGGATCCCGGATACCGAAAATACCGGGACCCCAGACGAAAAATACGCCTTCACAATACCGGTATTCATTTTACAAAAACCGGGATTTTCGGTATTCAGTTAAAATAAAATTACATATTACTTTTGCATTATTAGAATCAGTTTTATATTCTAATCACCATGTAGACTAACAAAACGCATAATAGTTTGCTTCAATATCATTTTCTTAAATACTATAGCAAAAGAAAATACTTATCGATGGGGGATCTATAATAGGGGAAATTAAAATTAGATTTTTCTTCTAGAAAATAACCTTTCCTATGAAATCCTCTACCTATTTAAGTCTGTCTATGACTTTTATGCAATACATCAACTTCTTCTGCAATGAATATAGCAACTTCTCCAAAAAGTGCCGAAAATACCGGGATCCCGGTATTGACCTCATGTTAATACAAAAAATTCCGCGTTTGAAAAGATATACCGGTATTGCCTCCCCTACATGCCACTGATCCCTCGCAAACAACCCTTAGAAACCGTTCACGTCGAGAATTACCAAGTAAAATGAGTCATGTGGCAGCAAATTCCCCAGATCGTAAGCAATAGGATACATATTGTACATACTATGTTTATTAGCGACTTATGTTTATAAATCTTTTAGTAGGTATCTGACGACCGCACACTTTGTTTACTTTGACGTTAAGTGATAGTAGTAGTGATGTGGAGTCGAGGGCCATGGAATATCGATATATGGCTGTAATTATTAATAATAATAAAAAATACTTATTCAATAGAAACTGATTACACATTTAACAAGTAGATACTGAAGCCTGTGGTGGTTAAAACTGCTACAGGCCTCAGTTCTTCCCAAACGATGCAGATAATTTATTGTAGGTATACAGTTCTCAGGTAAATAGTTGGTAAACTTATAATACAGATTTAAAAACAAATTGATAGAAGGAAATACAATAACCATACTATAGTATATACATATATCCTAGAGATAACAGGAGTATATTTAAATGTAATGCACCCCGTGGTACATCATTCCCGGGAAATTTTTATTTTATTTCTTAGAGGCACACAGATAGGTGAATTGGTCTGGAATAGTTATAGCATGGTTATGTATTAATTCGAATTTTAAACTCATATGTTTTTCAGTGAATGAAAAATAAACACACTTCAAAGAATATGTGTAACTGGCGACATTAAATGGAAAGAAAGCACTGTTCTATCCTTCTAATCATCCATTTCATTCAATCCTATCCGATATGCATGTCGTAGGAGTGAATGGCGAGATGACAAGTGACAGGTTTAAATGGAAGAGTATACTAACCGACAGAGAAAGTCGGATAACCCCCGACTATATTCACAAACACTCAAATATTTTCTAAACTACTAAACCGATTTTAATGAAACAACTTGCTTACAAATTCAGCAAAACTGCATCCAACTCGGTCCATCCGTTCGGGTGCTACGATACCACATACAGATACACAAAGCCACAGATACACATGTCAAATTTATAACGCCGCTCTTTTTCATTGGGGGTTAAAAATACTTGGTGTGCCGATGCCGACCTCTTATGGTAGGATAAAGCAGGGGAATGATGATTCATGCATGACGATGCAAAGTAGGACGGCAATTTTTTCTACTTTGAAACCTATCCCGTCAATTCCCGTCTACCACAGTATCGACACGGTGCATCACTACCGGATAGTTTATAACTGGAGGCCATTAACGGCCCCCATTCCCACAGCCGGCTCTAAACAATGCCCGCCATTATCGGATACCCGCATAAAAATATAAAGTATTTACCACCCCTCGAGACGGTTGGTGACTCAGCTTGCTCAGGCTTGTCTGTGGACGTACAGATGTTCTAGTAGGTTTCCTACTAGGATTGCAGTTGAACGGAATACTTGACACAAGTCAGGCATACGGACAGTGTTCGAGATACGGACAAGGCAGTGAATCTATGTGGGTTCTGTTTGTGCCTTTAGAGCAGCGGTGTGTTTAAGTGTCTCGTCTGCCATTTGTAGATATTCCCAAATGCAAATCCACCTGTTACAAACCGCGAGTTGACTTCATGTCAAATCAGCAACTCTTTATGAACTGTCAAAACGGATTCCTTCTATGAAATTTGAACTGTGACGTCTATGTACAAATGCGTCTAATTTGCTCCTCTTTGCTCATTTTACTTGATTAGGGGCCAATTTTTAAATCCCCAGATAAAACATATCAGTCTGATAAGATAATATGCGACTTAAATAGAATCGTATAATTCATTCATGTTTTATAAGTGAAGAAATATTCTGTTTTTATTTGGTAGTTTAGTACTTTATCAGGCAGATAAACTTTATCTGAGAATTGAAATCGGGCCTTAAAAATTATAAATATTATGATTTCGTTTATTTTCTTGTACCGAATACTGATTCTACTTGAAGCTCTTGTTTCATGGTTTCATAATTTATATTGAATCTAGTCAAGTCCCCAATTTGCACATATTTGTGTGAAATTGTGCGAGGTTTTGCCATATAAATTCTCGATACCTTCGCTCAATGCCTTATAGTGGTTGAGTACCGCTGCTTAGGAGGTTTCGAACACTAACGAAGCAAAATCCTCACAGTATCACTTTGTGGTCTGCCTGTCTAGACTATGCCTCTCGGGCAATTATGATTATTTTTCACGAACGGATTTCGATTCGCGAATGATATCAAGTTGAAATGCTATGGTTAGTCCATATGTTTTTCCTCGCAGTTACTCATCAATACCCTGTATTAACTATGGTTTGACATTTATAGAAGGATTGTTCCAAAGTTGTTCCTCGCAGTTACTTATCAATACCCTGTATTACCTATGGTATTTGACATTTATAGAAGGATTGTTCCAAAGTTGTTCCAAAGTTGTTCCTCGCAGTTACTGATCAATACCCTGTATTAACTATAGTTTTTGACATTTATAGAAGGATTGTTCCAAAGTATGTAGGTACATCGATGCACATTATTAAATCTCTGGTGATACTTTTCATTGAACATGTTGCATGTCCTGCTTTGACATAGTTTCAAAAGGTAACATGTGCCTTCGACACATCAATGAATTCAAGTTAAAAACTGTCAAAACTCCTATTCCGCGGTTGTACCTCTATATAGAGAAACGCATTTAGGTATTTTGTTTTATGAACGTCGTACATCGACATACATATATACATAAAGCTCACGTCTCTGTCCCATAGGTGGGGTATATATAGGCAGAGACTATGAATCGCCACTTTGCTCTGTCCTGACACAACTCCCTAGCTTCGCATATATCCACAATTATTTTCATACATCTCCTTTCATACATACAAAACATGTACATCAAAAATATCTATATACTAGGTCTTTACCAATGAAATTGCCGTCTTGTATGGCGAAAACGATGGAAACTGTAATTTAAATACAAGTAGTAAAATTGATTTCTTTGAATTTTTTTATTTAAAGTAAAATAACTAACTAACTCTAACTTTACTCTATTTTCGAAATCAAGTATGATTTTTTATCCATTAAGTACAATAAAAGCAAAATATTAGAGCAAACGTGTACTTGCGTGAAAACGCCAATGTTCATAGAGGTAAAGACCTAATATTCGAGCAGAAATCATTTTGAAAACCAAACCAAAAGGAAAACGACTTTTCAATGGGGGCTGCGCCGGGGTCACACTGGTCTGGTGCCACACGTACCGCTTTTATGATTTTTCGAACGCACTCCGGCAATTTCATATATCATCATCATGATGATGAGGATGACCTATGAAATTGCCGTTTTGTATCGCGAAAATGACGGAAACTGTAATTTTCATCCAAGCTAATTTTCTCCACCATACTCTATTTTCAAAATCAAGTATTAATTTTGATCCATATTTAAAATCTATATTTAAAATCAAATCTATACTTGCTAGAAAACTGCTATTTCATACAGGTAAAGACCTAATATTCGAGCAGAATCTATGTTAAAAGCAAACCTAAACGAAACTGCTTTTAAATTTTAGGAACACTGAGCCAGTGCATGTCGCTTCGCAATTGCACCGGTGGTGGCTGCCGGCTCGCTGGTCACTCGAGCCACACGTACCGACTTTACGATTTTTCGAACCCTAGGGCAATTTAGTTATCGTAGATTAATTTTTAGTAAGGATTTCGTAATGTGGTAGTACCTACTCCTGCCTAAAGAGACATGATTTTATTTATTTATTTATTTAACTAGTTATTGTACACAAGATACAGAAAACGTAAATGACAGAAGTATAGAAAACACATGTAATAAATGTGGATGTAGTATTAAGTAATTTAAGCAATCCTTACGAGCGAAAGGGTTCTGTCCGCGGTACCGTACTGGGCATTTTACTGTTAAATAACCAATATAGGTATTACAAAGGTAATTTCACAATTATGGGAAATAATATTAATAAGACGCAATTTTAGTTATATCCAGCAACGTCAAACCATCATGTTGGCACTACAACATGGGGCTCTTCAAAAGGCACCTCAAAGGCTGGCACGGCTTCCGCTTCCCTTACGTTGCAGATGTCCTGGATAACGGTGGCCACTTTCCATTAGGTCCGTCAGGACCGTCCGTCCATTTCTCACCAGGTGAGATAGCGGTGAAATGCCTGACAAGACAAAAAAAAATGTTGTAACAAATAAATTCCTCATGATCTGAATCAAATTAGATACGTGTTATTAAACCATTGTACCTAAAAAAATTCAAGCGAACACTAATCTCAGCTGAAACGCTAATATCACTTTAATTGACTAAAAATAAAATCAAAATACTACCTCTCGTTTTGTTGCTGGCCAGTGGTGTTCTCAGTCGACGAATAAAGAATTTAAAATTGAATTTGGAACGGAAGTGCGTTCCAAATGGACGCGCGTCGGTTGGGCACCGAGCTATGAAGGCTCTGCATGCACTGCGCCGAGCACATGTTAACTTTGGTGTGCACTCATTCAAATAATGCTTAGTCGCAGCGCAGCTAGCGAATACTGGCAGTTACTTACTTTGCAGCGCGCTTTGAATAACGTTGAAGTAGAAGGATAAGTATTTTAGTAATTTAGTTATACCTTCGCGATACTATTCCTAAATGTGGTGACCAGAGATGTTCGCAGAGGCATAAAACTTGATAGGCTATCCTATTTTTAGGGTACCGTACCCGAACTTGGAACTGTAACGGCCAGGTACATAACATTTTCGCAGAATAAGTGTTTCTATGGACGCTATAACAAAAAAAAGTTGAAAATTAAAACGGGGTCGCCCATACAAGAAATGAATTTATTCGCTGCCACTAGACCAGTGCCGCATTTAACAAAGATGTCCCAACACTCCCAATATTACCTTACTTATATTAAATATCGTTCACCTTTTCTAAAATGTCAATGCAAAATCTAAATGTCGACTGCAGCACATTAGGTTACCTTACTACATGGTGTAGTAAGTACATGGTGTACTCAATCTTAAGCCCGATAGAAAAATATTTATATACTTGCAAGACAGCTTACAAGCCAAGTTGACTCGCTTACACCACTTTGCTAAACACTTGACCAATGTAAATCTGACATTATGAGCAATTGTTTTGCAAGTTCCATTATAAAAAGTTATGTTGCTGCAATAAAGAGTTTACACACATACATACATACAAGATCCGCTGGATTGGCAGACGGACTGTTCATTATTACTTACATACTCCTCCATGTAGGGCTAGGCAGAGACATTGTTCCACTTGCTATGGTCCTCACAAATCTCTCTCGCTTCTTTCACATTCATCAACCATTTCACACATGCATGTCGGTATAGGGACGTTTCTTTAAAATATCTCTATTTGATAGTGATTTGTACGTCTCAACGTTTAAGGTTACTTAGGTCCCTGATCTGTCTCCCTTCTCAAGCACTATTACATAGGAAATAGTCGTGGACGTTAAACTGGGACGATTTCAAGTTACACTGGAGATTGTGTACACACGGTCATAACAGCATTCGTTAGATACAAGATATCCATAAAACAAACTCTCATGTAAGTACCTCTATATACATATTTTAACAAAGAAGTAAGTCTATTAAGCGAACATTGACTGCCATCTGAGTACTTACGTAAGTAGTGCTCTATCGCGTAAACAAGGCAGAGCCAGTCAGTGACATATAATTAAGAAGAAAAAAAACTGGCCCCGAAGGCCGCGCCTGCGCAGGTCGAAACGTAACATTGAACTTGGACTGATTCCACTGACTGTGCTATGCTAGTATAGTGTGGATACGGATATTTAAATCTAAGAAACGCGAGCGTATCGCGGATCAGAGAGTATCTACAAATAGTGCCGAGTCCCATAAACAATATATATCGATTCAAAATCGCTGAACGATTTGCAATTTTTTCTGTTTTGAAAATTTATTGATTTGATCGACGGATGGATCGACAACATTGTGAAAAACTGCTTTAACAAATTTTTTTAATCAAAATATCTAATGCATCAGGTATGCTGTTTAGCACTACCAGAAGTAGAGTGCAAACACGACTTGAATTTCGATCGCAATTTGTAAAGTTTAGTCTTTTGTTGAATTAACTCTGCACGTGAAATCTATTCAATATGTTAAGGGATTTACCTGACACCTCCGAACCCTCTCAAATATGAATACCAACGTGTATGAGGACAGCTGTCTGTTACAACCGTGTGTACACAATCACAAGCACAATTACTTCCTATGTATCAAGAGCTTGAGAAACTCAGGTCGAGGACCTAGTCGTACCTACGCTCGACAGTCCGCCTATCTGTCGTATCCACACTAGTGACACCGCCGCGTTTCGGCGCAGTGGAGCGCTGCGATCCTTACATTAGCGCCCGTATAGAGCCACCCGTACGGAACGGTTCCTTCGTCCGGCCCAATTTCACGCCGCCATTTTGTTTGAAGAAAGAAAAAAACGTCCACGTACTTTCTCATAGATCGTAAAAGAGTGTCGGTCAGGTGTGTTCTTCAGGGATGGCCAATATCATCATCATTAGTACACAATAGTCCACTGATGGACTTGAGCCTCCACTACGTTTGTGGAGGGCTTTGTCGTAATCTCTCGCCACGATTGGCACGCGGGAAGCAGAAGGCAGTAGTTGAAGTTTTTAAAGAAGTCCCTATCTAATCTGTTTCTAAGAGATTAGTTCCTTTACGACGCCCGTTCGTGTTTGTACTATATATTTAGTATCCTATAATATGTAGTATCCTACTATATATTTTGATGAAATTTGGCGGTAATATAGCTTTTAGCCCAGAATAGCACATAGGCTGTAATTTATCACAAAATTCGCGGGCAAAAGCTAGTTCATTACATTTTGTAAATAATAAAATCAAGACTCCCACTGCTGGGCGAAGCATCTGCACTGATCATAAGTATCACCAGATCGTCGATCTATCTAGTACGAGGTCTGCCTAGAAGAACTAGGAGAAATTCCTTCTAGTGCGTGGACCGACTACATGGAACAGTTTTAGCACATACTGCTATAACACCTTCTAGTCCGTGCTCGCTACACTACTGCAATGTGTATTAGGTGATTTTGCTCTATGCTTCAGTTATATCATACTGACTGAACAGTTTTCTGCCCACTGTTTAATTTGACGCCTGCTCGCGTGTGAGGCACGAGGCGAGACGCGAGCTTACGAGAGTCGGAGGCATTTCCTATACAAAGTCAAAAGGACTGCGACACTGATGTTTATATTCATGCGTTGGTAGGAGGCGAAGCGCGAGGCGAGACACGAGGCGAGACTGTAAGGCGCTGTCCTAAATTGGCAAGGGTCGTGCGGCCACGATCATGCGACGGACATCGTCGGACCAAAAGGAGACCTTAAAATCGAACGTCGAACGACTAGCGCCGTACAACCGTTGCCAATTAGAACAACGCCTAACGCAGTTAAATCAAAGCAATCTAGCGGGTTCCTCAATAGTTCGTGTTAAACAAGCGTTTTCTCTGTTAATCCCTGTAGACACTAACGATAAAGAAAAAAATAACATTAACAAAGCAAAATAAAGAAAATAAATGGAACTAATCCAGCGAGCGCGCTCTGAAAAACGTCCAGCAATTTTCTACGAAAAAGGGAACTGGACGAACAAAGCGAAGTCGATTCACCGAAAAGAGAAAAAAGAAAAAAATATAGACTGCTCAAAAGGGTGCTATTCACACCAATGACGTCATCATATTTCAGAATTATCAACCGCGATTTTTAAATTAAGAACGCGGTCGACTTCTCTAGGCGGCTGTACTGTGCCTCCTTTATTATGAAAGAAAAAGTAAATGAGTCTCAGAAGCAACACGGCGCGTGTTTTCGGAAAATGCGCTAAAGAAATTAGAAGTGAGAACGTTCCCACATTTTGCTTTATGGAGTCGAAAGAGATAAGAGATTGTAATACAGACGAGGCTATATTTCGGTTTGAATTGTAAGTATATGTGACAATTCTTTTTTATTAAAGTACCTACCTATTAGGACGGTACTTGACTACCATCTCACCAGGATGGGACATGCCTGGGGCCTAATTCTTGCGCTGTGACATCTTACATCATAACAGTCCAAAGCAGGACTTAGGGCCTCTTCCTCCAAATGGGAGGTTATTGCCATAATTTCCACGCTTGGCAGGCGGGTTGGAGATCGCAGTGTATAAATATAACCATAGAAAACGCTGCTGCCCATTTTCCAGCCTACGGAAACTCTAGATCTCTTGCATTGACAGCATTAGTTGCCTCGTACACCCGCATGTGTAAAAGGGTTGGTGCTATTCTACTCTGCCGAACACCACAGGGCCAAGCGACCAATGTTACTCTACAAATCAAAATAACCTTTACCTAAGTAAATCTCAGTTAAAATTATACAGTTGTACGAAATTGTTTTAGCATTTCAGCCGAACCATTTTCGCTTATAAGCTTTAATGAGAGTATTAATGACGAAATATAAAAGACATGAGAACCGTAGGTTTTGTGAATGACTTCCAGTAAAACCGTTTGATCAACAAAACGTTGGGTTCAGTATTTTCTTTGGCCTTCGAGTCTTTTACTGAATTCTTTAGACAAATCATACTGAGTAAGCATCTGACTGAACCGCCTTTGGAGTCTTGTGTTTCTTTGTTGGCGGAGTGTATTTAGGGAATATATTTTTTGGGAGATATTTTTAACTGTGCCAAGATTAAGAGAAGGATTAATTCTTAAATTAAATTTGTAAAAGTATTTCGCAAGAAATTATAAAAGTATTGTTTCATTTGAGGGTAGGTCGCTTGAGACCGAAGACTTCGGGATAAAACTACCGTCTTTTGTTTTTCTAACAGGGTTCATATTGCGGTGTTCCGATTTGAAAGGTGATGTGCTGTTAGTAGTTAGGGAATGCAATTGGTGGATCTAGCGTTTTTATTGGCATAGTGGAGCCAGCAAACGGCGCTTTAAACACATAAAGGTAAGGATTTCATGCAATGTGGTAATCGTGTCAAAAGACGCAACCCATCTCAATTTCTTATCTGTTTAACTATTGGATCCTAGATTTTAAAAAAAATGGAGTTATTTATTTCGATGTTGTCATATTTTGGTGGGTTCGCTCTGAATTCACCTGGAATTAACTCAATCCAGCTGGATAAAAACGCTGCTGGATTGCCAATCCCTAGTTGTAGCCAGTTTAATTTTAGCAGCTACTGTACTGGCTCTACAGTGTTGGCTCTTTTTTATGTGATTTTATGTAAGTGGTCACCGCCGCCTATATACATCAGCAACATCAGTGGCACTTCTAATGCGTCTTTTTGCATGGATGTACATTCCTTTCATATACAAGTACAACTTTCGTACTTGTACATGTTGCCGTTATTACGACTGATAAATAAGAAAGCACCTTTATTTTCAACACTTTTTAATTTTCATAAATCGTTGAATAGGATAAAGTTGCCACCTTCTATCAGCAAGATGCCTCATTTATGACAAGGATCGTAATATAAAAACAATCAGAGACCTTACTCCATCCCTGCCCGCGGCCATTTTTCTCTAAGAGATAAACCCGATGAAAAGTCCAATTACTCACAACGTACCCAACTTCTTACTTCGCAAAGGACCATGTTCTTTCAATACGGAGTAGTTGAACGCGAAATTCTTTTGTCCAGTTATATAGCAAGTTAAAACTTCAGTTAACCTGCGATATGAAAGACTGGACTGCTCGCTCCGAAAGTTGTCTAATGGCCAGGTATTCGGTAACTTTATTTCTCTTTACACGGAACGGATTATCGGAAAATTGAAATAGGTACTAAACCTACCAGTAGTACGTACGACTTTCGAAAGGCTGAGCAATATCTGCCGCTGAGAAACAATGCTTGTATTGTTGTGTCCTGGAGGCCTATCGTTCTAAATTTGAACGTAATTAGAAAAAAAGCATCAACATGAGACAACGGCTGCGGTTTTCTAAATTTAGCGCGACAGGCCCAACAGTAAACATAGGCATAGATAAATCTTTATTTGGCCCAAATGCACATCCAAAAGGAATAAAAATTAAGTTTACAAAAATGCAAAGTAGGGCGGATGTGACGTCGGACCAAACTGGACCAGCCTCACCGTAATGCTATGCTAGCATTGTTTCTCAGCGACAGATATGGCTCACGCGGAAATTCGATACTGTTAAACTGCAGTTAAAACTTCACATCCGAAAGACATAATATAATCATAGTTGCCGCTTTCGGTCAAATTGGTTGTCTGCTTATTTGCCTACTCGAGAACACGTCTACCCCAACGGTTATCGGTAGGCTAATTACGTAACTCTGTTGTCAACAATTATCTGATTTCAATGATTGAAATTGTTACTTATGCGATTACGTACGATCGATTTAAGTTTATTGCAATTGAACTTTGTTAGCAACTGAACCTATGAAATCGAGAATCGCAAAAGTAACAATATCAATAATTGAAATCAGATAATAGTTAGCAACAGAGTTACGTAATTAGTCTACTGTTTTGCAATACAGTTTTCCACAATCTGACCAGCACTCTTTGTGTCGATAACTTTGGACACTGACAGAAAATATAACGAATAAACACGAGTACAATAAAAACAATTATACCCTTATTTCGCAGTAACCCGTTTTCCGTTGCACCCGTCCTTAGCTCGCTGCATTCATTCAACGGCCTAGCCGCTTTAAAATTAAACCAGCAACTAGATTGCACTGCAATCTCCTGTTCGCAACGATAAAGGGAGAAACCGCCTAATCTAACTCGCTTCCTGGACGAAAACAAATTTCACCCACCCCAGAAAGGATCTCTTCAAACCCTGGGGAATTGGTAAAGGATAGTCTTCTTTGCGTTATGGTATAGTATACAGTTTGCATGAAGTCACAGTGGGGTTCCACTGTAAACGTATTCAAAATTTACTTAATACTCAAATGTTTATTGCTTCTTAAAAGTAATTTTTACAATTATGACCCTGTAAGGCACTGCAATATTAAAAACTTAAAAATACTAGGGTTACAATTATTTCCTACTATGGCTATTAACTAGCCAATCTTGATTAAGTTTCATATTAAACAATTTAGTTCGTAAGTTAAATGACCATAATGGTCATAGTTGAGTGCGTCTGTTGATTCATATCAGTTAACTTGGTTGAACGCTTAAGGCTCGGTCAGTTCCCGTATTGATGGCCGCTATGGGTATATTATATAATAGTTTTTGAATCAATTTTAATATATGCTTTGTGATAATCATCAATATAAAGAAAGTTAATTTATTGACACGAATTATATAATTTTGATAACATAGGTAATTACAAAGTGTAGTAAGGCAAGAAACAACTATGCCTCATAAACTAGGAATAAATCCTGTATCTTAAGAGACAGTGTTCGATAGTGATGACACTGTTTTTTTTATTAAACGCTATTAAGCCAATATCGTTGCGAATTAGCCCTTAGGAAATCTGTACGATTTTATGACTATCCACCATACAAGCAGTTCCATTTAATTCCTGTTTTCACACAGTTGCAGAGAGAGACGGTCACCTAAGCACTCTAACCTAACTCTGTTCTGATCCAGAAGTTCCCCAGAGATCAAACCTGTATTTAAATGAAACTGTCTACTATATGTAGAAAGTTCTTTATTTAAATAATAAGCGGATTTATATGTACCCGACCACGATAACTGGGATTATTTGTTGTAATTGTTTTGTTTGGAATGTCTAGGCATCGCGTTAACATGGGTCTAAAAAGGCCAAATTAGCGTTTATTGCCATATTAAGAACATACGTCACGTACATATGTCACGAAATTATCTGTAACGTCGCTGTTGTTGACATTCACTTGACAAAACAAAATGGCGTCACTTAGTTCCAGTATTGGTCCCCACATTAGATAAGTGTTTGGCACTCTAATATGAATCATAATATGGAACGTTAATACAGCCTTTTAAGACCCCCTGAACAGAATACACAAAAAAAAAGAATCCAACGCACGCTACAAGTGGCACCATACACCAAAGACTGCAATCTCTTTGCTGGGTTAGGCTTATGCGCCTCCGCATTGCCCACTAAGATTTAACTTTTCAAAAAGGCACTCCGTCGGCCTTTGAATAATGTAATACAAGACAAGATATACGCTATCTCTTTGGCTACAGGCGAAATTGCTTTTCTATTCCAGATTTTGTCATCCATCACAAGGATTACTGCTGTAATGTGATTGTATTAACTATCGGAGTTTTGAGGCGTTTTATTTTTACGCGGGCCAATCATGGCTGGATTTGTATGGCTTTGATTTAAGTTACCTCTGATCTTGCTTAGGTCTCTTGCACACGGGCAAGGCACGTTGTAAAGGGCTAGACAGTCGTCTGTGCCGTTCGCGTGTAGACGGCACGTGTCGGCGGCTGGCGTCGCCTTGCCGTCTGCGTGTTGTCGGCGCACCGACTGTACGTCGCTGTCAATCGACGGCACGTGGCGTGGATGGCAAGGCGACGTCAGCCGCCGACGCGTCGGCAGCCGGCGGTAGCCATTGCTTCAGTTTCCTCATTTTTATTTTATTATCAAACATTAAAATGATTGAAATTTTAAATAATTTTTCTTTATTAATAACAATTTTTTTTCTTTAATTCCATTAACTGGAATTATTTTTAGAATATCTTTATTAAGGTTCTAAATTAATTATTTTATTATTAAAATTTATTACAAATTTATTAAAGAAAAAAACTAGATTAGGTATAGATAAAAACAATTAATAGTTCATTTCAAATTAATTTAACAACAATAACTTTTTTGCAGTCTATTGATAAACTGCAAGCGTCACTACAGCAACGGTCGCCTTAACTCGATAATACTCGAACGGCAAGGCGACGGCACCCGTTGAAATGCCAACGGCATTCTGTCGACGGCACGTTGTCAAAAAGTTGACAATGTGCCGTCCGTGTGTAAGCACGCTTACATTATATTGCTTGGTACATTTCTGTCGAACGATGGGAGGATTATGAGGCCTTACCATCATCCTCCGGTAAAGTAAACCTGAAAGCGCTTTTCTACGAGCAAAGCGGACCCTGGCATGGTGATTTAAGACGAGCGATATCTTTAAGTATTATGTAGTAATAATAATCATCTAGCCGTAATATTCCGGTTGTGCTATCTGGTACGAGGGCCCGGGGTTCGCCTTGACCTTGATCCATGATTTGGCAGATCAGGCTTTCCATAGCTGACCTTTATTTTTGTAAAATAATACGTAGTTAAATAAAGGAATTCCTCACCATGTTTGTAATTCTTTCACACAATAGCTACTGAGCCGATTTTGATGACACCTTATGTTAATGTATTGTGATGATATAGCTAAATACACTACAATAATATAAAGGCTACAGATATTAAATTTACCCCGAAATTCAAAATGCTACCCCCTCGACGACGCTTTTAAGACGAACATAGACGCGTGCAAAACCGCGGGCGGATGCTAATACCATAAATAAATATGCTTCGACAAATGCAAACAGCGCCATCTAGCCCCTAAGTAAGCAAAGCTTGTGTTACTGTGCGACCTAATTGTACTGAAGCAGCGAGCTAAATAACCCCACGGGCTTCCGGCAACATGTTAACAAACAGGACCATTTCTTATTCCATACTTAGTCTGCAGAGGAAACCACTTCCGCGTGTTGCGGAGGAAACTTCAAGTTCCCGAAGAAAACTTTGATATGTAACCAAATCCCTATCTCTCGAGAAACCAACGCGACTAAAAAACTCGGAAGAAACAAGTTACACCTGAAACCAGACGAATAATAAATTCATGAGCCAAGTTCCCATGTTTTGGTGCATATGCGGACTCAGGGTGTGGCGACAGTGACCCCCGCCCCCGTATTTAGATTGAATTTATTGAGTATTTGTTTTGCAATTTTTTTTATTGCGGAGGTATATGGTCAGACGGTCCACCTGATGGAAAGCGGTCACCGTCATCGAGGACATCTGCAACCTAGGGGTTTTGAAGCGCTTTAAAGCCGTTTAAATTATAGAAGAAACTCGAAGCCTACTTACTGCTGGATACATACGTCCTAGGCAGTACTTTTTTAACAACTTTATTAATGTAATGTAAGTAAAGTAAAGTATAGTAAAACACGTTTAAGTCTAATATGTCTGGTGTAGTATGCCGTCGAGTAAGTAGAATGTAGCACTCACAAATTCCGTTCATTTACGGATATCGCACAAATTGTCGGCAATTGTATTGACAAATTCAAAGCTATAAACAGTTTTCAAATCTATCTATCATTGTGTGTAAAGAATCCTACAGTATTTGGGTCACATCGCAAGGAAGAAAAACAACATTCTCGAGAAACTGATTGTGATTGAAAAGTGCAATGGTACGCATTACAGTAATAAAGAAAACACTGATTTTTAAAAAGCAGCAAAGTTTCAAAGGTATGTTCTGTGTTTCCCACTGCGTAACTTTGTTTACGAGTCGAGGAAACCTGGAACATTCTTTTAAAATGTGCAATAATTGCGCGGTGGTTTAAAACATTATGTTAATCAGCAAAGATTGTAAAAACAGACAAAGCTCTTTAGAAACTAGTGCCCCCATAACTAGATCCGGCACTGGTTTGTTATATATTCAAGAAGGACTTTGCGTCAACACCACGCTAAGTATTTCGCCCGGATCTCCATAGTTAGACACAAAACTGCTTAAAATATACGAAAGTTGAAACTTAGTTGATTTAAGGCTCTCTTTTGCTTTTTATTCGGACGTAGCGTTCATCCAAATTTCGAGGTTATGGAACCTCCTTGCGGTTGACTTACGTTTTTTGTTTTTGATAGGCGACCAGAAGAATGCTGTAATACCTGTAAATAAAGAAAAGTAAATTATTAATACACGAGTAGATACTGCTAATTATCTTCGATCGTGTCTTGAGAGCGTCGGTAGCGGGTCCGACTCGACAGGTACCGAGTTCGAACCCCAGTGCCGCCTGTACCAATGACCTTTTTCTGAGTTACTTGCAGTAAGCTGCAGTGTGAAATGACCCCCCTAGCATCCATAAAACGTATGACAGAGTGTAACAGTTAAAACAGTAAAACATATATGACATACCGTAGTAAATATTCTAAGTTTGATGTGGTTTTAAATTGTTTTGTTGATTGTCTGTGGAATATACATTATATTATACATTTCATAGCATCGATGCCTTGTAGGTACTTAGTAAAAGTGTTTCTAAACCAGTACCTATATTTAGAAGGTCAATTACCTACTGCTTACCTATATTATGCGATTAATTTGAAAGTTAACAGCTGATTTTGTTTACCAATTCCTTTTACTAGAACTGAATTGGCGCTGAAGTGGAATCAGTATGACGAGAGCTTTCTTTTTGCGAGCTAAGGGCAAATAAAATAAAAACTTTGTATTTACTCGCTTACGAGTATGAACGATTTATCCAATCTGCTGAAATGCAATAAAATAGATAAGTATATCTATATACATAGTATAAAACAAAGCAGCTTCCCGCCGTCTGTCCCTATGTATTTATGTACGCTTTGATCTTTTAAACTGCGCAACGGATTTTAATGAGGTTTTAAAAAAAAAGAATGATTCAAGAGGAAGGTTTGTAAGCGAGAAAAAAGGTGGGTAGGGGTAAAGTAGGGGTACTACGACACGCAAACGAAGTGTCCACTAGTTTTTCTTTCAATCCCATCAACATTTTTCTTGAGTATTTCAGAAATAACTAGGTATTTATAATAAGTCTAATGTGCCTTTCAGATGGCATTCAACTGTCAGACCTCAAGACTAATCCGCCAATAAATAGCCTCGTCGGGGAATCGAACTTGTGACTTTCAGAGTTCAGTCGCACCCATTTCAATTCTAATATTAGGCGCATTTAGTGTTCATAATCTTATTATTTCGAATTGAACGAAAATATTTCGTAGAATTCTGCGATCTGGTAAATATGTGTATTTATGATTTCTCATAACGTTACTTTTGTCTTTGAATGTGTGTTTACAACAGCTATTGTATCGTTCTCCTTAGAAAGGGTATGTATGTTTTTATCTATACAAAGTATAAAACAAAATCGCTTCGCGCCGTCTGTCTATGTCTATGTGTATGTACGCTTAAACTGGTAACAGACGTTCCGTTTTGGCTGAAGCCGACCAACCGTCAGTTGCAGTTGATACAACTACGCAACGGATTTTAATGCGGTTTTCAACAATAGATAGAGTGTTTCAAGCGGAAGGTTAATAAGAAAGAAAAAAGGGTAGGTAGGGGAAACGTAGGTGTACGCGAACGAATTCACGTCGGGTCCACTAGCTTATTACATAAACAGAATTATAAAATAAAATAAAAATGAGTTTATTGACACGAATTATAACATTTTGATAATATAAGTTTACAAAGACAGTGTTCGATAGTGTCGTCATAAAATGCTATTTAGCCAATAACATTGCGTGAGTAGACCTGTATGTCAGTGGGATATGTGCTATAGTTGTGCATGGGGGAATGCATGTATGTGTATGTGTGTTTATGTATGGATGTGTGTATATGTGTGTTGTGTATGTGTATGTAGTTAGGGGTATGAGAGTTCGCCTTAATAGGATTATAAGTTTATTGTTTTATTAATAATACGCTGGTTTGTTGTGTATTTAGCTTATTTGGTTTTATTTTAGTTTGTTAAGTATGTTATATATTTAGCAGTTCTTTAGTTTTGTTGTAGTCTAGAGTGAGTAACCAGTTTATCAGTTTAATTTTAACTTCATATCTAAACAGCCCGGTGATCTTTAATATGTTATTTAATTTCCTATAAATTAGTCTGCTAAGAACATAGTGCTGATGTTTAGCAAATGTGGTTCTATGTGCTATACCGTCAATGTCATTTCTGCGCTTTTTTGGGTCGGGGGGTGGTATTTTACTATGAATTGATAGAGTGGATGAGAGCACGAACAGCTGCCTTACTGTAAGGACTTGCACTCTGAGTAGAGTTGTTGGGTTGGATATCTACGCGGTTTCCTTATAATTACTTTTAAAACTGCTCTTTGTGCCCTCTCCAATTTAATCATATGCGTTTTTGCAGCACCACCCCAAACAGAAATGCAGTATGTAATGATGGATTGGCAAAGTCCGAAATATGTAGAATTTTAAAATTTGCAGAATTCCGGAGTATTTTAAAGATGTGTATGAGTCGGATGACTCTGAGCGATAGTTGATCAATGTGCTTGTTCCAACTAAGTTTGCCATCAATGTGAATACCCAAATATTTGGCATCATCTGTTTGTTTCAGTGTTTCACAAGTACAATTATCGCCGGTTTCAGAACAGATATGCAATTTGATCACAAAGTTTGACGGTGGTTTGGTGTTATTAAGTAGCGAGAAAGGCAGGCAGTTCGTCTTCTTTAGGTTTAGTGTGAGTAAATTTTTTATCAGCCACGTGGATACCGTTTTCATTGCAGTCTCTGCCTTTTCTCTGACATCTCTCCACGTAACTCCACTGACTAGAATCACAGTGCGTAAGTGTAGACTTTACAGTTTGTTAGTGTCATTTTACATAAATCGTTCACATAAATTAGAAATAGTGTGGGCCCAAGAATGCTACTTTGTGGTATGCCATAAAAAAGTGCTTGCTCTTCACTATGGTATTCCCCAATTTTCACCTTTTGCTTTCTATCAGTCAAATAATCTTTGAAGATATCGAGTGCTATCCCCCTTATACCCAGTCGCTCCAATTTCGAAATTAGTAGAGGAGTGGAGACCGTGTCAAATGCCTTTGACAGATCTAGAAATATGCCAAGGCACTTGTTTTTTGCGTCTAGGCTTTTTGCTATATCCTGGGTCAAACCCAAGACGACGTCCTCACTCGGCATTCCTGGCCGAAATCCAAATTGATTGCGAGCTAGTAGGTTAAGTGGTCTGTAAACAAATTCACTCGAAAATCGCCTCCTCTACATGTAACATCTAGTTTTATTTTAGTAGCAACCAGGGATGAGGCACCGACCTCAATCGGCAAAAAGTAGGGTGGCCATGCATGTGTTCCTATATTTAGTTGACTTATAAATAAATAGCTATTAGTTTGGTTGCACAGTGACCGGGAAAAGTTTAGCAGAGAATGTGTTGTTCCCGAGCAGGAAGGATGTGAATATTTTACAGGGTAGTTGAAATATTATTATGGTACTGTTCAACTACTGGATAGTTCTTGATACTGTAGATATGTAGGCAGCCCATACTGGTACGCTTAGTTGCTAGCTTTATGGCAATGAAACTTAAAGTAACTGTTATTACATTAACTGTTGGTAAATTGCTAGAATCTTTGTAAACACTTTGTAAACGTGTAAATTATGGCAACATTGGAGGCGAGTTAACTTACACTTAAGTAAGTGGACCTGTCTTCCTGCTACCCTGATTTTGGTTTAAGTGAACAGTCTCAGTGATGGTATTATTATTATATAAAAAAATAAAACGTTTATTACACTCATACAAATAGAGACATAAAACGGTAAAAGATACTCTAATCTCGTTACTTGTGCCATGCGGAGAGTGCAATGGGGCCACACTCAGCATATGCCACGACAGTCGCCGTGACGCTGGTTTTCAGTTGGCCCCCTTTATTTACATAGTTACACATGCCATATCCTTAAAAACCACGAACGCATGGTCACCACAACCCGCTGGGATCTCATTAAGTCTCGGTGCCGCTTAATTTTTAACTTGAGTGAAAAAATTTAGTGAATTTCCCTCTCACAGTCTGCTAGGTCGGGGACTACAACTTTATAGTATTTCAGACGCATAGTATTTCAGACAGATGATAAGAGCGTCGGTAGCCGGCGGTTGAGTATCCAACTCGTAAGCGAGAGGTACCGGGTTCGAATCCCACTGCGGCCATGTACCAATTACTCTTTTCTGAGTATGTTGAATACTAACCGATGCTCTTAAGGTGAGGGAAAACATCGTTATGAAACCTGCTAATTCAGGCAACTGAATTTGTAACCTTGATCCAATCTGGTCAGGTTCCCCTGGTAGCAGGGTCACGGAGGTCAGATGGTAGTCGCTCCACTGTAATTACCTGATCGCCATATCCTGGATCATGGTCAAGGCGGACCCCGGGCCCTCGTTCTCGAGAGCACAACCGGGACTTTTTTTTAGACGCAAGATGTTAATTCAGTGAAGGCATGCGTTTGAGAACTTGTTTCGGAATGTTGTCAAATACCTGTTGAATGCAGAAGTTTAAAACTTTTCAATGCAGTTATTTAGACAACTTTCTACTGGCACTGGACTTTTGACTTGAGATTCGGTTAAAGGCATTTATGTATTTATTTATCTCTGTTATCTATACATAACATAGAATACATACGAACTTGCCCGTACTGATACGGATTTTAAAGGTATAATTCATGATAATATATTACCTGGATTAATAGCCGAATCGAATTCACCAAAAATACCGTAAATAGCTTGACTTCTAGCCATTTTTTTGTTATGAGCTACTGGCTGTCTGGTCTGTCGGAGTAGATTTTATATTCATCATCTTTGTACGTGCTCACTACTACATTAAAGCAAAATTTATAGAAATACGTAACGTCTATACGATAAAGGTTATCAGGTTAGATGACCTTATTTTGAAAGGCACATATTATTATTATTTATTTATTGCAGGCAACAAGGGCCATATATATAATACATAACATTAAATTTATAAAACGAATAAACGAATACAATATTAACAATATTAAAACCCATACATACGTAACAGTATACAAACAATAAACTAAAATATAAAAGTATACATTCTAAACTTAATCTACACAGCTTACACTGTTTATGTAGGACATAGCGAGTTAGTTACATAAAGATCAACAAACGAAACAAATGCTCGTTCATATACTATGTTTATTGTATATATCTATAATTACATCCATTACTTCCAATATATGTATCATAAAAGCATAAAAATTAATTGAAGCTCAAATTGATGACAACAATAAATCTTTGGTTTATGGCGACCACTGCCATTTAAAATAAAAATCCATTTTTATTGTTCATTACATTTACCAGGCAATATAATAAACAATGCGCCCACAAAATGTACATAATAAATATTTCGCGCGGATTTAAACAATGACCGCACACAACGTAAAACGAAACGCAATTTGGCTAACAAAGCATCACGTGCTCCGTTCCGTTACACGCAGTGTTTCTCTACGAGTTGCGTAAACAGTGTACCCGCCACAGGTTTTTGTTTGCTCAAAAAATATAGACCTGCGTATGTCCCTGATTAAAGGGTTGATTAAATGCCTAGGCTGTTTTTAATGGAGCTTCAGGTTATGTTTGTGCGACGTCAGTTCCGGTTGCTGGGGGTCTCGGAACATCCGTGTTCAGAAACGTTGCTATGAGGTTTCATAGTAGGCGCGAACGCGCAGGGTTCCAACTGACAACTGACAATATTTGAGTGGCGATCGGCACTATGCTTTTGTCAAAATGAACGAGCTAATGCGCTATTTACATTTGGCTAAATTCAGTCGTCTAAAGAAGAAAAAAGTTTGAGTACAAATCCAAGTGGATCGAATTGGTATATTTAAATATCTTTTTTAATTCATAAAACTTGTAAAAGCCTGTTTGTATCTAAAAAAAAAATCAATATGTAGGGTTGTCTTTTGTGTCGGAAACTGATCATGAACTTTTTGTAATACGTACTTATTATATACGTATAGCATACGTTACAGAAATTAAAATTATGAATTTTAATTTCTGCTCGGCCGGGAATCGAACCCGGGACCTCTGCGTGGCAGGCGATATTAATCAACTGAATAACTCAGGTCCTCAACTATCTGTACTATCTCAATTTGATTGGACAAACGTGGTTTTTCCAAATAAACCGCGTACGCACTTTGATCTTTTCAGATATAGCCATCCAAATGGACCCGGCAAAGGCTCAAAAGGGTTTGCTATATTTTTTACTTTTCATACCAAAAAAGCGCTGTAATTTGAACGCAAGCTCGTACAAACAGGGGAAATAAACGTGGCGACGAAATTGGATAGATGACGCGATTAGATGTGGTTTGAATTAACATTTTTATTATGAGCTTGTGCTCTGATATTATCACTAGATTGGTCGAAGTCCAAATGAGATGTTACGTTGTTTACTTGCGATATACATCTTATTCGCAGTGGAAATTGTTTCCGTGACGTTTATGTTAAACTAGAATGTGTTTGAGTTAGAACCTTAGGGCCCGCTTACTCGTCTCTTACACAGCACAACATATATTAATAATTAAAAATATTTATAGAACAGAAAAAAGTAGAACAGAGTTATAAATGGACGGAAAAATATACTCTAATCTCGTTACCTGTGCCATATGGAGAGTGCAATTATGTCTGCGTAGTTACCGCAAAAAGACCGGACAGAAACGTTAGGGCGTTTGCCCCAAAAAAAAGTACATCCATCCATGAAATCCATGCAATTAAATTGCACGCGCCGCGGTTTCCGCCAGTGGGCGAACGTCTAAAACAGCCGTGCACTTTAAAAGTCAAAGGTCTTTTTAGTATACGTACTACTAGTGGCTACTACTTACTTTTATTATATTTTTGTGTACTCTAGTTTTCACGGACCGTGGTGAACACTAATAAAGTTGCAGTATGGCAAGTAAATAAGCTTAAGCAAACAGAAGTAGGTACTATTGATATTACATTGATATTACACACAAGTCATATTCTTAACACGACAAAAGTAAATAACCCGAGGGCTGACACTTAAAGCCTGTAATTACTATGGTTATAATATTTCAACGCAATAAATGTAAGTAAGTCATTATTTTTCGAAGAAATGTTCTGAGTCTGAGAATCTGAGTTCTGAGTAACAAGTAACAACCCACTAATAAAGACGAAGATGAGCTATTTTTCCCATTTGTTTTCACATAACTATGTAATACAATTTTTTTTTACATATATCTTACATGAAATCCGACAACATCGAACAACTAATTCAGTCACACGTGAACTCTATACAAATAAAGCAGACCTCATAATCCCGTCGGTCGATTCGTACGTTCACAATTTCACAGTTCAGACACCCTTCTCCGTAAGACATCACCACAGACAGTGGATCGCACTCAGCACTCTGAAATGCAAACAAATGGATGCCCTGTGAGACCTCGGTTGACCTTGACCAGGACACGTGACCTCCAGGGCTGTCGATTGAGCAAAAAACTGGTTTAGTAACGGTGATCGGAGTGCGAAATTTTCGAGTTTAGAACGCGAGTTTAAATGTGAGTTTCTGATTGCTTTTAGGCAGTTTTGGGGTTTATCTTGGTAAAAATTAAAGTGAGGACATTTAGCAAACTAAAACTTAGCTGAGAACGAGCTTCGCTTTTCTTTACTTCTATACTGACAGACAGACATTTCTTTTTATTTTCTTTTTCTGAGCTCGGGGGGCGACGCGGGTGGGACAGCTGGTGCGTGGCACGCACCGCACGCCGGCGCGGTGCCGAGGGCCCGTGCGTGCTGTGACCGTGTTGCGCTAGTGCGCTCACGAACGGTCGGCCACGGGAAGGGTGAGCATACTTTAAATGTGTGCTGGTGTTGACCGTTCATTCCGCGGCTGACTGTACATGGTGCGTAACGGTACTCAGTACCTCGCGGGCGCGTTCTTTTCTTGCGGTGTGGTCGGCCTACTTTCGTCACCCCCTACTTCGATGAGTTCGTTAAACGATCACTTTGTTTTCCCCGTAGTTTCTTTGACATATGATTAATGAATTCTATTTCAATAAACCATTTTTGAGTTTGAGTTGAGTTTTGAGTTTGAATTAGTTTTCGGGAAGAAAGGTCCCTTTAAGATATTAATAAATACTATTTCAATAAATAATTTTTGAGTTTGACTGGTAATTTGAGTTACGATTTTGGAAGAAAAATCCCTATAAGATTTTTAAAGAGAATTGTAATTGTGTTATCCAAGACTATTGACAGTCTACATTATTTATTTATTTAACAGTTTATTATGCACAATAACAAGTATACAATCGTTGTCTTGAATGATAATAATGGTATAGTAAACTCGGATCAAAGAGGCATACGGGGGAGATCTGAGAATGTAAAATTGTAGATTATAATATGCAGGTTACAGCAAGCACAAAGACGGGAAATGCTTAGAAAAGGACAGGGAAGAAAGGAAATTATTGGACTAATACAAGGCTACAAAGTAAATGAACGTATCTTATCCAGAGCTTGATAGTAAATGAAAAAGATATTATCATTTTATTATGTAGGTGAGGTGTTCAGCTGATAAATAAAATACAAATAATAATAACGTAATCTAGCCAACATATGTCGTTAAATACCCAACAAATTGTCCTACCCAGATTATTCTCAAGATGCTGAATCAAGCTAAGATTTATCGAAGCCTATCTAATCGATAAAAACCGAATCGAAATCCGTACATCCATTCGGGAGTATCGATGCCACACACAGGCTTTGATACACAGTCATTACACACTTCAAACTAAATACCATCCCTCTTTGCGCGATGAGGTTAAAAAAGCAAATACAAAAAGCCATTTAAAAACCACTTTACATTACTATTATTTCATTCAATATTATTGACGTTTAAAATACGATTTGTAGGTATATGGCTAGCAATATAATAGCAACGTCTTCGAGCTTTTTAGGACTTTTTTTTCATGTTGTTATTATGATTTTTCGCTTAAATACTGCTTTGAACTTTTATATTTAAGTACATCATCTAAAATATTCATTTGTGAGGGATACAGGAGGTTGGGAGCCTGGAGATCTGTAACACAGGTTTTCATTAACCAACCACAGACTCTAGCTAAGTAACAGTATAACCTGATGCCTTTTTTGAGAACTATAGCGACTGATTTACTGCTCAACATGGCTCAAACTCTGTCCCTTATACAAACGTCTACTGGAAACACTGTCGCGCCAGCCCTACCGCCAATATGTTTTGAGTGGCAACACTCGCTCGCAAATAACTCCAATATCTCTAAGCTACGTCACAATCTGCAGTTAAGGCGGGCGTTAGCATAAATTGAATTTGGAGCGGTATATTTTGGAGGGAAAACGTGTGAGCCCGATCGAACGTCTCGAGCAGAAAAACGAGGGATTTATGCTGATAAATTATTGGATAAAGGATCCAATAATAATTATTGCAGCTAGGATAAAAGTGTTTAGTTGCATGGCATTATCATCTTGGCGTTAGTTGTGCTCTCGCACGCTGGCCCGGGGTCCGCCTTGACTTGATATGATACAGGATTTAGCAGATCAGGTAATTACAGTAGAGCGACTGCCATCGGACCTCCGTGACCTTTCTACCAGGGTAACCTGACCAGATTGGATAACAAATTCCCCTTATCGTAAGAGCATCGGTTAGTACTCAATTAATGTACATAACTCAGAAAATCGTTATTGGTACATGGCCGCAGTGAGATTCGAACCCGGTACGTATCGTTTATAACTCGGATACCTTAACCACTCGGCTACCGACACTCCTTGCATATAATCGACTTTAACCCGCTACCTTTTATCTATCGTATTTTAGAAACAAAGTCTTTTAAACGTCTATTGGTCTTTACTTTCAATATTGGATAGTGTTACTATAATCTCATTGGAGATTCTTGAAGTTGAAAGCCTGTTTAACTCACATCTTTTCAGCTTTATAAGTTAATATAGTATAGATAATATTCATACATGAATATACTTCTACCAAATATGAGAGGGATCAGGTGACTCCTACAATATTCTGTAGCTACATGTTACCATAATCTTTGCTATTTATTTATGGATCTCCCGCCCACGTACAAAAATCATACTTGTAACACGAAAAACACATCTCGGAAAACATTCTCTCAAAGGAGTAGTTTGGCAAACAAATCATTTGCCGAGGAAACGGTAAGTAAAATATCTACGGCGTAGATCGCTCTACGAGCTACTACGGCGTAGCTTCGTAGGAGCTTCAGAGTAGGACAAGGAAGGTGTAAAATTTTATAGATCCATTTATTTTGTTAAGTTAATCACGCAGCAAAGTTATATCGTTCAAGAGAATGGTTTAAAAACCCTAACATTCAAGTCGTCTTGGCGTTAATGTCCCGTTTGTGCTCTCGTGCATGAGGGCCCGGGTTGAAAGATCAGGTAATTACAGTGGAGCGACTGCCATGTGACCTCTGTGACCCTGCTAGCAGACGAACCTGACCAGATTGGATCATGGTAACACATTCAGTCGCCTGAATATGCCGGTTTCCCTCACCGTAAGAGTATCGGTTAGTATTCAACTAATGTACATAACTCAGAAAGAGTCATTGGTACATGGCCGCAGTGGGATTCGAGCCTGGTAGCTCTCGCTTATAAGTCGGATACCGTTACCACTCGGCTACCGACGCTCCTACCCTAACATTCATGATACAACATAATAATATTATAAAAATCTATCATATTATAATATACTTATTAATATCTATTTCTGAAACTAGGTATTTTAATGAAACCAGCTAAAATCTTCTCAATTAAATTAGCTATTAAATAAAAGAAGCCCCATCGAAACCGTTCTTTAGCTGCGATACCACAGACAGACATATACACACTTCGAAATAAAAAAAAAAAAAATGAAATTTATTCGAATCAAAGCAGTGCTTTCATAAACGCCTCCTTCTCGTACAAGGCATCCGCCATGTTTAAAGTAGTTTAAAGTACATACCGGCGGTTATTAAAGTGTTGGAATTACAGTGAGAATTTTCTGGAAGTAACTGGAATTTTTCAAGAGCACTTTAGGCGGTCGGCTGATAATGAACTTCCATTGAGGGTAGGAAAGGTGTAATTTATGTTTTTGTTTTCTTTCACAAGCACTCCAAGGGTGGTATAGTTACGGTAAATAGGTAGTTTTGTTTTTGGTTGTTGGTTATTTTCTTTTGTTTCGAATTGGGGGTTTGAATTCTTGAAGGTAGTTTAGCACTACTTGAAGCTCTTAGATATTCATCTTAAAGTAAATGTATAATAAATATTCTGTTTTTAATTATTTTATTATTTCGTTCTTTCTTAATATACCAATTCAATACTGTAAAATTATCTCTCTTGGTATACAAATTTACGCTTTGCTTTCATTTGCAAAGAAACCTTGCATTTCGACAACTATGAATTGTCCTCAAGTTCTATAATTGAACGAGTTACGACATAATTGTTGTTCCTATACTGTAAAACAAACGTGCAGAAAAAGAATAGGTAATACCTTTTATAAAGGGATAAAGTCTATATCTTAAGTGTTATTATTGGCTATAAGCTACATTACTTTTATTAAAATTCGTTCAGTAGTTTTGACTTGAAGGAGTAATAATATCTAACAAACTTTCGCATTAATAACATTACAACAGTAGGTGTTACGGGCGACAGTTACCACTTACCATCAGGTGCATAATATTTGCTATAATAACATACAACTTCTTAATCAGGTGGGCATGCTATAACTCTGCAGCTGTAATTGGCAATAAAATATCTCAATATATTATCTCTGCTGCAAAATTGAATTGTGTTAAAGTGAAACCCGGCCTCGATAAATTCATGGCATAATAACTGATAACAATAGAGGGAAATTATAGTCCAAAATTCCCAGTGCAGGGTTACTACGATAGCTCGTTAGTAACTCGAACGATATTAGCGGCCGACAATATAACTTGATGGCACTATAAAATTGTGCAAAAGCCGAACCAGATATCATGCAGTGATTTTAAGTAAATTCTAGCAGTAAGGTGGCAAACTAGCTTACAGCCTGCCTAATGGTAAGTAGTTACCGCAGCCTATGGATGTTTTCAATTTAATACTTATTAATTAATGCTCAGCTAGCTCAACACATGCTACTGGGCGAGCCAGATCTAAATTAAAACTTGATTTCGAAAATTTACTCGATGAAGAAGATGCTCAGAAGACATCATTTGTCTTCTGAGATTTTTCTTCATCAGCAGCTAAAACACTAGATAAAAAAATAAAATTGTCATTTGTTACATCTAATAGAGTTTATACAGTTCATACGCCAACGAAATGAAAATACTACAGTGGTGTGTGGAATTACGCGGCTCGATCGAGTAACGTAACGAGTACATCCGTGGCAGCCTTGGCGTGAGGGATATCGAAGATCAAGGATGCTCGCATACGCTGGTTTAGTCACGTGTTGCGCAAGCCTCACGGATGCATGAGAAATAGGTTGCTGAATCTGCCAGTATCAGGAAAAAGGCGCCGTGGGCGACCCAAGAAGCAATGGATTGACATCGCTGAGTCGGATGCAGGGGGCGTGGTGGGACGTCCGACCAAGGTCGCCTCGAAAGGCGACTTTATTTTATACTACGTAGGGATTAGTATCAACTGTCTAGCTGTCTCCTAGATCGGCTTTGCCGCAGTGTTGTAAGTAGTGTGCTACACCGATTGAATTTGAGCCTCTTCCATCCACCGGATTCCAACGATCTTTATAAGATCATCCGTAGGTATATTTCGGTGGTGGCCGTTCTATTTACCTGTCAAATGAATGTGCTGGTGCTATTTCTAGTGTACCTAGACTGTGAGGGCGCCGTTGGTTATTCAACGTCATCGAATACAAGAAAAGTTCCACTAAGTAGGGTAGTAGAGATTTAGGAGACCCACAAAACGTTGATCTGCTGGTGCACAACTTGGCACAACAATGTTTTTGTGACCCAAGCTTTTTCTTTTCGTAGGGGTAGTAATAACACACATACTTACCCATTATTGACTATGCTGACGTATGTTGCTCTGACCTTAATCAAAAGCTCCTTCTTAAGATGGAACGTCGTCGGAACAACTGCATCAGGTTCATTTTCGGCCTGCGCAAGTACGATCACATTTCCGAATTTCGTGCCAAGCTTAAGTGGCTTCTAATCCTCCAACGCCGGAATTTAAGAATGCTATCTCAACTTCATTCCGTCTTATTCGATCCGGCCATCCCCAACTACCTTGAAACTAAATTCAAGTTTCTTTCTGACACCCACGACCGTGACCTTCGCTTCTCGAGTAACTTTTTATTAAATCTTCCTCTCCACCGTACGGGTTTTATCTCTAATTCTTTTGTACTGAGGGCTGTAAGGCTCTGGAATGATCTCTCTCCCGATCTTAGATTGCTTTCCAGCAAATACTCATTTAAGAAAGCTGTTCGTCAGCATTATCTGAAGGATCATTAGTGTTGGGGCTCATGAGTTTGTTTCCTATCTCCCCCTTGTTTGACTGAGCTTCTCTCTCCTTTACTCGTATAGTATTTATATGGTTATGTATTCTTGCTATCTTACCTACTCACCACGTTCATTTATATTAATTTATTTTCAGTTATCTATCTATTTATCTGTACATTATCTCTGGTTTGGTTATAGTTGCATAAACGGTTCCCCTCCTCCTTTTTGTCTAGTAGCTTCTCCTGCACCGCCTACCTTTTTCTTTATCCATCATCTCCTGGTTGACTGGTACATAAGGCTATTTTAGCTTTAAGTCCGCCACTGTACTATTTTGTGCATGAAGATTTAATAAATAAATAAATGAATACGTAGGATAACATACGGCGCCCTCACAGTCTACCCGGACACATTATGTTTAAATATGCCTCTACATACACTGTTACTATCATAGCACGCGTTTAATAATAGCACTATGGACATAGTAATAAGTAGGTAGGGTGTAGATGGTTGTGTAATATTAGGATATTGCTAATATTACGTGGAGCTCGCTTATTACGTTGCGAGTTAATGAGGTCGGCGGTGGAAAGGACAGCCTCTATCACACGTCCTATGACGCTACATAGGGCGAATGCTATACTCAGACAAGCTTTATGATAATAGCAACTGTACGTTGAAAAAACTATGCTTGAAATGCGAAAAAAACTATTCTTAAATGCAGTCTCTCGTAAAAATTAATAATAAGTTCACTGCACACATTATCGGTAGTTTGTTACGGTTAGTATTGTTTTTACCTCGATATTCTGACGATCATATGTGTAGTGAAAGTGCAGTGATTAGAGACGAAAGTCCTAAAATATATTTTAATATTAAATTTTAATTTACGGGTTAACCCTTACGATCATTACGTCAAGGTTGGAGAAACTAAGTAGGCGACAATCTAATATTTATGAATAATTTTAATTTCAATTTGGGATGAGGTATTTTCCGTGATTTTAAATATTGAAAGATAAATGTAAAAAAATTGTAGACGCCACAGGTGAACGGAGAGTTGGCTGTTTCCTCAGATAAAGTATCATTGCTATCCACTTTCTGGGGGGCAGCAGTGTCAACGACTTTTTTATTTTATTAGTTCGATTATTTTCCGTTTTGTCAAAGTTAAGCAAACCGAATATTAGAAAAAAATAACAACTTCATAATCGTTCAGATATGAATCTGCACAAAAAAGGTAAAACTGAAAATACGAAAGTAAAAAGAAACGTCGTACCAAATCGTTTGCAATTCTCATCATAACTTATTTAATAAAAAATCATTGTATTTTTATATGCCCTCATTGTCACCCGTTTAGTACTACCGTATAGTACTACCCGTTATAGTATAAATTTTGTGATCTAGTTTGTTGCCAGTTTTATCTAAAACGTTTCGTTAAGAGTTGAATATTTGCCCCATTGATCCGAGCCGACGAAATCGCTCGCAAAAGCTATTTAACCGTAGAGCAGTTCATTTAACTTTGACAAAAAATCTATACCTAAATAGCGGCCGAATATTAAATTTAACTTCTTTTAAGCGAAGCTGAGCTTATCATTCGATTTATTCATGGCCTTAAAAATTCCGATGAATATTTATTGGACGAAAAAGCGGTTGTAATTACCCATCATCTTGATTGATTGCTAATCAATATTACGATTATTTACAACTAGTGGACCCGGCGCGACTTTGTTCGCGAGACGATCTGTCCCTACCCTACCCTACCCTACTCCTACCCTACATCTACTTTACCCCTACTTACCGTTTTTTTCTGCTTATAAACCTGCCTCTTGGATCACTCTGTCTATTATTGAAAACCGCATTAAAATCCGTTGCCGTAGTTTGAAAGATCTATGCGTACATAGAAACAGACGGCGGGTAGCGACATTTTGTATTCTTTTATACCACAAAGGTGGCAAACAAGCTTACCTTGGCCTGCCTTATGGTAAGCAGTCACCGCAGTCTATGGACTTTTGCAATACCAGGGGCATCACCCACGCGTTGCTGACCCTTTACTGCCTGATGGTAAGCAGTCACCGCAGCTTATGGACTTTTGCAATACCAGGGGGATCACCCACGCGTTGCCGACCCTTTACTGCTTGGTGGTAAGCAGTCACCGCAGCCTATGGACGTTTGCAATACGAGGGGCATCACCCACGCGTTGCCGACCCTTCACACTATGTGTTCATAATGAAATGAAGCATAGATGAAATACTTATTAGGTACATGGTGAACAATATACCCGGATGCAAAGTAACACAAGACCGAGTCGACTAACGAGCCGGGTATATCCGCAATTCCGGTTCTAGGGACTCGACAGCATTTGGTCTATCCATTACGATCGTAAGACAAATACGAGCCGGTTCGAACGGAAACCGGCTCGCCGGTCAAGATGGCCGACATTTCTATCCGGAAATAAGCGTATCCATATTATGTAACTTAAGTAACTTACATAAGGAACTGAAGTTTCATGTAGATAAGCTTATTATATCCGAAGTGGTTATCTTACTACTAATAATGTTTTTGGGAATTTGTGAAGATGTTTACCTATACTGTCATCGCACATGTTATCGAGTTTATTACTACGGTTAGTATTGTTTTTCCCTCGAAATTTCGACGCAGTTTCATGCGTCAACGTAGAACGTAAACGCGAAAACTATTCCACGCGGTCGGGGGCCAAATCTAAGCCATGGTTTTGAGCATAGAATAAGTACTACGGTGGTATAGTATTGCAAACGTTTAGCTATAAGCGGTGGTCTATTAGCTAGACTGTAGCTTGTAGTCCACTTCAGTGATATAAAAAAAACAAAGGGCGATATATGCGTCAACGTGAAATGTAAACGCGAAAACTATTCCACGCAGTAGAAGTCTGAGGTTTTGAGCATAGAATGTACTAGGATGGCATGGTATTGCAATGGTGATATAGCTATAAGCGTGATATAAAAGAAAAACAAATGGTTATTTGGTCGAATTTTCTGAGTTATAAAGGTATTATCTGAGTTATTAAGTCATAAAGATCGAGTTCGTTACTGATTTCATACAGTCTATTGGCATCGGTCGTGCGACCGTCCCCAACCAATAGGAGACCTCAAAACCGCGCGTCGCATGACCGTTGCCAATTAGGACAGCGTCTATGACCAAGTCGTAGTAATTAGACATTGATGTCACATGAAGTTGGCAATTATCGAAACTGATGATCGATTTGGCAGTTAGGGCATGTTTCACTACCCGATGATAGACTTCCAATATCAGATAAAGTTCAGATGTGAATCAGATAAGTTGTTGTTAGACTATTTGGGAGTTTACCAATAGCCTACAACATCTACTGTCCTATTGCTATCTTGGGTATATTAGTGCGATTATTATGCGACTCTTTGATCGCGTGACGTTTTGTGTCATTGTAATTTGTAGTATAATTAGAATAGTTATGCTACTGGCCAACCCTTGTTGGCAAATATTATAATCATCATCAGCATTTGTTAGCTTAACGAGGCCGTGCCTACGCAATACATTATCTATATTGACATTGTAACGTTTTCCGTGCTGTGAGAGAGCATAGTAATGCTACTTTACTTAGACAAGTATTGTTTATACGGGTCGTGCCAATATCCCTGTTTGTAGTGAAGAAGAGTCGCGATCTGCTTCCTTCACTACGCGTAATTGTGTCATCGAACAACTTAATCCCACAAGGACACAAGTTTGCGGGTTACATACACAATGTAACTCGCAAACTTGTGTCCTTGTGTACACCCTTTTCCCTTCCAGTATTTCAATACTAAAGTTTATAAAAAAAATCATCTTCCACGATCCAGGATTTTGGCAGATCAGGTAATTACAGTGGAGCGACTGCCATCTGACCTCCGTGACCCTGCGACCAGGGCAACCTGACCAGATTGGATCATGGGTACACATTCAGCAGCCTGAATGTACATGTTTTATAACGATATTTGGATGGGATTCGAACCCGGTACCTCTCGCTTACGAGTCGTCTACCTTTACTACTAAGCCACCGACGCTCCACTTCTATACTAAAGTTTACCTACACCTTTTTCGTAGAACAGATTAGATGGCCAGAAATGTGTCATACGGTTTCGTCACCGACATTCTTTAATGGTACCTAAATCTACTTTGTTTAGTTTCCTTTGCGATCGATAGGTCATATTTACTGGGTCAAGGTTTTTCCTTTCAGATATCAAGTTGCATCGATTATTGTGTTCTTTAGTTGGTAGTGGGGATGATGTCATTGTTTATTCTTTTGTTGGATGTCCGCAGCCTATTTCATGTTTCCGCATGAAGCAGATACCCAGATTCGTTTGTGTTGATTATGGTGCAGCTGCCATAAAGTTGAATAGGTATTAGGTCTCGTGTGTTGTGGGAACGTCGGTAGGATAGTATAGAATAGAATATGTAGAAGGTGTATAAAAAATAATCATCTTGGCGTTAATGTCCCTGATGTGCTCTCGCGCACGAGGGCCCGGGGTCCGCCTTGACTATGATCCAGGATTTGGCCGATCAGGTAACTACAGGAACCTGACCAGATAGAAGGTGGTCTATTAGTAAAAGAATCCGACTCGTAAGCGAGAACCGGGTTCGAATCCCACTGCCGCCACACCACGTTGACTAGAAAATCTAAGAATCCGTAGATAATTCAAATACCAAGGCTCAGACTCGGGAAAAACACTATACAAAGCATAGTAACAATTAAATTTGTACACTTAAATGCAACAAATAGCTAAAAAGCTACTCCCCGTACGAGTCAGGAAAACCCATTTCCGTGTAATTTATCTGGCGCACTGAAAAATGAAAATCACATCGTGTCGTGTCGAGAGCTACTTTCAAAATATTCTCCGTCCGTATTGCGCTAACGTACAGAAAAAAAACTGGACAAGTGCGAGTGGGAATAGCGCCTTGTGGGTTTCGAACTAACAAGACATTTCTTCCATATCTTTACAGCTGCTTAAAGGCATTTTTTTTTATACCCCTGGGGTGGCAAACAAGCTTACGGCCTGTCTGATGGTCTGTGGGATGGTGATGGTGTGCGGTTGCTTAACATTATTTTGTCAATATTTGGGCAAAACCCTCTCCTAATATAGGTTTAATTCCAGCAGTGGACTGTCATGGGCAGTTGACCATGATGAATAGCGGGCGAACCGGAATATTATTTTTTCGCAGTCACTACGTTAGTCTTCATATTCTTTGATAACACAGAATAGGTACTTCTTGCGTGCTAATAAAGTGTACTACGGAACTGACAAAATGCATATTTGTGTAGATATGTATTAGACAAATATCGTTTGAAAAGTATAGATCATCATCATCATAACAGAGTAAAAATTGACTTACGACAAACTCTAATTCGACCAGGTTTTACTCAGAAAATCTCAGCCGTTGGACGTCATAAATATTCCTACTGTGACAGACACCACACTTCACCGTGTTCTTAAAAGAGTTCTGTTTTTACTTTTCAGATTTCGAACCCTAATACCGAGTCATATTCTTGCGAACTATCACACCAAGAGTAGCGCTGCTTTTGCGTACAAATAAGCCAGAAAAATCCGGCTAAAACTGACTCGTGCCGGCGGAAACTAGTTACGTTTGGATGCAGGTCGCTAATCCGGGGGATTATGTGTGTTTGTATGTGCAATTGTGTTTGTATGCTCATTTTAAACGGATCAGAACACGTATTGTGGTCAATTAGTGAGGGACTTTCAGTTAAAGTAAGTAAGTAATGATTTAAAATGTTATGCGTATTTTAATGAATGTAATACAGAAATAAACTAGGCTAGATTTAAAAAAAAAATGATTTTTAAAGATGGATTGATGATATTTTTGTTGGTATTTTTTTTTGTTTTCCTTCGTATAGAAAACGACACGAATGGCATCCAGGTGATCATCATGGACATTATTATTATATTACATCACACATATTACATTATTTTTTACATTATTAATGGCGTTAAGAAATAAAACCCCTTTATCTAAACTTCCTAACATTTATAAAACTACACCATAACTCATACTTGCAGTTGCAAGGCGGCAAAGTATATTCTTATTCCATTAGCCTGAAACTGTGTAGGAAATTTGAAACACGTATTTTACAGCGAAAAAGCTGAAATTACCTCATTTTAAAATTTATAGTCGAGAAAATTCGGTGACTCTTAATGCAGTAATTTGCATAGAGCTTATAGCCCAATATAAATTACAGGCGCACCTTTGTTTCTTGATTTTTATACGCCAGACTAACGACCCTTGCACATTGGCCTGCTCGTTTTTATGCGATTTTTATTTAAATATAAATAGGTCTGCTGACCAGCTCGTTTTTAAGCGAGTTTTATACAAATATAAATAAGGTCGGCTCTGATTTGCCAAATCCTGGATCGAGGTCAAGGCGGACCCCGGGTCTTCGCGCTCGAGAGCACAACCGGGACATTAACGCCAAGATTATGGACGTAATAAATAGGTAGTCCTGGCGGATTATGTAATTTATTATCGCGTAAGTAGGTGTGTAACTTGTAATGTGGTCTGAGCCTACGCCAATGAATAAAAGGCGTGATACGTTATATGTTATTATGTGTGTAGGAATTTAATTATCACGTATTAAGACATATCCCTTTTTGGCATTGCCTTGGGAGGCACACGGAGGTACGTGTGGACATATATGCCTTTTGAAAAATAAGTAATAAACAATATAGAAAAAATAAAATAAAAAATAAATATGCTTGGACAAATTCACATAGAAACATCTATCGTCAAAGTTAGCTAAGCTTATGTTATTGGTGTTTGATAACTGATAAACTACTTAGATCCTTTTTTTCATAATATTAGAAGTGTCTCACATAAATCTAATACAAAAAGAAACACAGGTAATAAAAACATAGTTAATTGACATTAAAAGTTTAAATGGGACTTTTATGTCATGATATATACGGCCTTGCAGGTTACCCCATTGAAGACGGTTAGCAGAAGGACACATTATTTATTCAACTAACCAGTAAATGGCTACTAACAAGTTAAACTATTTCACCTGGTACCGTCAGAAAAATATTTTTGGTAAATAAGAAAATAGGGAGACAAGTTTATTTATTTCCTATATCCCCATAGGTAGGGTCGGCACAAGATGTCCTTTTCTTCCGTTTAGCCTTGTCCTAACTGCTTTCTTTATAAGAGTAATTATTTAAATAACTAGATTGACCTAATTGAAAGTAAACTCGCGCTTACCTATTTCTGGGATATCTTAGTCAAGTGTTATTTTTACGGGTGACCACACTGACATTCAGCCATCTTTTTCTAAAGTACGTTATCAAAATTACCATGATCGGTAATAAACAGCACACCAACATTCACTAATCATTTTCACCATCATGCAACCCAATGTTTCGCAGGACTTTTGAGGGAAAAACATTCGATTATGGTGCGACAAAGAAATATCGCCACATTACAACAATAACTTTAAACACCATCACAATTGGATGCCCAATTACACATTCCCTTCTACAATATCTATTTATTTAGAGCCCCTGCAAAAACATAAAAAACGCTACGAAGTGGGCTTTTTATATTCTATACGCACTCGTTCCCGACATAACGGCGGAACCTGTGTAAAAACCCCTTTATTTGATTTAATTTTATAATTTCTGCTGACTGTACTGTTAAGGCGAGGGCACACGAGGCCAATGTTTACCGCCTAAATTTCCGTCGGCAGTTACGGTGAATTGTGCATGCTTTTAATCCTGGTACCGCCCCTCCGTTTATAAAACAGCTTATAATCTAGAAGAGACAAATATGTTTTGTTGTATGGTGTGTGTGGGTGTGGCACTCTTTTCTAAAACACTAAATTATATTACACCATCACATGTCCATATATACAGATATAACTAAAGTATACGTAGAATCTTCACCTTAGTCGGTGTGATGGTCGTCGTGCAGCTCTAAAGATAATAAAGCCACGAGCAAAGGTGCGTTCGTAGCCGACTGCACGCAGCGGCAGCATACGACGCGTTGTAACGCGTCAAACGGCAGCACCGTATTTCTGCTGTGCTGCCGCCTGCAGTCAGGCGAGTCTCGCGTCGTCCGCTGCCGCTGCGTGCAGTCGGCTACGAACTCGAACCTTTGCGCTTCTACGTATACTACAGATATCTATGGATATATCTGTGCATCCGTCGCGAGTACCATGAACGTAGCGTGACAGCCTAGCAGTGGAACAACAGACTAATGAATGAATAACACTTTATTGCACAATCAAAAGAATACAATGAGTACTTCAAATTACCAGCAGGAGAAGCAACAGGCGGCCTTATCGCTTGAAGCGATTTCTTCCAGGCAACCTTTTTTGGGTAGATAACTGTTGCTTAGCTTAATGTTAACTTAGATTAATGTTAATTAGATTTGAGTGAACCAAATCTGAGGCCGCTAAAAGTAAACTTGGTTTTTCAATTTTCGTGTTCCATTTTTGAACACACTTATTCAAAAGTAGCTACTCTCTTCCAGTTCTTTAGTTTCAGGGGAGCTTTTCGCCGGTAACGCCCTTTTATTACGACTTGTTTTTGGCAAGGCTCTAATGGACGAATCTAATGAAGTACGTATACTTTACAAGTAATGCTTTCGTGTTACGGTCTCTCCTGGATACTCACTCAACTTCGCAGCTAGCATTGCTATGGACACCTAAAGCTTAAGGGCTTTGGGTTTGGGTTATATTTTGCTATCGCACCGGAAGTGAACTATACTTTAGACATTATGTTGATGTTACTTGTGGGGTGACGAGGGTTACAAGGACTCAAGCATCGAGACCCTAACGTAGAATAATTATAGAAGTATATGCCACTGCTGGGCATAGGCCTACCCCAGAGATCTCCACATAGGCCGGTCCTGTGCCTTCCGCATCCAGATGGTACCTGTGGTCTTTACCAGGTCGTCGCTCCACCTTGTCTAGCCTACCTATTGCGTCTTCCGGTACGTGGTCGTCAATCTAGAACTTTACTGCCCAATCAGCCATCTCTGACGTCCTGTTATTATTTGTTTGTTCTGTTTGTCATTTTATACCATGTGAAATAAAAGGATTTAAAAGCGAATTGGACGGGCCTAGTCGGGTTTCCACCAACAAAATACAGCGTGTAAATCAACACAGAAACAATGCGAACCGATGCTTTAACGATTTCAACACTAACTAAATTCACTGCATAGTTGGTGAGATGCGAGACAAAAAAAATAGGACACCCATCACGCGGCGAGAGCAATTTTCCCGCATCGAAATGCACGTGACAAAAATAGAACAGACAAAAAACAATGGGCAAGTTTTGGAACTCCATCGGCGATGATTGATTATGATGGACCGATCCCGGGGGCAAAGGGGGGTGTAACTCCCCCCCTGAGGTTTCTGCTCTGGGGAGGGGGGCTCCAAATCTATCTCGTAGCCCCGTTTAGCAGGCCATAATAGGGAAGATGAAGTGAAAGAAAATAAAGTCAATTTAAAGTTGTGAATGGCGCTCGTAATGAGAATGCTATACTTTGTGTCATCTTGTTGAGTTTTTTTTTCGTGTGATTAAAATCGACATCGAAAACGAGATTGAAGATGGTTAAAGCAATTTTTAAACTAAATAAATTATATTGTATACATAGCGTTGTTGAGCTCCCAGCCACAGTGTTTCCTTTGGGATCGTTCATAAGGTATATTAGAGGCGGGCAACGCATTGGTATTGGCGCTCCTGGTGACTGGTGTTGCTGATGTATATAGATGGCGGTAACCACTTTCCGTCAGGTGGTCCACTTGCCTGTTTGTCGTGAATACAACAACAGAGAGTGAACATATTTTTGCATTATCTATCACTCTCGTTTTACCTTAATTGCTTTGGTTCTCCAACTGGGTTTTGGATACATTGATCGTACCTGTAATAAAAAAAATAAACTTTATTATTAAGTTTGCTGGTTCGAGCACAAGCACAAAGAGCATAAGGTTGAAGCCACACGAGCGAAATTTTGTCAGTCAAAACTGACAGGATCTCGGTTTCATATAAAATTACGATTTGATTCACACAATGACGCAAAATGACGCAATTTTGGTGGCAGCGGGGACCATTTTCCATCAGGTGGCCTGCTTGCCTATTTGTCTGCCGTATAAGATAGGCCAAGAGATAAAAGTGAGGCCAAAGAGTGGAAGGCCAAGATTTAAATATTGGAAGGACGTGAAGGAAAAAGTGAGCGCCTGGGAATATAATGAGATGAAGAGGTTAGCAGACAGGAGAGAGGAGTGGCGATTACTAAATCGGCAAGAGTTATACTCTTAAATATATGATGAGAATAACATAAAAAAAATCACGAAAATGAAACAATTGGAACGCGACCGTAATTGCACAACACACAACTTAAAAATTGCGTCCATGAGGCGTCAGACATCGACATCAGACGTCATAAAGAAAACAATGATTTTCTTCTCTTTCCTTGCTACCGCTTAGTCCGGTATCGATTCCACATAAATATAAGGTCGTGCGTAATTAAACACATTACTCGCGAGATGTAACGATCTCTTGAATAATTGCGAGCGTTTTGTCCGCGTCGTGTGTGGCGGCCTGTCACACTGAAGAGAGCACCGATGACTTCGATTCTCAATTTGATACTTTAAAATATGGATTAATTTAGAAATAAAAAAAATATACAAAACTTAGTTTTTTAAAGATAAAACATTTGCCCAAGATCCCCAGTAACCGGATAAGTGCCTAGAAGGCTGGCCGCATTACCTACTTGTTACTATATGTTTCTATTTTGTAAATATCTCTTTAAATGTAAATAAATAATATCACAAAAATTATAACATGTTTTTCGATGATTTTTATAATAGGTCGTTGGTCAATGTGAGATTTTTTATTAACCAATAAAACATCGGAAGTCTGTCTGTCTATTGATGAAACTAAATAATCAGTAAGAAATAAATAACCGCTTATTGTTCAATTATTTCATATTTTCTTTTAAAATTATATCAGGTGGTAGGGACTTTGTCCTGCCTGAGGAGCCTGAGGAGTCCGCCTGGGTGAGTACCACCGCCTTATCATTTCTGCCGCCGTGTTCCGATTTGAAAGGTAAGGTAGCCAGAGCAATACCAGGTATAAGACATTTCATCTTAGTCCTCACGGTGACAACGCATCTGCGTTTCTTCAATTTTGTTGCCTGCAACCTAAATGCATGAATCGGAGATGTTATGGACGACAGTTACCGCTTACCAGCAGGTGGGCTGTCTTCTCGTTTGTCATAGCGTAGAAAAGGAAAATTACGCCTAAACCGTTTAACGAATTTTAATGAAATTTATACTTTTTAATCTAAGTAAAATGTTCCCCAGGGACAAATTACAGGGATGGGAAAAATCTTTTTTTAATTTTTGATTCTGTCGTTTTTGTTGTAGGTGCCCATGGATACATACAAAAATATAAATATTACTTACATTGTATGGCAATGTTCTTACGGTGAGGGAAAACATCGTGATGAAACCTGCACATTCAGGCGACTGGATGATGATCATGATCCAATCTGGTCAGGTTCCCCTGGTAGCAGGGTCATGGAGGTCAGATGGCAGTCGCTCCACTGTAATTACCTGACCTGCCAAATCCTAGATCATGGTCAAGGCGGACCCCGGGCCTTCGTTCTCGAGAGCACAACCGGGACATTAACGCCAAGATGATTATTTTTTACATTGTATGGCAATGAGTATGGAATGTTATTTATTTTAGATACTTATTTCTTTTCTACACACATGAAAAGTTGTAGTCTATAGCCGGTCGATATACTCCGGAGAATTTGGATCATTGATCCGTCCTTACTTGTTTCTGTTAATCCCGTACAGGTACCTACATTGCAGTACAAATATTGGATTATGAAAAAGAAAACTATAATCGGAATAATTATGCGTCGGTGTGAAAGCGACCGCTTTTAATGGCAGTACAGCCATTTTAATTACAATTACAACCCTTTTATTGTGTCCCCATTTGTAATGTTTAACGAACGGTGAAAATCACTGTTGTATGGGGAAATTGTACCAATTTGTTTGCAAAGGCCCGACCCTAATTGATATCTTTTAAAAGGAATCAGCGGGGCTCGGGACTAATGTTTTGAATATTGTTCCTTGATACCAATAAAAGTGAGAGATGGTCCGGGTTTCGGGAAGATTCCGTAGCGGCGGATCAAGATGTGTCGCGCCGCATCGCTTAGACTGCGTGCGCGGCCTTATGCGTTTTGATCTTTAAACATTTTCTTTTTTTTTTGTGTTATATATATATTTTTTGGAGATTTAATATTAATAATTAAGCAATCAATCTTTAATCTTTAAACTAGGCGAATTTTGGATGATATAGCAAGAGCTTTGTTCAACAATAAAAGCCCTTTTTCCCAGTAAAAGCCCTTATGAAGTACTTACACGAAATCTACATTTCCGAGTGAAACGTTAAAACTTCGTAGGCGTCGAGGCCGTTCTCAATTTCCGTAAACAATGTGGGCAATTGTTTTTAATTTCCTTTGTTCTGTAACAAAATTATTGCTGCGTACACAGTTCAATAGCCCAACCTACCCAAGATGGCGAACAAATTGCTATATAAACGGCGGAATGTGTATTATAAATATTTATTGGCAATTCAACGGCTTATAGACTGGGAATTGGCGGGCAGTCTTAATCCTATTATTACATGCCTTCAATTACACAAAAGGGACGTGTGATTATTTTTAATTAATGTATTTTACACACCCAAATTGACCTAATGCGAAACGCATTCGTACGTGTACAGACGGCTACTCTCTAAACCTAGGTATGTGTCGTGAACATTCGTAGTTATGGATGAATCGATGCAAAGGCGCGACTAAATCGATATAGTCGCATGTGTGCATCGATGTAGACACGTAACAATTGGGCGACGTCCTACGACTTCGGTCGATGTAATCGCGTGACTGTCGCGACTGCATCGCTACAAAAAGTCGCAATGTGCGATCTCCCTAAGTAGCTTTGACTTCTGTGCAGCTGAGTACCACCTAATGTGAATAGAGAACTCGATCCTATTTCCTTGAGTTGGTAATTGTTATATTTGCCATAGAGGTTTATGAGAACAGTTTGTTTTGAGATCTTGGCGATCATGTCCTGGTTGTGCGAGGGCACGGGGTTCGCCTTGACCATGATTTAGAAGATCAGGTAATTACAATAGAGCAACTGCCACCTGACTTCCGTGACCCTGTTAACAGGGTAATCTGAATATATTAGATAATGGTTACACATTCAGTCGCGTGAATGTGCAGGGTTCATCACGATGTTTTTCCTCACCGTAAGAGCATCGATTAGTGTTCAACTAATCTACAACTCAGAAAATATTCATTGGCACATCGCGGCACTGGATTCCGAAACCGGTACCTCTCGCTTACGAGTCGGATCGCTTAACCATTTGGCCACCGATGCCCGATAGAACTTTCGCGTTGAGTCTACCGAACGCATTAAAAAATAGTAATTTAATAAAGTAAAAACGAAAGAGAGGTGTTTAATACGATACCACCTTTACATTTAACCTTGGTCCTTAAAAGCTTTCGCGTATTGGAGCTATCAGATCATACTTCCTGTGAGGCGGGAACAGCTGTCCCTACAGGAAGCCCCTTCACCACTGCTTATGGCTGTATAGACACGACGCCACAAGGTTAAAGTTACTACGTAAAGAAAGATGAGATGTATGTATGTGTATGTATATCTTTATTTTGGTACTTTCTGTTTAATTTATAATTAGGTAGATAGATAAAAAGTTTTTCCGATACGCAACATACATGGGAGTTGAATACAAATGACAAAACTTAATAATGACAATGTACAAGCTACAAGCACCCAATTACATGTATATAAAAGTTTACAAATTTATTTATTAAAAAAAATAATCATCACTAATTGTGGGTAGACGCTAGTCAACTCATATGTACGCTGCAGTAGCGTGAACGGGTCAAGGCTCAGCGCAAGTATTTGCCCATATTGCAAATCGCTGATTTTCAGCCATCACCCATATTTATCATTAGATCTTTTATTTGCTATAAACATGGTCTACAGAGGTAGAGTTATTAATAAATGGGGTTATTTATAACTCATTAACGCCAAGGTGAGGAATGTACAATTACGTTTTGCCTGTCGGAATAACAACAAATTATGTCATAATTTTATTATAAAACTTATTGTCAGTAAACTCTTTAATTATATACAAGGCTTGTACACAGAGCACTAATCTAGCTCTTTAATTTTTTTCTAAAAATGTGTAATAATAATTTAGAATAGTTCAGTAATTTTATACTCATTCCAAACAACTGTTGATGACGCGTATTCAAGATATTATACTGCTTACCGAAAATCACTAATTTGCACACGGGCGATTGACAAACTCATATGTCTTAATCTAATGTGATATTTATACTTTTATTTATTTATATTTACTAATTTTTAAATTACTCAAAACTTTAAAACAGGTTCAATTCTAATAAAAACTACTTACACAAATCAAGATCAATAAATAATAATATTACAGTACGTAAACTGTCAATTTTGAAATCCTGCGAGCTTGGAACCCGATAAGATCGGACTCTGACGAGTTTGGAATCCAGCGAGCTTGGAATCTGGCGAATAACGAACTATTCTGATGAATCGCACATAGACTGACACCCATATTCTGCAATGTTACTGAGGGTTCCAAGTGTTCCACCTGAGTGGCGATCGACACTATGCGTTCACTTAGCAAACGAGCATAGTAACGTTACTCTACTCTTAGACAAGTATTGTTTATAAATATGTGAATCGAACTCGGTAACCTTAAATTGTCTCAAAGACCACACACCCAAAGGTGCACCCATCAGTATCCACAATGGTTCATACGACATTGACCGTCGCTTTCTAGCGGCCTCGATGGTGACGTACTTTAGTGGACTATTCTAGCTAGTCTGTACGAGCTAAGTCTTAATAACATGTGTTACATGACCTTTATATTACGTATGGTAGTATAAAGTGCCGTGAAGGTAAATAGGATGGCCAGAGATGTGCCTCTAATAAAGTCAAATGCGAAGTATGTAAGTATGTTTTTAACGTCTTTGCTTAGCCCTAATTCCGAGCATTAATAATGATTTAAAAAAAATTAACTCCTAAGATTTTTTTTTCAATTAAACATGGGGAAATGTGAAACTAAAAGAGCTTGTAAAAAATGTTAACCGTTTTTTAACATCTACAATGGCTCATACGACATTAACCGTTACTTTCTTTGCGTAAGCTAAGTGTTGATGATATGAGTTACTTAACATGAGAGGTAACACAAAATATTTTATAAAGGTTGCTAGTTTAGCTCATATTTCAGGCATCAGCGCAAGGGATAAACACGAAATAGAGATATTTATTGGAATCTGCGTCGAAGAATTCCTAATTCACCACTAGTAACTAGTGTAAAACAGTAGTACTATTTAAAAAATAAAAAGTATTTTAATAAAAAACGGCCAAATAATATCACCTTAGTCTACCCGTGAACATGATAACTATAAAGCGATCGAAACGTCGGGGGCTCAAATTATAAAATTAAAACCGCGATTCATCCAATAACAGTTATATTTGTAATACACTTTTATGCACTACACTTCAACACACTTCCACAGCCTCTAAAGGATCGATCAACCAAATGATCTCCCACATGGACCCAATCTTAACCGCTCGCGCGCCCATCTATACCCACAATGACTGCGACATTGACCTCCGCTTTCTTGCGGCCTCGATGTCGGTGTACTTTCGTTTTCATGACCCCATTTGATTGCGAGACGCGGCCTTGTCGGGAATGTGCCGTTGCCAAGAGGCGGAAGGTGTTATTTGTCAGTACGGTGGGTGCTCTGTTTGAAGGAAATTGGTAAAAAAAAAAACAGAAGGGAGAAAGGCCCACCACTACGGGACAGTGGCCATTACGTGTGCTATGTTGCAAAAAGAAGAGACTGGATCTGTTAGTACTGTTAGTACAGGAACCCAGTCACAGAATGCATTACATACATTAATTAGCCAATACAGGTATTTCTCCAAATTTTTATTTCTTCCGGCGTACAATTAATAAATCCGGCATCAAATATTAAATTTGTTCAATATTTAATCCTATACCAATTTAAATTATTTGAACATAAACGATTTTCACGGAAATTCTCTAGTTAGAAGATAGATGATATCTTCTGCATACTGCTATTTCGAAAGTTTTATGCAACCTTGAGAAATTGTAAGTCAGATAATATAGTATAGTAGTTCTAGGGTGCGGCTAGAATAGTCTAGATATCGCGAACATCCCGCGAATGAGCCGTTGCAGTAACTGCTCGCATGCCGCTCGCCATTGTTAACTGTTGCATACAAATAACCTAACTACAGGAAAGGTCGGATAACTTCCGACCACGTTTACTCAAACTCAAATATTTTCTAAACTACAAAACCGATTTGAATTACACAAAGCTAAGAGCTATCTCGATTAAACTGGCTATCAAATGGAGGAAACCGCATCTAAATTGGTCCATGCATTCGCGAGCTACGATGCCACGGACAGACACACAAAGCCACATATACACACGTCAAACTTTTAACACCCCTACTTTTTCGTCGGTGGTTTAAAATGAACCGCGTAGCTCGCGCGTTGTTGCAGCAACTGCACCGCGAATTCTGACCAGACTCACTTCGGAAGCTAGTAGAAAACAAATCGATATCAACACAGTTATATCTGCATAAAATCTCGGAGAGAATCTTCCGAACCCATTACCGTCCTTTAGGGCCGCAATTGACCCAACCGTGTAACGGGGTCCGACATACCCCATTTGTTTTTATGTCGCCGTATTTAGCGCCTGTAGGGTTAAACTATTATTTGGTACGACATCGCGGCGTAATGCGATGTGTTATGGCGCGAATTCGTCTTGTAGATGACAGTAGGGAACGGTGCGGGTGTTAGTAGGCATTTTTGTCGATGATACATACCTTTTTAACCCCCGACGAACAGGAGGGGTGTTATAAGTTTGACTTGTGTATCTGTGGCTTTGTGTATCTGTCTGTGGCGTCGTAGCTCCCGAACAGATTGACCGATTTGTATGCAGTTCCTCTATTTGTAAGCCTTTTTAATCGAAATGGGTTTTAGCTTTGGTTCATTAAAATCGATTCTGTTGTTTAACAAATATTTAAGTTAAAGTAAATTTGGTCGGGGGTTATCCGACTTTTGCTGTTGGTTAGATTATACGTTCGGGAGCTACGATACCACAGACAGACACACAAACCCACAGATACACTGATACACACGTCAAGCTTATATCACCCCTTTTTTCGTCGGGGTTTCAAAATAATGTTGTTTGGCTGCGGTATTCTGTAAGGTGGAGGTACTTCCCCAGTCTGGCGGCTGCAATTCATGTCTCGCAACCGCTATCACATTTAATTTTATCAACCTTTTCATACGTGTTCGCCATTGACAAGCTCAACGTTGATTGATTAATCATCATCGTCCTAGCGCTTATCCAGCCTCTGTTAGGGTCGGTTTTCCTGCTCATTCTTCTCCACTTCACCCGGTCTTCGGCATCCTCGCGTCGAAGCATTCGACTCAGCAATGCCAATCTATCGCTTCTTGGGTCGCCCACGGGGTCTCTTTCCTGATACGGGCAGGTTCAGGCACCTATTTCCCACGTATCCCTGGGGCTTACGCAACAAGTGAACAAACCAGCGCAGGCGAGCCTCCTCGATCTTATCTGCTATATCCCTCACGCAAAATGGTTATTGATTCATGGCAGTCGTCATATGCCCGGTTCCAAGCCAATTGGACGGTTTGTAACTAAATATCAAAGGTAATAATCATAAAAGTACTTATCAAATGCTTTTTACGGTTGGCTTCAAACATTCCATCACAACTACTCATAAAAATGTTTTATGGAGGATTTCCAGGTCACGAGCTCATCAAGCTAAATCCTGAGCTATGTAGTGTCATAGCTGGGGTTATAAAATTTCATTTTTATGACACCTCACATACGTATCCACAACGTTGCTTTGAAACGGCCATACGTTATAGTTCACAAGCTTTTGCCCTACCTTTTGTTGTGGTTTCAATCATGGAAAGTTCAATAGGTAGCCTATGTCCTTCCACAAGGTTCACGCCGTACCGGCACGTATCTCTGTACCGGATTGCATTAAAATAAGTCTAAAAGTTAAGTCTTGAAAATGACATATCTTTCTTTTGTAGGTCTACTGGAAGAGATTTCTTGGAATAGCACCAGTTAATTTTGTAATAAAATAAATAAAGAAACAGTATTTTACAGCAATGTAAGTGATAACTATCAATTTCAATTAATAAAAATGTAAGTACTCAATTTTACGCACTATTCACCATGATTTCGCAGAGAGCCATTCTGAATATCAAAGCAATCGTATCAGCCGATAACTTTCTCAAAGAGGATCTTCCCGATGCGCCTCCCTGTAATACCCTCTATATCTTTTCATAAATCTATAAGATAAACTCTAGGAAGCTTCCGCCGTAGCGTATTGAATCGAATCTAGCTTGTTACTGCAACTTTTATTGTATAAATTTTATTATTGCACCGCTATTTTACTACCTTTGAACGGTGGGCACATGTGGCTGTAAAACCTCGAAAACAATAGGTACTTTCATGTATTTATTGCTATTGACAGACCAAAGTCCAATTTTAATAAGAGTACGCCTTCTTCTTAGCGTGGCAATGACAAATAATGTAGTGGCCCAAAACTTAGTCACATTGACAGCACTGTCGGTGGCTGTCATAAGATCCTCCTGCGTGCAGGTGTTTGGGCACGCAGGACACGATAAGAGGTGTATAACATAGTTCGGACAGCACCGCAGGAACAGTTGGCATCGGAGCCATCCGGAAGTCCCCACCAGACTATGTTGTTTTTGCTCCGGCCGGTCTGAGTCCCAAGCCTACTTAAAGACTTCCGGCCATGGTAACTCATTTCTAGGGGGAAGGCTCTTAGAGGGTGAAACAAAGGGATTCGGTAAGGATACACTCTCGCGCCAACGGTTGCACCTCAATTGTTTCGGTTCGGCAGAAAGAGCCAAATAAATGCCAAATAAATTGGACTTAGAGGCATAGAAGGAGCCTACTCACATCTGAAGTCACAATATATATTTTGTTTCTTTTTTTAATGGTGCATGTAACGTGTCCAAAAGCGACGGCTATAGGTTGTCAAGTACCCCTCTATAAACACCGCTATTGGCAAATTTGGTGACCTTGGCCATCTTAATACTAACTTTTTGTATGACATTGAATCATTTGTATAGAGTTGTGACAAATTGACAGTGTACATTATCAATAGGTCGAGGCTCCATCTATGCCATGTCCAATATATTTATACTGCCTAGCTGCGTGGATTATGCTACTATTCCCGTCAACCGACGTTGACCCCTTTATATTATCTTTGCCCAAAGAAATCTAACTAACAGCATCTAATTTCTTTAGCAAAGGTAATATATTATTCTGATGAACCGTTCAGAACCGTTATCGGATGAACGTAGAATATAAAATTCATCTTTAAAGTCCCGTGGTTATCAGGGGAACTACGAAAAAATTGCTAAGTATAATCTACGCTAGAAAAAACAGCGCCACTCTGCATGGGTACTAAATGTTAAAACAGATTTACAATACGTTTATTGTTTTACGAGGTCATGACATTTAATGAGTAAATGACATGACCTTATTTGTCATACTATTTGTTAGTCGTTTTATCTTTTACTGCCTAGGGAGGCACACGGACGGAACTTCCACCTGATGGAAAGCGGCTGCCGTCATCAGGACATCTACAACCTAAGGAGAGCAGATGCGGTGCCTTTTTATACTTAGGTACTACCGATTTTCTTCAAAAACATTTAGAGAGAAACTCGTACGTATTGTGATTGGACATGGCTGCTGTTACTAAAGGGCATCCGGTCACTGTACAGCCGGCTGTACCTAACTATTTGAAGATATTGACTTCCTAGAATCTGACAATGCACGGAAACCAAACGACTTATGCTATGACTTGTCCTGAACTTATGCTAGATTAACGAAATAATCTGCGTCTTACCATAGAGAGCATCCCTTTGCATCACTCACTCGTTCGCCTGATCATCACATCTCTGCATGTCTAGAGCATTCGTACCCGATTCACTTATCTGTCGTAACATATCAGTCACCCGTCGAAGTAACAATATTCTTTTTTTATACCACTAAGGTGGCAAACAAGCTTACGACCTACCTGATGATAAGCAGTTATCGCAGCCTATGGCCATTTTCACTATCGACCCTGTGAAAAGTTTTCACACCTTTCTCGAAGAACTCCATGTTGCATACCCCAGGGAAAGCCTCTCCAGGGAGCTCTCTCTACAAGCTCAGTGTGAGAGAAAGTTCGCGCTGGCGAGCGACGACTATTCGACTTTACCACATACATAGTGACAGATATTTCCAGCATTTGGCGTTAATAAACCCACATATGTTATTAATTACGTATATTAACTTCTTGACTGCAATAGCTGCAGTTGTTTGACATCTGAACACCGACATAGATAAACCGGGGTCTTCACTTCGGAACTCAAATGGGTTTTGCACAACACGTGTTTCCAACTAATGATTGCACATCAGCTAAATGGAGTCTGCTGTCTGGTGATGTCTCGGTAATTAGAGTTAAGCACACAAGTGTTAACTTAATTGACTGCATTAATTAAAGTTGAGGTGTTTGTTTGGCATTTGGAATTTATGGCGCAGCCTCGGGTGCTGGGGAAGTTGGGAATGGGAGCTTGTGGAAATAGAGGTAGATGTCACCTAAATTGTTTGTAGAGAGACTAAGGTAGACAGGAAAGAAGCACCCAGGAAAAGAGGTAATGAATTAAAGATGTGGAAGTTTGTAAATATGGATGTTTCGATGGATTTGTTATTAAACTGTTCCCGAAATAAAAAGACAGTTTTGAAGTTATCACAATATTTTGAGAAGTTATCAAAATTATACAAATTATATTAACCCCTGGAGTAGCGAATGTTGTTGTAACTCAAATACTGTAATTTTCTTTTAAGTTTAATGTAAAAATATTAATATTAAATATTTGATTTATTAGTTCACACAAAGGTTACATATTCTCCAGGCCCCCCCCCACAGAAGAGATCAATACAACAGAAAAAAATTACAAAGTGTGAGTGCTTACATATATATATATATATGTGTGTGTGTATGCGTGTGCGTGTGTGTGTGTGTGTTTGCATTTTTTACTTTTAGTCTAGGATATTACTGCCAGAAGGCGTTCGGTGTCACTATAATTTAATGATTGCAGAAATTGTGATACACGTTGCTTTACCTGATAACGTGGAAGGGAGTATATTTTTAAAATTCGATTGATGTTATTGTACAAAAAACAGTAGAACCTATGTGATAGTTCCAACCTAAACATTATGTTGGGACAGACTTCGTGGTTACGTCTTCTATTATTGAATGTGTAAGGTTCAAATTCTAATTGGGCATGTTTCTTTATTACTGCACTTAATATGAATAATTGTCGGACCGTTAGAACTTTGCATTCTCTATATAAGTCAACCGTGGGGAATCGGTAAGGAAGACTCCAGCCGACCTTTAAAATAGATCTTTGAGCCCTCTCCACTTTAAGCATTTGAGTTTTGGAAGTACCCCCCCACGAAGAAATGCAATACCTTATTAAGGATTCCCCTAGAGCGTAATATACAGATTTTAGGATGATTTTATTAGCAACATTACGAAGATTTCTAAAAATAAAAATTAGTTTACGAAGCCTACCGACCAGCAAGTCAATATAGCATTTGAAGGTTAGCGTATTATCTATTGTAATACCTAAATATTTTATCATTTTAGTGTTTTGGAGTTTTGGGCACAAACATGGGAAGCTAGGTTGTAGAGCACAGGAACTCTTATGAGCGATAATCGATAAAGCCGAGTAAGGGGGTTCAACGTGGTTGAGTGAGGTAAAAGCAATATACTTTGTCTTGTTAATATTAACAGTGAGCATATTTCTATTCAACCAATCCGCCACTCTATCGAATCCCGCCTGAGCATGTAGAAACACCTCCTCCCAGGTCTTCGCTTTAAACAAAAGTGCGGTATCATCGGCAAAAGTTAGTATTTTGCCACAGGGGAGCGCCAAATCACACAGTTCATTAATATATATTAAGAATAGCGTAGGTCCTAGGACGCTACCCTGCGGCACCCCACATTCTACAAGAAGTCTTGAGCTTAACCATTTATCTATTTTAACTGACTGATATCGATTCGTAAGATAGTCCGAGAATAATGATGTGCAATAAACTGTTCAATAAATAAAAGTTTTTTTTTGGGAATTTTGCATTAACATTGTACACTGTCTATAAACTTAGAAAAGAGTCATTGGTACATGGCGGCAGTGGGATTCGAACCCGGTATATCTCGCTTACAAGTCCAATACCTTAATCACTAGGCCACATCCGCGCTGGTGAAAGATAAACGCGAATCCATAACTCATAAACTATGGAGTTCACCTCTATGGTAAACTGTTCTTCTTACCCTAACTGACCCTACCTATCTATTCAGAATAATGGTATACGACTCCAATCGCAATAGAAACTCAAATGTCACGACATGATATTATATGTAAGATGCTATTACAACTGCGAAGGCTATGCGCTGAAGTTGTCGCAAAGGAGCCGGCTGGTACGAATTTTATTCAAAGAGAATAAGGTCGAAATTCCCAGAGACACTATAACCGTACAATGAAAACTTAATAGTTACGGGGGCGGGCTGGTCTCGTATTTCCACACTTGCATTCCAGTAGGGTTGGCTGCGACATTGTAAGTGTCGCCTTATAGATTCTTGTATTTGTACAGCTTAATAGTGTTTTTTTATAGAGGGAGGTAAACAATCAAGTAGGTCGCCTTAAGGTAAGTGATAACCGCCGGATTAGCAAAACCAGGGGTGTTACTAGCCTATCAGAAAGGGTAGACTCATTTCTTGAAGTAAATCCCGTACCAGGGTCTCAGGAATAGCGCGTCAGGAAGATCATTGCACAGAATGGTCGTACGCGGCATATGTTACCTACAGCACTATTTTGCTATAAAGTGATTTGTCAAACTGTTAAAATTAAAAAACGAATTTTACCATTTGTAAAAGTTTCATGTGTTTATTAAATGGTTCGTGTAATATAAGGCGCAGTTTATACAGAAGACACGCGGCGGAGGCGGACCTCGGGCCCTCATGCTCGAGAGCACAACCGGGTCATTAACGCCAAGATGAGAAGATATCTGCGTTCCACACTAGCAATATTAAATATTCAGAATATTACTTACTATTCATAAATAATAATTAAATCTAGATCCGCACAACGGTTTCCTTTTCCATTTTAATTACGTAAGCCAAGAAAAGCTATCCACTTCTTAGTACAAAACCGCGACAACCCTATTTCTAATATAAGGCGACCTTGCACCATATTCAGGTGCAGAGAATTGAAAATATCCAGTTTGAGTTTACAGCCTGCATTATTCCGTGTCGACTTACCTTTTGTTTCAGTAAAGAGTCTTAAATTGTTGTAAAGAGTATGTATTAGTTAACAGAAAAATCCGTTTAAATTTTAGGTATGCTTAAGCATTTTTAGCTACAACAGTACGTTTAGTTTACTGTGAGGAACTTGAGCCAACTCTAAAGGTATTAGTGGGGTATGCTATAATCTTCAGCAAGGTAAAAAAAAAAATCATCTTGGCGTTAATGTACCGGTTGTTCTCTCGAGTACGAGGGCCCGAGGTCCGCCTTGAATATGATCCAGGATTTGGCGATCCGGTAATTACAGTGGAGCGACCACCATCTGACCTCCGTGACCCTGCTACCAGGGGAACCTGACCAGATTGGATCATGGTCAATCTTCAGCTTGGCCGTTATAACTTATAATCCGACTTTTTCTGTCGTTTAGGTTATTATCTTATCAACGAATAACTTACGCATCAACTACACCTTAGCGAATATAAACCTACCCATCGATTTATTCCTTTCGCTTCGTAAGGTCCAATTATTACAGCGCCATAAGCATCACTGGAGAATCTATTAAAATCCTATCCCCTGTTTGTGCAAAGGCAGAGGCAGTAAACCCCAAACTTCATAATTAGGTGGGGTGGCGGTCACGATAAAAACTAATGAGGCGGCTTCTGTAGCTCATAAAAGACATCCGTGCTCTATTTGCCAGATTTCCGTTTATTTCTTTCTTAAGCTACCTCGGGTTATGGCGAGCAGTTGTTCTTGCTGTTTGTTTGGGGGTGAGAACGTATAGTCGGTATTTTAGTATTTCGTTGTAGTGGCTTAGTTTTTCCTAATATACTGTGGTAATAGGCAGGTATAATCGAGGAGGAAATCAACGAAATATTTATGGCCGGAGCGACTACTAAACATAAGTGCCACTATCAAATCGGGATAATGTGAAAGAAGAGTCAAGAGTAAGAGCATTATGAAAAGGTTGACAGTAGCGTCGGTGGCCTAATGGCTAACGGACTCAACTCGAAAGCGAGTTCGATCCCCAGCACCGCCATGTAAATACCAATTACTTTTCTGTTTTTTATGTACATGATGCTCTTACGGTGAGGGAAAACATCGTGAGGAAACTTGTACATTCAGGTGACTGATTGTGTAATCATGATGATGCAATCTGGTCAGGTTCTGTTCACAGGGTCACCGAGGTCAGATGGCACTCATCATCATCACAGCCCATGACAGTCCACTGCAGAACTTAGGGCCTCTCCCACGAAAGGGGAGGTTGATTGCCATAATCTCCACGCTTGGCAGGCGGGTTGGCACTCGCTCCACGGTAATTACCTGATCTGCTAAATCCTGGATCATGGTCAAGGCGGACCCCGCGCGCGAAACCTCAGCCGGGATATGGTTGCTAAGATGATTATTTTTAACATTTTGCAATAAGTTTTCTCCACAGAGATAGCGAACATAATAAAACAGCGGAATTCTAATATTCTTATTCAATATGCTTCATTTTCCTGGCGACGAGGAAAGGTGCATGCCATATCATTAAAATATGTAAAATAGACGACAAGATGTCAATGCGATAAGGACATTATTATGTTTCTTGCAAAAGCAAACTTTTTCCCATATCATGCACATACGTGATATAAAATTCTCTTTTGAAGTTTCTACCACATATTTCAGGACTGATACCAGATACTAAATTCATCAAAAATGTAGGGAAATGTTTTTAAAATGACACATATAGGTACGCAATAAATTATTTCAATTGTAGATATTGTCAACACTCGAAGTTCATATTCTTAACAAATTGTATAATTTCACTGTATTTTTATGCCTAACGCTATGGTATGTATGCATAGGCATTTATGTGAGTTAAATCTAAGTGCATGGTAGATTTAATGGGTGTCAGTTACTACATTCCATCAGGTGGGATATATGCTTGTTTTTCAGTGAGTAGCATGAATAATAAAGCTTAATATAATACAAACTGCACATTGAAACACCACCGAAACATACTTCCCTGAAAAAAGAGAACATCATCACAAGCTTTGACTCCTAAATTAGATCTACCACTTTCCTGTACGTGTGTAGCCAATAGCCACTAATAAGGCGAGGCACGTCCCCGTCCCGCACTGTTTGCTTCCAGACGAGACCGACCCAACAAAACGTAATGAAGCCCCTAATATTGCAGATATTCTAATGAAGGCTATTAATGGACACGTGATGGGGGTGGCGAGTAGTGTTGCTGAAAACAATATCATTGCTGGGAGTGAAGGACGTGAAAGAGATAAGACCTAGGACGCGCTGCCAAAATTTTGTTAATACAAACTTTTTTTATGTTGTACAACAGACAAACAGGCAAGCGGGCTTTCTCATGGAAAGTGATTACCGTTGCATTCTTCATCACAGCCCATAACAGTCCACTGCAGAACTTAGGGCCTCTCCCACGAAAGGGGAGGATATTGCCATAACCACCACGCTTGGCAGGCGGGTTCGAGATCGCAGTGTTGTAACAATAGAAAACGTTGCTGTCCATTTCCAGCCTACGGGGACTAGATAGTTTACCTCGGAAACATTAGTCGCCTTGTACGACACCCATGAGTGTAAGGGGTTGGTGCTATTCTACTCTGCCGGAGACCACACGGTCAACTCTGCCAGGGATGACATGTTTACTTACTAGACTGTGAGGATGCCGTAGGTAATCCTACGTCATCGAGTACAAGAAAAATTCCACTTTGAAGAGACAGTAGACGTTTAAGAAACCCACAAAAATTTGGTCTGCGGTACAAATGATTATTTTTTATCATTAAAGTGAACTGTAAAACCACTTATTGTGATATTATTACAAATAACCCCTTCATCAGCGACTGTGTATTTATTATGTACGAAATATTACATGAATATTTTACTACCCTCAATATTCTGAAATGAGCATTCAAATATAGCGACTCTTGTATTCTTTGGCATGTGCATATTTTATGAGTTTTCCGGTCGTTGGAGTAACATTTGAAAGTGCAGTTTACTCACAGACCTAGAAGAACGCAACATTTTCATTCGTTTCTAGTAAACAAGGCTACAGTCAATAAAAAAAAAAATGTATTTGTTTTGTAAAAATGTTCCTCGAAAACCTTCGTCCGTATTTACAAACAGTATAAATAGTGTCTCTGTTTTATTTATTCGTTTTTACTCTATGAATATTTAAGAATTTTGTGCCGTGTGTCTGAGTGGAATAAAACAGTTCTACTTTTTTTTTATTATATGAATGCTAGTACTACGGGAAGGTCAAGCTGTATCTCTGGTTCTGCCTACCCGAATTAGATGAAAACCTTAGATTGTATACTAGACTTCAACATACCAAACTATCTCAACCGAATCAATGCCAAAGGTGTTTTCGGCATAGTTACGTTCCAGAATCCTATCCTGACAATTTTTCTCAAATATTTTCAATGTACAGACACGGCTTCTTCTCAGTTTTCTAATAGTATTTTATTTATACAAATTTAATTTTTGTTATACTCGCTTTTTATACGAACCTTAAAGGTCTAATCAGAAGAGCTTTTCAACTCTATGGGATATCAAAAACAACAAGAATTCAAAACAAAATGTCTACACGTTTTAATTCTAAACCTACCTATGTTGTTACATATAACAGAATCCACTTTTGAACTACAACTACAAGCACGAACTACCAACAAGCCACACCGCCAAGACCATTACCATCAAAGCCTGCATTCGTTACTAAGCAACTTGTGTTGAAGTTGTAAATCTCGTGTTAAATATTCACGGTTCTCATCAGTCGAGTTAACCTTCTCAGTGCTTGACCTATATTTAACCCTAGGTTAATGTTTAAAGCTAGATCAGACTGGAACAATACTTAGTTCTTATGTGCGTAGCGAGCGGACAGATATCTAATTGGGTTAGACAGGATTCGGTTTCAGTCGAAAGTGATAAATAGATAGATAGATAAATTCTTTATTGCTCACACAAGAAACACTACATGAAAGAGTTCCGACAAAAACCATAACTAGTTGTGAGCAAAGGCGGCCTTATCGCTGCAAGCGATCTCTACCAGGCAATCTTTGTCTAAAGAACCGCTTGATACACAGGCAAGTCAACAACATGAACTTATACTAGGGAACTTACACTTAATACAAAGTAGAAATATACACATATAACAAAACTAAAATACATATAGACAATACACCTACATAATCTAAATAATATATTACCAATTAAGGACATAAATATTCAAATGCCAGGCAAGAGGAGATGCGTGCGCAGCTTTGCCTTAAAGGAGCTCAGTGACTTGACTATTGTGATTATTTATTTATTTTAACCTAAGCCCTATGATAAGGCGGCCTGTTGTTTTCTCTATTGCTACCGATATTTACCGACTGTATACTGTATTTACGCAAATAAGTGTTCATTCAGTCCCTATTTTTATGTTTTATATTTATGTATACCATAAGATTGTAAAAACCGTAGTTTATAACGTAGACACATGAGATTAAAAACTATCGAAACAATCTACTCAGAGTGCAAAGTCCTTACAGCAAGGCAGCTGTTCGTGTTCCACTCTATTAATTCATAGCAAAATTCCACCCCCTGACCCAAAAAAGCGCAGGAATGACATTGACGGTATAGCACATAGAACCACATTTGCTAAACATCAGCACTATGTTCTTAGCAGACTAATTTATAGGAAATTAAACAACATATTAAATATCACCGAGCTGCTTAGATATGAAGTTAAAATTAAACTGATAAATTGGTTACTCACTCTAGACTACAACAAAACTGAAGGGCTGCTAAATATCGAACATACTTAACAAACCAAAATATATCACAAACCCGCGTATTATTAATAAAACAATAAACTTATAATCCTAGTAAGGCGAACTTTCATACCCCTAACTACATACACACACAACACACATATACACACATCCACACATCCACACACACTCACATACACATACATGCATTCCCTCATGCACGACTATAGCACTTATCCCACTGACTTACAGGTCTACTCACGCAATGTTATTGGCTAAATGGTATTTTATGACGACACTATCGAACACTGTCTCTTAAGATACAGGATTTATTCCTACTTTAGGAGGCAGGGTTGTAAACTTTTGCCACACTACTGTCTTTGTAATTGTTTTGTAAACTTATATTATCAAAATGTTATAATTTCGTGTTAATAAACTCATTTTAATTTATATTTATTATAACTGCAACAAAATTCACCGAACAATTTACAATTTAAAAATTTAAAGCATTGGTTTTTCGAAGAAACACATGAACATCTAATATCACGGTAAAGGCTTTTGCACGGTAAAGGCAACCGGTTTGGAGATCGCAGTGATGCAAGTAAAAAAAAATAAAAACACTGCCGAATATTTCGCAGCTTACGGAGGCACTAGATCTTTTGCCTCAAAAACGTGTGTACGACAACTACGAGTGTAAAGAAGAATATTATGCTATTCTACTCTGCCGGTCACCACACGGCCAACTCTCATATACTATAAAAAAATGGGAGATATCCCCAAACCTAATCTGGACATAAACTATAAACATACCCATATCCATTGTCCCCGTAAACTCCAAGTTAGTTATTATGAATCATTTCTCGTCGACACCACAGCCGCTCGATGGTCCCCAGACGGACGTAACAAATCAGAAGTAGAACTAGTGTTAGGGGTCACCCCAGGAAAAGATAGGATCGAAGAGGTAGCATGGGAGTCTTATTTTCCTGTCAAGGGGTTGGTGCAAGTTGCAAGTAAAAGGATTTTGAGGTTATGTTGTTGTGCTGTTATTAGTTGTTTCGTAGTTGTTAAGAGAGTGAATGCGTATTGTGGCTCGTCTAGCTGTTCAGAGGGGGTGCTCCTCCTAAATGAAATTAAAAGTTGCATATATATTTACCTAACGCTCCCGCTTGGCATTGGAAGCGATATATAAACAGTTTTTTATAACCACGTATAACATTTAGTAATTAGTTTCTTTGTAGCTTTAAGTTTGTATACCTCTTAGGTATATTAGTAGTTGCCTGGACCGTTTCTAATCGTATTCCGAACAGCAGATCGATATCAATGTCTATATATTACTCTATTTATTTATCTACATCAAGTATTGCAATTATAAGAGCGTCGGTGGCCGAGCGGTTACAGTATCCGACTCGTAAGCCAGAGGTCCCGGGTTCGAATACCGCTCCGGCCATGTACCAATGACTGTTTTCTGAGTTATGTACATTAGTTGAATACTAACCGATGCTTTTACGGTGAGGGAAAACATCGTGATGAAACCTGCACATTCAGGCGACTGGATGTGTAACCATGATCCAATCTGGTCAGGTTCCCCTGATTGCAGGGTCATGGAGGTCAGATGGCAGTCGCTTCACTATAATTACCTGACCTGCCAAATCCTGGATCATGGTCTAGGCGGACCCCGGGCCCTCGTTCTCGAGAGTACAACCGGGACATTAACGCCAAGATGATTTTTTTATTTTTATTTAAGTATTGCAATTATATTGCACACGCTAACTTATTGCACAAATTGTTCCTACATGCATCAGATAAAACAATATATAAGTTGTAACGAAACATGATAGACGTTTCTAGCTAGAGGATTACGACCATTAACTTTAATGTATAAAGAATTTAGATGCATTGCGGCTCATCTATTTTCATATAAGTAAAAGGTGATACTTTTTATCATTTGACTGCTTCACCTTGGAGAAATAAACAGATTGCAGTTTAAAGTCTCCTTGCCAGGCTTATCAAACTATTTAATTTATTACATCAATGCAAACTAGTAAGCGTTCAGACATGTGGTTTTTGTATCCAGTTCTCTTGATTGCATCATACGCGTCTGCGAGTTCGATCAACGCGGCACGATGGAGTCGGGTTCAGTGATATTGACACAGTTACCCAAAAAGTGTGTCCGTGGAGAATAATTTGTAATACGTCTATGGAACTAAACTGGAACTTTATATTATTTTAAGATAGTAATATTACCTGTTATTTGGTTATATTTTTGGATATGGAAGAGCGGAATCTCTTAATACAAGCCAATCCAATCCAGAGATTCCAGATACTGAATATTGTAATCGATTTTGAGTTGCCGAAATACAGGTTTAATTTTTTTATTTATATTTATTAACATATTTTGTAAAACTGATATTCACCTGATCACCATTTAACAAAAATGCCAAACCGCAGCTGCGTTGTAAATTTGAGTTCTAAAATTGTATAGCTAAGCGCTTGCTTCCTTATCCTTCAAACCGGAACGCCATTATTGCTTGACGGTAGAAATATATAAAGCGGTCTCTTGACAGACTCCTATCACCAGTAGGAATTTAAAGCAGCCGTTGAAAAACATTATTAAACCCACTATTCACGAATTCTAAGTAATATAGATAAATAAAATGTAGCACAGCCGATGGCAATACATAGCAGTACAGAAACGGAAATTGGAATTTCTCCAGATTGTGAAGCGGGGTCATCCCGACAATCCCAACTCATAGATCATTTAGCGCTTCGCTTGAAACAACGTCTCTCTCGTCCATATTTAACCAATTGAGATAGTTAGCGAACTAGAACTAGAACATATGCTATTTTTAGTATATACGATTTTTTCGTCAATCGAACTTTTTTTTTATAAGAGTTAGCCAGGCATTGGCCGCCATCTCACCTGGTGGTAAGTGACGACGCGACCGAAGATGGAGCACGTCTGTTTAGGCATATTCACTCTAGCGTTTATGATAAGGGATCACACTCGCAGGCAAACAGATTAATTCTATTAGTCGTACGCATTGTAAAGGTTGAACCAAAGCGGTCATCCTATGCAGCTTGGACTGCTTACCCTTCCCCCTACCCCGACTAAAATCAGTGACAACAAAAGACTTTGGACAACAAAAACGTTTGACATTTTGACATTTTGACATTTTCACTGTTTTGTCAATGCCTACAGCTACATTCTATTATCGCACCGCTCGCCACCGACAGGGAATTCATCCTTACACCTTGGAGCCAAGTTGGTCGCGAACTGTGCAATTGGTATTGCAAACATCCATAGGCTGCGGTGACTGCTTACAATCAGACAGGCCGTAAGCTTGATTGCCACTTTTTTTTTACCACTTAGGTGGCAAACAAGCTTGCAGCCTTCCTGATGGTAAGCAGTCAACACAGCCTATGGACGTTTTCAATACCAGGGGCACCACCCACGCGTTGAAGAACTCCATGTTGTACTCTCCAGAGCAAACCTCTCCACCTTTGTGGTATAAAAAAAAAGTACTGATTATTTCTCTGATAGTTTTTCTGCATGCTCCTGCCTCCCGCCCGAATCGCATCTATCGGGCCACAATCCAGTTATCCCCTTGCTTATAATAGTTTCTGCTGCCTCCATTGTAGCGTTGCGCCCTGGGAGTAAATAACAAATAACGCAACTTGCACGCAACGAGGCGAACATTCATTATAGCAGGAAGGACCGCGCCAAATCTTGATTAGAAATTAGGAACTCAATTTCTTAATAACATTATGGTAATGGAAGTTACTTCACTTGTGTCTACAAATACAATAACATGTAAGATTACCTCCATTAAAGTGGACAAGGTTAAGGTGTTGCGTCAAATAAAATTATAGTGGGTCCTACTTAATTAATTGATGGGGTGATTTGCAGCAGAAATGTTCACAGTAAATTCATTGTCAGTTTAAACAATTTATTGTGCACAATTTGCGATCAACTAACTATACCAGTGTAGAATTTATACTATCTTTATAAGCACCTGTACTCCCCGGGTGCTAGGGGCGTCTTTGGGCGGTAGTGACCATGTTCCATCTGGTGATCACCTTGCTCGTATCCCTACCTACTAATTTTAGGGATTATGGTAATTTCCTATTATAGTATATTTAATTAATGTAATTATTTCGGAATATAATGTACGTAGCATAGCAAAACCGTGTCATACAATTCGAACCACCTATTATAAATAAACTATGTGTACCTATTATATTTAAAGAACCAAGTAACGCCGTCCAATTAATCACGATTTCACAAGTTTTTAGCTTTAACTTTGCCTTTTACAAATGTTTGTCTGCTTATTATGATGCATGTACGAATCAACACAGGTGGGTGAGAAATGTCGTTTTCTTTATGTACTTCACCTTAAACATTATATTCCGACTAATTTGTTCAGTTGTTTACCCAACGTTGCGTAATGACGGCAGTTAGTAGATAATGACCTCCACAAGGCTCTTCACTTGGTCCATTACTATTTATCCATTACAAAAGTGCCAGTCCTACAAAATCGTAATCTAATTCTAGTTCGACAAAGGCTGTTGACTTCTTTTGGACGGAACATAGATTTTTATAGGAAAAAAAGCGATTTAATGTAGGCAAAAAATGATTGGCATGGACGTTTCTGACCCCGCCAAGGCCGCAGGTCCGCCATTTTAGCTGGGTCATCGTTCCGTGCGAATAATACGGTGATTAATATTGCTCAAAGTGTGCTAGGGGTCGTTGACGCATGTTTTTTAAAAGATGACTCTATGGAAAGTCACTTGTTTTCCGGATACAACGAGTTCGTTATGAGTGGCGGGTACGATTTGTATTAATAAAACAATGACGTTGATTGGCAGATTTATATTTAAATGGTGAGTTCGGGATGAGGTAACATCGACGATGGGTTCAAGGATACGTATTCCAATCAGATAGAAATATAAGTGCTAGATTTTCTGTTATAATGTTAAATTAAGTAGGTATTGTTATAATTAAGTAAGTATAAAATTTTGTTTACATTTTTTTAAGTGAGGTTTTATGAATATTAATATTGATTGAAAATGGATATCGTTTTCGGATATTTTACTTCGATAATTTCTTTATTAGAAGAGACTCGCAATTTCGAATTTATTTGTATGAGAAATCGATCATATTTAAAATTACTTAGTTACTTATTTGCGTAACGGGAATTTACAGTTACAGAATCTGGCAATTACAGGCATGTAACATTTCATCTTTGACAACACACCATCGCATGAATCGTAGATATTTTAGGCGACAGTTACCGCTTACCATCAGGTAGTCTGTCTGCTCGTTTGTCACTGCATAGTATAAAATAAAATTGGGCTGTGATGATGTCATTGTGACTAATACGCCAAAAAGATAATTGGGTTTTTACACTTTTCAAAACTTGTTTCTGTGTTGGACTAATTGCTCTAAGAGATATGTATAGCTCTGTCAAATTGCCTGACGACTTGACTAGTATGCCATATTATATTATATTAGCCTTAATACTTAGATCAATTATATTTTGGATATGGTGATAATACATGTATATTATTTAAACATTTGTATAAGGGGGCTAAGCTAAGATTTAGAGAGCAGCTTGCTAAATAAAAATAAACACTGTACACTGAACGTGAAAATTAATCAATATTTTGATAAAATAGTCTTAAACAGATATATAATATCTACAGTCTAAGATCTGCCGGTGGTAGGACTGTTTATCTTGAGAAATCCGCCAGAAACCACCGCCTTATTTTTTCTGCTTCCAAGCAACAGTGCTAGTGTTGTTGCTCCGGTTTAGATAACACTATTGCGTACAATATCGGATATTTTAAATGTCCGGTTTTTGATAAAATTTGGCACTGATATAAGTAATGCACAATGGCCCATAGGCTATAATTTATCTTGAAATTCAATGTGGTTCCCGTTGCGACGGATCCAAAACTAAATCACTGAATTTTATGCGGATGAAGTTGCGGGCAAAGCTAGCAGAATAAAACTGCACCACGGAAAACCAGGTTCCCAACGTAAAGAAACGACAGCGACGTTCGCCCGCCTCCTTTGTTAACGATCCCCAATGGTACATGTAATTGTCGAGTACAAAGACACAGTTGCCATAGTCCAACTGCGCAAGCGGAAACTGTGCGAGTCAACGTTCTCGCGAAGGTCACATGTTACGATGACACCCGGTGACTATTGCCTGTGTAAACGGCTGAGCTTGGAAGTACACTGCCACCAATTTATATGTGAAATGGCAGAATTGGGAACTAATGCTGCCAGGTTGATATATCGTTCGATTGTCGGTGTCTACTAAGACGGTGACGACACATTGCAGTACACAGGTAACTTGGTTGATTTGTAAGGAGATAAGGCAGGGCGAAAAGAAACGGTTGTACGCTTTTGTTGTTGGCAACGAATCGATTGTAAGGCTTGAAGGTACCTATAGCCTACGGCCCGTATATTCAACATTATATGAATTCATTATTTTGCTAAACTATAAAAATTCTACATTCTGGGAAATTCAACATTTTGTGATTTCAACATTATGAGAATAAATCTTTTTGGTCCGAAAGCCGCTTACAAACCGCGTACGCGAGGTGTTCGCATAGTCACCGCGTAGCAACCGGACAGAAAACGCGCAGTTTACCCTATTGACGTGCAGACGACGCGGCGACTACGCGGATAGTAAGTAAGGTATTTCGTATTCAGGTGAAGTGTTTCGTATAAAGGTGGCGCTGCCCTTGAAACGGCTCTAAATTAAGAAATTGCCAAATTCGTTACTTACCTTGGGGTTAACATGGAAAAAACGGACAGATTGGTATACGTACGGAAAAATTAGCTGGTTTTCGACCATGTGTGGAATTAAAACTATTTGGACAGGTCACGCTGGAGTTTTTGATACATCCTGTATCTTCAAAAATTTGTTTCTAACTCAACTCGCGTTCTTCAAACATATTATTATGTAAACGGGACTCACACGCGACGTAGTTTTACGATTTGTTTTCCCGACGTTTCGGTAGGGTTACCCAGGGTGGTCACGAGAAAACTGCAGTGGAGAAGTGACAGCTGCGGTGATGTAATCATAATAGTCTAGTGAAGGACTACATAATAGTCCCACGTAAGGGGAGGTTATGGCCATAATCTCTACGCTTGGCAGGCAAGTTGGAGATCGCAGTGTTAAAAATATAACAATGGAAATCGCTGCTGCCCATTTTCCAGCATACGGAGACTAGATCTTTTGCCCCGAAAACATTAGTCGCCTTATACGACACCCACGAGTGTAAGGGGTTGGTGCTATTCTACTCTGCGGCACACCACACGTCCATGGCGGTGATGTTGTAATAACCGTTTAATATAATAATATCTGTACCTAAATGTTGAAAATAACATTAGTTACTATCGACTATGGCTATAACCTACACGAGCATTTATAAACCATACCAATAATCCCTTCGAAGACGGATCAACAGATTAAAGGTCAATCACACGAAGAGTTACCTACTCGAGATGATAGGCGTGTCTATGTAATTGGCGTTGACGGAATTTTCCTGTTTTCGCGTACAATGTCACCGTATTTGAACTCCTTGACTAACCATTTGGCGCGTGCTAGCTGATATGTTTGCATAGTAACATAAGTTAGTTTTTATTTATTATAAATGTGTGACAAACAGGCATGCGGGCCACCTGATGGATAGTGGTCGCCGCCGCTTATGGACATCAGCAACACCGGGCTACCAATCCGTTGCTCGCCTCTGAAGAGATCTCTAATATACCTCTACATCCCATGTAATAGTCCAAAGGAAGCATTGTGGCTGGGAGCTCATTCCACATCCGAATCGTGCGAGCGAGAAATGGTCTTAGTTCTCTATCTATTTACATAACATCTATTTGTTTCAGTTTTTCTTCGTTCGAGTACCCTACTTTACCCCTACCTACCCTTTTCTTTGCTTGAAGACCTTCCTCCTGAATCACTATATCTATGATTGAAAACTGCATTAAATACGTTGCATGGCCACAGTGGGATTCGAACCCGGCACCTCTCGCTTAAGAGTCGGATACCTTAACCACTACCACCAACATTCCGCAGTCGACATAAAGGACTGTTATTGTTAAAATATACTCACATTTTATCTTTAATTCACTCATAAACAGCTTTTTAATACTATGTAAATGATCGAAACCACGCGCCTATAAACATAGCAAATGCTAACAAAATATGTATCTTTAAGTCTATACCATTATCACTTACACTCCAAGTGATAACCGCTCGCACTCGTACTACTTATTCTTAAAAGCTTAGCTTCCAGCCTTTGGCTAGTTGACCTGGATTCCCTGAGGAGGTGCGCCAATAAAACTGAACTCACTGACTAGTGTTCCACGGTGCTGGTCGAGCCACTCTCTTTAAGTATCTCTTGTTTTATCACTTGTTGACATTTGCTGCGTATCTATACTTGTATATCTACGGTTACGATTAAGATCAAGTATACCTTTTATATCGACAAGAGCTTGGACAGCTCGTGAGTGAGCTAGGTACGGTTTAATGGCTTAAGTAAAAGCTACATACGACACTGCAGCAGGGCCGGATCTAGGAGCCGTCTGACCCCTCCCATAAGAAAAGCGACTTTATTTTATACTACATGTGACGTAGTACTGGTACGTGTATTGAGTTAATTCAGTTAATAGGAAGTTCGAAACAAGGAGAAAAAAAATAAAGATCAAAGTCCTAGCAAACGCAAGTAAGTCCTACGTTGGGCGCCATTATATATAGGATTTTGACAAGCTCGCGCCGTGAGACAGCGTTTGTTTCCTTCTCTCAATACGAAGATGAAAGAGATAGTGTGACAGAACACACTGTACAACAATAAAGAATTTCTGATTTCTGGTAGCAGTATCTGTATTGCACTTTTTCTCGCTTGTTGCGCGTGTGGCTTATTTTGGCTTAATTGCATTTGCTGGGCGTGCGGGAATGGTCAGGATTTCTGGATTGAAAATATAGTATCCCTGAATTTTCTTCTTTTATTTATCTATCTTCCTACTAGCTGAACTAACACTGTACATATGCCTATGTTATGTTACATAGGTAGGTACGTAAGGATTAGCATCAAACTTAGCCTGCCTAGCTGCCTCAGATTTGCCCTGCTGCAGTGTCGTAAGTAGAGTGCTTAAGTCTTAGGGCACTTACTGCATTTGATCCGAATCCGAGCAAATGTCATCCGAAGTAGCCACAGTAAGTACTACTTCTACGATCGCTTAGTGTCGTTCAGTCGAAACGCATCGAAGAGCACATCTTAAAGTATAGCAAATTCATGAAAAAATAGTCTTCGAAACTCGCGCGTAGGTATACGTAGAATCTTTATTCGCGCATATTTTTCTATTCAGAAGAACATGAACATTACATTGTTGAGACAAGAGTGAATCTGTAATATTAACTTTCAGATCGACTATGCCTAGCTTGAATTGTTACGAACTATAGTAGGTGCCAAATAGACTGGCAATAGCAAACGTCGACCTCTCGGTTGGCATTAATTTGCAAATGGTTACAGCAACTGTTTTAATAATTGAAATAATCGTATTTGTTAAAATTTTATTTAAGGACAACAGTCTAATAATTGTCATATAATTTTCATGACATAGTGTATGCTGTGAAACTTTAATTAAAAGTGCACTGATTTCCATATGCCTAGACATAGACAGTACTTTATTCGGATCCCCATTACATCCTTTACCTGTGTGTACAGTAAATTATAATTATTGAAAATTACGTAAGAGCAGCGAGTGATGTAAAGGAAACCGAAATGGACCTGTCTCAGCATAATGCTGTGAGGCCTCATGCCTGTCACTCATATGAATTAGTTCCGATCGAGAGGTGAACGACTGCTATTGCCTATCTATTTGGCACCTACTATAGTCATAACAATTTTGTCCATGTATTCTTTTATCCGTCAAGTTCGTGTTGTAAGAAAACAAATTAATTTTGGTAGTTTGACCTTGGAACGTCAACTTTCTCAGAGTTGGATCGAAAGCACCGGATAAATGATCATGTCATGATTTGTAAGTGTGATCTTAGTCGACTATAGTCTTAAGTCCTGCCGTAACATCCTGTTTGAAGTCGCAACCGATAATCCGGTCTTAAGGATGTGCTAAAAGGGCATTAAAACTTTATTGGTGTGAATGCGATAAGTGTCTTCGCATGGAAATCAGCGGAATGTTATTTAATTTAATTTAATAACTACAGACTACTAATAACAAATTTACAACTAACTAAATAAACTAAGAAATACAAACTTACAGATAAAAAATTTCTCCCAGGTCCACGGTATTAGGAATGCTGCCTAGAAGGCTGGCCGCATTGCCCCGCTGAATGGCGAGGCTAATTCGCTGTCCGAAGTAGAGGCCAGCCTTCTGGTCTTTAGTAACATCGACCAGGCGCTTAGCTAGCTCCCGAAACAGAGAGTGTGCGCCTGGTCCCCACGGCCCAAGGGTTTCCACGCCAAATGGCGCAAATATGTGGTCCTCACCAAGACTCGCGTATTTGCGCCGCTTGGCGTTTTCAGCTGCGGCGGCACCGGCCCCAGCATGACACGCGGTTACTGGAAGATGGGACTGTGCGAGGGTATCGACACACGTGGCGTCCCAAACCAAAGCTCGTCCCAGTTTCCAGGGCGTGAGTGTCATCCCGTCGGGCCTTCTACCGTCATTACGAGCTAGACCGCTTGGCTCCAGTACCGCGGGAGCTCCAGCGGAGGTAAAGGCCCGGCGGATGATGTCATTTAGGTCCGCGTGCCGAGGAAAGCGCCCAGCACTCCTGCTGCACGACAGGCCATGGTGGCCAAGATGATCAACACATTTAATTTAATTAATTTAAATTAATAAACTGAGACTGCTGTCGCTGGGTAGATTACAGGGTTAACTAACAACACTCAAGATGTTTGTTTCTTTATAAGTAGTGAACGAAAAATATTGAACATATTTTAATAAAATTTTGCAAAATTTCAGCTCGTATAAAATAACAGTGTTATATGCGTCTTTGGGCTATAATTTATCCCGAAACACAAACCAGTTCCCATGGGAACATAGCATAACCAAATTCTACGCGAATGAAGTGCGGGCGGAAGCAGTCGTTTATGGAAGTACTCTAAACCGACGAGCTTGTACGAAAAGGTTGAAGAATGTGGAAGTGGGACAAGTGTAAGTGGGAAAAGTGTAAGTGATACATTGTTATAATAGTATCTCAGAGGGAGTTGTGCGTGACGTTATGTATCGAATGAATGAATAACGCTTTATTGCACAATCAAATGAATACATTGGGTACTTAAAATTAACAGCAGGAGAAGCAACAGGCGGCCTTATCGCTTAAAGCGATTTCTTCCAGGCAACCTCTTTGGGTAGATAATTTTCGACAGAAGAGCAAGATAAGAAAATACACTGAGAGTAAGCCCGTTCAACCTAAAGACATATTAGTGTAATTTTAATAAATACTAATAAAACTATAGATAAAATATACCTAGCACAATACTATAAAGACATATTTAAAAACAGAATAGAAGAGAGTAACGTTTCTCTGGAATGAAATACAACAAACATATAAGGTACCCAATAAGAAATATGAGAAGCAATAGACTTAAAAGCTTTTTGGGACAGACTGTAGAAGCTTTAACCAGCCTTTAAAAAATTGTGCAGTTTTGGCTCGTAGTTTTGGTATCATATCTAAACTTACATAGTATTTATACAAAGTCGCTTCCCGCCGTCTGTCCCTACGTATGCTTAGATCTCTTATACTACGCAACGGATTTTAATGCGGTTTTCAACAAAAGATAGAGTGATTCAAGAGGAAGGTTTTTAAGAAAAAAAGGGTAGGTAATACTATAAAATTTAATTTAAAATATTTCGCGTCTGTCTGTCTGCATTTCCGCTAACTCCTCGTTAACCACGCAACGGATTTTGATGTGGTTTTTACTTTCATTTAGAGAATTTGTTTCGGAAGATGTTATAATAGAGAGGCCCCGAGAACCCCGTAAGAAGCCGGGGCTATCGGAAACATCCAAACATTCGCATTTACGCCGCCATGTTTTCATCTTAACCCGAAACATAGACATATACATAGACATAGACGTATCTCTATTTGGCCCAATAACACATTAAAAAAACTTTAAACTAGCATAATAAGTACAAAATAAGGAAGCTGGGCGACATTCATAAATTATCACGAAACCACGACGCTCCACGTGGCTACTTTAAATCATGAGCAATACATTCCACATAGTCAATAGACAAACTCGGCCACTTCACACCGCGTGCCTTATCACACACCGTGTGTCGTAACACCGTGGGAGCGCGCCGAGTGCATTGGCTATGATGTGATGTGCCACTTGGTAATTGCAAGGCGGCTGCCACTCGAGTTTTATGCACGCTTGGTTATTGGTATCTGTACAGTCTATGTAATCTTTGCTCTATCATGAATGCTGACTGTTTTAAAGAGAGTAATCGGTAAATAGGGTAGCTTTGCTATGCGTTGTCGCAATGCTCGCGCCGCGATGAATGCGGCTTTGATAGGTCAATGTCGTTCATTTTGACGGACGCATAGTGCCGATCGCCACTTAAGTATTGTCAGTTGAAACCCTGTGCGAACGCGCAAACTATGAGACTTCATAGTAACGTTTCTTAGTACAGGTGCTAGAGGCACACCAGTCTCCACCGTAAGGCTAGAAATTGGGCAGTAGCATTAACTGTGGTGTGTTTTCAATATTTTGATCTCCAATAAGCTTACGTGGAGATCACAACAAAACCCTACACTTATGTGGAGAAGGCTCAAGTTCAACAGGCTGTTGATGTGAACATTTGATACATTGCTTGATTCGCTTGGCGGGCTGGATTGGATATCTCAGTGACATGGCATACTCAACAATCTATATTCATGTGTACGATGTCTATTATACATCTAAACTGCCCTTTCTGTGAGGTATATTGGATACTTACTATAGAATATTGGAAACAGTCACTCATAAATAATAGATACGTAAATACTTAACTTTCGTTTCATAAGTATCTTTATAAACTTAGAGCCTCCTCCCTCCCAAAATCTTATTAATCTTATTAAGAAATAGGTAAATATAACCAAACAAACACATGAACGCTCTCTCTCACAGACACACGCACACGTTCACACACACACCCACACACACACGCACATATACTTACTAATATACCTTGCATGCAATCACAGGATTTTTCTAAATTCTTTTTTGAGAAATTGAGTACCATCCTACTTAACCAATTGTTTAATGGTATAGAAGAGCGGGCACACCTAACACGGGCAAATATATTGCTTACCAGGCGTGTCCAACACCGATTATGTACCCTTGATTAAGTGAAGGAAAATAAAAATTTATTATTATTATTATTATTAAAATACTGCGCCCAACCGGGTCCTTGTTGTATATTCATAACATTGTTACTGTATCATCTTTATGGAAGCAAATAAATCTATAGGCACATCGTATAAAACAAGTCGCTTCCCTCCGTCTCTGGAGTTTAATGCGGTTTTCGACAATAGATAGAGTGATTCAAGAGAAAGGTTTAAGAAAAAATTTTTAGGTAGGGGTATAATAGATGTACGCGAACGAATTCGCGCCGGGCTCATAGCTCATATATTTACGTCGTATGCCTCATTACTGAGGGTCATGACTCCCGAAGGAGGACCACTATTATCGGACGACGTTACGCCATTTATGCTTATCCTGCTAGCTACATATATAAGAAAAGTGAAATTTATTCGACTAGGTTTCCCTCGATAGAATTCCAAGATGTCTTTCGAAGAAGACACTAAATTTCTCTCAGCGGAATCCTTACATTTCCCGGGATAGCTTTCTGGTTTTCTACAGAAAGAAATTCTAGATTTCGATAGAGCTTACCTAGATCTGGATAGTGCAACGTGCATCCTCTTCAAAATGTCGAGGTAAAAATAATTAAAACCGTAGTAATAAACTTGACATCGATGATGTCACAATTAACAATTATGGGGTAGAGTTTCTCTATTTATTATAATTGTTATTATTTCCTTTCAAGTCGATACTTCTTAGTATATGGTACTGGTTAACCAATACCAAGTCAAAACCAAGGCATGGTGTAACGTAGTAATTTTAAGTATTACCAGTAGGCACTTGGGGGTGTAGGCTACTAGCATTTTGCAAGAAAATCCTTACTATCCTACAGGTATTTAAGATTGCAGCTTTCAGGTGCAAGGAATACGTATAATTGGGCAAGGCTAGAGTCTCTAATGTCTGACTGATTCTCTTATTATTTATCATTATGAAGGCTAGAGTGAATAGGCTGTTCTTAGACAGACTTGCTCAATCTCCGGCCGCATCGTCACTTACCACCAGGTGAGATGGCGGTCAAATGCCTGGCCTAGCCTAATGGAGAAAATAAGCTTTTCGGCCTATCGGCCATAGGTTCTGCAAGCTATGTGGCCTGCCCATTGCTACGTCAGTTATGCGACTCTAAAACCTTAGTTCTGTTACATACCTTCATTTCTGATTCTGACACGTAGCGTATACTTCGAACATGAGTGATTTATAATGAAGCTTAGTAGGTCTACATAGTAGTTTTAAAAGTAGTGCCCGGGAACCACAAAATATAAAAAATTGTGGCCACAACATCAAAACTAGGCACATGGTTGGGCTAAAAACCAGTGAAAGTATTGGTAATGAAGAAGAAATGTAACTAGTTCAAAGCAGATTTTTAGTAGTCGGTAAACTAAATACACTTTTATCTTGCAATTAAAGTTTTTATCACGTCGGCAACATCGTTGGTGTAAGCACTTGATTTAACTAATTTAATTTATGTTCCAAGTTTTAACAGTAGTTTGTAGAGAAGATATCGGTTCCACTTACTCGAAGAACGTTGTGCAATTGTGTCGTTTGATTGTTTACCTGAAAGAAAAAAATTTTTAATTAGGATTTAATATGCGACGCAAATAAGGGGAAGGGAGGGTGTTATAAGTTTGACGTGTGTATCTGTGACTCTGTGGCTCTCTGTGTGTGTCTGTCTGTCTGAACAAATGGACCGATTTCGAAGCAGCTTTTAGCTTTGTTGTATTCAAATTGGTCCAGTAGTATTGGAAATCTTTGATAAGGATATTTCCTAAACTACTTGACTTGATCGGGGGTCTTCCGACATTTTTCTGTCGGGTATTAGTATTAGCCCTGCAATGGAACAAATGTGGCTAAAATAAATAAAAAAATTAGTGCAAGCAAACATCTTACACTAAAAGAAAAACTTATTAAACCGATGAAACTACCACCGTAATACAGATAGCAGAGGAATTTTTAAATACGACAATCCAATTGAAATACAAGAATTGAATGCTGACGCATACAGTGTAATGAATTAACATTTAACAGTAAACGATTACGAAGCGATGTGCTGACTACGTGGTCAATTTACAATACGAATGGAATAAATAAATACACTTCATTGAGCGCACATTAAAGTGAAAAACGGCAGACAGAGGTAAACTAGTGGACTCGGCGCCTATTTTACCCCCTACCTACTTTTTATTGCTTATAAACCTTACTCTTGAATCACTTTATCTATTGTTAAAAACCGCATTAAAATCCGTTAGTTAGTTTAAAAGAAAGAGAATAGAAGAAGGTTAAAGAAGACAGACGGCGGAAAGCGAATTTGTTTTAACTATGTATAGATCTGAATCTTTAAAGAGAAGTTTAAACAATTCGGGTTCCGCTCCTCCCAAAAAACCAAGACTCAAAGAATCAAAGGTCTATGAGTAAATGGAATAGCTATGGAAAAGCCAGTTCTCTGACTATTTTTGGTAACATGGGTCACATGGACACCCGTCTACAAGTAAGAAAAACGCGGTATTTAGCATAGTAGCGACTCGCCCCGGCTTTGCACGGGGTTCTCGGGGCTTCTTTATATAACACCTTCAACTCTCATACATAAACTCAAAATTACTTTATTGATTAGGACTTGGAATACCTCTTTCAATCGTCAAAAAGGAGAAGGGTAGGACAGTCGGAAGGAAATACACAGTGACACGTTGGCCCCACGGTCGGAGCACACCGCCCCACGCCGACCACGGCCGGACCGTGCCCGACAACACCAGACAGAGCCGGGCAACGCCTGACAATGCCAGGCAGAGCCGGACAAATTTTCTAAATGTTAGTAAAAACCACATGTAAATCCGTAGCAATGTTAACGAGGAGCTACCCAATCCATAGTCAGACATCCCCGAAAACTGACGTTATTTTACACTACGATTACCACCAAGCAAATAAAATACCCCCCACTTTGTGTCCAGCCATAAATTAATGAGGTAACACGATAAAATAAAAGCGCAGAATGATGTGCGAAAAGGCCGAATCGTGTGTCCAATCAACGGGCCATTTCTCTGCGGAAATGAATCGCCTCGTTTCCCCCGAACATGCTCGAGCTTTAAATTGATAAAGAATAATGAACACGCTCCTTTGTGAGTAGATACTTTAATGTCGTACTTAATTATTGCCAACAGAGTGTTAGGTGAGCTTTTTATCTGTAAGGAATTCGAGCATAAGTAAGTAAAAACTTCATTAGTGAGACATATGAATGACACTTGATACGACGTTTTTCAAAACGTGGTAAATCATAACCACATTTCGACAAATATTAAAAACAGTCGTATGATTGTATGTGGAAGGGAGAGAGAGAAGTGTCACGATTGTATAAGCTTGTGGCACTGGATAGTCTCTAGTTAAAACCATAATAATCTGCATATTTGTGTATTACTTTTTTATACTTCCCCATTATTTATTTATTCGTATGGCATTATGGCATAAATAAATAAATAGCTACCCATACTGATGTTAAATTAAATGATTACTCAATATACGGGGTATATGTAATATCCATTCAATCTGACAACAAACAATTTAAAATTAATTGCCCGTTTCACAAGCAGTGAGTGAATGAAAACTGTTATGATTCTATTAGTATTCCAACCGTTAACATAATCACCTTTTAGTATAATAATATCTTCCAACCCCTAAGACCGGCTCATAAAACCCATTTGCCCTTTGATCCCACCGGGACCCATATTGATCCAATAACACCGTCCATAACATTATGTACCTAGTCCACCTTTTTGTAAACTAAAATATTTGAAATTTCAGTACCTACCTCCTTCGTACCCTCATCTAGTATACCTGTAGGTAGGCGAAATCACGACCCTTTGATATATTTTAAGTTTACCTATTGTGAATTTTGAGAGAGAGAGCAGAATACCAAAAAAGCGTCACCTGTCATTGAAGTGGTACTGCGATCCAACTATATTTCAATCGAGCCATTAGTAAATTAACGGATCTCGAAACTGCGTGTCAAAGTTGGAGATTATATCATTAGTGGAAAACTAATATTGCTACAACCGAGAGACAGTTATGATAAATGTTAATTACTCTGCAAGTACTGTGTAGGTAACCAAAGTTAGAAACAATAGTTCCTAGAAGCGTCCTAATACCTTCCTTCCTACAATTTCCTTTCAAAAGCCTTCTCATCGCTACATTTATTATCGCAATTGCCAGAAAATACGCAACAATCACCGGATAATTGTCTATTTCTATAGACTCGTGTAATCAATTTGTTGAATAGGCGAGAAGGAATTAGGATCTCCTAGAAATGCTCATTATTTTAGCGCCTCAAATAGTATGAGAGGAAATCCTGTTATGTAGCGGGAAAAGAGATAATTAGTTTTATTTATACTTAGGAGCGTCTAGGAGAGGATGAGAGCCATGTACCAATGACTCTTTTCTGAGTTATGTACATTAGTTGAATGCTAACCAATGCTCTTACGGTGAGGGAAAATAATGGTAGATGGATGATGCCTGCACATTCCAGGCGACTGAACGTGTAACCAAGATCCTATCTGGTCAGGTTAGGTTAGGTCAGGTTTCCCTGGTGGCAGGGTCACGCAGGTCAGATGTCTGTACTGTAATTATCTTATCTGCCAAATCCTGGATCTTGGTTAAGCAGGGTCCGGGTTCCGGAGCCCTCGTGTGACCCCGAGAGCACAGCCGGGACAATAACGCCAAGATGATTATTTTTATTTTTATACTTGGTAGACATTACCTTTAGGCCTATGTTCCGGAAAGGTTATCTAGTGGCGATCACCTATCACCAGTCTCAGCGTGTGAAGGAACGGATATGAGATGGACGCACGACCTCGTAAAATCGTAGGGAGCCGATGAATGCAAGAAGTACAGAGTCGATCGGTATGGAAGGCATGGGGGGTGGCCTATGTTCAGCAGTAGTGGACGTTCAACGGCTGAAATTCTGATGATCAATTAACGTTTTCCAAAAATGTGTTACAAAAATGGATCTTATTTTATGAGCAATACCTACATTCAACTTTCATTTGCTCTCACGCTTTTTGCTTCTGAATTTGGGCTACTGAATCTAGTCAAACCTGATTACCATCACGCAGGCCGTAAGCTTGTTTGCCACCTTTAAGGTATAAAAAAGAAAAAAAAAAAATAATAATAGTAAGCAATAAGTAAGTAAAAGTAATAAGCGAATTAGTCGACTGAATTTAGCCAAATATAATAAGTGTGTAAGGATGCTTTGTGGAGTATCGAAACACGTATCCAGGTTTATCGGTTGTAGAATTCTGTTGAGAGTATTGTGAGCAGTTGTAAGTCGGGAGCAAGTTAATATTCACAATAAAGATCCCATGAAATATGGAGCCCTGTGAAGTATCGCCGAATACCATTAAGAATGTAATATCTTGAAAACCGACCGACGAGCATGTATGAAAAGATTGATGACTGTGGTAGAAGCTAGAGATTTGTCGGACCGTAGCAATTGGAACAATGTGGTCTCTGCCTACCTCTATAGCAAAACAGTGCGACGGTATTTTAGAATGTATCATGAAAACGTTATTTTTTTAAAGTCACTAGTGGACCCAGCGCGACTTTATTCGCGTACATTTACTTTACCCCTATCTACAATTTTTTTCTTGATTATAAACCATCTTCTCGAATCACTATATCTATTGTTGAAAACCGCATTAAAATCCGTTGCGTAGTTTAAAAGATCTAAGCGTACATAGATACATAAGGACAGACGATGGGAAGCGACTTTGTTCTATACCATGAATAGATACAGCAGACCATCCATAATATATGTCAAATGCCAGTGATACAGTACAAACAGGCGAGCCAGGCCACCTGGTAATAAAAACAGCCTGTTAGGTACCCCAGAGAAACTCAAACAGAACAACTTATAAAAGAAGGTATCAACCGCGACACGCAACATTTCCGTTCTACACGACCTAGTTAGGAAGTCCAGTAATAAAACTACCTGTACTAAATAAACTACAAAGGACCTAGATAGTCCCTCAAGTAATAGAACCACTTGCCCCATACAACGCTGCCAGTAACCCAGCGGTTCCCAACACGGGCAATAAACATAGGAATCGTAGACAAGCCGGCGGTTCTCAAACATCTGGTACGGCCCTACATGCGAGGGAGGCGATAGGAATTCAATAAAATTAAATATTCAAGGAGCGTCCGCAGTGAGAGCCTGCTAAAGTTTTCTGGGCAATTGATAAGAGATTGGCGCTTTTTTTCTCGTACCAAATTAAGGTTGTGTAGTTGAGGCAAACGGACGCTTTTTGACGATTGAGGGCCACTTCACACTTGATAGAATGTGGTAACAGTCGCCTTTAATATCATTATCGCCAATAAGCCATTCCTCTGGATATATATATATTTTTTTTACCACTAAGGTGGCAAACAAGCTTGCGGCCTGCCTGATGGTAAGCAGTCACCGCAGCCTATGGACGTTTGCAATCAGTTTGCTTATTAAATTGTCTCTCTTTTCTTTTTTATTTCAGTCTGAGCATCCAATAACCTTCTTCCTTCCTCAGTTTCTTTGTGTATTTAAAGTCTCTCAGATAGAGATGGTATACTGTGTCTTCTCAGGCGCTGTTGGTGGACACTTTTCATGCCTTTTAATTTATATGCCAACTCTTTGACATGTCTTGAGAGTCTGTCTTGGTATTTCTTACTATATGTGTCTATTTCCTATTTCACCGCTCATGGGGTGCCAATCCGCTCCCGAGACAGTTCAACCAGTCTCAGGGTCCCCAGCGGAAGCCACTCGCTTCGCCAATTATGATTTAGGTTTTGTAATATCTAACGAAACTGGAAGAATAATAGGTACGTTATCACTGAGCGGATTATATTCATATTCATATTCATATTCATTTATTTATAGTATTAAATATACATCGTCATTTCAGTTATCAATAGAATAAAATTAACACATATCGTTAATTTCAATATTGAAATATTAACATTCATTAGAACAATAAATAATCATCAAAATTTAATAATTAGATTAATGATAATAATTATGTCATTATATTAATAAAATATTATAAACAATTAATTCAAAATGTCATGTTAATTCAAATCAGTTCATGTAAATGTCATAATTATAATTAAATATACAATTAAAAATAGTTAACGTCAGTATTAAATTGTCAATGAAATTAAAAATGATGCCCAACTATCGCACCTAGTGTTCATCCGTCAAGGAATTCCCTCACTGAGTAATAGGCCTTCCCCGCCAGAAATACCTTAAGCTTGTGTTTGAACCCACATAATGATGATGAATATTTTATCTGATCAGGGATTTTGTTGAAAATACGTGGACCAATACCCCTAAGAGAGTTCTCAGATTTTTGCAATCTACACGTAAAAGTTTGGAGTTGGCATTTCCGTCGCACCGAGAACCGTTCAGCGACAGGGAACTCGGCTGGGTTCTTCCATACGTATTTAGCAATTTCTAGTATGAATAGGGAAGGAACAGTCAGGATTCCCAATCTAACAAACAACTCACGTGCTGGCTCATCAGGTGGTACCCGGCACATCATACGTACGACTTTCTTCTGTATTATGAAGGGCCGGTCCCTGTCAGCAGCCATCCCCCACAGGTCTATCCCATACGTCAGGTGACAATGGAAATACCCATAGTACGTTGATAGCAGATTTTGCGAGGACAGTGTACGCGAGAGACGTGATACAGCGTAGTAGGCGGAATTTAGCCTAGCACATAAGGCATCTATATGGTAGTTCCATTGTAGGCCCCTGTCAAAGGTAAATCCAACAAAGCGAGCACTATCCGCAGCCTCTATAACATAATTGTCAGTCTTCACACTTAGACTCTCACTTTTCATTTTCCTCAGTGAAAACTCCACCATTTTGGTTTTTTCTACATTGAGTTGCATACTGTTATGCAGAAACCAATCCGTCAGTCTATTTACTACTAATTTTATATTGTCTATTAGTTCCTGCCTATTCCTACCCGTATATTTATCTGGTATACTCCATTTACACAAATATTACCTTTATTTATTTAACAGGGTCGGATAACGCGATAGTCAGAGTGGATAACGCGTGGGTTCTACCTAGTACCTATCCAATCGGAATTCTTGGGCATGAAGCTCAGAGAAAAGTATGTCTAACAAATCGATGTATCGATGTGAGACAACAGTACTGTGCGTCAGTTTTCTTCGTCAAAACATAGTATTGACTTCTTCTTGAAGCTTAAGTGTTGCAGCATACCTAAAATAATCATTTTTTACGAATGCTGACGAAAGTTAATCTTAATTTATACCTAATTTCACTTTAGCTACGTCGGCCTATACATTTTAGTCGTGATCGGTGCTACGTCAGTGCGCTCGACTCATCTGGCCGGTCCAAACAATACGTGCGCTACGTTAGTTAAACTAGTAACACACGTTCCATTTTGGCTAGACCAGACCAACTGTCAGTTGCAATTGATAGTAATCCTTGCGCAGTATAAATATAAAGTCGCCTTTGGGCGCGGAGGACGTGGTCGGACGTCCGACCAAGGTCTGTTCGCCCGCGCATCCGAATAAATCCAAAAGCGACTTTATTTTGTACACCGTTAGGATTAGTATCGACTGCCACTGACGGTTAGTCGACTTCAGCCAAATTGGTGCGTCTGTTACTAGTTTTAGCACTGCTGTAGACTCTCTGGTATTTGGGTTAGCAGGGGAAGTAAAGGCGAAAAAAGCCCATGACTTACACCCAACGTAAAGGCAAATCCTGAAGCCGCGTTCCCACTTACGGTTAATATGTTTATTTACCTACCACCACTCTGGGTCTTGCGAGTATAACAGTATATATGCATGTGGCTGTTCGCATTACCGTAACATTTTATTTATAAGTATAGATGTTCTTAAATAAAAGTGTAGGGACTTTGAGGAATCGAATGTGGCAGTTAAGTATTGTACAAGTTTAAACCAGAAATCTATATGTCGCCCAGTATATCTGTAGATGAAACTGCTGAGCATAAAAATAAATGATATATATCCCACAGAGGTATAAAAAATTTTGTTAGTTTCTTATAGAGGCCGTTTATTGTTAACTATATAGATAGATTTCTTTATAGTATTTCAATTAGATCCTATCACAACTGTAAACCGTGTGGTGTCCAGCAGAGTAGACCACCACCAACCACTTACACTAGTGGGTGTTGTACAAGGTGACAAATTTTTCGAGGCAAAATATCTAGTCTCCGTGGAAAAGAGCGTTTTCCACGATCTCTTCCTTCACTATACTTATTGAAACGTTCACAGGCTGAATTGGACTTAATCGTTAATTAATTCATAACTTCGCTTTGTGAATTATCAATTTGAGTTGGCAGTTGTTATCATCATCATCACAGCCCATAATATTTCACTACAGAGCTTAGGGCCTGTCCCACGAAAGGGGGAGCCTTTATCTCCACGCTTGGCAGGCGAGTTGGAGATCGCAGTTGAATGCTAACCGATCTCTTACGGCGGGAGAAAATATCTTGATGAAACCTGCACATTCAAGCGACTGAATGTGTAACTCTGATCCAATCTGGTCAGGTTCCCCTGGTAGCAGGGTCACGCAGGTCACATGACAGTTGCTTTACTGTAATTATCTGATTTGCCGAAACCTGTATCATGGTTAAAGCGGACCCGGGCCCTAGTGCGCGTGAGCACAACCGGGACATTAACGCCAAGATGATGATCCATTCAAGCTCGTAATTCATGCTGCAACAGAATCCGATTCACCATCACTCATAACTTCGATACTGGTCAAGTTTTACATACATCACTTGCACGCTGACTTGAAGACAGCCAAGTTGTGCCAACTTCGCCCCAACTTGTGCCACATCCGGGCTCGCGTTGTTTCGCTAATGGGTTTCACCGCCCATTGCTAGTTCGGCGCACGGAAATTGATCACGCGACTACTCTACAGTTTGAGAGACGTTGTTACAACGTTATTTGATTAGCGAAGACGTTTCGACGCTTTAAGAGGTGCTGCCGTCTATAGGCACTTACTGCATCCTATAGTCCAATTGCCGGAAGAATGTGCCCTTTGATAATTCTGAAGCTTTTTGGTAATTCTAAAGGAATATGGATAACTTAAGTGAATTCTTTATTATCGTATTTCCTATAATTACGTGATAACGAAAACAAAATTCTTTAGAATTATCAAAGTGACCAAAAAATCACAAACACCAATTACTACAGGACTTCTACCCGAAAGTTCAAATGCGAGAAAATGATGCAGTAATGTAAAAATGAAAAATATTAATTGATTTTGTCCGTTACATTTTTTTGAGTAGTTCGTTCTGGAAAGGCGGCTGCGTGTGCTCCAGATTACCAGTTTACATTTAGAAGTACCGTACCTGGTCGAGTATCTAACTAATATTATAAGTACTAAGGTTAAAAGTGGTATGTATATATGTGTATTTGTCAGAGTTCTGTTAAATTTAAATAGTCGCATGGTAAGTAATTGATTGTATTTTAGTGTTGACGCTAGCATTTGTCTCATGTGCTGTATGTGTCCTTTCTGTTGCGGGGCTTTGTTTTGCACAAAATTTGTCACGTGGTCCAGATCACACCATTTAAGGTCAGAAAAAGGCCGCCATATTAGGTACTAGATAGTAGAGAGTAAAATAAATTTAGCATAGTTAAAATATTATATCGACCTAGTTTTATGTAAGAATAATTAATTTCTTTGTATGAATAGAAAAAAATATGAACTGCGGAAGCCTATCAAAGGCACAGCATCTTTCATACAATTTGCCTAGACCATTTTGTAGCGAAGTCAAGCGAAGTGTTTTGAACGTAGAACTCGCCGACATTGGAATACAAACTGATAATCCGTCAAGTCACTAAGTACAAAAGAGTCGCTATTCTCTATTTTGTGGTAAACTTTAGGTTGTCGCGTGGCAAGAAATTGTTAGTACTGTATTTCGTACTATGGTGAATTACTGTTATAGAGTCAACACTACTAGAGCGGAATCCGAGCACCCTCCACTCCGCTTGCAGAAAACACATGCATATGTACGGGCGCTTACGTTACGATCAGGGTAAACGACGTAAGACAGAGAAAAATACATACAACCATTGATTTGTATATAGAAGTCTTTGCACACAACATGGAGTTCTTCAAGAAAGCTGTGAAAAGCTTTTTACGGGGTCGGCAACGCGTGGTTGATGCCCCTGGTATTGTAAACGTCTATAGGCTGCGGTGAAGGCTTACCATCAGGCAGGCCGTAAGCATTTTTGCCACCTTAGTGGTATAAAATACTAGAAATATCAACAAGGATTTGTATGTTCAATTTCGAAACCTGCTTTCTATACATTCACAATCGACCAATTCCGAATTAAAGGGTTGATTCAGCGTGATTCAGTTGGTTCAGCGTGAAGAGCGTACAGTAAATAAAAATACTATTCAGACTCTATAAACTTTACTACCAAAACCAGCTTTCACCGGTTCCCTAAAAAATGTACAGGGAAAAGAAAACCATACTAATGCAGTACGAAAATTGGCTCGATACGGCGGCTTTAAGAGGCCACCGCAAAATGGATTGAGTGCGAATCAATTCGGCCTGCGGTTTTGTGCAACTACCCACGTTAATGAAGGCAAACTACCGTCATTTTCGTACATCTAAAATTCACGTGTGTTATGAAACTGAGTGGAGTATTAACGGAGTCAGGCTTGTACTAGTAGTTTATGCAACTCGCATAGAAAATGGGGTATTAAAATATTAGTGTATGTTTATCATACGAGACGTAGCCGAGTATGATAGTAGTTTGACACGAGTGTTTTAATACCTAATTATATGTAGTTGTATACACTATTTTATCTAAACTCATATTTCCATATTAAAATTTCGTACCTATAATTATCTCATCTTTCCTGGAAGTTAGCTGCGAGTCAGTTCTGTTGTACGTACGCGTCGAGGATATTAAGTGGCGGGAAATTCACTTCACTCCGTTTACATTTAAGTATTTATTTGCTTCAAACAAGAAAAACATTCACAAACACAAAGTACAGCGTTGAACATGGTATAAAGAGTGTAAAGGTACTCTATCGTACCGGAAAAATGGTAGAGTATTCAGGAAGAGACTCAACTCTGCGAGGCCCAGCAGTGGACGTCCCACGGCTGAGAACCTACCCATAAATGAAAAGAGGCTTATTCTACACTTTGACCAACTGTAACCAAGGAGTATATGATTAAGTAATAATATAAGTCCTTAATTAATTTTCAATCTGCCAAAACGTACAGGAATGGAATTTAATATATCCTACTTCACGCTCTATAATAGGTACTTAAATCAAATTCAGAACAGCATATTACATGTTATGAAACACCTGCCTGCATGGTTTCAGAGGAAGCCTGCATAATTGCAATGTCTGCGATGTCACATTTATGCTATGTTCAAGAGCATATTATTAATTAGATATAACGAGCTGCCGTCGTGAAGTCTAGACGTGTGACTTCCTAACACGTATTTCCTAGTTATCTTGAAATTTAAAGCGTGGCAAGCGCTAAACAATCTCCCAAAAGTTACATAAAAGGTAAACAAAATATCAGGTGGTAGGACTCTGTCAAGCCTAAGGAATCCGCCTGGGTGAGTACCGCCGCCTTATGACGCCAAGCAACAATGCTTGGATTGTTGTTTCGGTTTGAAGGATAAAGAAGGACATGAGACATTTCATCTTAGTCCTCACAGTAACATTGCACTTGCGGTTTGTCATTATTTAAGCCTGCAACCTAAATGAATCGTAGATGTTATGAACGACAGTTACCGCTTACCATGATATTTCGGTGTCTGCTACCTAAAAAAAAAAGGCAAACATCGACTGTCCGATTTTGTCAAATTATTCAATAACCACACTTTTAATATGAACTCTCGCATGAATCTATAATTAATTAAGTCCACTGTAATTAATTGAGTTAATTTTAATTGATTTCACTTAACTACATCATACATTACAGCAACGGCACACAGAACAATAATTTTTTATTGTCTAATTTTTGCGTAAAAAAAAAATTATCTTAGCGTTAATATCCCGGTTGTGTTCTCGCGCACGAGGACCCGGGGTAAGTCTTGCCCATGATCCAGGAATTGGCAGATCAGATAATTACAGTGGAGCGACTGCCATCTGACCTCCGTGACCATGCTACCAGGGGAACCTGTCCAGATTGGATAATGGTTACACACTCAGTCGCCTGAATGTGCAGGTATCATCACGATGTTTTCCCTCACTGTAAGAGCAACGGTTAGCATTCAACGAATGTATATAACTCAGAAAAGAGTCATTGTTACATGGCCGCAGTGGGATTCGAACCCGGTTCGCTTACGAGTCCGATACCCCACCGACGCTCCTACCTTTTGCGTAACATTCATTTAAAAGAGTGGGGTACCTATTTAAATTATCGTCCTACCCTCATTTCTTTTATCGATAGACCGATAAAGTTTCAGGTGTTACAGGCGAAGTCTTAATGAAGATGTTATAAAACTTTATATAAGAAGAATAACGTTCCTTTAACGTATAAAGAGAGCTCACGGCCAAACGAGACGAAGTGTATTACAAATTTAATGGGCGTAGTAAACTGTATCGATCCGTCTCTTTTTATTATAGCGGGTGTATGGGGGGGGCTACTCTATAAGCCCGGTATTCGAAAGTACGGAAAGATCGTCCTCTATTTTAAACTTTAAATACATGAGCTTTGTCGCAATGCCGTCTTAACGTGATGAATTATATCATTAGTGTAATTCTGGGATATAAGCTACGGTAGTTTTTGCGTGAAAGAGTAACAAACTTAGTATTTATATTATTTGTGTATTGTATTCTTGATGGAACTCTTAATGTATGATAGATTAAAAACAGAAGTTCTACTGCCCATAACTATTGGTACTAAAGGTAATTATTACATAGCAATTCACATCGCGAAACGAACACACCCACCAAAAAACTCCACCGCAAAACACCCGCACACAAGACGTGTGCAAATTGCACAAAACTCTACAATTCCCACAGAAATCATTGCAAACAACGGTTGCCAGAATAAATTACGCTTGCCCGCCGGAATCTGAAAAGTTTCATTACCGTTTTACCGAAAAAGCTCTGTTAAATATTAGCGTTGCACTCGTGGCCGCATAAAGGCATTTCAGCGTTGCCCGGGCTGCATCTTGGTAAAATATTGAAGACCCGCTGCGGGCAAGGTGGGGCACCACTGTTGGAGCCCATACAAACGTAAGTAAATAATTCCTATCAGATACCAACAAATTGTCGAAAAATGGTTTAGTTTTACAAACGGACAATATACAAACACATATGAACAGTGCAAGTTAAATAAAAAAGCTTGTAATAAACAGGAAATATTTGTGAGGTTGTGAGTACATTTGTTGGGGGTAGCCCCCGAAACAACTGAACCGATTTTGAAAATGCTTTCACTAAAAAGAAGCTACATTATTTCCGAGTAACATAGGGTACTTTTGAATCCAGAAAAAGAAATAGAATCCCGTGGGATAGTTGGATGTTTAACTGAAATCCGAACTGCGCGCCGAGTGAAAACTGCGGGGGACCGCTAGTCCCAAAAATTATGCAATTTGGGTTTCTATTAAAATGTAAGAAAGCCTATTTTATTTTATGTCAGCAAACGGGGGGCGCTCGTATAGCCACCGTACAACCACCGCCTTGCACCCGCCTAGTCGCGCCGCCCTCGCATAGTCACCGCGTCGTGACTTTTTTTTACCACTAAGGTGGCAAACAAGCTTACGGCCTGCCTGATGGTAAGCAGCCTATGGACGTATGCAATGCCAGTGGCATCACCCACGCGTTGCCGACCCCGTAAAAACCTTTTCACCCCTTTCTTGAAGAACTCCATGTTGTACTCTCCAGACTGTGCGTTTTCCATCTGGTTGCTACGCGGTGACTGCGAGCGAACACGACGCGTACGCGTTTTGTAAACGACGACGTATAAACGGGCCCTTAGAGGGGCATTATTGTAAATTTATGAGAGGTAGGGCATAAAGAAATAACCGGACTGGAGCCGCATGACGGGGAAGTACCTTATAGAAGCCAAACAGATAGATTCCAACACAACGTTATTAATCACTTGGGCTTTTCTTTTGTAAGAAAATCAATAAAATGATAAAATTGTAAAAAGTATCTAACCATCCGATATCTACCAAACGACTTTTTGTTGTAAGTTTCGCCATGGCATATGTTATTTTAGATTAGATTTTCTGTGTGTCTCATATAACTCGTATTACGTAACTGAAAGTGTAAACAAAAGAAAAATCAACAAAAGAAAAATAAAATTAAATTCTCAACCGCTGACGTCGACGGTTGTAAAGCAAAACTTTTCAGTTTCCCCAGAACTGACTGACAAGAGTCATAAAAATAAATTGCTCTCAGAAATGGGAATGCCAAAAAATACTTCTTTTGTGTAACAAACAAAGCTATACTTGCGAACTTTTATTTCTAACTGCACAAGTTACGGTTTCGACATTCCAAAATTGAATTTCGCTACTTCGTCCTGGCACAAACATCACGAGGCGGCGGCGCACGTTGCGACGGCTTGACCTTCTCGAATGTTTTCTATTGCCTTCCCATCTTACAATTTATTCAGAGTTCTTTTTTTATCTTGTAGGTCCTGTGGTTCCGACCACCTGACTTTCGGTTTCTAGTTATTTCTAAAAACCCTGCTACCAAGCGCCTGGACCTTTGAATGTTTCCTGTTGGCTTCCTTCCTTACAATGTTTTGAGAGATCTTTTTTTAACTTGTATAGGTCCTGTGGCTTCCGACAGAGAATAGCATTTATACTGGTAATAAAGTTAGAAATGTGCCCCTGGTATTGCAAATGTTCATAGGCTTCGGTGACTGCTTACCATCAGGCGGGCCGTAAGCTTGTTTGCCGCCTTTTAGGTATAAAAAAAGAACTACGATTGAATGCTCTAGGTACCTCTGTTTTTACCAAGCGAATGAGCATTCCCTAGCTTAGTCTAAATGCATGAATCGTTGATGTTATGAGCGACAGTAACCGTTAACCATCAGGTGGGCTGTCTGCTCGTCTGTCACTGTGTAGCATAAGAAAAAAATTCAGGGTGCGAACCTAAGTGCATGAATCGTGGATGTTATGGGCGACAGTTACCGCTTCCCACCAAATTGGCTATCAGCTCCTTCACTTCCACAGTTGTATATAAAATCGCTTACACTGCGACCCCAATAGCGTCGTTAAGACCGGACGATTCCCATTGGCTGTCAGAGCAAAGCTTATTGCACCCGTCGGCGTCTTTTGAACTTATTAAATTAAGGAATATTGTTGTCTACAGCAATTTTGGTGCAGATGAAAGCTTTCCAGATAGAAAGATGCAAAGCCGGCGTCAGGGGCGTCTGAAGAACACTGGCCAGTTTAAAAATGCAAAAGGAGAGTAGACTGCAATGCAATGTACAGCAGTGTAGAACGTTCCATTCTTAAAATGTATAACGTATGTGTATGGTTTGAAAGGTTGGTGGTGTTTACGGTTTACAATAAATTCGTTATACTAGATTTCATTTATCAGATATCATTTTATTGGTATCGTGTTTAGTGATACACTGTAGTGTAGGAATTTTCAGGACGCTCAAGAACTCCAACGTGGCGTATAATGACTGTTATATCAATGGATAGCAACCAGGACCATCATAGTATCAACAAATACGTTGCGAGCAATCTGTATCGGATTATTATAAACCGTCTTTATATTTTAAAGGTGAATTCCGGGTTTCCTACCGCGTAAGGTGTTTACAAGTCTTTGTTTGTCTACCTTACATTTGTCGTTGAGTAGTCCCGTGACCATGATGCATGCAAATGCGTCGAAATATCGAGCTACTACTAAAGAAAGGTACGCAGTAAGAAACCCGGAACATACCTTTAAAATGTGTAATAATAACCGCGATAGTCATTATATTACACCATTATTAAAACACGGAAAAGTAAGAAACACCAATGGACTCAACTCCACAAACGACCCACAAAACCGCCAAGCAGCTACTGGATGCGAACCTGATCCCTGTGAGTGAAGAGGCACTTCCTTGCTGATGAAATTGGCCACTCCACCTGCGGTAGAACTCTTGAACTGCCTTTATAGCTGGAAGTGAATATTTGCAACGTTTTCCAGATTGCTTGCCGGTATGACCGCAATAGCTATTGGTGGCTTGCGGGCGGTAAGTATTTATTATACGATCCCGTTTAAGAATCTTATTCGACGTTTATGCTAGCCTAGTAGAATTTTAGAGCGTATTGCTATTAAAAATTGTTTTTAAGGAGAATTTTCACGCTAGCCATGTTTTGTTGTATCTAGTCCTACAAGTTAAGTTTAGAGTTTTTACTTACTTACTTACTTGAGTACTATTTAAAGCTACTATTTAAATTTAAGTTTCATTCATAGGAATAGTATATATTTGTTATTCAAAGAGTGTATGTTGGGGGTAATCTTCAAAGCTATAAAAATGAACAGTTTTCGAAAATTCTTTCACTACAATACTATTCTCGAGAGTCTTAGGGTACTTTTAATACATGAAAAATAATTACATTATTACTTAAATATAAATAAATGCTTTTGATTCTCAGGCACGGCTTAAGGATGACGAAATTTCGTCTGAACTTAGATTTTACCACTTGCCAATCTTGTTTGACCACGCCATGTAATCAGCATTATTATTAAAAAATTCTCAATAAGTATATTCAGTTTTTGGTTTAACACTGCCAATAAACTTAACAAAAGTCGTTTCATCCTCACAAATAAGTATTAGTATTATTGTATTAAACGGGACAATTATTTTCCCGGTCGGTTAATACGGATAATAATATTTGTAAAGAACGCGAGTTTAGTTTGAAATAAATATAAGTATTAGTAGGATTGCTGTATGTTCATCGTCCAATCACATTGAAAATAGTAAATGAAAAGGACACAGGGAATATAATCCGGATTAACTCAAGGGTTGAGTGATTGGTCGACGCTAAATGCGTTTTCCTCCATCTCTGTCTGTCCCTGTGTATCTGACTAGGAGACCATCCCCACTAGTGAGGAATCAGTCTAGGAGAATGTGTATTGGACTGGATTTGCCAGTGGGGATTTTTGGAATGAATCAATCAAAACATTAATTTTTTTTTTTCATTATACTAAAGTGGCATATAAGCTTACGGCCTGCCTGATGGTAAGCTGTCACCGCTGCCTATGGACGTTTGGGCGTGGAGTCTTTATTTGGTTATGAATTAAATCATTTTTTGTACACTAGTTCCCTTTTGTTCTTTATTTGAAGCTACGGTATACGGTATAATAAAAAAAAATAATCATCTTGGCGTTAATGTTCCGATTGTGATCAGCCTTGACCATGACCCAGGATTTGGCAGATCAGGTAATTACAGTGGAGCGATTGGCATCTGACCCTATCAGGGAACCTGACCAGATCATGATTACACATTCAGGCGCATGGTAAACCTTCATGTTACTTTACCTGAACGGGGTGGCCAGAGATGTTAGAGGCTATTTATCAGCCAGACGAGCCTATTGCCGTATTTTACGATTAATTCATTTATTATTCCTTTATATTCCTAAATTAAATGTATTATTTATTATAGTATTATTGTTGTTGACATTTTGTATTCCAAATTGAATAGACAAATTTTTGACATTGTATATGTTGCTTGGATTCTTATTATTTATAATTATTATTATTTTGACATGCCATATTCTAAGTTATCTAAATTATTATTATTATGACATGCCATATTCTAAGTTAAACAAATTATTATTACTTTGACATTTTATATTCTAAATTATTAGATACTATTCTGACATTCTATAATCATATTCTATTTAATTTCTTAAGACACTAACCTCGTTAATAAGACCTTTAATACTAAAACAATATGGACAAAAAGGTCTGAAATAAATGAATTTTATTTTTATTTATTTATTTTTATATTGGATGGGTGATTTATTTTAAATTTGGACATTTTAATTTTGATAATAAATTGGATTTACTAATGTAGTTTGTAAGTCAAGAATGTTTTACTAACACTAATATGGATATTGTCTGAATTTTTTTTATTTTTTTTATTATTATTTATTTATCGGAGCCGCCTAAGGGGCCTCTAACGTGGCATATGACAACTGCTACCAATCGATAGCCACCGTAACTAACGGCTTAACGTGCCCTCAGAAGCACGTAGCGCGTGATAATCGTATGATTTGTATCTTGGTAGTAGAAAAAGAAACTTGGCACAATCCCGATTTGGGTTCGAATCTTAGCCCCTATTTGCTTCTACCATAGCGGCTAGTTGCATACCAATAGCATTTATGGTGGAAGTTTTAAATCTTTCCAATCGATCGTAACGTTAAAAACGCTATGCCGTAGCGTCTTCAAAATTCCGGATTCGTTCAAAGTCAGAATAAACGTGAAATAGATGGCCAACAGCCAAAGCAAGAGTTAATTTACTTACTAATAAAGTTCCAAGAAAATTTAGACGTTATTAGTATTTGAGGAAATTGGGAGCCAGTGCCGAATTTTAAACAGGACGCCATGACAGTTAGCGGTAAAATTTATCGTCCTAGTGGCCAAAACCCGATTAATAGATAGATCGATAGCAAGCGTTCATTACCTTCCAACGTCGGTAGGGTTGGCAACAACTGCTACTTTGCTTAAACTACCGACGCTAAAGCGGGGTGTTATGTGTATCAGTGTGTTTGTATGTGTGTTTCTATCTGTGGCATAGTATATCCGTAACGGCTGGACGGATTTTAATACGGTTTCTTTCATTTTTATGCCAGTTTAATTTAGGTAAATGATATTCCAATCTACTGCAGCAATTTCTATGTGACGAACAAACTAGCGACCAGCTCGTTTTCTATTTTGGGTTATTAAAACAAATAAATAAAATATGGACGATTTCAATGCTAGAGTTAATAGGCTGTTCATAGGCAGGCATACGCCATCTTCGGCTGCTTCGTCACTTACCACCAGGTGAGATGGCGGCCAAATGCCTGGCCAGTCCAATAAAAAACTTCGAACTTTGTTATAAGTTTTTCGGGACCGAGGAGTGAAAGGACGTTTCAAGTATTAAAAACGCAGAACCGCAGGTAGGTTGTCACTGTGAATCTGACAACGTACAGTTAGACCTTACCACATTTGGAGAACTTAGACTACCACTTTTGCGAGGCTCTTCAGAGGTCGTCGAGCATTTAGCCCAAGTCTTCTAGGGTTTCAGCCATGACTACGATATCTTAGAAAATCTGAGGTGAGTGAGTGATAGTATTTGTTTCAAACTGAACTCGCGTTCTTTACACATATTGTTATAATAGACGGGACTTACACGCGACGTACCTCGGGAAATAAATCGAAAAGGTTTAATATAATGATAGTGATATAGTGATATGAGTGATAGTGAGTGACGACCTGCGTAGCTCAGTGGTCAACGGGCCGGTCTGCCACACAAGAGGACCCGGGTGCGTTTCCCGGCCGGGCAGAACTTGAAATAATGAATTTTAATTTCCGTTACGGGTCTGGGTGTTCTATGTATAATAAGTATGTATAAAAAAAATATATTTAAGTAGTATGTCAGTAATCTACCACCCACAGCACAAGCTTTGCTTAGTTTGGGGCTAGATGACGCTGTGTAAATCTGTCCACGATTACTTCATAGTTTAAAATAAAAAAACTATGCAACGACAGCCAGTATGCAAGTACGAAAAAGCAACCCTACGTCGGATAAGCGAAATCACTGATCGGTCATAAGCCCGTAACAGGGTACGCTATTAACTGACACAGACCGAATTAATTACGCAACAAATATCTGATAGGACCTACGTAACGTACTGCCTACTGCCTACTGCCTACTGTTTATATTATTATGAACAATGTTTTGTAAACGCAGATGTTTGAATGTCACATGTTTATGTTAAAGTTAAATGTTTTGATTGCTTCCTTTACTCGGATTGTGTTGTGTAACGAGGTTTGTATTAAAGCTCGTAACTTTAAAATAAAAAATATTTCATCGTAACGTTACGTGTGCTGAACATTTTTGCTAAAGCTAAAATGAAATGAAATGACATTTATTGCATAACAAAGACACCACATCACGACAATCACAGGTAAAATACACGTTAAACATACGAAAAAAATACACAAAATAAACATAGTTAGGTACTTAAATATACATTGATTAGGAATTGCTGTGTTGTGGCAGTCCCTGCCAACAAAAGAACCTCACTCAGCGTGAGCCACGACTGGAGCCGCGGCACCGACCTTCAGCAAGACCCGAATACTGTAAGTACCTATATTTAAAATACTTTAACTGTTACTACGTAGTTACTGAAGTCATAATACACAGTGGTGGACCAGAGTGGTTCAGTGGTCAATACTGCCACGCAAGAGGCCTCGGGTTTGATTCCCGGCCGGGCAGAAATTGAAATGATGTATTTTAATTTCTGTTACGGGTCAGGGTGTTCTACGTGTAATAAGTTTGTATTAAAAAGTATATACGTTATCATTTATCTATCAGTTATGAACTCTACGGAAAACATCTTCACGGAGCTCCACAATCTGAGATGGGTTATTATTTGGTATCCAACATAAATTTTACTCATCCCGCCATAGCACAAGTGCGAAATACACATTTCACATTTCAATCGCATATACCGATCGTACCTACCCGTCTACCTGACTCCCTAACGACTGACCCGAATCCGTCGAAAACCCGAAAACCCGAAAACGGACGGAGCAAAATTGCTGTCCGTCTGTAACAATGCATCGTTTACTTTGGAACCCGCTAACTTGCAGCTCCAATCGCTGTGATCCTCACGTACCGCCGTCAATTTGTCGAAGGGAACCACGATGCATTAACGACGCAGGGCCGTACTCAGTCGCGTGGGGGGTCAGGCAGACTGAAATGTAGCACCTCTTCTATGTACGGGTACGGGTGTTCCGCAGGGCAAAGGCCTCCCTATCAATTTTACAGCTTTCCAGAGATGAAGCTTATCCATGTATTTTGTCCGCATGGTCCAACTTTTCTTCTGTATTTCCGACCCCCCTCCATCTCTTCGGTTTCGGCATCAAAGTACCCCAAGTCATCATCATCATATATTTAAGAGTACGACTCTTGTCGGTGGAGCAATAGCCACCCCTAGTCACGAGATTAAAATTAGAGAAATGGTTTTTGAAGTGAGCTTAGCAGTTTCAGAGTTTATCCATTACTAAACGTCTCTTTTCATCGCCATTTTTTACTTTTACCACAATTCTACTCATAATGGAGCCATTTTTAAGCGCCTTATCTAACTGTACCACAATAAAAGTCAATTTATATTAGCTCCTCAAAAGGAAGTTACTCCTCATCCCTTCCTTTTTATGAAACCTCCGATTATTTTACATAAAACGGATCCAAAACGCTTGTTTACGGATTTGTGATAAAAGCCCGTCGGCATGGAAGATTGGTGGATAATCCGTCATACCTCTACATGTGTTCTTATTTTCTGTTAATGGAGGCTTGTTGTATCAAATCTTTTGAAGCATTCTACTTATTTGTAATCTTTTTGAATGTATAGGTATTTGACTGTTATTACGTATTAAGTATAACTAGTGGACTCGGCGCGACTTCGTTCGCGTACACCTGCTTTACCCTACCCTTTTTTTCCTGCATAATGCCTTCCTCTTGAATCAGTCTATTTATTATTTAAACCACATTAAAATCCGTTACGTAGTTTAAAGGATCTAAGCGTATATAGATACATAGGGACAAACAGCGGGAAACGACTTTGTTTTATACTATGTATAGATAGAAGAAGGCTAGGTACGATGAATCACACCTACGTATTAGATAAGAGGTAAGGCAGTTTTACGGGGAGCACAAAGGTTTGTTTGACCCACGATTACGTATTAAACGCAACTACCCAGACCCACCACTAAATACCTCCCTGTCGTTTTCCAGATTCAGTGTTGCACTGCGCAAGTGATCGTGTAAGTACCTGAAGTGGTGTTCATGCATCAAACTTGGTCGAGTCCAGAGTCTTAATTAGTTGGAGCTAGGTCCAAACTTAGACCGAGTTTGGTCCAAGTTTCGGATGGCAGTTTTGTCGATAGGCTCAAATTGTAATCAGCTGTTTTCTAATGTCAGTTTGCAAGTAGGTTAATGGTTGTGGTTGAACTTTGCTGAAGTGCTAGCTGGTGTGGGTTTCTAGGTGGGTGAAGGAAATACCTTCAAACTTTGGCAAGTTTATAGGAGAGCTTGTGTATTACAATTAGTAAACATTATATAACTACGTTGCCAGGAGCAAGGAGCGTCGTAAGGAGCGTGGCGGCGGAGCGTGGCGTTGGCCGAGCGGTTAAGGTATCCGACTCGTAAGCGAGAGGTACCGGGTTCGAATCCCACCATGCGGCCATGTACCAATGACTCTTTTCTGAGTTTTGTACATTATTTGAATACTAACCGACGCTCTTACTGCGAGGAAAAACATCGTGATATAACCTGCACATTCAGGCGACTGAATGTGTAACCATAATCCAATCTTGTCAGGTTCCCTTGGTAGAAAGGTCACGGAGGTCATCTGACCTCCACCATCTGCCATCTGGTAGTTGCTCTACTGTAATTATCTGATCTGCCAAATCATGGATCACAGTCACCGCGGACCCCGGGCTCTCGTACGCGAGAGCACAACCGGGACATTAACGCCAAGATGATTTTTATTTTTTACATAACTACGTTGCCAATTTTAAATGTGGAACGACCTCTTACTTCCTCAGTAACTGCAATAAATTGTTGTAACGGTGAATAAGTAAATAAAAAAGACACGGTAAATATCGAGAGACAAACCCGATAAAATAATCATATCTACAAACCCGATAAGTAAAACAATTTACCACCGCACTACTTAACTTTTACAAAATCCAGCTTCCCTTTTTTGATGTCGAATGACTGAATTGGACATTCGCCTCTATTGACTTCACTTCGCAAAGGGAAAATTGAGTCCAAGGAAAATATTTCTTGATAGAAAAATATTTCATATTTCTTATAGAGAAAAATGTGGGAAGGCGTGAGTAAAATGTTACTTACAATAAGTTTTTTATGTGATAGAGCCGAGGGAACAAACATTCTTTCAGATAGGAATTCTATTATGATCTATCTTTCCTATAGGTAGTTGTGTGTTGTAGAACCGAGGAAAAAGTTACGTTAGTTATTTTCTTTAAAATAAAATGTATTTTCTAAAAGTCAATATAGGAACTTAAGGTATAAGAAAATAGAAATTTAGGATATTTCGGAATGGGACCGTCTGTGAATTAGTTTTTAGGAGATTCAGTCCATTTTATATTGAGTCTCGAGAACGGTTTTTTTGTGATAAGTCAATTCGGGTTTCATTCGTTATGAGAATAGGTTTTTTAGATATTTAAGCGTGGAAAGTAACGGGGTATTATGGGGTTACTTTCTAATGGACCGGAAAGGATTCGATTCGTTTGCAGAAAAAAGAAAAATATAATTTAATAGCTGCTTCCTTTTGGCCGCTCATTTATTTATTTATTTATTGCCTTATCATAATTCTTTTTCACAGCTTTTGCTCATTGAATATCAAGTAAAAGTTTTCGCATTGGTACAAATTATAACTAAGTACTTAAAGATCAACTAATGTGTATCATTCAGAAAAAAGTCATTAGTACATGGCAGCACTGGGGTTAGAACCCGGTACCTCGGGGTATGAGTCGGACCTCTTAACCATTAGACCACCAATGCTCTTAGTATTGATACTAATTACATTTAAATAAATAAATGTATTGATTAACTCATGCAAGCGCCTCTGTAACCATGGAGTAGGGCAGAGGGCGGTTGGGTAAGCTTACGTAAGTTGGATATATATTGGTATTAAGATACATACGGGCAGCGAGTCTGGTTAGCTGAATAGAGGTGGCAGTTTTATTCAAATCATCGTGTTTTTCAAAAATAACATGAGTATCTTGAAAGGTCTTTTGTGGATAGAGGTGGGGCCGTAGTTTACGCTGAAATATTAATTTGCTGTCTATTTCGGATTTTGAGTGTGGTAGGTAATGAGTAGCAAATAGCTATAAAAGCACTGAGCCTTCGGGCAAATGTCAGAAAACGCACTAAACTACGCACTATAAGACCGCCCATTGTACTCTGTCTTCTTGTATTTTCCTTATGTACATGTACTTTAGTGTGCAATAAAATGTTGTTATAAATAAACGCAAAATACTCATTATTCACCATCCTTCAAGCACGTATGTGTAACCATTATCACAGGTTACATAATCCCCAGCCCGTTCCAGTACCTGCTCACGTAATCTAGATCCTGCCTGTTGCCTAATGCCTAGTCTAGGTTTTATGTCACCGCCTAAATTCTAGACTATCTGGTTTTAGAGTAATATGCGGTTGAGAACTAGGCTAATATTGTGAGGTATATGGAGTGGCATAAGTGCTTGGAGAAAATAATATGAATTTAAGTGAAATTGTCTTCTTATCGAGTCGATGGACTTAACTATGACTTACACTTTATTCACCCAGTTTCGGCGACGCATACAGTTTGGACTGGCTTCGAATAAGTTCTCCATGGTAAAAATTTTTGGACACGCCGAGAATGAAACTAGGTGGTGCATTGTTTGCGGAGATATTCCACAATCGCACTGAGAACTGTCATTTGTATATCCCACCTAAAGAGATTCTCTTTACATCGGCCCACCTGATTTGGCAGTCTATTTAGCGCCTTCCAAATCGGCCATGGTAGTTAGTTTCCGGGTAAGATTTTTAAAATCCGGGTGTTGGTTTCCGATTAGAAGAAGTAAAATAGTGACCTTTTATATTGCAAACGGTCATGCTTCATGGTCAGATGGTCCACCTGATCCAGTCGTCCAGCACATCTGCCACCTAAGGGGAGCGGATGCCGTGCTGGCCTTTGAGGTACCTGCAGACATGACCTTGGAAACCCCCAAGTTATAGTGCAAAGGAAAGACTTAGAGACAGAGCTTATTCCACATCCTGCACTTAAGTATTTATAAACATGAATAGGCCTGTTAAAAATAAAATTCCTACTTTATTAAAGGATGGTCATCTTGGCGATCACGGTCCTAGTTCCGCCTACCATCTGACTTCCGTGACCATGTTAACAAGGGAACAACACCAGATGGGATCACGATATTTTATCTCATTCAATACATTGGGCCACCAACTTCATTTAAGTATGAACCAGCTAACTTTATCATATTGTTTGATTACTCATCATCATCACTGCTGCTGCTGGAATTGATCACACTCCCTTTTGCGCTAAGAGTGTTTTCAACAGGAATAAGAACATTTACTGCCACAAAACACCACGACACGACGCAAATAAACATAGTTAAAAATAATACACAAAAGAAAAAAAAGCATTATCTTACGTTGGTGTACATCAATCTTCTGAAACTGTTACACCTGCATACGTACATTGACTCCCATAGCACTGTCAAAGTCATGGCGGCCAATGCAAAAGGATCCCAATCAGCTTATGCTGTGAACCGCCTCACAGCGCTGTTTACTGTGGGCCCTAGTTTTCCCTTATTTTCTTTGGCAACCCGTTTGAATTGTTGTTGTCAAATTTGTTGACATACGACGTCCATTTTCTGGTTAACGGATGTGCTTATTGCTGCAGGCAAGACGGCTAAAATTTGGGTATAACAGATATCAACTACACATGATGTCATGATTTCAGGCCTATCATTTACAAAAGTTTTCAATTTTCATCACAATATGCTACTTTGGAAATTGTGGGAAAATAGCTTACTATGGCTGTTCAATGATGCGGAATCTCAGTTAGCCTCAGCATTTATAAAATAAACGTAATACAATTTTCAGTATACAGGCTAAATGGATGCCCTATAATCTTCTAATACAGCCATTCTATCCTGATACTGACTATACGTCCGTTGGCTATAAACAGAACATGGTAATTATTAGTTACAACCAATTTTCCCTCCATATTAAAGGGAGCCCTATATCTTGAGGGATTAATACCATACCGCGACCAAATTGAATGGCAAACAGAAGATATCCCACATGTGCCAGGGACTAATCTTGGGGCATGATTTGGGGCCAGAGGTGGATAGTAGATTTTAGTCTACTATGTAACTTTATTAAACGTAAAATGAGCGTTTTTACGCGATTACAACGGATTTTGATGATTTTTTTTTACAGATAATAATACTTCAAATAAAAATATATATATATATATTTTGCGTAACTGTTTATTTTATTACAGTGATTGGAAAAGTGTAAAGTTCTGTACAATAATTTAGTATCCAAAATATTATTGTCCTAGGGATCCCAATTTTTTTTAAATATAAAATATAATAGGCTATGTTATTCGCTGATAATGTAGCTTCCTATAGGTGAAATCATTTTTTTAATCTGTTATGTAGTTTTTGAGTTTATCCATTACAAACAAGCAAACCGACAAACAATCAAATATTTCCACTATAATATTAGGATAGAAATATGAGCCAATACTTGACGGGAAGAAATTAGGGGCCATAAATTTCACCCAAATGCGGCCCTGTATCACATACAGAGCCGGAACCCCAAACACTCATGTAAGCGGTTAATAATATAAATTTGTACGGGATCACTCCATAATATGGGTCATGTCAATGTTGACATTTCTGTGTGGACCGCCCTGTGTCTGATACCATCGTAGACTACCAAGTGTTAACTTACACGGACTACAGAGTGTCAAAATATGATACGATGAGAGCTTTTGGAAATAAAGATGTCAGGTTTTTTTTTCAATTTCACAAGCTCAACAATGCTCGCGTGTTTTGGTGTACGTTTTGTTCTGGCGAAATCACGTTTATAGCACATAGTATCCACTGACAACGAAATCCCAAATACTTTCAACTCTAATTTTTTAGGAATATCAAAAAAGTTAGCCATACAAAGTGACGAATCACGCTCCAAGCAATATTTACACAGGCATTTGGGTAGCACTGATGTACCAGCATTCACTCTACCCATAGTTACCCGAGACAGTTTGGAGAAAGTCATTTATAAAATGCGTAAAAAGTCATTCGATTCCAAGTATGTCATTATGTTTGAGGACAAAATTGATTTAACAATTTTTGATACGGTTGGGACAATTGTTATTGGTCTATAATTATTTACGTCCCCCTTATCCCCCTTTCCCTTGTAAATTGGACACACTCGTGTACTTTTCAGGACTAAACCGAATCAAAAATTGTTAAATCAATTTTGTCCTCAAACATAATGACATACTTGGAATCGAATGACTTACTATCAGATAGACAGTTTACATATCGTCAAAACATGTCCACAACAGCAGCAGTACAGAATGTATTCGACAGCATTGTGACTGGTCTTGACGACAAGCGCAAGGTGGCGAGTATATTCTGTGACTTATCTAAAGCTTTCGATGTGATTAGTCATAAACTATTGTTAAATAAGCTTTTCGGTTATGGGATTAGGGACAATGCACATCGATTATTCTCATCCTTTCTATCAGAATGTAAACAAGCGGTACAAATTGAAATAAATGGCGAAAAATTAAGATCGGACACAGGAAAGGTGGAAGTAGGTATCCCCCAGGGATCGGCCCTCGGGAATACCTTATTTCTCAATTTTATAAACGACTTACCATCGTTTATAACTAATGGTTTACCGGTGCTCTTCGCTGATGACACTACTGTTGTGGTCAGTAGCCGTACTAATGAAGATCTTAGTACAAAAATACACCAGGTTTGTGCTCAGCTGCAGGAATGGATTTCGGCTAATGGGCTTTTACTAAATGTTAGCAAATCAAACGTCATGCTGTTTACAGCAAGAAATAGTGCCACACCCCTGTGTCTTATGAATAATCCGGTACAACTTTGCGGTGAGTGTAGGTTTCTCGGCTTCATGCTGGACTCGAACCTAAACTGGAAGTGCCATCTTGACAAACTATGTGATAAGCTGAGTGGTGCGGTGTTTGCTTTAAGGAAATTAAAACAACTAATATCCACGGAAGCACTGAGACAGGTATTTTTCGCACATTTTAACTCAATAATGTCATATGGCACAATTATTTGGGGTAACTCGACGGATGCCAAAAGGGTCCTTCTAATGCAAAAACGAGCTATACGTGCTATTTTTGGTTTGAAGCCTACCGACTCATGTAGGTCTCTATTTGCAACACACCGCATCATGACCCACTATTCCTTGTATATGCTTGAGATACTTATGAACGTGAGACATAACATAAATATGTACAGGGATATTAACAGTATGAGAGGGAGAAAACCCCGTAACGCAGGTACTCTAAATGTTCAACACCGTCGTATGGCACTTGCGGAGAAAAACCCACGTATTATTGGTCCCACATTCTACCATACCATTTGAACCATATTATTGAATTAATATTATATTAAATTTGAATTAATATTATTACATAACATTTGGTTATTATTTTGTAATTTTTATTAATATTGTACTATTATTTATTGTGACATTTCCATTATTTTATTATGACATTCTTATATTTACTTTTCAATCCATTGATTTATTAAGTTGACATTTTGATTCTAAAGGTACTTTTGTACAGATTAATAATATTATTATTATGTTTCAATTAATTATATTGTATCGATAATTATTATTGACGAACCCTAAATGAATGCACATTTTTATCTGTATTTACTGCTAGGTATATAAATGTGCTTGTATTCACTTTGGGCAATAAATGAATCTGAATCTGATAATATGCATGAAAACTTCCAGAAGAAATTCTCTAAATTATAGTTGCTAGCCGTGTGCATCAAATCCGTTGCGTGGTTTAGAAGTTAGCCGATAAGCGACTTTATTTCAAACTACGTAAGGTTAAAATTTGAATTAGACACAAGTGTGAACGCAATTGAGTTAATCCAGATATTTGCGCTGCTGAATATGAATAAAGTATTTAACCTCAACATTAAAGTGAAATTAATTATGGAGTTTATTGAATTAAATATAATGATGCCCGGAATTGAAAGGATAAATTGGCCGTAATACAAATTAGCCAATAGGGATTCCATGGAAATTCAGCTGTGTTTTGCAGACCGGATATTACGGTTTCCGATCCAACTTATTACATTAACGGAGTTTAATCAGGTGGATAACAAAGGGATATTTTTACTACGTTTTTCGATTTTGCAATCTTTGAACGAAGTTATGATTTCATAATACAAGCGCTTTGGAAGGGACCCGTATCTTATAGCGCATTCTAAGTTTTGCATGAACGAAGATGCTATAAAAATCTTATAAAATCCTAAGAAACGCAAAACAAGGTGAGTTATTCAATGAAATAAAAAGTCATAACCAACATTTATCGCACATCGTAGGGGTACTCATCAAGACGTTAGAAGACGAGTAGTTCCTATGGCCACCGTCATCAGACCTTAAGTGTTATCTAGGGATGTACTCTAAAGACCATTCCAAATAGCCCAAACACGATGCAGTTATCTGCGTTCTATAGTTTCTAAGACCACCTTCCGACTCCATCAGCAAACTAGCTGCATGGTACCATATTAATGCATTGTCATACAAGTAACATAGCCTGAGGAGCGTCGGTGGCTGAGTGGTTACAGTATCCGACTCGTAAGCCAGAGGTCCCGGGTTCGAATCCCGCTCTGGTCATGTACCAATGACTGTTTTCTGAGTTTTGTACATTAGTTGAATACTAACCGATGCTCTTACGGTGAGGGAAAACATCATTATGAAACCTGCACATTCAGGTGACTGGTGTAACCATAATCCAATCTGGTCAGGTTCCCCTGTTAGCAGGGTCATGGAGGTCTGATGGCAGTCGCTCCACTGTAATTACCTGACCTGCCAAATCCTGGATCATAGTCAAGGCGGACCCTGGGCCCTCGTGCGCGAGAGCACAACCGGGACATTAACGCCAAGATAACGATGATGATACAAGTAACATAGCCATACCAAATTTCAGCTCAATAGAACGAGGATTTTTCCTGAACATACGTAAACAGTTACAAACATTGCAAGTTAAATAAAAGCCTCTAAAAAGTAAATACACAATGTTATATTAAAAAATAACTCGTGCCTAATCCGGGTTCTCCAAACATCTTCAAAAGAGAAATAGTTGACGTTTTCGAAGAAATAACTTTTAGGGTGACAAACAAATAACTATCGAAAGCCTTGGTCTAAAACAAAAGAATTAGAAAAGAAAAGAAAAAGAATGTCGCAAAAGGGAAGGCTCATGAAGAATCCTGACATTAAAAGTTTAAATGAGACGGAACAACTTTGCTATGTAGTTCAAAGTAAAAAACAAACGTAAGGTGGTGTTATGACTTCTGTTATTGGTGTATACGAGACGTGGACAAGACGTGTATTAGAGTAGGCCAAGTACCTATAACTTGTCGCGTAGCAAGAAAACAAACTATTAGACTGTGTGGACGCCATAGGTAGGCACTTTGTAGTGATTGTAGACATTTAGGAGACCCACAAAACTTTGTTTTTAAATGAGTCTAACTTAGACTTTTCGTAGCGATAATGCTTACATATCCTCTTGTCTGGGTTCGATAAGTAAACATCATTAAAGTCACAAAAGAGAAAAGTGACTTTAATGTGGCTGAAAAGCTAAACACGCGAAACGGCGCCCTTACTGTCTTTATTTTTCATAGTACCTACTGCATTCCATTGGGTTTTATGATTGTAATTTGAATTCTTCTTCCTATCCTAGAGGTCCTGGGTTCGATTCCCGGCCGGGCAGAAATTGAAATGATGAATTTTAATTTCTGTTACGGGTCTGGGTGTTCTATGTATAATAAGTATGCATTTAAAAGTATTTAAGTAGTTTATCAGTTATCTAGCACCCATAGCACAAGCTTTGCTTAGTTTGGGGCTAGATGGCGCTGTGTGAATTTGTCCAAGAATATTTATTTATTTATTATTATTATCCTACTATCTAATGATAAAAATACGAAAGTTTCCTAGAATAGATATTTGTTAATATTTTACGCAAAAACTACTAAACGAATTAGGATAATATTTTGCAGTGTCGTATCAGAATAACATATTAAAATTGAATGTGGAACACGGCATACTCAATCTTTACGCTGACCAATGACCAATGCTATTTTTAAATGATTTTGACAAATTCTTAGTAACGGATAACGGCCTTAGAAGTACGCTCTGTGCTAATTTGGTTAACTTGACACAAACGGATTCCATCTATTTCATACGCCGGTTGGTAGCATATATCCCGCGTTTTGTTCTGTCATTCTCAAAGAGAATTCGCTGTGCGCCGTGCAATATTCCGAATGCCGAGTTTCTGTCGCGCGAGCCACTTCACTGCAGGGGCGCTGTAATTGATATTTCCTCTGGCTAGGGCTTTGCCAGCTATTTTATTAAAACAAACGCCGCCGCATTATTTCTTGGAGATGTCGTTGAAATTTGAAATTACGGTTTGTTCATATTGTTTAATATGTTTAGGTATCTCGGTTGGTTTGTGGTGTAGTTTGTTGGAGAGTTTTCGTAACTTTTTCTTTTTATGAACACGATTAATTGGAGCAATAATGTTTAATGCTCTGAGCATAAGTACAACTGATTGTTTGAAGTATTTTCCCTATGTATCTTTCTAGTGTTTCAGATACCTACTTTATCAAAAGGCAACCATAGCATAGAAATAAAGCCTACTAGAGATGAAAACGGGTACGAATATGACAAAGAGTAATGCCCATTTGTTAGTTTGTTTTATGGGTAGAAACTGGAGCGAAAAAAAATCTATAATTCCTGACTATAAGCTGAAAGTAATAACGTTCCTGCCTGCTCAAGTACCACGATGGGACGAAATACTCTATCCCAAATTTATTTTTTAAAGATAAGTTTAGATATGCCTTAATTTACATCAATGTGAAGGAGGCTTAAGCGCAGCAGTGGCAGTCCATAGCCCAGAGCGACATAACATTTTACGTCACTCTAAGTTAGTTTTGATGACCTAATTAGCCTACGAATCCAACCTACAAGATCATACGTCGCTACAACCAATAGCTTCGTACAATTTTACATTTACAACACCCATTTATTATCCATGCAAATAACAATTAGGCGGATACCGGGCTGTCCAGTGTCGAGGATTCGGACACGACATGGATTGGACTCGTGACGTTTATCGCCATTTTGAATGACGTCACAGCATGTCCCGCTACGTCCAGTTAAGTCCCTTTACGTCACTGTACGTCACTGAGCGCCTCTGTACGTTGCTGTACCAGTGCTGGTCTGTTTGAGTGTTGGCCGCTAGATCGGTTAAAAAAAGCGCTAGATTCCGTTATACAAGTGTGGGTTAAAGCGCTAGTTTTTATAATTAGGAGTTAAATATTACATTCCACAACCACATCTAGTGTTTGACTGACCAAGAAATTAATTAGTTGGCTTCTAAGCGGCACAAACAGGAGCTCGTTGCGCTCGCTCTGTCAGTGGTTTAAGTTACGTACCTATATCATATGCACACCAGGTCTTAAAGCCAAAATTTGACATATTTCGGTATATGTTAGGCATATTTTAGGTGTTTAACAACTATTTCGATAAAGCGCTTGATTTTCCGCTAGCAGTCAAATGTTAAGAATGAGTGTTGATTGCCCTGAAATTCCGCTAGATCTAGCACCGAAAACGCTAAAATGGCAGCACTGTACGCTATACGTCCTTTTGCGCCTTGTATGTGGTATTATCGGAATGCATGCGGCATGTAAATTGATTAATTGGGTTCTGTTCTGACGGGTACATTTTATGAGAGAGTGTGATCGGCTTTCGGTTATGGAAATGGTGGTTATTTGGGAATGGGAATTATGTCTCATTTGAGAGCAGGTTTGTGGATTATTGAGGATCAGGAACCTGGCCGTGTAGTGTCCGGCAGAGTAGAATAGCACCAACCCCTTACACTCATGGGTGTCGTACAAGGCGACTAATGTTTTCGAGGCAAAAGATCAAAGTCTCCGTAGTCTAGATAATGGGCTGCAGCATTTCCCATTGTAATATTTAAACAGTGCGATCTTCAAACCGCCTGCCAAGCGTGGAAATTATGGCAATAACCTCCCCTTTTATTGGAGAGGCCCTAAGTCCTGCAGTGGACTGTTACGGGCTGTGATGATGAGGTACCTGGGGCTGATTTTTATGACGGTACAACATACGCTTGAGATGAAATAAAAAATCGTACATACATCCTATAGTACCATAACACTAGATGCAAGATATCCCTGGATTTTTATATACTCCGCAGTGACAATTATGTTACATGCAACAAAAATATAGAACCGCATGTACGTTGTCACTGGTGAGGACGAAGATGAAATGCCTCATGCACGTGAAAAGCTAAATTAAACGCATATTATTATGAGGAAAGCCCATGTCCAACAGTGTATATTTTGCAGCTGACCCCATGATGATCGAATATCTAAATAATAAAATAAAGAAAACAGTATTTGACATTGGATGGAATAATTTTTCCTCTTTTGTTGTCGAACATTTGTTTACCTTAGATAATTTATTTATGCCTCCTTTGAAGAAAATTCTGAGAAGCCAAGTTGATTTACCTGAAACAATACATAAAAAAGATTATTAATGAAACAGGTAAAAAGTGTAATTTAATTTGCAATTTCTTTTGTTCACTAGTATTAATTCGAATACGGTGTAAACAGGAAAATATACCTTTATTTTTAATTGGCTACCATAAACAAAATACAGTACTTCTTGATGTAGGCCATTAATGTTCGGAGTAAAACTTATAGTCTCCGTGTGCTGGAAAATGGGCAGCAGAGTTTTCCATTGTCATATTTACAACACTGCGATCTCCAACCCGCCTGCAAAGCGTGTACGTTATGGCAATAACCTTACCTTTCGAGTAAGAGGCCCTAAGTTCTGCTGTGGACTGTTATGAGCTGTAATGATGAAGTGAACCTTGTCAAAGTACAAAAAAATCTATCATTTTATACAATTACAATTATCATACTTACTTTATGCTGACAGTTGTATTTTTGACATTATTTTAACGTGACATGTATTTAAATTGCTTAATGATTGATTAAATGAATTATCATTATCATAAGCAGTTCCAAGCTAAGAACATAGTAACTGTAGATCTTATTTACTTAATTCCAGTGCCTTCAAATTTTCACGCGAATAATCATATGTTTACTTCAACATAGTATTCCGAAAGTACATCACGTAGCACCCATTCGTCACTGTAACTCTCTGTAATAGGTACGTCTCATAACTCAGAATAGGATGTGTAATTTACCAACATTACGGTAAGAAAGTACGGCATCAAAATAGCCTTTAGGGGTGACCTTGAATACCCCTACTCAGGAGCGAAGAATGTGAGAAATAAATAAATAAAATAAAAGCATTTATTACACTAAATCACATATCACAGCAGGTACATTTTTATAAAGAAAAGGAAATAATAATATGACAGTAGTAACGACGATATAATAAAGTGTTGTATCGTTATCCGTGCCATGAGAAGTCGTGCAACGGGGTCGCACTCAGCATAAGCCATGGCTGCTGCCATAGCGCTGGTTTTCAGTGCTACAGTAAGTATCACGGGTCTTGCCCTGACTAATGGTGGTGTCATTCGGTGTCGAATGTATTTACTGTTATTAGGACTCCTGTTCAAACAACTTTTCAGCACGTTGACACTTATATTTTCAATTTTTATACATATAATTGGTATATTCTTGGGTTTGGCCCTTCAGGCTCTGATTGCTCATCATCCTTGCCTGGAAAATTAGTTAATACTGTAAATTCTGACTACGTTGTAATTCGAATCGAACTTCGATTAGAGTATTTTCTTTTGGGGAAATGATCTCTCGTTTCCTAAATATCCAATTGATAAAAGTAATTATGGTTTTTGGACAAATACAAGGGTATTGCGGTGTGTGTCTGGATTCTTACCGCTGTAACTTCTTGTTTTCCTTTTGTTTAGAATCCAGATGGACCCCTATGCTACGGGGGACATTTTTCCATCACATTAGGGTGTTTATTTCGTGGCAAATATTTGAGTTTGAACATAAAATATCACATTTTCCAAATTAATGTTTACCTTTTATTATTTTATTCTTTGTACGTCATATGTTGTCATGAGGACACAGTTCATAGTCGGCGGAGATTTTAATCTTTTTTGTGCTCCTCTTATTCTAGATAATTGCTGGATCCAATTCTTTATCATGTTTTATTATATCCCTGGCTGCCAAACACGAGGTCGTCCGAAAATAATATCGACCACTTCGGGAACTGGCTGGTTGACTATGGTACTGGCCATCAAGATTATATCTTCTTTTGTGCCAAATCGTTCTCGAACGTGTTTAAGTAAAGACCCGAGCCTGCGATAGAGAGTGCAGCTGATGAGTGGGCATAGTTCTCCCAGCCCTCGAACTAGAAGGTGGATCAGTATCATAGCTAGAAGAAGCTATTTTCAGAAACTAAATAAAATACAAGTGACCGGTCAAAGTATGCACGTGGCTGCATAAATCATTATCTTCGAAATTCTCTAACTAATCAGTCTGTCGGGTCAATCTGCAATCTGTACTTTTTCGGCCAGCAGTGAACTCAGTGATCCAGCCTTGACACAGGTTATGTGGAGTAGACTTTCGTAGGAACTTTCGTGCTTAACCTTTTAAATTCCTTTTATAAATTTCTTGTTGTTGTAGTTTGTAGTTTCTGGACTGATCGAATATAAACCCATTACCCTGAATATTTGTGTTTCCTTATTAACTGAACCTGGCACTGTCCGTGGGACAGTGTTACGTTACACGTGTGAACAAAATCCGAAAGAGATTAAAAAATATGACGGTAGGTGTACACTCGGCAGTAATCGACTGGTGTCGATTTAAAACAATTAAGGATTTCCGGAAACCAATTACACTAGTCAGCAGCAAGACCTACATTTATCAGCTAGTTCCTAGCACCCGCGCGCAGTCCGGATCTCTGTAAACATTCAACGTTCCCGCGGGACCCTAATATTTTCCCGGGATAAAAAGAAGCCTCTGTAAAGTCACTCGGGAATAATGTAGCTTTCCTATAAGTGAAAGAATTATTTAAATCGGTCTAGTAGTTTTGAGTTTATTCGATATAAAGAAAGATACAAATATTTTTTCTTTATAATATTGACATAGATTTAAATTGTTAGGTGTAGGTACCATGGGTAAAAATATGTTTTATTAAGTTTTTTATAGGGCAGAGAATATCTCTAAACTTTGAGTTTTAAAATTATTTTAGTTTAAATTCAAATTACATTATAGACAGTTAAAGTTTTGATTTGCTCATACACACATACAAATAGGCTAACTAGACTAAGGTATGCGCCATCGTAGACTGCATCTGCACTTAACATCGGGTGAGATGGCAGTCAAATACCTATTTTATCAAAAGAAAAAAAACTTCTGAACTTGGGTTTCAGATTAACATTTTGCCTGCATACCCTACGCTGCGCTAGCTCCGGAGCCTCGGAAAAAAGCTCTTGAAAAAAATATCAAGAAAGAAACACTGTAGCTTAGATAATTCTTTGTAAAATCCAAGAATAAGCACGCCCCAGCGAGAACTCTGAATTTGGCAGAGGCACTCTCCTGCCGAAAGATATTCAAAGAATGCGTAATCGCTAACATTCCGTGGTAGGGGGGCGGAATGACGAGTAATTTAACCCCAAACTGCCGCAGGTTTTTCCTTATAGTCGCTAAAAAGGACGGACTTAGGGGGGGCACGAAACGTAGACGTTTAAGAAAGAAAGAAAGAAAAGAAAGAAAATACATTTATTACACATAGCACACCATGGCACAATAACAGCTACAGTTCGCGTTTCGCATATTCACGACAATACGTTTAGTAATGTACGGAAGGGGACGTGTTTTATCCGGAACTAGTGGACCCGGCGCGACTTCGTTCGCGTACATCTACTTTTTAACTTTCCTTATAAAGCTTTCTCTTGAATTGCAAAAAACTGCATTAAAATCCGTTGCGTAATTTAAAAGTTCTATGCGAACATGGGGAAAGACGGCAGGAAGCGAATTTGTTTAATACTATGTATCGTATATATGTATATACTGTAAACTGACAACTAATTGCTACTATGTACAAAAAAAAATACAAAATGGTCGAGTATTTTATATGTATTTTCAGGGTTGTCTGATAATAACCGCGATGGTTTATAATATTACGTATAAGAGGTAGCGGAAGCATTATTTATTCCTTACCCCATCCAAGGTACAGTAGAGGAGAGGAATCACATATTTATGATAGAAAGTTTATAGAGACGCGCAATATCCTCGCTCGCTTGCCTCTCTCTATTATTAAAAGTACTCGTTTCAAGAAACTCCGTTTGAACATCTTCAAGAAGATTTTGATAAAATCGTAATAGGGATCCTTAACAGGCTTGTCTATGGCAACAATTTACTGTCCTATGTATGTCCTGTGTATTTACCTAGGTCTATATATCCTGTAATTACCTACCTAAATTTGTGTCATATTGAGGTAATAATTATATTTTGACATTGTATTTCTAAAATCATCATAATTATTGATTAATTAATTTATTTTAATGTATTGACATGGTTAAATTTATGATATTATGAAATTATTTGACATTGATATTTTTATTTAATTGACATAAGTATGGAATTATGTGATATTGTTATTATTGTAATATTTTTAATAATTATTTTAAAGACTACCTACTGATGTACCTACCTAAACACATATGGAAAAGAAATGATTATTTATTTATTATTATTAAACAATTTCTGATTACAGCCCAGTCCACGTCTTCAATGAGCGGAGGTGTCAACGCGTTCCATTGAAGGGAAAATTTGGGGATCGAATATTTCGCAAGGCGTGGGCTCCAAATGATTAATATTATTCGAATCGGTTTGCCGAATGGCTAACGTCAAATTATTACACGTAGGAAACAAAGAAACATTTGGTACGAGTTGGTCTTTTTTGTATAGAGTAGTCGATAAAAGTCATGGATCGTAATAGAAGGGACTAGGCCTCTGCCTTGCAGATTAGGGATGTACCACAAAAATGGCTGAAAATAAACATATATCTCGTGTTATTGGAGCTTCTGGCCAATAGGGCGGAGGGGTTTTCGAGCGGCAAGCACTAACCAGCAATGCCGACATTAATTTACTTATTTTCATTCCGTTCTCAAATTTACCTTGCTTTTTAAATATTCACGTAGATGGCGCTCTTAAACGATAGTCAAGAGATTAGAATAATGTTTCAGTCGTTAGAGCACGACATCTGTGTAAATTTATTAGAAGACAGGTTTCAAAACGGCTCAATACAATATCTACAACTTACATAAAATAAATTATGAGTATGACTATAAAAAAAGAGAATGAGTCCACACCAGTCAACACAAATGAATTCATAAAATGCTTCGTCCAAAATAAGCTTAGACAATTACGTCAAAGAAGAGGAAAAAAAAACATTAATTACTGTTGATCTTGACATTTGTTTGTAATCTTGACATTGAAATGTGAATTTATTATTGTATTATTATTACGTAAGAGACATTTATAAATATTCGCACACAATGTAACTGTTAATAAATAAAAATAAACACGAATGAGACGGCACCTTGTCTAAGTAAATCGCAATGACAGCACATTTACTTGGACAAAGGTCGATCCTATCCTGAACGCGCGCGGGTTAAGGGTGACTCACGCTACATCGTGCCGAGTCTGAACCGAGTCTCGGAGAAAGCACGGTCAACTTATATCCCATATATTGCTATACCGAGAGGCAACCGAGTTATCATTGCTTGGCCGCCACTCGGTTGCCCCACGGTATCGTATCAGCGTGTCCATCCAAAATAAATAGGATATTATTTTTTTTTATTCCCTGGGGAGGCATACGGACGGACGGTCCACCAGAAGGAAAGGCCACCGGCGTCCGAACATCTGCAATCTAAAGAAAGCGGATGTGGTGCCGGCATTTGAGGTACCTGTAGACATGCCTTTTGAAGAACCCCATTTTGTAGTGCATAGGAAAGACTTCGGGAGGCTCAGTCCAATTCTTGCTCGTGCGTGGTAAAAATGCTCGTGATGCCCGTACGTTAGTCGGATGCCAGGCATCTAGATATGTGGATAAAATCTATCTCATCGTTGGAGGGTACGAAGGCGGAAAAGTGACGGTGACACAAAGATAAACAGTTCTTCAGAACCCGTTGTACAGACGGTAGAGAACACACACAGAGCCAACGTCTCTCTGGAAGCTTGAGGGATTTAGACCAACTATTTTCATGTAGTGTATAAACTGTTGGTGAACCTAATAAATGAATAAATAAATAAAAACTATGAGAAGGGGATCATCGCCAATACGAAAAGCCCGGCGTTGGATGTAAGTTTATCGTGCTACAGCCTAGACTCGGCTCTGACTCGGCTCGGAACGATGTAGCGTGACTCATCCTTAATACTGCGAGTTTGTTTTGAATTCTATACACAACTAACGACCACACCTGAAGTACTCGAATCTAATAACATGGTAAACAAAACGGTATTTGTTGGCACAGATAGGAAGCGTACCTTAATAAACATTGCTATCTACCCGCAAAATTACGATCTGCTTCCGGATCTATTACAGCCGTTTGGGACCACCTTAGTTGAAATCTGCCTACACGGGGGACAGTTGATAAATTTCAATTTAAATTTAACCCCTGACCTAGATCACGTTTGGTCCCTTACTTTAATTAATATAACAGTTAGGACCCTGGAAAGGTATTGTGTTCGTCGTATTTTGTGTATGGAGTCGAAGGTAGCCGAGGTAACCCAAGGTGGGATCTAGGAATATTGTTAAGTTAATTTTAGAACTGACTTGCTTGAGCTGTAAGGCCAGGTTTAATTAGGTTTTGCTCCGTTTATACTACAATCAAGGCGGATATATAGAAAATGACAGAGACACTGAAAACTAACTAGAACATTTTAGTCGTAACTCAGGGCACAACGCTAAATATGGTTCTCGGTTTCTTTGTATTTTTGTTTTTCTTCTTCACATGGGTGATATAATATTGCAATATACGAGTAGGTTATCTTAGGCATTTTGGCGATAAATAACGAAATAAAAAATCGTTTAATACGCCAAAAACAAAGAAAATACAGTTCTACTGCTCCCGCCAAACTGCATGGCATGATTTTCCGTGGCTTCCATGGCTTTGACCATGATCAAAGATATGGCAGTCCGTTCAACTAATGTACAAAGAAGAGTCATTGATACATGACGGCATTGGGGTTCGAAATTGGAACCTCAGAGTACGAGTCGGACCTCTTAAACATTAGGCCCAGACGCTCCAGATGACAAATCTGTACGAAGTCTAATAAATAGAAAAATAATTTAAAATGTGTTTCAATACTTACAAAAGACAAATAATTGAGCGCTACATCGAATAGTGACCGTGAGCGAAACATTAGTACACTCATCCTATTGACGGCATATTAGTTCAATTTTCCGCCACATTCAGTTTTATTGCGCTTATTACATTTGACTGAATTCAGTAGCCGAAATTCAGAAGCAAAAAGCGTGACAGCAAATCAAAGTGGAATGTATTGCTCATTAAATAAGGTAAATTTTAGTATTACGACTTTTGAGAAGCGGAGGGACGCGTAACACGTAATGTAAGTGATTCAAAAATGGACTTTATTCTATGAGCAATATATTCGCATTATCGTAGGTGTGCTAAATTGTTTCGAGTTTTTCTATCGACACGAACTAATTTACAATGTTGTTTATGATACAAATATAGTAAGTTATTTTATATCCACTCTTCCTATACTCCAATACACTCCTACCTTCCGTAACATGAATCTATTATGACCAGAATGTAGAACCACCCCCTATGGGCAAGTTTAACCCTCTAACGGTCTGTTTGATCCTACGTTGTGAGGCTGCAGCCCATTCCGCCTAGATTAGGGTTAAGTTTACATTCGTGGGTACACAGTTTGGTCATTAGCGATTCTGTCGGTTAGTGTACCGAGGAGGTTGAAGCTTGTTTATTGATAATTAGTAGTGTGTTGTCAAGTAGTATGACCTGAGTATCAACGAGTGAGTGACAATGAGTGAGAATGTGAGAATGTGAGTGAGAATGACAAGTGAGTGGTCAACATAAAATAAAAATAAAAATTCTTGGAGCCCTAAAGCAAGCAAAGCTTGTGTTATGGGAGTTAGATAACTGATAAAATATTTATATAGTTTTTAAATACATACGTACTTATTATACTTCTTTTAAAATGTACTTATTATATATACTACACCCAAACCCGTAACAGCAAAATTCATCATTTCAATTTCTGCTCGGCCGGGAATCGAACCCAGGGCCTCTGCGTTGTGGGACATGTATTATCGTATTTAAGTAGCTTAGCAGTTAGCAGTTATCTAGCACACATAGTACAAGCTTTGCTCAGTTTCAGGCTAGATAGCGCTGTGTAAATTTCTCCACGTTTTTTTGGACACTGCGACGGCTAACCTGTCTACTAACTATGGTGATATTGCAAAGGCTCTAGTCCAGTAGTGGACTGTTTTTTTTATAAGAACTAGCCCGACATCTGCCCGCCATCTCACCTAATGGGCTGTTACTGATGATTTGTCAAATGAATCCCACGAAAAACTTTTCCTCTGATATTGGTTGGCGAAGCCTTGTAAACTATTTTCGCTTTCTAAAAGTTGTCATATCTGATGAACAGACAAGCTCCTAACTCTACAAACCCTACATTTTGAACAGAAAGTATGGTTTGGGCGTTCCTAGAACTATTGCATGACACATAGGCTGGATTCAGTGTTCGACCGACGCAACGGTGAGGACTGATGTCGTCGGTCTTACTAACTCAAAGAAATCGGATATAGAGACATAGAAGAAGCCTATTCACTGTTTAAGTCACAATCTATAATTTGTTTTTTTTAATGGTGCATATACTGTGAGTAAAAGGGAAGCCTATAAGTTGTCAAATACCCCTCCATAACCACTGCTATTGTCAAATTTGGCGGTCTTGGTCATCTTAATATATTAGCTTCTTGTATGACATTGAGTCATTTGTATAGAGTTGTGACAGAGTGACAGTGTACATTCTCTATAAGTTGAAGCTCCATCTATGCTATATGTCCAATATATTTGGACTACATCATTGACTCTGATAGATACGTTCTACGTTTGAATCTATAGAATTACACAATTGGCTATATTCGGTCGGTACAATATCTCTGTAAACTCCATTTCAAATAATCATTTTGGCGTTAATGTCCCAGTTGTGCTCTCGAGAACGAGGGCCCGGGGTCCGCCTTGACCATGATCTAGGATTTGGCAGGTCAGGTAATTACAGAGGAGCAACTGCCATCTGACCTCCATGACCCTGCTACCAGGGGAACCTGACCAGATTGGATCACGATTACACATCCAGTCGCCTGAATGTGCAGGTTTCATCACGATGTTTTCCCTCACCGTAAGAGCATCGGTTAGTATTCAACTAATGTACATAACTCAGAAAACAGTTATTGGTACATGGCCGGAACGGGATTCGAACCCGGGACCTCTGGCTTACGAGTCGGATACTGTAACCGCTCGGCCACCGACGCTCTTCAAATACCAAGCAATATTGCAACACAAAATTTGCTCAGGCGTTATTACATACACCGTTTCCTGTTCTACAATAGATGAATAGACGTTCTAGATCAATATCTGTTGCAATACTGTCATGAATTGTTTGTAATTAGTACAGTCGTACTCGTGTTATTCCAAGTCAGCCTTTGAAAACAATTGTAAACACACAGCACACTAAACTAATGTTTCTGGCTGTTTGTTTATCATCATCATCATCATCATCAAATCAGAAGAAAGACACTCACTGTTGGGCATAGGCCTCCCCCAGAGATCTCCACAAAGGCCAGTCCTATGCCTTCCGCATCCGATCGCGGTACGCGGTTTGTTAGTGTTTAGAATTCACAACGCATTCTCTTGTATCCTTGGCTCAACACTACCTGCTGTAAAATTTCTGTCTCAATTTCTGTAAAGGTTGCATGTAAGAGATCGCCGATAAGGCCGCCTTTGCTCATGTGTTCTTTGTTGTTATAAGTGATTGATATTGCAATATTTTATGAGCAATTAAGTGTTTATCTATCTATCTATTTAACCTAACCGACAGAAAAACGTGGGATAAGGACCAAGACCTTGGTCGCAAACAAGTGTAAGGCCCGCCTGATGGTAAGCAGTTACCATCACCTATTACAATACCATGGGTATTACCAGTGTGTTGAGTTTGTACTTGTATTGCTTATACGGCTATCGTAGCCGCAATGTGCTACGCTTTGCCATCTGTAGCGGTTTGCTACGACCGCACCGTTCTACTACTGACCTAAGTTTCATCCTTGTAAGTTTTTTACGCTATACTCATGAAGTAAACTATGGTAACGGCGTAAATCGAAGGAAAAATAAAAAAACAAATATTCTTGGACAATCCACACAGCGCCGGTTATTGCATTTGGCTAAATTCAGCCGTCTAAATTCAGAAGCAACGACATCCTTTGGGCATAAAGTACAGCTAATCTTTTAGCAACCTGATGTTAGCTAAAGGTGCACCAAATACCGTGTATGTTTCTGTAGCGGCAAAGGAAAATATGCTTTTGTACTGTACTTGTACTTTGGACATTAAGCTGCATTTCCCGCGCTGACCCCGATTCCGGTGGTTTTAAGTTCAAGTTCAAATATATTTATTCAATTTGGGTTTTTATAAAACACTTATGAATGTCATACAATCTACAATGGTACGCGACGCGGCATCGTCGAGCCGGCAACGGAGAAAACGAACATAGTATGCTCTGTGGTAAGGCCCGCGCGGACTGCCTGTCACTGTCGCTGTCAGTTTGACGTGCGCTTACCGCCCGCAGCCCCGCATCGACGATGCCGCGTGCGTGAATGAATTATAGATAATAGCTAAAACAATAACAAAAAAAACAAAATACAGAGTATTATCATAGCATAGAATATTTTCTGAGTAAGTTGATCACTAACCGATTCTGTTACGGTGAGGGAAAAATTAAACAAGCACATTCAGGCGACTAAATGTGTAACCATGATATAATCTGGTCAGGTTGCCCTGGTAGCAGGTTCACGAAGGTCAGATGGCAGTCGCTCCATTGTAATTACCTGATCTGCCAAATCCTGTATCATGGTCAAGGCGGACCTCGGGCCCTCGTTCTTGAGAGCACAACCGGGACATTAACGCCAAAACGATTTTTTTATAGTGGCAATGATAGTATCATTTAAAAGTCCATAGTACGGCTCAACCCCGTACACACAGCGTGGAATTGTCTTTGTCAATATCCCTAGTAATTAGACGTTGTTATCCAAAGTGTACGCTAATTGCACACAGACTAGCTTGCTGTACATAATTTGATATAATCGGATTGGTATGGATAATTAATTTATTGTATTCTCTGATTGTGGCCATGATCCAATCTGGTCAGGTTCCCCTGGGTCACGGAGGTCAGATAGCAGTCGCTCCACTGTAATTATCTGATTTAAAAATCCTGGATCATGGTCAAGCCGGACCCCGGGACTTGTGCGCGAGAGCACAACCGGGACAATGATGATTGTCTGATTGCGATGTGAAAGGAACCTGTATACGATATTTCCAGAAAAGGATACTGGCAAAATACCTATTAACATCGTTATTTAAAAATTCTTATAATTGCCACTTGGTCTTTGTAAAATAAGTGAACATGGTTAAGGTTTCCAAATCTTAAATCCCATGTTTCTTTAAAACGAAATATTTTAACGAAAATCTGACAAACCACATGCATAGATATTGGTTTCTGGATCACGTCTATAAAATGTCATTGGCTTTGATAGCGTAATACTGAAAATTTTGATCAAACTAGGTTTGTATGAAGCGCGCTCGGGAAACACTAGCCTGCCTTTTTCATGACTTTTTTATTATGTACATATAGAGGTACAGAAGACCGCATATATCGACCTATCCAAAACCAGTCTATAAGGAGCTAACATATAATGATATAGAGATACTGGCCAATCTTATACTGTTTTTTGGTAGGTCGATATACTGTTGACTGTACCCGGACAGGAGGCCTATTCTAATGAAAAGATGTTAATCTAAATTATTTTACATTTTTAATATGATATGAATTAAATCTGTACACTTTTTGTACACTAGTTCCACTTTATTATTATCAAAAAGTTATTTAATTTACAATAATGGAGTTCCATCATGAAGTCACAACACAAAGTGTTTAATATTTAACATGAAAGTTTATCTACCTAAATTAGATTATTAGCCTACCTAACTCCCCGACCTAGGTCACAAACCGCCACAAAGATAAACCGAGCGGGCTTAGCGCACGCCTCATTAACTTTAACAAGCTATGCTAATTCCACAACCGGGGTGGCCCAGTGGTGGAAGCGTCCGGCTTGGAAGTGGTTGATGGTCGAATTCGAATCCCATTCTTTGTAAATGATTTTTCTTAGTACGTAGGAATCTATTTTTGAACCTCTCGCTCCGAGGCCAACGATTTTCAGTTTTGGTTTTCGGCATGAGAAAATAATTATTTTTTAAATTACATTCTTCAAATGTATCTCGTAAGCGAGAGGTACCGGGTTCGAATCCCACTGCGGCTATGTAGGGGAAGGTCGTATAGTATCGGACAGAGTATAATATCGGACATCGTAGGGCAGTACCGGACAGCATACGTGAAAGGGCAAAAAGTTTAAAACTAATAATCGATCAAGTTATCTTACTTTTTACCGAAAGCACAATAACAAATGAAGTTCTAAATGCACAGTTATTAATTAAAATGACATTCATGTCTCCAATTTCGAGACATCAAATATGTATATTAAAACTAAAATGTGTCCTATACTATACGAACTTCCCTGAAAATTTCCTTAAAATATAGCAATAGGCTTGGCTATTGCTAAATGCACTCCCACTGCCGTCCGTTGAAACCTACTCATACGTTGTTTGTATTCCGTGATAACTGATTTTTTATTAAGGTCACCCCCTCCCTCATTTGCGTAACAAAGCGGAGGGTAATCAAAGCCCGTCATTTGTCCACAGCTGTGTTGTTACGGGGCGGTTATAATTTCCGTGCGCATCCACGCTATGCGGCCAGCAATGGACGTGGTAATCTATCGGCTGATTTATTTACGAGCGGATCCGATGTTTACGGATTACGGCCACGCTGTAAACGTAATTATCGGATAGGTCACCAATATCAACGATGAAATGTGACAAAGGTATATAGGTGGGTAAGCAGGTAGGTAGGTAGGTGTGAGTAGGTATAAAACGATGGAGCGGTTCTCAAGAGAGGGGTGCTTTTTCCGGAAAAATAAAAAGATGCACGTCGAAGAGATTAGGCTGTTTTCTCAAAAAAATTACGCGCATACAACGTTGTGTCAAAATTTGATAGACTACTACGTTGGTTTGCGAAGTTTTATAAGTTTAAAGTCAGAATATCTCTGGAATAGGTCAATATGGGACCTTCTTTTATTTTTTAATTCGTTCGGCTGGAGACTTTTCTTACCGATAGACGACAAAATTACAACCAAACACTATCCCATGGCAAAATCTCCTAGGGTGCTGTTTAACAGACATATTCCACATCAAAGTTTTTATATACTAGTAATTCAGATGCGAATATCTCGCTTAAACAGCACGGTAGGAGATTTTGCCATGGGAATTATTGTTTGTAATGATGTCGTCTGTCGATTTGTAAAATTTCAGGATTAGCTGCTTAAAAGAAAAAAATTAAAATATACAAATTTAAAAAATAAGTTGTATCCCAGGCTCCATACAAAAATGTTTCAAGCCCTGAAACAGAATCCAAGCGCAACAAACCTCCGTACATCCCACGATACACCACTCACCTTACGTCAGCATACATCTCCAGTCTGCTCAACCTCTACGAAAATCCGATTAATGTCACAGGTAATCATAATAAACTGAAACCGGTGGGGTCAGCGGAGACCCCGGGGTGTCTCGAAGGCGGATGTTTTGGAAACGTGCCGCCGCATCGACAGCTCGCGGGAAACCTTGTGACGTGCGCTATCGCATTTAATAAAACTGGTATTTTGATCGCGTGGAACAAGAGAGGGAACTGCGCTTTGGAAAGCTCGTAAGATTTAAAAAACCTGTCAAAATATATATTTTACAAGCTTTTATATAGTGTCACATGTCCCCATATCTAAACATAGACAGAGACGTATCTTTATTTGGTCCAATAACACATTAAAAAAAATTTAAAACTTACATAATAAGTACATAATAAGGAAGCAAGGCAATGCGTCATCAGGTCAAATCTAAACATCGGATCTGGGCTCGTTTGATTAGTCTTGACAAATATTTTTCAATAACAATAAAAAAAAAAAATCTGACTTTTAACGCGCAACAATATTTTTTATTTGTACTTGTTTATCTAATACTCAGTTTTAATTTATTTGCAGTTCAATGATATATTATATCGCAGCCGGATAGTCAAATTAGCCGTTTAGTTACGGCTAGATCATCATCATCATCATCATCTTTGCGTTAATATCCCGGTTGTGTTCTAGAGCACGAGAGCTCGGAGCCTTGACTATGAATAAGGATTTGGCAGATCAGATAATCACAGTGGAGCGACTGCCACCTGACCTTCGTGACCCTGCTACAAGGGGAACCTAACCTGATTGGATCATGGTTACACATTCAGTCCCTTGAATGCGCAGGTTTCCTCACGATGTTTTCCTCACCTAATTTTATTCAACATGCATAACTCAAAGCAGAGTCATTGGTACATGGCCGCAGTGGAATTTGAACCCTAAACCTCTCGCTTACGAGTCGGATACCTTAACCACTCGGTCACCGACGCTCCATACATAGTTACGGCTAGATCGTTACTCAATTATTCAATTGACCTTATCTCTGGAACAGAATTTTGAAAGTAACATCTAACGAACGACAATACCCCTGAAGAACGCCGGATAACCCCAAACCAAGTAAACATTTTCTTCAGTATTTCCTAAACTACTGAACTGATTTGAATTAAACGAAGCTAAGAACCTTCCACTACCGGTTAAACTGGATTTCAAATACAGAAAACTCCGACAGCGTTACGTAATTCGACTACAGGACATCTGCAAAATATAATAAATCTGCGTCTATTTGAGTGTCTAGGGGTTTAAAGGGGTTTCGTCCAGATCTTTCCAATAACGAAAGGAACTTGCCATGAAACCCGCTACCTCCCATAGCACGGCCCAGTGCGTGCTCGCCCGTTGTCGAGTCGACATCTCTCGGCTTTCACGATCAATCAATATCAATAATCAAATCAGGACGGGTTCGTACCGAGTAAATCGAATTTCGACCTTATTCCCTGCCTCATTTATGGGTTATTTTTATATATAAAATTACATATCCATTCAACACTTCTTTTATAAAGATAAAGTTGATTTTGGCAAAAGTAACGTGGTTACGTAGGTATTACAGGAGGGCAATTCTCTAAATCGGAAAGAACTACTGATATTTCCTCAGGTATGCCTGATAAAATGTACGTATGGAGTGATAACTTTTGTAACATCGGACGGGTCTGTAAATTTATCCATCACCTTCCTAAAAACGCATACCTTCGGCATGTTTCTTCGGCATATTTTAAAATTGTTTTCCTCAAAATATAATTACTGTGTTGAGCCAAAAGCCCGATAACTAAGTCAAAACGTAGAAATGTTGTTAGGGCGTTATTATGTGAAAACCGCATTCAAATCGGTCTAACCATTCGGGAGCTACGATGCCACAGACAGACACACAAAGCCACATATCGACAGACACAAAAATACACACGTCAAACATATAACACCCCTTTTTTTTCATCTTAGTTTAAAAACGTCGAGAACAAAGCACCAGAAACATAAAATCTGTACGAAACGCCGAGTCCAAACCGCCACATATCTCCACGACCGTGACAACTGGACGCAAATCATAAAACCCGGCCAAACTTGATTAGGCCCACTTCAGTTGAATTGCGACCGATGAAACGGCCAGTAGGTACGTGTAACGCGATTATGACGTAACTGTGACGTAATGAAATAAAGATGGCGGCGACAATCATTGCATTATTTATCGTCGGGGCCCGCTGCGGCCGGCGGCGTGTGTTGTTCTCGTAATTTGATTTAGAGGGCGCAGGGACGTATTCGGGGGTGGGTCTTGGGGAACGGGGAAGCCTTCCACTAAATTTAATGTCGAAGATGCTCAAGTCCAACGTCCAATAGTGGACTGTTATGGGAAGTTGATATAGGTGTACCTATGATTGCTTGGACAATAAAAATGTCTGGACGAATTTACACAGCGCCATCTAGCCCCAAAGTAAGTAAAGCTTGTGTTAGGGGTGTTAAATAACTGATAAACTATAATATCCTTTTTTTTATTACATACTTATTATACATATTACACCCGTAACAGAAATTTTAATTCATCAATAAAATTTCTGCACGGCCGGGAATCGAATCTGGGACCTCTGCGTGGCATACACCGGTCTGTTAACCAACGAACCACTCAGGTCGTCGAATGTGATATCGATGGTATGAATTCTGATTCTTTTTTCTGTACTGTGAGAATCGAGTATTGCCACACGCACCCGAAGCATGCAGGTCTTTATCGCGCGTGAAAGAGTGAGATGATTCTCGCTATCTCTTTAGAGTTGCATTGAAGCAAAGTTATTGCACGACAAAGATGCCTGATACCTGGCCTGTCGCCCGTAACTTCTATGATTTATGCACTGACTTTTCCAATAAATAAAAAACACAGATCCGCAAATGCGTTGTCATTGCGAGAACTAAGATGATGCTTGGTGGGAGTACCTAATAAATGAGGGAATGGTACCCATCCAGACGTACATTATCATTATCATCATCATCATCTTGGTGTTAATGTCCGGTTGTGCTCTCGCGCACGAGGACCCGGAGTCCGCCAATCATTAACTTACAATATAAAGGCATCATATATAGGCTGTTTAAGTATTGACAATAGTAACAGGTAGATGTTGGCGAGTGACGCACGCACTATAGGGCTCGGCTGAAAATCAGCGCTGTAGTTTCTCTATCTACAGCATATGCTGAGCTGAGTTCTAATTTGGCATGACACTACAATATTCACCATACATTTTAATTGAATGTACCCTAGTCTTAACATGTTATACCTATCATTGTTCATATTATTACAACTTGTCATATATATTTGTAGTTATTGCCAAATAAAAGCTATGTCTATGTCTAGTTTTCACTGTTTAAATTTCGATGCGTCTACCATGTCTCGTGTAAATGAAACAATAGAAAATGCCCGCAATGTAACAATACCCCCTTGATTATATAGAAAATTACTAACTCCATCCCTGGCGACGCCCCTACACATGTCTCACAAAATAAATAAGTAAGCGGTGTAGCGTTCTGATTTAGCCATTCATGCTATATGAATTGGACAAATTTGGCTTGAGGGCCATCCGACTTTCTGCGAACTTCCCGACTATTCTTATAACAATTGATGCCTACTCAGTTTTGACGAAATTGCGTTTTGTATTGTGGTTTTAAGAATGTGTTGGCAGATATCAAAGTATTGTTGGAGATGGTCCAACATGTTAACTTAAGAACATTTCTGTGTGCTCTATCAGATTTGACGGAGACTGGAATCGTATGAAGGATCTCTATTATGCAACACAGCTTTGTATCTCTTAATACATTATCTACTAAAAGCTTGTGAGGTTCTTATACAAAATGAGGCTTCCTTTATTTCTTTAATATTGGTTAAGTACCCGACAAGAAATAAATGTATTGTACAAAATGGGACGGAGGGATAATGCCATTAGACGTTATAACCTTAATTTATACATAGTATAAAATAAAGTCGCTTAACGCCGTCTGTATAAATAATAAATAATAATAAATAAATAATCGAGGGCAAATTCACACAGCGCCATCTAGCCCCAAGCTAAGCAAAGCTTGTGCTATGGGTGCTAGATTACTGATATATTACTTAAATACCTTTTTAAATACATACTTATTATACATAGAACACCCAGACCCGTAACAGAAATTAAAATTCATCATTTCAATTTCTGCCCGGCCGGGAATCGAACCCGGGACCTCTGGCGTGGCAGACCGGCATGTTGACCACTGAGCCACTCAGGTCGTCAATCAATCAATCAATCAATCAAATACGCTTACGCGGGGGTGTATCAATGTACGCTTATATTTTTTACGCAACTGATTTTAATACGGTCATCAAAATAGATAAAGTGATTTAAAAGGAAGGTTTATAAGCAAGAAAAAAAGGGTAGGTAAGGCTAAGTAGCTGTACGCGAACGAAGTCGCGCCGGGTCCACTAGTTCTAACTAAACTAGTGATTTTTTGTTAGGGTAAGGCTTTTCTTTAATATTGCGATAATTGTGTTTTATTATCACTGTTAAATAAAAAATATACACCATAACCTTCACATTTCTACGAGTAAACTGTTCTTGTCATTAAACTATTTTTCCATAATAGTTAGACAAAAGGTAAACAAAAAAGGGCAAGGGCCTGGAGCCGTAATTTTGAAAAGTCCGAATTGGATTCGTATGTGAAATTAGCAACCAATCTCTTTCACTTGAACCTTACCACGTATTTGAAAGGGATAAGTAGATACTTTGCATACGAAATGTAGGTAAGTAAAATTATTTAAAACTGACAGACATTGTCCTAATTCATGATAAATTATGTGCGAGTGTTCAAAGTGTGATTATTGAATAATCTGACAAATTCGATGAGTCGTTTGTTTACCTTTTGTGTAAGTATAATTGAAAGATAGTTTACACGCAGATTTACTGTAGCAATAATTATCATCTTGGCGTTAATATTCCGATTGTGCTCTCGCGCACGAGGGTTCGGGGTCAACCTTGACCATGATCCAGGATTTGGCATATCAGGTAATTACAGTCGAGCGACTGTCATCTGACCTCTGTGACCCTGCTACCAGGGGAACCTGACCGGATTGGATCATGGTTACACATTCAGTGGGCTGAATGTGCAGGTTTCATCACGATGTTTTCTCTCACCGTAAGAGCATCGGTCAGTGTTCAACTAATGTACATAACTCAGAAAAGAGTCATTGGTACATGGCGATAGTGGAATTCGAACCCGATACCTCTCGCTTACGAGTCGGATACTGTTACTACTCGGCCACCGACGCTCTTTACTGTAGCAATATCAGGTTCATATTATGGAACGTTGGTCTTTCAAACTAACATTAACTCGAGTGCGGGAAAATGTACGAAACGTAAGCCATTTAGTTTTGTAACAAAAGCTTTACTTAAAGTTAACGCATTAGGTCAAGATTTTCGTGTTTGTGGGAACATTAAGGAGATTTAACTATAGCCATTGCTATAATTGTGACGTGTGAGTGGTGAAGGTACTCGACTTGTAAGCGAGAGGTACCGGTTTCGAATCCCACTGAGGCCGTGTACCAATGACTCTATTCTGAGTTATGTATATTATTGCATGCTAACCAAACCGCACCGCCTGTCCGTGTGTCTCCCAGGCAATTAATGTCAAATGTCTGTTACGAAACCTTTATTTCCTCGCGTTTCAAAAGTTTCAAAGGTAAAAATACACAAAAAGCCTCTATTCACCAAAAAAAAAGGCAACAAATGGGAAGGTCATTAGATCTTACGTAAAATAACAAAGCTCTTCACAATAGATCTAATTGATCCCTCTTTGTGGCATGACGTAACTCTTTGACCCCCGTCGTAACACCCTTTGAATCATATACGTTACGTAAAGGAAGGAACTGTGTGGGCACCATCTTATTATTCTGTAGCATTTTGTGCGTAGGCTACAGTAGAAGTTATGGGTATTGGGTTTCTTTTGAAATGCCAGCTTTGTAGATACTAATATCCAGTCGACTATACAGTATAGATAAAGGGAACGTAGTACGTAGTACCAAATATTGCCACTAGATGGTGTTGTTACAATTTTGTGTTGTGTCTACATCGCGGTAGTAAGTTGTCGCTTACGAAGTGGGGTATCAAATTTGGTTTTCGTAATACATTATCCATTTTGAACCTTATTTTCTTGGTTTTATTTCGGGGAATTTTTGGGATTTGTTCAAATATTTAATAAAAAGTTCAGATAATAGCCAATACCTTCGACGCTGTAACCCTACTCCAAATTAAATATTTAACGCATAATTTAGCTTGGATTATTACTACTCGGTACTATAATGTGAGTGTTAGTTAAATACTAACCGATGCTCTTACGGTGAGCGAAAATATCATGACGACACCTGTACATTCATGCGACTGAATGTGTAACCATGATCCAATCTGGTCAAGCTCCCCTGCTGGCAGGGCCACGGAGGTCAGCTGGCAGTCGCTCCACTGTAATGATCTGATCTGCCAAATCCTGGATCATGGTCAAGGCGGACCCGGGGCCCTCGTGCGCGAGAGCACAATCGGAACATGAACGCTAAGATGATTATTATTTCATTACTAAAATGTGAGTTAAGCATCAAGCGTCACAAATATCCAATAAAGTCTTAAAATATAAGAGTATAAAAACTGCGTCGTGAATAAATGCTGCGTCATGAGTGATTAGGAGTTTATGAGGCTGGAGCATCCTACGTTTTCAGTAAGTACCCGGATTGAGGTACCCTGGAGGCACTAATCTTCACGCTCCTGTGTCTCAATTCCATAAAAGGATGTAGAATAAGTGGCCGTGTGGTGTCCGACAGAGTAGAATAGCACCAACCCCTTACACTCGTGGGTGTCGTACAAGGCGACTAATGTTCCGGGACAAAACTTCTAGTCTCCGTAGGCTGGAAAATGGGCAGCAGAGTTTTCTATTGTTATTGTCTAATTGTTTATAACACTGTGATCTCCAACCTGCCTGCCAAGCGTGAAAGAGGCCCTAAGTTCTGCAGTGGACTGTTATGGGCTGTGATGATGATGATGATGTAGAAAAATAAAATAGTCATTTTGGCGTTAATGTCCCGATTGTGCTCTCGCGCACAAGGGCTCAGGTTCCGCCTTGACCATGATAAAAAGTTTGACAGATTAGATATTTACAGTGGAGCGACTGCCATTTGACCTCCGCGACCCAGGGGAATGTACATAACTCAGTAAAGAGTCATTGGTACATGGCCGCAGTGGAAATCGAACCCGGTACCTCTCAGTTACGAGTCGGATACCTTAACCACTCGGCCATCAACGCTAAAAGGATGTAAAGTAAAGTGGTCGATATATCCTACAAAATTATATCGCGCGTACGTGTTGTGTACTCTACGGATAATCGGAAAACCCACGATTCTCGCAGTATCTTCCAAATAAAAAGTTTCATTACTTATTTCTCGTTTAGTATCTGTCTGGAGTTGCAGCCAATTAGAAATTCATGAAGCAACTTGCGGGATCCACCCGCCCCTGTACAATGTGTGTTTGACCTCCTTTATGTACAGCGTGGTTAGAAAATATATAAACTAAATTAATTTTTGATATGGGTTTTACGACTTTCGTAGTTATTCATTACACTTAGGTATATCGAGATTAAAACAATACTAACGATAATATGTGTAGTGAAAGTGAAATTATTAAGCGTTTATGGAACTTCATACCTCCTAACATCCGTGCTAGTCTTTCTCTGACTACATTTAAAAGGAAATTAAAAGAGCATTATCTTTCTCTTTCTAATATACAGTTATAGTACGTATATATTTATTGTATTCATTGACAGTTTTTATAGAGTTATTAATAATTTGATCGAAGCGCACGTGCCGTCCAAACTTGTATCATGTACAAGTCGGTACCCAGTATGGTATACCCGAGCGTTAATAAAGCTAATCAATAATAAACTTAAAGTGCATAAAAAATGGAAAATTTATGGCAGATCTGCTGATTACGACAGATTTTCGTTATTGCGGCGAGAATTCAAAGAGCTCGAAGAACTCTGCTATAAATCATATGTGCGTCAAATAGAAAATGAAATCCGATTCAGCTCTAAGCCATTCTGGTCCTTTATAAAGTCAAAAAAGTCGTCTAATGAGTTACCTGACAGCATGTACTTGAACGATAAGATAGGCCATAGTGGACCCGAAATTTCTAATTTATTTAATACATTTTTTAAGTCGGTATTTGAAGAGGATTCCAATGAGTCACAGGTAGCAGTACAAGATGCCGCGTGCTCTGAATTAAACGCAACCATCTTAAGCACAATAGAGATCTCGGTAGAGCTCGTAGAGAAATACCTGTCACGTTTAGATGTTAGTAAGGGATGCGGCCCTGATTTACTTCATCCATTGTTTCTAAAAAACTGTAGTAAAAATATTGCGTTACCATTGGCTACTCTGTTCAAGAAATCAATTAATCAAGGCATCGTACCTATTATTTGGAAAAAATCGTCAGTGGTTCCTATTCATAAAAGTGGAGACAAACACGACTGTAAAAATTATCGTGGTATATCGAAACTATCGGTGATACCTAAACTGTTTGAAAAGATCGTCTGCGATATAATATCCCCCGTATTGCGACCCTTTTTGACTACGTCACAACATGGCTTTGTTACCGGTAGGTCCACGGAGTCAAATCTCTGCGAATTTTTGGATTTCGTGTTGAGTGCTATGGACAAAGGACACCGTGTGGACGCCGTGTATACAGATTACTCCAAAGCTTTCGACAAAATATCTCACTCTCTTTTAATAAAAAAATTGGTAGGTATTGGTATACACGGCGACCTCCTTAGGTGGTTAGAGTCGTATTTGAGAGATAGAAGCCAGGCAGTCGTGGTTAAAGGTTACACGTCCAGTTTTATCCCCATCACCTCCGGGGTGCATTTTTGTGAACGACGTAGTAAAATGTTTTAAATTTACTAAAGTCTTATTATATGCTGACGATACTAAAGTTTTTAGCGTTATTAAATCAAATACTGATTGTTTAAACATGCAAAGGGATCTTGATAATCTAGGTCGATATTGTCAGCATAATGGGCTTCACCTAAATATTGATAAATGCTGCGCAATTTTGTTTTCTAGAAAGAAAAGTCAAGTTGCGTTCCAATATTCCCTATTGGATCAACCGCTGAAGCACGTGGCCGGGGTGAGAGACCTCGGGGTGTACCTCGACCAGGATCTATTAATGGCGACTCACATCAACAATATCTCGTCAAGGGCCTACAAAATGCTAGGATTTTTATTCCGTCAATGCAAGGATTTTAAATGCTCAATTACTTACATAATGTTGTACAACTCATTTGTGCGTTCTGTATTAGAGTATGCTTCTACTGTATGGAACCCGCAATACTCGAAATACATTGGTTTAATTGAAAAAATCCAAAAAAATTTTTTAAGGCGTTTGACTTATAGATTCAGAAACTATGACACTAGTAATTTTGTATCATTAGTAAAGCGGAGAGAGCATCGAGACCAGATCTTTCTTTATAAAATAATAAACAATGAGGTTGACTCGCCATACCTTCTCAGTCAAATATCATTTAAATGTCCCCGATTCAGCAGCCGTTCTGTAGATACATTTAACTTACCAACTTGTCGTACAAATTACGCCCAAAATCGTTTTATACTTAGAGCTTGTGATAAGTACAACCGTGATTTTAATCAACTTGACGTATTTAATGAAAATTGTAATAGTTACATTACTGCAGTTAAAAAGCTTGATAACTAGTGTACCTATCTTATTTTTCCTCTAATTTCAACTCTTTTTTAAGTTAATGTTTTTCAATTATTGTTTTTTTTTTGTTATCCGGTACAAATTGTAAAACAATGTAATATACTCGTAAGTGGAAACTTAATTGGCTTAAGTGTACGTACTAGCATTGTAATATTATGAATGTAAAGCTGTATGTTTTCCTTAATAAAGAAAAATAAATAAAAAATTATTGTTTATAGTATTTGTGTATTATTAATTATAGTATTTAGTTTACTTGTGTGCACTTCCTATGCCTAAATGCTGACTTAGGGTTTCTTTGACTCCAAGGTTTGCTGGTAGAAAACAGCTGTTGAGTTAAGCTCGCCTTTGTACTTAAGTTACCTTCTGTTAATTTGTATTTATTATTTTGTGTACAATAAAGAATAAAGATGCTGCGTTTATATTTTTTATTGGAACATTTTTTATTTATCTTTAATGACCTTACACAAAATTGAGTTTCATGACATATGGATATTGAAAATAAATATAGTCTTAAGAAGAAATATAATCATCTTCACAGCCTATAACAGTCCACTCCAGGACTTAGGGCCTCTCCCACGAGAAAAAAGGTTATAATATCATAATCTCCACGATTGGCAGGCAGGTTGGAGATCATCGTGTTGTTTACAATTTATATCGAAATGGAAAACGCTGCCGCCTATTTTCCAGCCTACGGAGACTAGAAGTTTTGCCTCGAAAACATTAATCGTCTTGTACGACACCCACGAGTGTACAAATATATTAGAAATATATAAAACATGTATTGGAAATATAATACGTTGAAAATTACTTTCCCGCCAATACCAGGAAGAGCTTGTTACAAAGTAAGGTTGTAACTTACCTGCTACTGTAAATCCGAATCGGGGACGCTAACTTCAAAAATCGTAAAAAGAATTGCATGATTGCATGACGTTCGCCCGGTTGGTAAATAAAAAAGTAGTAAAAAGTAAAAACATGTACGAGACAGTGATTTATGAACCTATGGAAAAATACCTACATCAGCACTCTACGGAGCCGATGACGTAATATTTCTTTCTTTCTTTCTTGGAGATCCAACAGCTTATAAAACAAATCAAATAAAATGAGTAGATACAGTCAAGCCAATTATAGGTACTCGCTGATTACTATTATTAGGTACATTACTTACTTGTCTTTTGCTGTAGTTGTATTGTTATTTTGGAACATGCCAAGCTCTAAAGGTGCTGTCACATTAGTGTCTGATGAGAGGTTTTCATTGTAATAACGAAGCCTAAGCTTTCAAAATTGTCTGATCACGAAAAAAACTCCTCATAAGAGGACTTGCGTATGCGTATACCTTTTGACATATAAAAAGTCCGACGGATGTACCCAAAACATACTAGCATTAGAACTAGAATTCCCTAGCAACATAGTACACAATATGACGAATCGGCACGCTTACACCTGTCACCGCCACAGAAATTGGACCATAGGGCCGGTCCTCACGTAGAAAGAAATTTCTTTAGTCGTTGGTCGCACCCTGTACCACCGCCATCCATACCACATTACACAGACCTAATAAATAGGCGTTCATGGCATCGCCTCCGTATTTCGATCACGACTCCCCAGACCACTTCAACTAAGTATATTATCCACTTTTATGAGACCCGTAAAATTGGTCCGCGGTACCACCTTCAGTATGGGAGGTCGTTTGGTTTGCTTAAAATAGTAACAAAATTCCCAGTAATAGAGTCTGCTATTTTATGACCGGTGGCCTGCAGTTCTGAAACACACGGATGCCTTTTAAGGCGATAAGGACAGAATAGTAGTTTATGCAACTCACATATAATACCTATTTATTTATTTATTTCATACCTTTTTATTTCATATTAAAAATTCGAACCTATCATTTTCCCACTTTGATATAAAATTTTATAGACTGCCGTTAAAAAACAGCGTTTAAGCGTGAACCATGTTGATTTCGGAATAAATTATAACCCACTAGTAGTATTTTGAAACCCTCATAAAAACTTGAGTAAATATTTTTTATTAAATTTTAGGGACTTACTGGCATCTAAACATACATACAAATTGGCCTCTTTAACCAGATATAATATTATGAAAAGGGCATAGAACCTTATTATAATATGTACAATAAAAAGAAAAATAAATTAACTAACTTAAAATATGTAAAAAATTTGGGCCATGTGGAAGCGTACCCAAGATGCTGGCAGCATTACCTCTCTGAATAGCAATGCTTATTCTTTGTGCGAGAAAAGGGTAGTTATCAAAATGAAAGTTTCATTGTAGTCGGATTTGTAATTTCTAACAATTGAAAAATTTTGCTTTATAAAAATTTCCGTTTCCGTCATTTTCGCAACACAAAACGCTAATTTCATATGTAAGAACCTAATAAGTACTTAATGAGTACATACATACTCAGAATTGGGTTATAATCCTGTCGAAGCCAATCCAAATGCAACTTTGTTACCCACTGAAACCTTAGTTAAAATCCAAGCCAAAATAATCATAACATCAAACCTAATTCAATTATGACTAAATAGACTTTAACCAATACCATTATAACACCATGCACACATTCCCTGCAATATCTGGGCCGCAAGGCAGACAAAGGTTGGTGACATAGTGGCTGCATGATTAAGCTTAAAGCCGCTTCTCATAGCGAAATAGCCCGCACGAAACCACTGGGATAGCAGCTAATCTCCCCACCCTGTCCCATTTTAGCTGGTTTTACGGCGCTGTAAACGGGGCAGAGTTATTGATGGTGCGCCCAACCTCTTTGTTACCAGTCTCCTTGGAGAATTCACCCGTATAGATGTATAATGGTTGTTAGACGGTGTTTCATGCGTTTTGGACGAAAAACACTTTGTGTGAGACAGTTGAGTTTTTGCAACTGTTTCAGGGATTGAAAACCGGAATTAAAACCAATACGACCTTTAAGGAGTAATATTTCAATTTCATAAATCGCAATCTTTTCGGTTGGATACCTATTCGTTTTGTAGGAAAGTACTTTTGGATTTTGTTTTCATATTTTGAACCACGAATGGGACAATCTATTAGGCGAATTAACAATTTTTTTTTTAATATTTAAGTTTCTAAAGTTTTACCGCCGTCGATGAACATCCTCAACATGGGGTGTAAGTTATGTACAAAAGTACTCAGGAGCGACTATTAGCGATATTTAGTATAGCCAGTATAGTATACATACATATATTATCTTTGTCAGGAGTCATCGTTGCCCAACTAAAACATTTATTCGAGCAGAATTGTTTCGCATATAGCTACTCTCTAAGTCACTAACTTCTCTAAGTCTAACTAACTGCTAACTTTCGTATTACGGATTTTAACAGCCCACTCCTAATTTGAATTCCAAATGAATTCGACAGTTCTTACGTAGTTAGAGAATCGCCCCCAGCACCGATGAGTTTCGCCACGGCAATCGAGAAATAAACACGTGACTCATTTAGGTCTAGAACGAGTCGGTGCGTCTAACTACGTAAGAACTGGCCAATTCATTTTTAATTCAAATTATGAATGGGATAAGTGTTAAAATCCGTAATACGAAAGTTAACGATTGACGGACTTAGAGAGTAGCTAAATGCGAAGCTATTGTGCTCGAGTAATCATTTTATTGGGTGACGATTTTACATACATACATACATAAAAGGTTAATATACATACATTCACCTGACAAAGATAAAATAATACTATACCAGCTCCTGAGTACTATTGAATTTGCCTTATACCTCGCGGATGGATGCATGTTTCGCCATGGCAATCAAGAGATAAACACGTGACCCATTTAGGTCTGGAACGAGTCGATGCGTGCACAGGAAACGACTGTCGCCAGTCGTAAACTCGTGAGGCGACTCGTTAAAAGCTGTGCGTACGCTCACAGGTTGACGACTCCTGATAAGTGTACGATCATAGCGCTACGTAGGTATGGTTACAGATGTCGCAAGTGAATAATGCACATTGACTCAATGATAAAATAAACTTCTAACCAGCACATCACCACAGCTGTCACCACTCCACGGCAGGCTTGTCGTGGCCACCGTCGGTGTAACCCTATCGAAACGTCGGAAACAAATTGAAAAGGTACGTCGCGTGTAAGTATAATATGTGTAAAGAACGCGATTTTAGTTTGAAATAAACAGAAACAGGCCCTGTGGTTCAGTTTCTATGTCGATGACAGGTCATAAGCGTGCCGATTCGTCATATTGTGTACTTACTTAGAGGCTGCACGTCACGGAAATGAATATGCTGCATTGGATGTGTGGAGTTTGGAAAGATCGCGTCTAAAACGCCCATATTCGAGGTAAACTTGGCACCGCGATATCGCAGATAAGCTGTAAGAGTGCCGCCTTCGATAGTATGACCACGTTTTGTGCAGATAGCCAAATTACATTGGGAACATATGTTTGGCTATGCCACCTCCGCCAGACAAGGGAAGAAGGAGAGGCCGGCAAAAAGTGTTGGTTTGACGTTGTTAAGAATTACGTGCGTGACAATAAACTCACCACCAAGGCATAAGGCATCGTAGACCGAGCGAAGTGCCAAACGAGAGCGATAACGGGATTTAACGCAAGTACTTGCTAACCTGGGTTTATGTACCTGAAACAATCAGACATATTTTGTTAGGACCATAAGTCAATATAATAGAAGAAATCGGAGAAACAAAAAGACGAAAACATATATTTAGAGATTACTTCATCATTTAGAGACTAGCCATATCTATAAACATTTACTACCCTGAAGCAACCTGTACACTTTTTCATTATTTAAAAGTAACCCATAACACTCAGGAATAATAGCGTAGCTTCCTGTTATTGAAAGACTTTATGAAAGCAGTTCAGAAGTTTGGGAGATTACAAAACACCCAAGCTTTTGTCTGTTTAATATTGGTGTAGATAGTATAGCGTCCGCGTGGTATAGATCTCGTCGCCAGTCCAAACAATGGACAATCAACTATCTTGCAATTAATGAAGCAGCCGAAACTCGAAGACAAAAGCACAAATTGACTGTCAAGTTCTCCTGTGGATTCGTAATTGGCGGCTATTTCCATTGACACAAAGTGTGATCTAAGCCGAATTGGCTTCCAGTTTCCATCTCTTGCGCTGCGAATTCGAGCTGCGCTGTTCCGAATTTGACAAGGATTTGGGACGCAGGAATAAGCACAGTCCAATTTAATACGGGGTTCGAGCCAAACGGAATTGTATAATCATTATTGTGAACAACTTTGATTAGCACAATTTTTTAAACTATCACGGTTATTATCACACGTTATAAAGGTATGTTCCGGGTTTCCTACTGAGTACCTTTGTGTACGAGTGTCGCGGTCGTCCCGTGATCATGATGCGTGCAACTGCGTCGAAATATCAGGCTACTCGTTAACAAAGGTACGCTGTAAGAAACCTGGAACATAGCTTTAAAACTTTGATTATATCCAATTTAAAATAGCGGGCTAATCTTAAAGGATCGTAGCTTTTCGGCTACCAGTGATGAGTATATCTACTACTTTCGGCATTCTAAGTAGTGTCCTCTTTCAGATTGAGCAACTTCTAAATAGATTCGATCTGCCCTCCACGTTGTCTTGTGCTACCAAAGATTCCCTGGGTGTTCTTTAAGCTATGAACGGATATTAATAGCTTAAATACCTTAGGCCTCATCGCCTATTGACATTACTTAGAAACCATCTACTTACAATAGTCGTATAGTAATAACCTTGTACTTATTTGAAAATATGACATTCCCATTGCTTTTCTACGAAATCTAATTTCACGATTCTACGACGTTTCATATTTTAAAGATTACAACATTAAGATTAGTCACCTTTACCGTCTAACCTGTTGGGTTTACGAGGGAACTGTCGACTTAACGTTTTACGATACTGGGGAACCTATAACCTTTCTACACATATTATTTAGACATATTGTTGGAACCGTTTAATTGCTGCTACTTCGTAACACCCTATTTTCCAGTGTTTTAAAGGTTTATAACTCTAGAGACAGACGAGTGACGCCTTTACCATGATTCAGGATTTGGCAGCTCAGATAATTGCAGTGGAGCGACCCTGCTACAGGGGAACATGACCAGATTGGAATATGGTTACACATTCAGTCGCCGTAAGAGTATCGGTTAGCATTCAACTAATGTACATAACTCAGAAAAGAGTTATTGGTACATGGCAAAGAGATTCGAACCCGGTACCTCTCGCTTAGCCGTGTGGTGTCCGGCAGAGTAGAATAGCACCAACCCCTTACAATCATGGGTGTCGTACAAGGCGACTAATGTTTTCGAGGCAAAAGATCAAGAGTCTCCGTAGTCTGGAAAATGGGCAGCAGCATGTTCCATTGTTATATTTAAACACTGCGATCTCCAACCCGCCTGCCAAGCGTGAAGATTACGGCAATAACCTCCCCTTTCGTGGGAGAGGCCCTAAGTCCTGCAGTGGACTGTTACGGGCTGTGATGATGATGATCTCTCGCTTACAAGTCGTATACCGTAACCACTCGGCCACAGACGCTCCCAAACTTACAAGTTTTACCTGTCTATAATATTAGTACGTATCTAGTTTAACGTATTTAGAAGTTTTTAGAAACACCTTTCCACTACGGTTCTCTTAGTCTTGGAAATTGACATTCTCAGTCCCTTGAAAGCCCGCGTTCAGTTAAAACGAAACGGCGCCGTGAAATACTGAATTGGCTCCAGAGATCTCATTTCGCCGATTCCCCCTTACTGAGAAGAAATATAGGCTGGGAATTCAATACTGCACTACAGTTTATTACGCCAGATGGAGCTAGTACCGGCTGGGAAATACTTGCCCGGAATACCAAGACGGTAAACCTCTTGTAAATAACATATTTGCTTCCAAGGGTTTCGGTGAACTACGTGTCCCTAATTCAATAGGACCTGTATGCATGTTGTCAGATAAAATATGTTGTCAGTTAAAAGGCTGACCATGCTGCGTTTTTCGGTGTGGACAAATGCGTAATGAATAATGGAATCAATTACGTAGTTTCTCGTAGCGAAAATAAACCTTTGTCGTGTTTATTTTTCTCTACTGATATTGTAAGTTCGATTTGTTTTGTGTATAACTTGTTTCGTAAGTTCCACATTGCGCCTTCGTCGTCACTTTATGGAAGAGATAAAAAATGACAATTATCATCACCAGCGTCATTCATATCGTTTTCGTGAACGGTATCATCGACATATCAGTCATGATGATCATCGTCACCATCAGGCAGGCCGTAAGCTTGTTTGCCATTCTAGTGGCGCTAAAAATATCTCCAACCCAGCGGCCAATCAGAGCTTTTGCCAGGGTTATAATCATCATCATATCAACTGAAAGACGCCCACTGCTGGATCCCAAGATCTCCACAAAGATCGGTCACGTGCCTTCCGCATCCAGCTGGTACCTGCGATCTTTACTAGGTCGTCGGTCCACCTTGTAGGAGGCCTACTCACACTTCGTCTTCCGGTCTTTAAAGCTCTCTTTTTAGAAACCTTTCAATGAATAATTGTGGTGCTTTGTCTTTTTAAGCGCGGGTATGGTATGGTATTCACCATTTGACCCGAAACTTGTTTTAGTCATAATAGTCATTAAAAGTCCACTGTTGGACAACCTCTTCCACAGTTGCCAAAGACAAAAGCAGTAATATCCCATCGCACTAAGAGCACCGTAGCTGCGAGTACCCATGGCGCGGCGAATTACGTAGGTAATTACGATGAGCAGAGCGCTGGATATTTCGTTGGTACGCGACAAAGTAGACCAGCTCAGCGTGCGGCATGGACTGGTGTACGTTTGGCGGTAAGGGAATAATGTAGCCGCCAATGTTGGCAAGCTAAGATGGCGAGGGTGGAAAGGGGGTGGAAAGGGACCCACCTGGCCAGGTGTTGATACCAGTCGACCAAGGGTCCGACAGTTGATAGTTGAGTAATTGTGCCACGGAAGTTAGAACATTTCTCTAGCGCCATGTAGTAACGGGCAGCGCCAACTATGTGCGGATGTTTGCCAACCTTGTGTTCGTGTAGGTACTCGTAATGTGTGTATTATTGAGTTTCCCTATTGGAGCGATAGATGTCGCTACATATGTATAGGAACACATTAAGAGTCATAACTAGTATGTTGGAGTTTATCATCAACATCATCATCATCACCTCCCTCACCACATCATACATCAACCTGATTTCATCAAAAACCTGTGCCTAATCATCATTCTCATCATCAATGACACCCCGAATATCCTGCTGAACACCCCACCATGGGCACCATACCCGCGCATCACCCATGGTGGTGCGATACAGCGGCGGATATTCCGTGCGAGCCGCGCCCGTAAGCGAAATATTAATAACGCGGAAATCGAAGGGGTGCGTGCCAAAGTTGGCTGGAAGCGGCATAATAGAAAGAATTCGGAAAAAACACAAATTGTTGTTTTTTGTGGGGATTGTGGAACCATACCACTACCCTCTGGGTTCAAGCCAACCTCGCTTCCTCATGGTCCCCTATTGACAGATGGACGAGGCTTTGGCGAATCGGCTTTTCAATCATGGATTGGGACCTGAAAAGCCATAACCTACAGAAAAAGTCGGATAACCCCTGACCAAGTTGACGTATACTCAAATATTTTCTAAACTTCTGAACCGATTTTAATTAAACAAAGCTATGAACCATCTCGAATAAACTGACATTCAAATATAGGAAACCACATCTTAATCGGTCCGTCCGTCCGTGAGCTACGATGCCACTTACAGAAATCTGTGGTGAATTCCATTCCGTATATACCTGCGAGTACAAATTAAATACTCTCATCATCATCATCTTGGCGTTCATGTCCCGGTTGTGCTCTAGCGCACGAGGGCCCAGGGTCTGCCTTGACCATGATCCACGATTTGGCAGGTCAGGTAATTACAGTGGAGCGACTGCCATCTGACCTCCATGACCCTGCTACCAGGGGAACCTGACCAGATTGGATCATGGTTACACATCCAGTCGCCTGAATGTGCAGGTTTCATCACGATGTTTTCCCTCATCGTAAGAGCATCGGTTAGTATTCAATTAATGTATATAACTCAGAAAACAGTCATTGGTACATGGCGGGAACGCGATTCGAACCCGGGACCTCTGGCTTACGAGTCGGATACTGTAACCGCTCGGCCACCGACGCTCTTACAAAAAACTAATTAACTACTTTACCTAAGATAAAAAAAAAGAGAAAGCAGCGTGCTTAGTAGTATTAGAATACGAAACGGCCCTGAGACGTGCGACGACTGTCGCAGTGCGACATAAGGCCCTATCTATTTATAAGGACACTATCACTGCAACAAAATCCCATCGTTGCGTCTGTCTACCTGAATGCACCAAACTCCGAAACTAGGCATGCAGGATAGTAGAGTGTCAGTAAGTATCAGAGAGTCACTGAACACGGCTAAAAACCGCGGGGAACCTTTCAGTGAAGGATAAAAGCCACATCCAGTTCAACTAAGGCACAGCAAGAGACGAGTCGTAAAATTTTTAGCAGTGAGCCTTCACCTCAGTCTGTTGTAAATAAGGGTTTACAACTCCCTCAGCTATCTTGACGTCCTCCCACCGCTCGCAGTAATAGATTCCATAAGCACACTTCGAGTCCAGACATCATTGTTGTATAACTTTTGAGCATATAGTGGTGCAGCCTACCTGATGAAAAGCCCATAAAGTTAAAAAGTAGGGCGTAAATCTCGGATCTTGAACTATTGTTCCATGGTATAAACAGTAATTCTTTTATAGCAACCAAAGAAAGAATACTGTTGCAGAATAGGTAGAAATGCTACGTGAAATATTGCGTGGAACCTGGTCACGATCACGTGTCGCCTGACATCGCAAGACATGCTGAACGACATGTACTGCGCAACTTTTACATAGTCGAACGATGTTGCCAGAATGTCGCCTGATGTCGGACAATATTGCGCGACCTTCGGAGCCTTCAGATACTATCAAAAACAAATAAACATTTTACGATTTGAACCTGCTACGAACTGCACTCTCTTTTACACCGTCACGGTGTGCCATTCAGTGAATTTTGGCCTTGACGAGCTTGGAATCCGACTATTTTGGAATACGGCGAGTTTGAAATCCGACGAATAAAGAACCATTCAACCAGTTTCAGGATATGCAGCGGAAGCTTCTGCTCAACCCCACATCGCCAACGTTATTAAAAGAAACACCAAATAAGTGGCGAGCTCGTAGCGTGGCTGAAATTCGACTAGCCTCAGTCACCAGTCATCATCCAGTTCTCGTACTCTGCGTGCGTTGCTTGACTTTGGTTATCGGTCTAGCACGCTAACTAACCCAGGGGCTCGATTCTGGTACAGATATTGTCTCAGTTGCAGTAACATTACAATTGCATCGCATGTCAAATGTGTAACTGTAATTCGAATGACAGATGTAGAGATGCAACTTTACTTGACGTCGAACTTTTCCACAATTCGTATTTCTGGTACTTTAGTTGCATTATGGTTGCATTACTTAGTTGCATCTTTCTTTTGTCAGATTAATTGTCAAACTGCCTTCAATTCTGTTAATGAAAACGTCTCAGAGGTTTGATCGAACTATTATTTAACTGCAATGTTACTCTCTGGCTGAGTTGGAGTTTAGGGATCTCTCTTTTACGGCATCGACACAGTGTAATACAAAATAGTTATGTGAAATCCAATTCAATAAAAGCAATATCCGTACCGGATGACGAGATGTAAGAAAACTTGCTCCGTCACCCGTTATCTGCAAACATTGTTGGACGCAATATAGTCAAACGTTGACGGAGTGCACTGCTTTTAAATCGGACGCGTTTCGCATATGTACGTATAATAAAGTAATTTTGTCCCCAGTAACAAAACAATGTACAATACTTGCGGTACCTATACAAGGAAATCTATGGACATACTTTAAAGAAATGTCAGGTCAAGAGTAACAGTCAAGCATGTATGAATGCATTGATTAATGTGAAAGAAGCAAGAGAGATTTGTCATGACCGTCGTGAAATCATTTAGACTACATCACTATTTATCAGAAATGACTTACTCGTAATTTTATTTCGTACTAGCGTTTGCCCGCGACTTCTTTCGCTTGGAAATCATTTTTAGGGCATATATTTCTGAGCGACCATTTTAAATGACCTCACTAATGTATGAGAGCTAGTACTACGAAGAGGTCAAGCTGTTTCTCTGGTTCTACACAACTAAATTAGATGAAACAGGGCCTAGATTTTAAGTTGGACCCCAAACTACTACCATATTTTTTATAGTTTAGCTGGTCTATTAAGGCTTCACATCAGGTGTTACAGATTTCAAAAGCAATTATATTACCCTATATGTTGCCCAGGCTTAATAGGTACACAATAAAAGAAGTTTCATTCAAATCCGTCTAGTAGTTCCGGAAATTAGCGGATACAAACAGACAGACACAAAAATTTCAAAAATTATTTTTCTGTTACTATTTCTTCATCGTCCCAATTTTTTTTTTGTAAATATATATGATGTACAGACACATTTTTTACTGTTTTATGTAGATACAGATATTTGGGTACAGATCTGACATTATTTCAGATATCCGATAGTGACAGTTATCTGTTATGCAATATATGATATTGTACCTACTTGAAATGTTTCGTTAATAGTTAAGTATATTATAAAATATAAACTGTAACAATTATGAAAGTAGCATCTAAAGCAACAAGTACTGCTTAACTAAGGTTGACAATTATCGCAACAAAAACATGTCATGGACATGCCATCGCATAGTCGTGACTCAGATCAACTAAATCTTAGCATGGGGGATCATATTTTGTACTAGCATCTGACTTACAAATCTCTGATACTAGCAATGTAGTAGGAGCTTAAAATAAGTATTAGGTCAAAGATTCTACAAACACTACACGCCGAAAAATCATAATAGTAGCAAACAAAAATAGATTTACCGCTAACAGAGCGCAAATTTGTTGTTATTCTCAGGATTCTAGTGGACTTTGGTTATACTCCACTGCAGAATTATCTTTGTATCATGATTGTATAAATATTTACTTCTTTGCTCGTACGTATCTACGACGCAATACTTGCTCGGGAAACGTTCTTGATCCATGTATCTTATAATATTTGCAATGGATTTACATGGATTACGACTCTGGTTTGTGAGTCACTTCCTATCAAATTCAATCTTATTTCAAGTTTTAACATAGCTACTTCCCTTCGGCCGCGTACGAAAACGCAGTTTCGTAACTTTATTTATTTGCTAGTGGACCCAGCGAGACATCTTTCGCGTATACGTACTTTACCCCTACCTACCCATATTTTATAGTTTGTGTTTGTTTGTGTAAATAAATCTTCCTCTTGAATCCCTCTATCTATTGTTGAAAACCGCATTAAAATCCGTTGCGTAGTATAAAAGGTCTAAGCGTACATAGGGACAGACGGTGGGAAGTGACTGTTTTTTCTACTTCATAAATACGAGTAGATTACCCCTATCAGTTTTAAAAAGTAAGTATGAGTTTCTGTACTGTGTCTGTTATCAATAATTTCGACTGAACTTCTATACATTATCAATTCAGCCATAAAAATATTCGCATCGTCACTTACCACCATGTGAGATGGCGATCAAATGTATGGCTAAAAGTCTTAAACGAGTTCTGAGGTTTTAGAGGCGGACAACAGAGGCGATACCCCTGATGTTGCTAATGAGAATAGGCCTTAGGCAGCGGTAACCACTTTCCATCAGGTGGCTTGTTTGCATATGACACATATGCAAGATTGTACTTGCGTTGACATAAAGAATAATCCTTAACAATCTTACCATCATCTAGACATATTGAGACATATGTCAAAGATGAGTCTTTTCTCAAAGGTCGGCAACGCATTCAGCGTCCATTGCCGGTGTTGATAATTTACCATCAGGCGACATCCTTGTTCATTTTCCCTCCCTCTACTTAAAAAAATCATCTAATAAGTAAAAAAGTCGAAAACCACATTACCTACACTAAAACTCACAAACTGAACCGTATCATGCGCCTGCGCATCCAAAGAATTGCTTAACAAATCACGAAACAGTTCGCACAAAGTCGTTGTGTGAATAAAAAACTAAAGAAATGCGCACGGACACGTGCCGATAAGAATCGATTACGCAACACTAATCACCGTAACCGATTGTATAATATCGGAGAAAATAGCCTCACTGACATTGGCATTAGTGAAAGTGTAGCCTAGAAACCCGCCGGAGCGAAACTGAAACGTGTCACGTGGAGATAGAGACTGCATTCGTCTGGAGATTTAGATCGAGTGTCACTGGCCATCGCGGTCAGCTGCTCTCTTTTCAAAACCAGTTGGGCGACGTCATCTATGGCGGGCGTGGACGTCGTGACGTAACGTCGTCGATGGTTCTTCTGCTTCTTTCGTTGTGTGTTTGGTCAGGTTAAATTGATTTATTTTTCTAGCAACATTGACATCTTGCATATCTCTTTCTCACCAATCGGTAGGCTGGAAGATATCTCTTACAGAGACAAATATGCATTTGTAAACATTTTATTTTCTGTGTCATTGTCAAATGCTGTCTTTGTGTATAATAAAGTGCTTTATTGCGGTTGCATTGCATTAGTGTTGTTGCCACTTTATCGGGTAGTCTTTGCCAAAATCTCTACAGTAAACTATAGAGATTTTGGCCAAGGCCACATTTAAAAAAGAACAAAGCCACGATACGTAATCTGTATTTTCATCGATATTCACTAGTAATTTCGTACTATTTTAGTCGTTCTTGAAATCTAGGTCACTCTTATTATGTGTATGATGTAAGTAGTTTAAACAACGACCAGTTAAAACAAAAGTCACAACCTCATTGTAAGTATTGCTTCAATCAGAACCGACTGAGAATCTCTAGTAAAAAAAATATTCTTTTTCGTTAATGTCCACCGGGACACAACCGTGTGTTCTCTCGCACTGGAGACCGGGGTCTGCCTTGACCATGATCCAGGATTTACAGTGGAGCGAGTGCCGTCTGACCTCCGTGAACCTGCTACCAGTGGAACCTGACAAAATTGGATCATGGTTACAAATTCAGTCGCCCACACCGTAAGAGCGTCGATTAGTATTCAACTAAAGTACATAACTCAGAACAGTCATTGGTACATAGCGGCAGTGGGATTCGAACCCGCTACCTCTCGCTTCCCAGCCGGATACCTTAGCCCCTAGCCCCCGACGCTCCTAGCAATTATCAAGTAATTGTACATCAAAGTCACCTTACGATATCAACTAGCACTCACTACTGATGTAGTAACCGTATAACCCATTTATCGGTTACCTACGTTACCAATAAAGCTAGCTTGCGCAAATGCCATAGCACACTCTTGCGCAACCGGCCGCCATTGCGACGTGGTAACTTGTAATTGCAAGATTTCTAAGAAGACCTCGTAGTAAAAAGGCTTGGGGTGGGCGGAATTGGGTTTTGGTTTAGGGTTTGGTATCTATTCTTCTATTCTATACTAATATTATAAAGCGGAAAGATTTGATTGTTTATCGGTTTGTTTGTTTGATTGTAACTCGAAAACTACTAAACGGATTTTAAAAATTCTTTAGACTATAGAAAGCTACATTGTCAGCGAGTAACATTGGCTATATTTTATCTTTAACAAATTAAGAGTTCAATAGGAAAATTTGAATAATATAACCCAAGGTATTCATGGTCGCGTATAATTTCAGAACGGCTGCACCAATTTAACTTATTCTTTTTTTGTTGAGTTTGTAATTGTCAGGTCAAGGTTTGTATGAAGAAAAAAGGGTAGGTTGGGGCAGGGTAGGGTAAGTGTATTTAGAGTAGGTTCGTAGGCGTAGGAAGGGGGGGCGTGCCCACCCCAGAATGGTCTGGTGCCCACCCCAGGATGTACTGATACGAAATTCTGGGCTGGACACATAAAAAATTTCATATAAACATAATTTCAATTAAATACAACCGAGGAATCCACAAACTTACTTACTTACTTTTTTTTTGCAAAGAAGTTTAGGTATATATTGTAAAGTGGTGGACTAAAACCTCGACTCTAGGTTGATTGCCTGACTTTTGCTCATTTCAGTTTGTATCGCATTTTTTAAACAAAAAATCCAATTTTAATTAAATTTTACTTTTTGTTTAAAGTCCTGTAACAAACATAAAAGCAATATTTCGTGCTCATGGGCTGTACATTGTCGATTGACTCAGCTTCATCGGCCACCTCAGGGGCCAGGCCCCCCCCTGGAAAATAGCCCTAGATACGTACGCCAATGGGTAGAGTAGAACTAAGTCGCGCCGGGGGAGTAGTTACTATCTATAATAGGAGAAAGGGACGCTCTATCATAGATTATCCTACTTATATATAAATGTAAAAGTTTGTATGTTTGTTTGTTCCTCAACCACGCAAAAACGGGTCAATGGATTTCGATTAAATTTAGCAAATCGATTATAACGTGGATTAACAAGTGGGCTTAAATTTAGGTATCCCAAAAATTCAATATGGTTTCCGTGGAAACGCGTCCGGAAACTTAGTAACACCTACTACTAAATTTACTAGCAATGCTTCAAAAGTCACATAACCAGCCAATTTCATAATTTTTTTTCAGCTGAAAGACGCCCACTGCTGGGTATAGGCCTCCCCCAGAGATCTCCACAAAGACCGGTCCTGTGCCTTCCGCATCCAGCTGTGGGAGGCTTACCCACGCTGCGTGGCAATTTCATATTACCATAAATATATACGTATTGTTATGTTGTGATTCATATACCTAATTATTCCATTTAAAGCAAAACGACACTCCTATAAAGATTGGTATTCGACCTCTAGCAAGCGGACCTCATTTGACGCAATCTCCTTTAATATTTATTCGGAGGGTCAAAGTGAGGCGCCTCTTACAGCAAAGCCTATTTGTTGAGAGGTCTGACCTTTGTGTAATTTAGAAGGATCCTGGTACTCGGGTTAGGGATGTGCTGAAATTGGCGTTGAATCAATTAATCGAATCGTAGCGAGTCGATCCCAGGGTCGGGTCACGTGGTATGGATATCTTCGAATTATGGGAATCGATTTACTTATCATTCGTATGTTTTGGGTAACATGGTTGACGCCTTTGCCGAATTTTGTTTTTCTAAATTCTTGTGTCTATCTCTGACCTCTGCTATTTTAATGTTGGCATTACAGAGTTTTCACATACTTAAAAATATGAAAATTTAGCTTCTCTTACCTGCCCATGGCTGACCACACTACACCACTACCACCACCACTACACTATCACTTGTAAACCTCAACACGTGTTTCAAGCACAACCAACTGAATTACGGAGTCCAGCGAATTAACGCCTTTTAATATATGACCAATAATTCGAACACGTAAAGAGTAAAAACAAACCGTTTTAGCCTTTATTAAACTGAAAAATATTTTTATACAACGATTTGAGTCGAATGGTACAACTCTAATTCGGGTATGGTCTTTGATTGAAGGTTTGAGATTGAAGCTATTGGGTCGAACAGGTGGTTTTTGAGATCCTCACTGAGGAGCGAGGGTGTGTATTCTGGATTATTAATCTGTTCGCGAAATTACGAGTGTCAGTCTGTCAGGCGGATTGTAACCGATCTGAGTGCAACCGACAAACTATGTCGATGTAAGTAAACTATAAAACTCTTATGGACCTTAAATTTATGCTTGAGCACTTGAGTTATCGTTACAGAGAATTTTACTCTCTCTTGCAAAAACTGTAAATTTTCTGATGAAAATTTGCAATGATCCAGGATAAGCTATAATTGATCCCGAAACTAAATGTGATTTCAGTGGACGACATTAGGAAATTGTACTCGAAGAAGTCGCAATATTTAAATATAGTTCCTAATTATGAGAATGAATCAAGAATTCACGTTACCTAATTTGGCACCAAATTCAAAATGACGACATTATATTACAAAGTGATACCAGCCGATTATGCATAAATCCACTCTTCTCACACTCCCTACGTTATTACGTGGCCAATTGACCGATAACGTCTACGTACTAGGCAATTATGCAGTGACGAAACTACATTCGTGACGTTACTTTGACTGTGTTTCATAACATTGTGCTATCGCATAGCGTTATAACTTACCGTGACTATGAGCTAACACGGCTGCTAAGCGTGGATCAGCGTTGCAATATCGTCACTTACCAGCTGGGTTACTTACAACCAACATTTTTCACATTTTTGTGCAGGTATTTTAATGCAAAAATCGTGGGGCGTTGGTGGGCTAGTGGTTAAGGGGTCCGACTCGTAAGGTCTCGGGATCGAATCCCATTGCCGCCATGTACCTGCCAATGACTTTTTTCTGGGTTATGTACGTTGGTTGAACACTAACTTATGCTTGGATCATGGTCAAAGCGGATCCCGGGCTCTCATACGCGAGAGAATAACCGACACTTTAACGGAAAGATGATGATTTTAATGTAAAAAATACTATAATTTATTATGCGCGTGCTCAGTATGACAGCTATTCTGTCGCAGAGTTCGTGATAGCTATCATCGCGAGAGATAGTGTCTATTAACCTTATCATTATCATCTTGAACCTCGGTGGCCTAGTGGTAGGGGTCCGACTCGTGAGCAAGAGGTCTCGGGTTCGAATCCCATTGCTGCCATGTACCAATAACTCTTTTCCGAGTTATGTACATTAGGTTGAACACTAACCGATGCTTTCACGGGACAATATCGTGATGAAACCTGCACATTCAGGCAACTGAATGTGTAAAAAAGATCCAATCTGGTCAGGTTCCCCTGCCAACAGTATCGGGCATCATGTATCAGGTCGCGTATTGGCGACTGCCAAATACACAGATACATAGAGACAGATGGCGGAAAATGACTTTGTTCTATACCTAAAGAAGACATCTGATTAAATACTCAACGAGAGATATGACATTGTAATTATCTAGGCAGCCGTAAGATAATCTTGGAATGACATTACAATAATAATGGGGAAAAAATTTACTCGTGTTTCTACGCTGGGTAGTGTCGCAAAAAAGTGTCGAAATGTTATTGACATTGGTCGTTTTTTATACCGACTTTTTGTCGGTATTGTACGCTGATAACGCTATCCGTTGTCCATTGTAGTTTTTGCCGGCAGTTTTGAAGTGGAAACTTACTGGACTGATTCGATCCGGTAATATTGTGAATTATGATTTTTATTCACGATACTTAGGTCTCAATAGGTCTATCCATTTTAAGGCTTACAATAAAGTGCACACGCTAGGAGCGTCGGTGGGCGAGTGGTTAAGGTATCCGACTCGTAAACGAGAGGTACCGGGTTCAAGTGACAAGTCCCACTACGGCCATGTACCAATAAATATTTTTTGAGTTTTGTACATTAGTTGAATACTAACCGATGCTGTTACGGTGAGGTAAAACATCGTGATGAAACCTGCACATTCAGAAGACTGAATATGTAGCCATGATTCAATCTGGTCAGGTTTCTCTGGTAGCAGGGTCACGGACGTCAGATGATAGTCGCTCCACTGTAATTATCTGATCTGCTAAATCCTGGATCATGGTCAAGGCGGACCCCGGGCCCTCATGCGCGAAAACACAACCAGGACATTAACGCCAAGATGATGATTCTCGATACTCAGGTATAGCGAATAATATAATATGGGGAGCGTCGATGGTTAAGGGGTCCGACTTGTACCACGAGGTACAGGGTTCGAACCCCATTTCCGCCTTGTACGTTTAGTCGACCCGGCGCGACTTCGTTCCCGTCCACCTACACTAACTTACCCTGCTCTTCTTACTTATAAACCATCCTCTTGAATCACTCTATCTATTGTTAAAAACCGCATTAATATCCGTTGCGTCTAAGCGTGCATATATACATACATAAATAACCAGACCAGACGGCGAGAAGGAACTTTTGTTTATATTAAAGTAGTTAAGTCATACCGTAAAATTAGTGCAAACGCGGCTCTAAACACTTAGCAACTAGTTCACAAAATGACCTCCAAACCCGGTATAGCTATAACACACGACCGTTGACTCCAACCCAACATCTTTGATCATTCGCCGGTTCAAGGATCAAGGCAGCACACTCATTTCCGCCACAAAATTAATTTTGCGCTTCACACAAAGCAAATGAACCAGTAATACAAAGCGCTAAGACTCAAAAGTCATTTGGGCGAGCGCAAAACGCGACAACACTGCGGAAATGCTTCGAAAATGTTCGCAAAGTGCGTTCACCTCGGGCTTTTTGCTTATTCGCGTACTGAGGAAAACATTAAAGTTTTTTTTACACTCATAGATACGATTCGTTCGAGTTTTATAGCTTATTTTACAAAAAGATTTGGTTTAACGTGCCACTGATAGGAATGATAAATTATGGGCCAAATATAGAGATCCTTGAGGGATACTTAGATAAGTTACTGGGCTTTTTAATTTAGATTCAGATTCAGATTCATTTATTGCCTAAAGTGAATAATAATGAATACAAGAATTTATAAGGTCAAATAAAATTTTAGGTACGTATCTATACATATATAGTATACAACAAAGTTGGTTCCCGCCGTCTGTCCCTATGTAATCGTCGCGCCTGGTTCACTAGTAAACTACAAAATACTAGTGAACCCGGCGCGACTTCGTTCGCGTACACCTACTTTATCTACTTACCCTTTTTTCTTGCTTATAAATCTTCTTCCTGAATCACTCTTGAATCTATTGTTGAAAAGTGCATTAAAATCCATTGAAAGATTGTTTAAAAGGTTTAAGCGTACAAAGCGACTTTGTTTTATACTATGTAAAGATACATACAAATAATGAGATCTTGAACCATGACTCCAAAATCGGATATAGCTTAAGCTTTAAAGCCTGATGTTATAAATTCAATAGGAAAGGAAAAAGGAGTAGAAAAGCGGACCCTGGCAGAGGCTTTGATAAACACCGACGATGATGATTATTATAAATTCAATAGGTGATCTTATAGTTATATATTGAAAAATGTTTAAAAGCAATACCTATGATAAATAGAAATGTTTGTAAAAAATTAAACAAGCAGCTGATTTTATCACCTATAATACAATGAACCTTATTGAGTATGATGGTATTACCTACATGTTTCACAGCTGGACAAGTAATGTTGCAAAAAATCTATTTCGATAAATCAACTTCTAAATGCTATTGTTCATGCTTCATTTTTTAGTTCCTTTTCTAGAGAATTCAAATCGAACTTAGTTTTTGCATAGCGCCTAGATGACCTGTTTATCTCTAGAATGATCTATATTGAAAAGATTCAAGGCAAAATTTTGACCTAAACGTAATTTCCAAATGGGTAAGTGAATGAACTTAATTTATTTTAATGACAACCATTAAAGATATCAAATTTAATTTTGCTTAATTAAATTTTATCTACGGCCAGCATTTGCTTGCGCTAATAAAAATGTTAACGCTTTTAATCTTTATTTTATTATATTTTTTTATAAACTTTTTATTAAAATTAGTATTTGTCCGAGATAGTAAGGGAGAGAGAGAGAGAGTTTATGACGTTTAAATATAACAAACGCTATCTTGCATTAATTTTTATAACAAGTTATCTATCTTCTTAAAATATGTTTGTTTGTATATGTGTTGGACAAATTCACACAGCGCCATCTAGCCCCAAAGTTAGCAAAGCTTGTGTGATGTGTGTTGATAACTGATAAATTACTTGTAAACGTTTTATTGTATTAAACATACTATACATACTACACCCAGACCCGTAACATTCATAATTTCAATTTCTGTTCGGCCGGGAATCGAACCCGGGAACTCTGCGTAGCTGAGTTGACCAACTGTTAACCAACTGAACCACTCAGATCGTCAAAAGATCGTCGTAATATAAGAGAACATCGCACAATTAAGATCCTGATAGTAATTCGGTATCAACCTATTTCAAAATAGGTCGAAGTTGACTCGACAACAACTACATACAAATATTATCAGAGCGACTCTAGTATCATATAGCAGCTAACCCGAAAAGTTCCCACGAAACCGGTTCCATCAGAAAATTCCAGATAAAATTCTGCGTGTTACGCAATCGACCTTGAATTCGCCAAGGGCAAGGCCGAGCGCCCTTAAAACGTCAACTTAATTGGGACATGGGACAGCCCTCGGCTGTGTGCTAATAAATTAATCAGCCTCGCTTATGAACCGTTGCTGGCCGAGGTCGATAGGGTTGACAGCGCGAAATGAAGCACTTTTTATATAGGTAGGTAACTTGTTTACAGGTTTAGTGGTTGCGAATCATGCGATGGCTATGTATGTAGTTTATTCACCGATGTAAGTCGGTGGTCACATTATAATATGTTAAGATAAGTTTTGTAACCTGTGGTGTCCGGCAGAGTAGCATAGCACAAACCCCTTACACTCGTGGCTGTCGTACAAAGCGATTAATGTTTTCGAGGCTAAAGATCTAAAGTTTCCGTAGGTTGGGAAATGTGCCCATTTTTACATTTATTTTTCATTGTTATATTTATAATACTACGATCTTCAACCGCAGCGTGGGTCCCACAAGGTGGTCCGACAACCTGGTAAAGATCGCAGGTACCAGCTGGATGGGGAAGGCACAGGACCGGCATTAGTGGAGATCTCTGGGAGAGGCCTATGCCCAGCAGTGGGCGTCTTTCGGCTGATATGATATGATGATGTGCTCCGAGTTTGATGTCCGTCAACTCAAGACGGTTTAGAACGTATGCTAGGTCCGTTCACTCTGCAGCTGACTGTACTTAAGGCAATGTGACGATACGATGGCGACGCTAGTCTCACCAACGGTAAGAACTTCCTAAGAGAAGCCTATGTACGTTCCTAAGTTTCAGGGCAATGATCCAATTTGAACTCTAAAGTGTCCACTGGGACCTACTAGTTAGTGTAACTTAATAGTATCTCGAAGTAAAGTTACATTGTAATTCGCTCAACATCTAAATTGATTAACATTACAGTGTAAAACCATATTAATGTCAACTCTAAAACATCATACCCAGCCAGCATAACCTAATTAGATTAAAATTTAGTAGCACTAGACGCTAGATTATACGGGCAGTTACGAAACTGTTAGAACAATTAAATGTGCTACAACGATAAGAAGTAATGCCTAACTGTTATGTAATTAATTATTGCGAAATATCTACAATTGCCGTGCTGCCATGGTGTTTTGTTACGTACTACGTAAGCCCCTGGGACACGCGGCCTAACCTATCGGTGTCAGGATAGGAGTGCTGAGAGAGGCCCAACTAGCGATTGATAGACATCACCGAGTCGGATGCAAGAGCCAACGGCTTACGGCACGTGGACTAATTTCGTAGAGGCAGATAAGCTGCGTAAACCAAAATATAGTTATCAGCGGTTTCTGTTATATAGTTCCTGTATTGCGATCTCTAACGGTACGTCCAAATTTCGCGAACGCTCTTCGAATGCGCAGTTCCAGCAACAGCTCCAAATTTTGCCAAATTTCGTCAAAATCCGTCCAGTAGTTTTTGCGTGATGGAGTAACATCCAAACTTCTTTACAAACTTTCGCATTTATAATATTTAGATTAGTAATAGAGCCTAGAATAGCACATGCCTAGGCTATAATTGATCCTGAAACTCAATGTGGTTCCCGCGGGAACGGGTCTGTCTAAAAAAAATCATATTGACCACGAGTAAACTCTGGCCGTTTATCAATAATCTCCACCATTAATAGCCAGTTTGAAGATCGAACTGATTGAAAATTTAACACTTTGCGTTGTGACTTCTTGATGGGCCTCCATTATTATGAATTAAATCAAGATTGCCTGAAGTTAAGTAATTCGAAACCGGTTGCAATTTAATATTTGTATAATAAAGTGGAAGTAGTGTTACAAAAGGTGGTTTAATTCCGAACTGATTGAATTGATATTAATCAGTGCGATATCTAAACCGGCAACTTAAACCAAAGTGTTGTATATGCGTACCTACTTTTATTATCTACCTATACAATGTATCCTACCTACCTAGAAAATAATAGACAGTGTGCTGTTAACCAGTGGCCGTTTCACCCGCCTACACAATACAAACCTAGCGCGCAAAACCTACTCATTGTAGGTATATCGTAATCTACGTACGTTATTATCTCAAATTGACATTAATTTGAAATGTCAAGGGTTGCTAACGCTCAACTTCACAGCTTAATACGGTAGGGTTGTCACTGCGGCTGTAACTGCGTTTGTTGATAGGAGACACAGTTTGTCCAAGTAGGGCCCCTGGGATCTGATTATGTTAATCTTAAGTTAGTTAGAGTTAATTGTTTGATAAAGCAGTGAATCATGCATGTCATGCAAATGTCACATATTGGATGGGAACAATGTTAATTGTGTGTATATTGAAATGTTTAACAGGTTCTTATTAGCGAGTCGATGGCAATACACATAATATTTTAAACGCCTAAAGACTACGTTCAAGGATTTTTTCTCTTCAATTTATGTTGTGGTTGTCATATAGTTATTGAGCTAAATGCTCATGTTACCCACGAATCTAATTAGTTACTCAGAAAACTAAATTAGAATTCCCATTCAAAGCTTTAGAAGTATACGGTGAACGGAAAATGCGGAAAAATTCCAACGTTACAAATAAATTTTCTCAATGCATTTACAACTTAGAAACTTCATACCCCATTATAATGGGGACCGAAATTGGTTTTCGCGAAAATTGCTACTCTATTATTATGACAGAGGTTCAAGTTGGTATTCTCAATTGCTTTTTGCCCCCAGAGATGTTCCGCGTGTCACCAGCGACCTTGACCTGTGACCTCGGACCTTCGCTTACGAATATTTTTTGGCTCAGCAAATTGCGTTACCTACATTACTTAGGATGTTAATGAAAATTTCAGCGGACCCATCCTAAAGTGAGTTATTAGTAGAAACGAGGTCGTGGCGATTGTGTTTTCAGAACGAGACTTTCTCCAAGAGACTTTTCGTGACTAAAAATGTTATAAGTATAGTAATTATAGTAAATTTGTGAACCCGTGAAAACGTTCGCGTACCTTACCCCTACCTACCCTTTTTTCTTGCTTATAAACCTTCCTCTTGAATCACTCTCCTATTGTTGGAACACGCATTAAAATCCGTCGCGTACATTAAAAGATCTAAGCGCACATAGATACATAGGAACAGATGGCGGAAAGCGACTTTATATTATACTACTAAAAATAACTCAATGTATTGACTAAGAAAACCAATTTAATCGCCTAAAATCTAATTTTAAAACCTGTCAATGCCAGCAAAGAACCACCATTTTCATGTGGAGGGACACTATCAAGTCTGAGGAATCCGCCTGGACGGGTATGTACCGAAAAGCATTTCGACATACCCTAGCCAGTGTAAAAGGAGCTGACATTGCTAAGCGCGTCTATAGTGACGCTAGCTCATCTTATACTGGTTTTACGTAGCTCGATATTCTGTTGACGGAACTACCCTCTTTTTTCCCCCTTCCCCCCTTTCTCCCGCCCAGCAACAATGCTTACATTGTTGTGTTCCTGTTGGAAGGCCAGCACAATAAACAGGTAAGGGGCATATCATCTCTCACAATGACAACGCACTTCCGGTACAGCATTTTTGTTATAAAAACCTGAATGATTCATAGATGAGTATGAAAGGAAAACAAAAAACACACCCGTAAAAAAAAAAAAAAAAAAAAAATGCTTGGACAATTCATATAGCGCCATATCGCCTTAAAGTGAGCAAACCTTGTGTAATGGGTGCTACATAACTAATAAACTACTTTTATACTTTTAAATACATACTTATTATACATATAACATCCAGACCCGTTACAGAAATTAAAATTCCTAATTTCAAATTATGTTCTGCCGGGAATCAAACCCTCTATCTCTGCGTGACAGACCGGCATGTTAACTAACTGTACTCAGGTCGTCCTGCGGGGGACCTTTGTTTTTTTAGTGTTGAATGTGGTAAGGTCTTCGCTCTCGACAAGACTTTATATCATCTCTGTTAGCCAGTTGGAACGATACCTAGACATCCAACATCTTACTTCCGACAGATGACTTCGTCCGTTAGTAGTAGATCAGGTGGTAGGACTGATGAGTCCGCCTGGGTGAGTACCACCGCCTTTTCTATTTCTACCGCCAAGCAAAAATGCTTGCATTGTTGTATTCCGGTTTGAAGGATAGGGTAGCCAGAGCAATTACAGGAATGAGGCATTTCGTTCTGCATTTTTGTTGCCTGCAACCTAATTCCATGAATCGTCAGGTAAGCTGTCTGCCCGGTTGTCACTGCGTAAAATAAAAAAAAGACCATTGGTGTACCCCAGAAAGAGCAGAAAGATAACCCCTCTAGGCGCTGCTTATTCCTAAAAGAGTCCTATCACCATTAGTACCCTTTAATTTCAGTACACATCAAAGTACATTACCCCATATCGGAATCCATTACTCTGTGGCGTAGAATCACCAGCATTTACCTGCAAAACAAAGCAAACATGGTTAATATCCATTAAAATTACGTAGACGTTCGTCGCACTCTGCCATTCGTTGTTGTTAAACAAATTAAGTTAACACCGGGATATATCATCTTTTGTGTCACGTTGTACGGTTACTGTAAAAAACAGGACAAGTTCGAATAGAACTCGCTTATAGAGGGGTCCGTACCATTGACGCAAATAATGTTTAGGTTAATAAGATTTTGATGCCAGAGCAACATGTAATTGTGCGAGTCCGACTCACGCTTGTCAAGTTCTTGTTGTTATACTTTAATATTAGTACTTTGTAATCACACAAAATTTGGTGGTATATGCAAAACATATCTTTATTACTACAGAGAAAAAAACATTATTTCATAAAATTAGACCGCGATCTCTCGTGGTGGTAAGTGACGATTCGGCCTTTCGAAAACGCCGAAAAGAGGCAGGGCATGTTTATTGTAAATTTAAAACATTTTAAATGTTTTATTATTTATTTGTTAAAGATTAAAGAGGATAACCTCTTTAATTTTTAACCTTTCGGGTACGGATCCCTAACAATTGTTTTATAGCCCCCAGTGTTTCTGTTGACCGACTTGTTACGTTCTGTGATTGGCGAAAGCAACGTAAAAGCATAATAATATTACATGTTTACATTGTTAGAAATAGGTTACAGCTTTATGAATGGCAATCTGGACTGTGGGATAATTCGTTTGGTCACAATATTGCTGCGGAGTTTCGTCACCTTGCACATGTATGGAATGGCCTTTTATTATACTATATTTTTTTAGTAGGTAGGCATTTGGCCTCCAATTTCTTATTTAAAAATAATCGGTGTGGTTATGCGTGGTATGGTATCTCTTTGACGGCTGTACCGATCGGGAGTTCTTAGCTTCGTTTCATCAAAATCGGTTCAGTATTTTATAAAATATTAGAGCATATTTATTTATTTATTTAAAACTTCATGCACATTACAGTACAATGGCGGACATATTTATCTTTTGTCAGCGGTTTTTCGACATCAGTCGGTTACGTTATTGACAATGTCGAAGTTCATGAACTTCCATGTATCCGTTAGAAGAACGCTATGTGCGCCTATTACTCTTACCTCCCTGTTTGAGAAGTGCAAATACCAAATTTCAATTATAAACTCTATGCCCACAGCAAAAGGTCTCTAAGTGACAATCTTGTGGTGATGGAAATCAGCCATTCATACAGCAGTTCAACGAACTGGTCTAAATATAATCTGTTTACGAATGCAAATGTGTCTCGCCATTATATTCTTTGCATGAGAGGCCATGAAATATTGCCCGCATTTACCGTACATTGTATTGAATGTATTGAGTTGTACAGAATCAGCCGTCTGTTTATCGAATGTCAGTGACACTGGAATGTGCGTTGTTAGTATCTATTGAACTTGGTGTAAAGTTTGAACTACTGAAAAATGAGTTGCGTTTTTTTTATAGAAATTGAACCGGCTTCAATTAGTCTATATTTATATTAGTTTGAACACTAGTGGACCCGACGCGACTTCGTTCGCGTATACCTACTTTAATCCTATCTACCCTTTTTTTCTTTTTTACAAGCCTTTAATTTTTGTCTTTAATCACTCTATCTATTGCTGAAAACCGCATTAAAATCCGTCGCGTAGTTTAAAAGATCGAAGCGTACATAGATACGGACGGCGGGAAGCGACTTTGTTTTATTACATGTAAAGATTTTAATGTAGTTAATCTTAATACAAAAATCCTATTAGTGAACTTTACTAAGGCTCTCGCTACTCGAACACCACTGTTTCCGTATAGATACCCCATGATCCAGAATTTAGTAGATCAGGTAAGTACAATAGAGCGACTGTCATTTGACTTCCATAACACTAATGAAACCAGGGGAACCTGACCAGATTGGATCATGGGTATACATTCAGTGGGCTGAATTATGCAGGTTTCCTCATGATATTTAACTTCACCGTAAGAGCATCGGTTAGCATTAAATTAATGTTGATAACTCAGAAATGAAACATTGGCCGGCAAAACGTGGATTTAGGCTTCTCTCCTCCACACCTCTGGCCACCTCGTCCACTTAGTGCCTTGTGGTGTATGGTGCATTTAATGAACCAACACAATAGCCAGTGCACTACACCGCGTGCAGGCAGTTGCGCTCATCACACAAATGGTATCGTGATTACTGACTAATAGAGTACTCTCACGTACTAATTGTTGGGGCGAGGAGAGCGTGCGTCACGATTGCGGGCTAGAACTGTCCAGAATTAATATTTATAATGCGTCGAATCGTAAAATTGTGCTTTTGTCGTGTGGCGCCAGACAATGTTGTTATCTATACCTAGTTACGTATTAGAATTATAAAGAGTAGCATAAATAATAATAGTTTGGACAACTGATAAACTATTTATATACTTTTAAATACATACTTATTATACATTGGTTTCTTGCTTGGTAATCCTTCGGGCTATGTTGATGACCGCGCAATGAGACTCCACATTAGAGCATTAAAGCGCCATAAACCGAAAGTAAATGTCGCCATTTTGAAATGTCACTTTATTGATTCTACCTTTAGACAGCGTTTCACCTTTAAAGTCTCGTGGTTATAAGCGGAACTACATACATTAGCTAAGTATTTAGCTAGTCTAGAGACAACAAGCGCCCCTTTTCCAAGATATTAAATGTATGAAACAGATTATATGTTTCTTGTCAAACAACAGTGCTGACGTCACCGGGTCTGCCAACGTAATAACAGGATTCTACTGTAATTGGGATAGACTATGAATGGATTGACAGGCCACTTTGTACAAATTGTAGGAATATATCATTTAAACCGCCTCCCCACTGAAACGCTACATAAGGTCATGTTGATAGCCTAGAAACATGTCAGAACTCACCTACACTACTCTTATTTGTGACATGTATAACATAGTCGATGGTTTAGGAGGATTTAGCGGATATATAGACAGACAAACAAAGCGAAGGGTAAGGATGACTTGAGATTTTCAATGCTATTCCTCCGGCTATAGTACAATGTCAAAAAGCTAGACATATTTCAAAGGCTGGCAACGCATTCCACTCCCCGGGGTTGCGGGTGTTTGGTAGTGAACAGTAGGCTTATTACGTGACTTTGTTGCTAACAATTATCTGATTTCAATGAAAATTGTTCCTTTTGCAATTACGTATTATCGATTTAATAATTTCAGTCTGTTGCAATGGAACCTTGTTAGCAACTGAACCCATGGAATCGATGATACGTAATCGCAAAAATAACCATTTCAATCACTAAAATCAGAGAATTGTGAGCAACAGAGTTACGTAATTAGCCTACAGGTAACTTGTTTGCACTAGACTTTATATCAAAGAAAAACATCGCAACTTCGTTGCAGTAAATGAAGCCGTATATAAAGATAGGGTAAATAAATCGTTCCAATACAAGTTAGTATAAGGATGCAGTGCATGTCTGTGCTATTACTCAAGAACTGGAGCTGTGTTGTTAAAAACATCACGTTAGAGAGAAAGAATTGTGGTACGTGACGAAGTAAAGGATTTACTATCGAAATCTCTTTTTATTTAATGCAGACTGCACTTTGTCTTGTTTTCTTTAAGTTAATCCAAAGGATTTGTATACTTATTCGGTTTGAAATGTGAAAAACAAAGGCTACGTGTACACTTTTACTTTTTCGGTTTTTTATGTTATACGGCAAACAGGCAAGCGGGCCACCTGATGGAAAGTGGTCACCGCCGCCTATGGACATCAGCAACACCAGACTTCTAATATAACTCTTGAAGGATCCCATGTCATAGTCCAAAGGAAACACTGTGGCTGGGAGCTCATACCACGTCTGAATCGTACGAGCTAAAGTAAGGCTACCGATTTTGATGAAACTAAGAGTATTTTATAATTATCCAAGCAAAGACTATAATTTATCCAAGATCCTACGCGAACAGAACACGTTGTAACCGAATTGCACGCGTTTGTGTATATTATATAGGGGATGGATGTGGAAACAATGTGGTCTCTTCCTGGTATATATACGTACATAATTGAACACAAAATTACGTACATACGTATAGCCGCGAGCGGTCTTTAATAATTTTTCATTGGACGCACTTTGATATTGCCTTCTCCAGACACTGGTCAACTGTTCAATAAAATAACGTTTACTGCAGCTTCGGCAGCTAGAAACATTGTGATTTCCTTGGCAACTTGTCCATAATAATAGACGGGCAGCCATAAAACACGTTATGGAATTTTAATTGCCCGCAATTTCACACTACATTAATGACGGGCCTTGCTATTCTTGATTTCGACAAACATCACGGGGATTTACTGCCGTATTTTGAGATTGAATCTTAGAGTTTCGAGCATTATGACGAGCATATATATTTATGTTTTGAGATTTTCGTTGGCGTCCGCTAATTACGCGCTTATGATGATAATTATGAGGCTGCGGAGTCTTCATATAATAACCCAACTATATAATACTATCTTCAACATCATCACTACTGGATGTAGGTCTCCCCCAAATGAATAGCAGCAAAATCCTCCGGCCGCCTAGGCAACTGAATTTCACAACCAAATGCCAAAAATAAAAAAATATTGCTACTTAACCTTACCGCGTCCAGCTTCTATCTTTAGCCTTTCGCAACCCGTTTCTCCACGTGGCACCTGGCCGGAGGGTGTACTACCAAATTTGGTTATGAAGTTCCAAACTTATAGCGAACTCTTATAACAAAAGTAAAACAACCCTTACAACAACAATACTGGGGGCTAATTTCAAATAGCAGCTCTTACGTTGGCTCTAATAGTTCGGAAATTGTGAGACTTAAAGTTATCATAAAAGTAAGTTAAAAAATGAGCTCGAGATTTTTCAAATTTTGGCTAAAACACCCAGCATGAACATGATAAATAAATATAAATGTAACAAAAAGCCAATAACTGAATGACCGCAGCGAGCTCGGTTCGAAATTTTTGGATATCGGCTCTTAATCAGAGCTGATTACACGGCGCGGGTGTAAATATTTAAAAAATGAGCGAGCGTAGCGGGCCTGAAATTTTTCGAATTTTGGTTGAAAAGGTAATGACAAATTTTGATGTATATGCTAATAGGAGCTTTGCTCTGCTTTGGGAAGGGGAGGCCGGCCCAAGAAGCGATGGCTTCCATGAAGACCGAGCGAGGTGGGCCAGGAATAGAAGGCGGACCCTGGGCCCCCGCGTGCCGCGCAGGGGAATAACCGAGACATAACGCCAAGATGATGATAATGATGACCCCACTCTGCACTCGCTATTTGACTTTGGAGTTCCCGAGCACCCACGGAGTCTGCGTCTTTGGCGGTAATAGCCACCAATCGCCGCAACTGCTCCGGGCGCCGGTACAATACGAATCATTTTTAATAGTAGTTTATGCAACTGTCATATAAAAGGGAGTATTAAAACATGAGTGTCTGTTTATCATACGATACGGTACGATAATTTTTAGACACGAGTATTTTAATGCCTAATTATATGCAGCTGCATACACTACTTTATCTACACTAATATTTTTAAGTTAAAATATCGTACCTATAATTTTCTTAACTTTGCTGGAAGTAAGCTGCGAGTCAGTTCTGTTGTATCTATGCGTCGACGATATCAAGCGGCAGGAAATTCAGTTTACTACATTCACATTTATCTATTTATTTGCTTCAAATAAGAAAAAACATTTACAAACACAAATTACAACAATTAGAAAAAATATTCTGTTTAGCGGGAAAATATTTCTATATATTTTATATTGGCATTCTATTTCTTATATGAATAACTATTGTATTATAAAGCTGTTGGTCTTCCTAATAAATAAAATAAAATAAATAAATAATAATAATTACACAGAAATATAAACAGGAAAATTTAAATTTTGAATTTGTTAAAGACATTTAGGTATTCAGCCTACATTTCGCCGTGTCCCGGCGCCCGACAAAAATTAAAAAAATAAAAGTGTTACATAATGATTAAAAAGTACTTTTTCGATACAGCTGTTATGAAAATTGTATGGGAAATGCTGTAACAAAAAGTAATTTTTTAAAATTTTGTAGACTGGCGTGAAATAGGTGTACCCTTAAACGACTGTCTTCAAACATGTAATTGGATCATTACGCTATGAGTGCAGATAAAAGTATTTTATTTTAATTCACCAAAACCAATTAAGTAGTGATTAATTTTGTTTTGTTGGCTACGGTCATAGTTATCTAACACCCATAACACAAGCTTTGCTTACTTTGGGGCTAGATGGCGCTGTGTGAATTTGTCCAAGCATATTTATATATTTACTTTATTTATAGTTGCTCGTGGGTACTTAGCATCCCCTATCTCGCGCTCGTGGGTACTCGAGCCCCCGAGCACCCACGGTGACGACGTCCCTGGCAGAATTCTTATATTGAAAGTAAGTGAGTACTAACAAAGTAGATACACGCACCATTCCTTTGTAAACGTCTTGATATAGTTTCTTTTCACAACGAGAGTAGAAATACGACACTTGACGTTATCTATGGCTTCGCAGAATTGCTTGAGATATGTTAGCTTGGTATTTCAGGAAATTGCCTTTTGAGGTAATTGTTGCAGGAATGTTATATTATTTTATAGACTCGTGTATTGACAATAAATATAATGTCAATAGAGTAATGGTGCAACTTATGTGTCGGTACAGACCTACCAGACCGACTAATTATATCACCTGACTTATAGCTTGACTGAAATTCTAATTTGTAACAACAAGCATAATCTTTAGGAAAATGATTTTTTTACAAATGACTTTCATTATCCATAGATTTGTCCATAATTTGCCCTTATCTCCGTATATAGGTTGTCCCTAAAGCATTCAGCATAAATATCGTTTTATCTATACATAGTATAAAATAAAGTCCAGAAGAAAAGAAAGGCGGACCTAGGGCCCTCGGGCGCGAGAACGTACGCACAACCGGGACATTAACAAGATGACTCTTCATTTCCGTTCTGACACCAACTATCTCAGTAACCTACTTACGAGTACTTTACAATATCCAAACAAAAACGTCACCTGGCAACGTAAAGATCTTAAAGTAACACAATACTCGAGCCAACGCCCCACCTGTACAACGTCATAGCCTGAACAAACAAGTAATTGTTTCTGTAAGCCCACCCCGGTGTTTATTCCTCGTGTGCCGGCAGCCAGTATAAATATTCACTAGCTCACAGATGAAACATTCACGAGAGAATTGACAAGACAGGAGAATAAATAAAACAAATGGTGGAGGAGGGAAAGGGTCAAAAGGTTCCATTTTCATGTAAATGCCCCGAAGGAGGAGCACCTAGCTTCAATCTTTGATGTGAGGGGGAGGGAAGGTGAGATAAAATGAGATGTTTACTGTTCGATCTCTGATAAGGATTCCTGGCAAGGCTTTCTTGTTAGGGATAAAAACGGATGGCGCGTTTTGTATGTAAAGCGACTGCTTTTAGGGATTGCTCGTGAAATATGATACGCAATGAGTGGAGTCAAATACTTGGCTTAGAACAATTCAGGAAATACCTCTGTTTGTTTCAAGTCCAATTACGGGAAGTGTTACTGTACAGAATTTATGTAAGCACATGGAGATTATGGGACAGTATATTTCAAAGACATTTACAGACGAAAACTATGTGTCGTTTGCACTGGAATAATCATCATCTTGACAGTTGTCGCCTACCTACTCATCCACTTGACTTGTTCTTCAACAATCACTGTGTTCATTACAGTTGTAGGTAGGTAATTACTTGACATACCACATAACATGTTTCACGCATACGCCTACACTTCTAAAAGTCATTGATTCTTTATTGAAAACTAGTGAACCCTTCGCAACTTCGTTCCCGTACACCTACTGTACCCGTACCTACCCATTTTACTTACATACCTATAAACCTTCCTCTTGAATCACTCTATCTATCGTTGAAAACCCATTAAAACCGCATTAAAATCCGTTGCGTAGTTTAAAAGGTCTAAGCGTAAACAGACACACAGGGATAGACGACGGGAAGCGACTTTGTTTTATACTATCTATAGATTATTTAGGTACCATGTTAAAAACGGGCGCCAAGATTTTTGTATCCTCATTATATTTGCCAGTGTGTTCTATTCGATTTAGTTGACAAACTGAAGCACACTCAGACACTCAGAATATCACCAAACAAACTCTCAAAACCGTAGTCGCTATGTACGTTACACCTGCCATAGCTTTACTGCTCACACGGTTCCTCGCAGTTCATAGTACTCCGTACGACATTACCGACATCTGTACACGAGTTAGTGATTAATGTGGCCAGTTGCGCACCTATTTCTTGCTGAGCACGTGCGCAGTGAATATGCTGCTGTTTATGCTTCTGGGCTGTTAATGTACTAATGGCTGGCTCCGGTTTACTACATTTTGCACCGGATTCGGTGGGACGCATTTACTTAGTGCCTAAGGTTGGAGATGTTTCCATAGTTTTATCGAAACGAACATGGTTAAAGTGGAAAGGTTTCAACATTTGGTGTACTTACCTATTTATATTTGTGTACAGCAAAATGTAGATGAATAGGTATGAAATACGTCCATGTAGACGAAGGTAGGTACGAAAAAATCTAGCAATTATATCACTTCAATTTTGTACGTCAACTGATTCACTTTCTGAGTTGGTATTTGAGTTGTTGTGTTTGGATCAGTATATTTAAAAAAAGTGTTGTTTAGGGATAGAGCCGTGACGACATACGTGTAATATAACTAGTGGAGCCGGCGCGACTTCGTTCGTGTACACCTCGTGTACGTTCGTGTACTTTACCCTTTTTCTGCTTATAACTTCCTCTTAAATCACTCTGTCTATTCTAGAAAACCGCATTAAATCCGTTGCGTAGTTTAAAAGGTCTAACAGTATAGATACATCGGGACACTCGGCGGGAAGCGACTTTCTGTTATACTAAGTATAGATAATACGATAATTATGCCGAATGGTTTAGAGACACGTATACCTATATAGAGATAAGGGCAAATTATGGACAAATCTATGGACAACAAGATGTGAAATTCGTTTGCAAAAAAGTCATTTTCTGAAAGATTATGCTTGTTGTTACAATGGCATAAATTATGTATACCTAACAATAGGTACAACTCAATGGGTACACGAGCAGCCGATTGACTTAAAACTTACCCTACAGCCCTGGGTATACAATTTAAAAACCTTGTTAGGGACTGGTCACAAGTTTTACAAGAAACGCCAAAATCGAGTGGTCACTTTAAACTAGAGACTATAAATGAGAGTTAGGTCAAACAAAATATGTATATCCTTGGCTTTACACTAAGTCTATCATGACAGGGAGGAAAAAAATCGAAATGAGACCTGCACATTCAGTCACCTGAATGTGTAACCATGATCCAATCTGGTCATGTTCCCCTGGTAACAGGGTCACGGAGGTCAGATGGCAGTCGCTCCACTGTAATTATCTGATGTGCTAAATCCTGGATTTTGGTCAAGGCGGACCCCGGGGCCTCGTGCGTGAGAGCACAACCGGGGCATTAACGACAAGATGATTCATTTTTTCTAGGATTAGTTATATTTATAAATGGAAAATAAAGGTTTCAATAAATAGGTAGAACAAGACTACGCTAAGTTATGCCGAGTTTTATAACAGTGAGTGAAGTGTCCGCGTGTAAATTTTCACTGTATAATCATTTATACTGTGAAAAATAAAGACTTGGCTTAAAGGCCTAGTAACCAGGCCAGAAAATCCCAAAAAAATAAATCAAACGTCATAGAACGTCATTCATAAAAGTCATAACAAACAATTTAATTTCTGTTTGTATATTTTCGGAGTTATGCCAAATATTAATAAATAATGGGCAAAACAATTAAAAAAGAAGTGCGGGAGATAATATTCAGCATGATTTATAATTTAGACAAACTAAAAGCACAAGTTCAAGCTAATAGTGACCAAATAACTGAATGTTTACAAGAAGGACTAACAAGAACAGATTATTGCCATATTCACACTTTATAATTTTTACAACTGTCAGTCAATGCGAACTTATCGTGGTCCTCTTCAACTAATTCATATTGTTACGAAGCTTCGCACATCGGAATAGCTTAAAAGTAGTATATTTCTTTACTTTAATCTATTGAAAATAGTAGCATCATGTGTAGACCCTGGCCACCGACCCACAACATTCATCAGCCTTAAGTCTGCATCACAAACTCTTTGCACATTTATAGAAAAGTATTTTTTTCTATTTCCTTACTTTTCGCCTATCTAATGACCTAAATAAAAATAATATTTGTATATTATACCATAAACAAACATTTAATTTGAGCGAAAAGGAACAAATAATTACAAAGTGATTGTATACGATGACGACCTAAGTGGTTCAGTTGATTAACATGCCGGTCGCCACGCAGAGGTCCTGGGTTCGATTCCCGATTGAAATAATGAATTTTGATTTATATTACGGGTCTGGGCGTAGTATGTATAATAAGTAGATATGTATTAGGCGCTGATTGCATTTGACTAAATTCAGTAACTCAATTCAGGAGCAACACGCGCGAGAGCATATCAAAGTGATTTCACTTTGATATGCTCGCGCGTTTGCGTATAAATTAAGGTCCATTTTTGTATTACGGCTTTTGAAAATCGGAGCGACGCGTAACTTAATATAAGTGATACAAAAATTGACCTTATTCCATGAGCAATACATTCCACTTTAATTCGCTCTCACGCTTTTTGCTTCTGAATTTAGTCAAATGTAACAAGCGCATTAACCAGAAATCATCAACACAGATTGAACGAAACGTCAAAATCGTAAGATAGGTTATTGACATACCCTGTTACCGACGCGCTCGTTATACGAGTAGATACCTACATATTAGCTTTAAGTGGATGGTAGACGAATATATTTTAATTTTTTGCATTTACGCTGGTAGTTCCACTTTGTGCGGAGTCCGCTACCATATCTACTTTGAGACGCACTACCTTGTAATATAAATTGTATCTAAAACCGTTGAGTGTACAGAATTATGTTGCCGCTGTACGAGCCGTCAGCCGACAGGAATAATTACAAGGTACCTTCTTAGCATCGATTATAATGTCTAAATTACCTATCGTGCTAACATAAAAGTGGGCCGATTATAGTTTTTCACTAATATCAGAGTGCAAAAACTCACGTCTAGAATTGCTATACTACTTTCTAAACAAGGAAACTACTAAAATATCCACCACAGCCACCATAAACGCATTTGGACGCACTGAAAGCACTAAGGGTCTCACACAGTCATGTTACGATCAGACTCGACAGATAATAACTGCATCTACTGTAAAAAAGGCGCGCATAAGTTAGCGGAATGTAAACATTTCTAAAAGGCTAAAGGCGTAAAGATCGCTGGCGCTTTGTAAAACAAAACGGAATTTGCTTCAAATGTTTGTTGTCACGACACGATCGAGAAACCTGTTCTGCGCCCGCTTGTGATAAGAACAGCTGTGGAGTGTCGCATCACGTATTGTTGCATAATCCAGTGACGGGCAATAACAACGCGAGTACGGATAGCAGCGCGGACGCCAAGCTACCGCCTGCTACGCAAGTACCTACGCAGACCATTGCAAACTTAAACGTGTATCAAAGTGCTGTGCGACGACGGGTCTTCTGTGTCGCTCATAAGTCGCGAATTAGCCGATCGTGTATGGTTACGCGGCAAAAATACGACGATGCGTGTCTGTGGTGCATTCAAAGGCGCGGAACTGATGTTTAAATCGAGCCTGGTAACTTTAGATATTTCCGATGTTTGTAACAAACAAATGTGCTCAATTAGTTTACGTTCTGTGGATGAACCAAATTTACCTACGCAAAATGTATCCATTGTAAATTGTAATAAGTATGCTCATTTGAAAAACTGGAGCGTCGGTGGCCGAGCGGTTACAGTATCCGACTGGTAAGCCATAGGTCCCGGGTTCGAATCCCGCTCCGGCCATGTACTAACCGATGCTCTTACGGTGAGCGAAAACATCATGATGAAACCTGCACATTCAGGCGACTGGATGTGTTACCATGATCCAATCTGGTCAGGTTCCCCTGGTAACATGGAGGTGAGATGGCAGTCGCTCCACTGTAATTACCTGATCTGCCAAATTCTGGATTCAACCGGGACATTAACGCCAAGATGATGATGATGACTTAAGCCCGAAATTTTGCTAGGCCAAGTTAATTATCATTTGTTGATACCGTGGGAAATAAGAGTAGGTAAATATAACGAGCTGTCAGCTACTCGCTCCCTTCTAGGATGGTGTGTGCACGGGACCGTGCGCGCGCCGCGCGATGACTAAGCCGAGGCCACGGTGGCCGGCACAGGGTGCGCCGGCGCCGCTGAGCGGGACCTGCGCGAGCTGTACATCGCCGTGAGGCGCTTCTAGAGCTTTCAGGCGTTCCGCGGCGCGCGTCGACCGAATTTCTTTAGCTGATGAGTGCTGAGCCAGCACTGGGGTGGGGTGTCTTACCGACACGCTCGTTATAGGTACCTATTAGTTTTAAGTTAATGGTAGACGAATATATTTTAATTTTTTGCACTTACGGTGGTAGTTCCACTTTGTGCGGCGGTCCGCTCCATGTCTACTGTGAGACGCACTGCCTTGTAACAGAAATTATATCTATAACTGTTTAATGTGCATAAACTGTCTATTTTGATCTGCTAATAAATCTCAGCCACCTTAAAAGTGTCATTATAGATTGGTGAGAAATTCGGCAACCGTAACACACCCGAACTGTCATTTTCAAACGGACTGAGGTCAATCCGTAATGTGAGATCGAACCTTCCACTTATGGTTTGCAACTACAGATAGATATTGCAATCTGTGGATTTGCACTTTGCTGAGGTTATTGACACACTCAAACACAAATATGCATTGAGATATCAAGCTCGTATAGTTAAAAATGGATCAGAATTGAATAATGGGTTTAGGCGTTACACAGCCGCTAACAGCGCTAAGCAATCTTCGCAAGCCAGTGCGCCGCCGCTCGCCATCGAGATTGGTCGTGTCTAGAACGAGTTCTGCGTCGCGTACCCCGCGCCCCCCACGCCCCCCGCCTCGTCCTGTGTTCCCGCGTCACCTGCGTGACATTATCGCGCTGCATTCAAAATGGCGGCGCGGGCGACAAGAAATCGTACGCATACAAGGATATATTGCACAGTTTACGAGTGTTTAAATTCAACGCTGAATAATCCACAATTTTCATTTTTTCAACTTCCTGCTGATGCTGAAAGGTAAAGTGATACTTTTTATTAGTCTTTTTACTTATTAGATAAGTGCCCGCGTTTTGTTTGTGTCTCTTCGGTACAAATGGTGTCATTGAAATTAGGAGTTCGGCAGCCGCACTTATTACATTTGACTAAATTCAGAAAAAGGGTGAGAGCAAATCAAAGTGACATGTATTGTATGTGGTAGTTTTTTACCCGACTGCGACAGAAGTAGGATTATGTTTTTCTAACGCATGAATATATGTAGGTATGTCTAGTTCTTTAGCACAGGCTACAGTCCGAATGGCTTTAAGAATTTTAACATACTATTATGAGGTGTTGTTAGGTTCGTCTTGGTCGCGCGAGTGACATTGGGTAAATTTAAAAAATTCTAAATGGCGGATATTAGGTGCGTATTGTGACTTTCGAAAATCTTTTTTCTCTAAAACTAATCGAGTGGAATATAAAAATACCTAAAGCGTTTCGATTCTTTTAAGTGTAAACAAACCTTTAGTTTTAACTGAACAGTCGAACTGTTCACTAACGGTCTAGCGAGGGAGAGGGGCAGAGAACACTCATATGTACCAGCGCGGTCGGCCGGCTGGTTATGGTGGACTTGCAAGAGACCTACCTCTGCGCTAAACTCTGCCTTGGGAGTCCCTTAATCTTTAACGGCTTTTCAGGTTTCATAGAACGCGACACCCTATAGAGATGGGACTTGGATCAAATGTATCAAAAGTATTCTGTTTGACTTATCATCCTTCTGTCTGTCCATATATCTATCCGCTTGATAACTCAAAACTACTGGCCCGAATGAGCTATTTGGCAACAACGAGACAACATATATTATTTACAAATATAAATATGAATATGAATGAAAACATGATTTATTTTTTCCAGGCGTTCCAAGTGGCTTCGTTTGATATCACGGGAAGATTTATTAGACAAGCCACATAAATGCTACAGAGTTTGTGAAGATCATTTTGACGAAAAGTATGTTCTACCGGGGCCAGTTCGCAAGAAATTAAAGAAGAATGCACTACCTTCTCGTAATTTACCTAATTTACAGAATAACGATGAGGAAACAGAAGCTATAGCTCCGACTTCTGCATCGCTTTTAGTTAAGGCTCCACGAGGGAGAAAACCATTTAAATTAAGCGAACTTCTGCATACAAGTGTATGCTGCATTGTACACAAGTGTTCAAATTCAAATGTGAAAACACCACACTTGACATTTTTTCCACTTCCTGCTGATGCTGAAAGGTAAAGTTATACTTTTTATTTGCCTTAATTTACTACGTTTTTTACTCGTTTTAATTTTATCTAGAGGATAAGGTATGATAAAAATAAAAAATATAGCTACAAATAAGTTTAAGCCGTGTGGTGTCCGGCAGAGTAGAATAGCATCAACCCCAGTGGGTATCGTACAAGGCGCTGGAAAATGGGCAGCAGCGTTTTCCATTTCTATATCTAAATCACTGCGATCACCAACCCGCCTGCCAAGCATGGATTATAGCAATAACCTCCCTTCTCAATCCCTCTCATGAGAAAGGCCCTAAGTCCTGTAATTAACTGATATGGGCTGTGATGATGATAGAGTTTAATAAGTCTCGTTAGTACAATCAAATATGATGTCGTTAAATGAAATAGTTGACCAAGGTCTCCCGCTGTGGACCCTGAGACTGGTTGAACGGTTTAGGGCCCCCGTAACGGTGTAAATTTTATTTTTAATAAATACGAACTTCCGGATTACCTACGTTTATATCAACAAGATGGGAACAACATATTTGGCACTTTTAGGGTTCCGTTATATTAAACCCTGGATAAAATGTATAAAGAGTATTTTATGTACCTATCCGTCTATTTGACTGCTCATCCGTCCGTCTATAGATCTATCCGCTGGATAACTAAAAACTACTGGCCCAAATGAGCTGTTTGGAAACTTTTTAGGACAAAATATACTTTATTTTAGTAAACACATCAATGAAGATAATATGAATGAAAGCAAAATTTCTTTTCCCAGACGTTCCGTGTGGCTTTGTTTGATATCACGGGAAGATTTATCATGCAAGCCAGCAAATTTCTACAAAGTTTGTGAAGAACATTTTGACGAAAAGGATATTCTACCGGGCCTAATCCGCAAGAAATTAAATAAGAATGCATTACCTTTTCGTAACTTACATGATTTACAGAAAAACGATGAGGAAAAAGAAGCTATAGCTCCGACTTCTGCATCGCTTTCAGTTATTACTCCAAGTGAGAGAAACATAAAATCAGATATTTCAGAATGCATAAAGTCAGTTAAATTAGAAATTAATGATGAAATTGTCTTGAAAAGTGACGATGATGGCCAACAAAAAGATAACGTCCAAAAAGAGACGTTCCACAAATTATGCGATCAATTCTTAACAAAAGAACTAGCTACGTTAGTAAAAGCACAAACTGATTTGAAATATCATAGCACAGAAAATAGAGGTCAACAGGATTACATTACATTTTGCATCAATTTATACAATACTAGCCCGCAAGCGTACCGTTTGCTACAAAGTGCATTAAGTTTGCCATCTCCAAGTACACTAAATAAACATTATATTCCGATCACAAGCGAAATTAATGACAGGATAAAGTTAGCGCTTAAAACTAAAGTTGAAAGCATGTCAGAACAGGAAAAAAACGTCTCAGTAACTGTTAAAGTAATGAGTTTAAAGGTAAATCTGTTTTACGACATAAAGGCAGACAAAATAATCGGATTTCGTGAAATTGACGGAGTGCAAAAAGCTGACCCAGCAACAAGTGCTTTGGTTGCGATAATCCGGGGCATATTTAACAATTGGAAGCAACCTATAGCATATGCATTACTGTCTGAATGTCCGAACTACGAAGTGATTGACAAATGGATTGACAAACTTCTAGAAAAATTGTTCGAGAGTGGACTTAACATCAGAACATTTGTTTCTAACATGGAATCTGATTTGTTAAAAATAGCAAACAAAAGATTTATTACTATTGAAAAGCCATATTTTTTTATAAATCAGAGAAAGATATACTATATTTTTGATGCGCCACATCTTATTAAATCGGTCCGCAATAATTTGATGTTCTACGATTTTCACTTTAACAACAGGGTAGCTAAATATGAGCATATTCTTCAATTTTATAATCTGGATAAACAAAAGAGTTTTAAACTTGCTCGCAAATTGACGAATAGTCACATTAATCCGTCTAATTTTGAAAAAAGGGTAGTCCGTTATGCCACTCAGCTATTGAGCAACTCCGTCGCCACTGGAATAGCTACCTATATTGATTTCAAAGCTATTGACGAAACTAGGAGAGATACTGTTGAATTGGTCAAATTAATGAATAATTTATTCGATGCTTTAAACTCTTCCAACCTTGAAGATGACAGTGAATACAGAAGTGCATTTTGTGGCAAGGAATCACAAATATCATTTATTAAGGAAATGTTGAAATTTTTTCAATGTCTGAAATTAATAAACCCGAAGAACGGGCGTGATGTTACGTCAACCGTGAAGTTTATAGAAGGCTTCCAAATTACAATAAAATCCATCTTATGGTTGTTTAACGATCTTAATATGGAAGGTTATAATTGTTTATATACAAGGCGACTGAACCTAGAAGTTATTGACAATCTTTTTATCCGGATATGGACAAGAAATGGACTGTCTACGGAACCAACAAGCAGGCAATTCGTGGCATCTTTCCGAAAATTGTTCTTCGCCAATATCATAAAACCCCCAAAAAGAGGCAAGTGTGTGCATGATTTAGGAAAAGTTCTTATTCAAAGTGATCGTTTAGGAGTACAAGATAATGAAAAAACATCTAACGAACAGAATAAGATTAACGTACTTCAAGTCACAGACGAAGAGGAATTCAACAATATCCTAAGTTTGACTTCCGATTATAAAGAAATGAACATGCCTGAGACTGCTTCCGATACTTTTGTTTATGTTTGCAGTTACCTTCTGAGAAAATGTGGTGAATTTCACAATAGCTGTGATATTTTTAAATCATATAGTGGATACAAAGATTACAGTAAAGAAAAGTGCTCAAATCCCCTGATTGTACCCCCGGATGATTTCGTAAATTACGTTATAAGAATGGAGGAAAAGCTCCAATCGACGTTCCAAATAATAAGAGAGCACCTAAATTTCAAACTATCGGCAGCAATTTACAAAAAAATCAAAGACCTAAACCTGTCACCACTACCGTGTCCCTGTTTCCCAAAACTTTATTTGATAAAACTCTTCATACGAATGAGAATATTTTACATAATTAAATTTAATAACAAGGCGTTCCGAACTTGTGGTAACAAACGCAAATATTTTTCTTCCATGGGGTAGTCGTGTCTTTCTGTGAAACGTGCTGGCGGAGGCGGGGCACGCGGGGTAGTGGCGAGCTCATTAGTTGATTGTGCGGCTGCTTGCGCGTAACTCGTCACTAGGGTGTCCATCGGGGACGATGGCAACCCCAGGAGAGGGCTCGAGCAAACGCGGCTCGGGCCAGGCGCCTAGTTGACTCCATGTAAGTGGCAGCGGCGAAGGCGCGGTAAAAGAAAACGGAGTGGCAAGAATCTGGATAGTGTTGGCGGCGGCGATGTGGGCTTCGCGGGCAGCGGGGTCCACGGCGGGAAGTCGGCTAGGAAGAATTCTTCAGCGCCTCCTCCGGGAGACCGTAGTGGAAGACTTAGTCGGCGTCTCGCTCGTCAGTGTTGGGGCTCCCTCGCATTAGTGGTACCCTACTTTGCGGAAGTATTTGTGGTACTTGGCGTGCGGTAACTTGCTGTTACCGTTCAAGACAAGTCTGGGCGTATCTGTGAAGATGATGGTGGCTTCGCAGGTTTGGAAGCACGGCAGAGTGTAGGCAGCATGCCGGATGGTGCGGATAAATCTGACGTCTGGCACCGGGCTGCTGCCCTTGCCGCGCACAGCTCCCCTGCGTAGGAATACTATGCGCAGTACAGGCAATCGGCGCGAGACAGGAGAAGCGATTTCTGGCGAGGGGCGGTCCCCGACCCGCAGACTGCGGGCGTGCGGGTAGTTTGCGTTGGTGCGTCCAGGCGATGAGGGTGGGTGGTACAGCGATAACAGTCCGGATTCACGTGTGTGATGGCTAAATGCTATTTGTACTACTGAGGCACGGGGCACCACATCCTTGACCACATCGAGATGATATTTGGGAAGAGGCAGTGGCAATTACAGACGATTTGAGACGATCCTTCAGAAGTTGATGACGCATCAGTTATATACTGATTAGTCAGAGTTTTTGTTATTGGAGACAATGTTTACATGACAGTGATGACTATGTAAGTTTTAAAAAATTTTACTGAGGCGAGTAGCCGCTCAGTTAGCAATTTGGCGAATTTTTAAAACGAAGATGTGAGGAACGGGAGGCAGCTACTAGGACGAGTACTGTACACTGATAATGTGAACAAGAAATTAAAAATCAATGAATTAGCATATGTTTTATTCCTTATCATAAAATTACATACCTACATACAATACGTTTTTCATAATATTTTGCCACTCTTAAAATTTTTAGGTAAATTATAAATTGGTAGGTAATTTAGTTAGGTAACGAAGTGTAAATTGCATTTAGAATGTGCAGCAATGGAGGGGCGAAGCCCACTACTATAAAAAAATTAAAAATACATAGGTAGTTTATCAATTATTGGATATAATGATTATTCGATAACATCACATTCGGTACCTGTACACGGCGGGGGGTAGTGGGGGGCGGTTAGCGGATCGGTTGCCACTGCGGGTCTCGACTCGCAACACGTTGTAGTGTGCTACGAGGAGCCCCTGCAGTTGGTAGGTTCTGTCGGCATTTGATTGCGCCCTCGGCGGCGCCTCCGAGAGGCGTTGCTACAACCCATCCGCGGAGAGGCGACATCAGTTTGCGTCGGCTTGCCTCGCAGCTGGTGGGGCAACGGCGGGCATTCGCTGTGTGCGCTCCTCCTCAGTTCGCGCAGATCGGTGGCTGTTCCTTTGGTCTCGGGCAGTCGTGGGCGGCGTGCTCGAGCCCGCAACGCACACAGCCTGCGGCCCGATAGCAGTTCGTCAACGCGTGTCTGTATCTATGGCAGCGGTGGCATTGTGGCCCTTTTGTCCGCCCTAGGCCTCGATAACGATGCCGGGTAAACACAGGAGCTCCGAGATGGTATACAAACGGCCGAGTTATTTCAGTGTGAGGCGCCTCGACTGCACTAAGAAGAGGCATCCCGCACGGCCTTGTACCTACTTTTTGTATGCACCTCTAGCGTTCCGTCCATCCCTTCCTGTGATGTATGTGGCCCAGAACGATTTCAAGAACGTTACTGCTCATATTGTGCATCAGGCAAGCCGTACTGCAAGTCAATACTCTACTAAGCACCATACTCGTACTCTGTTAATGGTATGGTCCGAACAAGACTTCTAAAACTAAATGTAGGTATCCAACGATTCCGAGTTAATGTGATTACAGCATCAAAAATATACAAGAATCTCTCGCGAATTGTTATAAATTCAATATCGAAATAAATTTACCAAATTTATAAATTCAATGTTTTGGTCCGCCCTGCCGTACCGCTATGTTTACATTACGTGTAATTTGTGAACAAAATGAGATGGAGTTTAACCGTGGTCGAGGTAGTGTCACCTCGGTGAAACGAGGGTGGGTGACCGAATTATGAGATCATCATAAATTGCTTTATAACAAATAACAAAGAATTTGATACAATTTGTTTGCTTTTTACCCAACCAAACGAGATAGTCTATGTAGTAATTACAAGTTTTTTACATAAATATAAAGTCACCTGTATTTTCCCTAAAACGTGGGTTAATTTTTGGTTTTGTGATTAAATTTTCAAAATACATAGGTAACTTTTAGGTAAAAGTCGCGTTCGACAATAGTAAATCTCTATTTAGAAGGTAGGTACTAGCTTTAGCCTACAACTTCGTTGGCTATAAATAGCTTACTAACCTACGTAACTTTTAGGTAGAAAGGTTTGACAATAGTAAATCCCTATTTGGTACTTTTTAATGCTGTGATCGCAAAGGCAACGTGACGGCGATTTTGTAAAAACAACATTTTGTAAACGTATGGCGGTGGCCGCACTGCAGAGCGAGTGTATAGTAAAGTGAAGGTGCTGCCATATTCGAGTGATGAGATGTGATGTTACACGACGTTGCATTATAGCTACACTGGACTTACACTACGTGATGCCATGTGACGTGAGTGACGTGACATACAAGTGTATACGGGCCTGTCTATGTATATGTCTGTGTGCCGAATGATGCGTTACGCATACGCGCTCTGACGCACGCGCCGTGGGATTTATTCGCATCAATGACGTCATGTAAGACAAGGGTGTTGTTAAATTGAGATTTTTTAACATTTTCCACGAAGGCTGATTTCCCATGCATCACGTACGTCACATCACATCACTCTAACGAAGCGCTACCTAAGTCTATGGATGGCAGAGTGATTTGCGGCGTGTCGCAGTCGCCTATGCAGCCGTATTTAATCCGATACATGCAATTATTTAAATGAATATAAACTTATATATATTGTTCAAATAAACAATGAACTGTCAAACTTGACAATTGTAAATGGTGTTGCCATTTTTAACGAACGTTTGTAACATGTTCCTTCTCTGCAGTAAAGCACGTACCTTCTTAGTAAAAAATACAATGCATTATTCTATTAGGACGTGCTCAAAATGGCAACACTAAAGTTTGCGGCTATAAAGCAGTCTTCTGGTCCTGTTTAATCTTATAAAATCAGAATAAACGAGTGTTCCGTTACACTTCTGAGTTTGAATTTAGAGTAAAAAAAAAATAATCATCTTGGCGTTAATGTCTAGGTTGTGCTCTCGAGAACGAGGGCCCGGGGTCCGCCTTGACCATGATCCAGGATTTGGCAGGTCAGGTAATTACACTGGAGCGACTGCCATCTGAACTCCATGACCCTGCTCCAGTGGAACCTGACCAGATTGGATCATGGTTACACATCCAGTCACCTGAATGTGCAGGTTTCATCACGATGTTTTCCCTCACCGTAAGAGCATCGGTTATCTAGTATTCAACTAATGTACATAACTTAGAAAACAGTCATTGGTACATGGCCGGAGCGGGATTCGAACTTGGGACCTCTGGCTTACGAGTCGGATACTGTAACCGCTCGGCCACCGACGCTCTTGACTTTGAATTTACGAGTTTGAATTTAGAGCACCTATTGAAGTTTTTTCGAGCGTTATAAATGTATAATTTGCAGCAAGTGTCACCTCTGTACTTTATTTTGTATCCAGAAGCGGTCAGTACGTTGACATAACCAAAGAAGACGTTTGTACCTATATTGTTTGGTTCGGTCTTGAATTTATGTCGTGCCCACATCATGGAATTTTACCAGTCAATTTTATTTATAAGGTTCAATTCATAAGGTTAACAAAACAACATGTTATGCTGCTGGAATTAAATTACCCGCTGATGAGAAAGAAAATCGGTTGGGGCTGTGTCGGAATTCACGGCCGTTGGTTTTAACGTAAAATGTCTATGCTTGCGGGGTCGGTGGCAGAGGTAGTTGGGCTCGGTGGCGGAGTAGGCGTCGTTTAGTAAGCGTACTTTCGTAGCTTTGAGACGCTCTTGAAACCGCCTGGCTTGCTCATCGCCGGACATTGGGCTACCCACGTGTGGCCCATGTCCCCCTCTTTCTGACGATAGCCGTGATTTGTATTTCTTGCTGGCACTTGCACGGGCTGAGGCTGACATATTTATTGTTTTGCCATAGACTGCCGTGACTGCTTACCATCAGGAAGGCTGTAATATTGTTTGGCACCACAGTGGTATAAAAAAATTTAAAGTTATTAATAAACACTTTCACCTCCCAATCGGGTCCGTCTAATTATAAAAGTAATCATTAACAATTTTAACAGTAAAAATAAAGCTTTATTACTGCAATTCAACCATAAATTAATATGAAACAGTTACATTGATTTGTGTAGGTACGTCCCATTTGCATTGGCCTTCTTTGGAACTAATCCTCATCATCATCATATCAACCAGAAGACGCCTCCCGTCTCCCAGGCCTCTCCCCCAGAGATCTCCACAAAGGCCGGTCCTGTGCCTTCCGCATCCAGCTCGTACCTGCGATCTTTACCAGGTCGTCGGTCCACCTTGTGGGAGGCCTACTCACGCTGCGTCTTTCGGTACGTGGTCGCCACTCCAGAACTTTACTGCCTCATCGGTCATCTGTTCTTCGAGCTCTGCCCTGCCCACTGCTACTTCAGTTTGGCAATCCTTAGAGCTATGTCGGTGACCTTGGTTCGCTTGTTGATCTCCTCATTTCTTATTCGATCGCGCAACGAGACTGTGAGCATAGCCCTTTCCATTGCCCTTTGGGTAACAGTGAGCTTTCTTATAAAACCCATAGTGAGCGGCTACTTTTCAGTTCCGTAGGTCATCACTGGCAACACATTGGTCAAAGACCTTCATCTTGAGACACTGCGGTAATTGAAACGAAAATATATGGCGTAGCTTCCTGAATGCTGCCCAGCCGAGTTGGATTTGTCTATAGACCTATTTCTCGAAATTAGACCTACCTAGCTGGACTATTTGTCCTAGGTACGTATAATCGTACACAACTTCAAGTGGAGTGCCTCCAACTGTCACTAGAGTAGGCACAACATGGACATTCGACATAGTTTTCTACTTAATTTTGGAACTAATGTACCTACATAACTCAGAAAAGAATCATCGGTACATGGCTGCAGCGGGAATCGAACCCTGCACCTCACGCTGACGATACCTTAACCACTCGGCCACCGACACGCTCACATTATTAAACCATGACTTAATTAAATAGTAGTCACGATCAAACACACAAATTCAGAGCGTTTGCTTCCTTAACAAATTAGCATTGAGTATAGGTATGATGAATATTCAATTAGTAATCAATACTGGAGACACCACCGATATGCTCCCTAAACTGTATTCTAAGTTATCTTCGTGATCTGTTTCCGTAATTGGGTATCTGTGGCCTTACCATTGAAGGAATCCAAGTCCTATCAATGCGAGTGAGTCCGTGATATTATTGTCATTCGTACCTCGAGTTGCGAAGTGAGGATGCCGATCGGGTAAAGTGGAGAAAACAAAGCAGGAAAGCATACTCTGGCAGCAACCGGGATTCACCACTCGTATGATAATGATGATTATTTTCTTTCATATAGATGCGTCTTTTTCTCTCTCTCTTTCTCTCTCTGTAGTATAAGAGGCCTAGATAAATATCATCATTATCACAGCCCATAACAGTCCACTGCAGGACTTAGGACCTCGCCCACGAGAGGGGAGGTTATTGTAATAATCTCTACATTTGGCAGGCGGGTTGGAGATCGCAGTGTTATAAATGTAACTAGAAAACGCTGCCCCATTTTCCAGATTACGGAGACTATTAGTTTTGCCTCGAAAACATTAGTCTCCTTGTACTACATCCACAAGTGTAAGGGATTGGTGCTATTCTACTCTGCCGGACACCACACTGCCACGGTATCACCCTATCTAACAAATCGGTGGCATATTACTAAACGAATTTGTTAGTAAAACCCGCAATTGAAACTTTGGCAAAGTAAACTGCTTTTGTTGACAAACAAAAGACCGGGGAACAAAAGAAGCAACTTCTCAATGAACTAAAGCTATTGGCAATTTGAAACGGTGCCAAACTATTCCTTACTACACATTGTCAACCTAGACCGATCTTTATTTACTTTTACACAGTTCGGGACACACTGGTGGCGCGTTCAGTGAATCACAGTAATATTTACGAGCCTTTTTTTTTATACCACTAAGGTGGCATACAAGCTCACGGCCTGCCTAATGGTAAGCAGTCATTGCCTATAGACGTTTGCAATACCAGGGGCATCACCCACGCGATTTTTAAAGGAAAATGTAATGTTGTTGCTTTGACCTTTTGATGAACATAAATCTTAATTTTGAACAAAAATTTTTTTATATATCATACGGTAGGCAAACAGGCAAGCGGGCCAACTGATGGAAAGTGGTTACCACTGCCTATAGACATTAGCAACACCAAGTGTATCGCCAATGCGTTGCCCACCTCTATAACACGCGGGTGCTAAAGACACGGTTCCCCAAATCCCCACTCCACGGAGCACCTGAGACCTTACCCACCGGCAGAAACACAATACTATTTGTTTTACTACTAATATAATACTTTAATCAGTAGTTTAGTACACTACAAGCTTTTGTTATTACATGGATAGAAGTTCAAATCAACAACCAAACAATAAACAATCTTCTGAAATCGCGAAGATACAGTATCATCATCATCATCATCATCATCATTTCAGCCGAAAGACGCCCACTGCTGGGCATAGGCCTCCCCCAGAGATCTCCACAAATGCCGGTCCTGTGCCTTCCGCATCCAGCTGGTACATGTGATCTTTACCAGGTCGTCGGCCCACCTTGTGGGAGGCCTACCCACGCTGCGTGTTCCGGTACGTGGTCGCCACTCGAGAACTTTACTGCCCCATCTTTGTGCCCTGCCCACTGCCACTCTAGCCTGGCTCTCCTTCCAGCGGAGCTATTGGCTAACTCAGTTGGCAACAGAATTTGACATTAAGTAATTCTACACTACATCATCTACGTTGGCCACTGGCAATAGCGTCCACCAAATTAGAGTAATGTAAGATTTTTTATGTCTAATTCAGTTGTCCAGTAAGATAGCCAGAGCCCTGTATCTATAATAATGTATTCAGTACAGATACAGAATACAGTAGCACGGATCCACAATCTGATTGACATCCGAAACAATCGTGTGTTTAGTGTATACGAAATTCGTTCGCATCTATTTCCGTCCCGATTGTTTGTCAACATTTAGTAGCACTGGTTATAAATTTAAATTGTTGTTTCCTGTTTGTTTGCCAACAAAATTAGGGCCCGCCTGAATTGTGATTGTATTGTAGACTATCTTTTCCCCTCTGGTAGCAGGGTCACGGACGTCAGATGGCAGTCGCTCCACTGTAATTATCTGAACTGCCTAATCCTGGATCATGGTGAAGGTGGACCCGGGACCCGGGTGGCACGAGAGCACAACCGGGACATGAACGCCAGGATGATATTTTTTTAAAATTTATGGTTGTTAGTCTTCAGTTTGGGTAAAGAAGCCCGACGTTAGTGTCTAAGTATGTCAAAGAAACTGAAATGGAAATTATTTCATAAAACCAATAAGCCGGCATTGTACCTATCGAGCGTATAATTGCAATAAAGGAATAATAAAAAGCGATCGTAAATTGCAAATAATTGGGTCGTGTGATACGGGAGCGGAGACCTAGCTGTGTCCCCGTAGCATGACGGACTTTGTCGCGCGAGATACAGACTTTCTATCTCGCTTACTCCAACGCAAATCGATAGAGATAGCTAGAGTTATCTTTATCTATCTTTACTATTTTGCCGTTTCGCGTAATCAAAAAACTATAATAAAAAGTTAATATCCCGGTTGTGGAATCGCACACGAGGGCCCGGGGTTCGTCTTGACCATGATCCAGGATTTGGCAGATCAGATAACTGCAGTGGAGCGACTGCCATCTGACCTCCGTGACCCTGGTACTATGGGAACCTGACCAGATTAGATCATGGTTACAGATTTAGTCGCCTGAATGTTTAGGTTTCATCACGATGTTTTCCCTTACCGTAAGAGCATCGGTTATCATTCAACTAATGTACATAACTTAGAAAAGAGTTACTGGGACATGGCCGCAGGGGATTCGAACCCGGTACCTCTCGGTTACGAGTCGGATACCTTAACCACTCGGCCACCGACGCCCCTAACTAAAGTATGTTGGGGTCAGTGCATTCTCAGCGATACAGCGGTGAACGTTTAAACTCACCATTAAAGCGTTTTACGTTTTTCTTAAACACCTATATAAATGAAACGATTGCTTCTCATGCCTCCTACAAGGTTTCATCATTCGCAATTCAATCGAATCAGTATATTTCGTAAGTAACTAAGCAACTCCAGGTTTAAAAAAAAAAAAATCCGAATCGATGCCCTGTAACCATGCTTCACACCGGGGTATCGACTCTTAGTATTATACAATACAGTGCTGCATAATATGTGTGCATGTCTTAAGACGAAGGTCTTTGACCAATGTGTGTTGCCAGTAGTGATCTACGGTACAGAAACGTGGCCACTCACTATGCTCCTTATAAGAAAGCTCACTGTTACCTAAAGGGCACTGGAAAGGGCTATGCTTGGAGTCTCGTTGCGCGATCTCGAATCAGAAATGAGGAGATCCACAAGCGAATCAAGGTCACCGATATAGCCCTAAAGATTGCCAGGCTAAAGTGGCCACTGCCCACTGGAAGGGCACATAGCTCAAAGAACAGATGGCCGATGGGGCAGTAAAGTTGTCGAGTGGCGACTACGTACCGGAAGACGCAGCGTGGGTATAGGTAGGACGACCTGGTAAAGATCGCAGGTGCGAGCTAAATGCGAAAGGCACAGGGCCGGCCTTTGTGGAGATCTCTGGGGGAAGCCTATGCCCAGCAGTGGGCGTCTTTCGGCTGACATGATGATGATGATGATGATGACAGAACTCAATAATGGGGTTCGTTTCGATATGGAGTACTGCTCGCACATATAGGCTAGTGCACCCCAATATCAACTCTTTCCACTTGAATCCATCCAGCGCCGGACTGTTCTTTTAATTTTTTAAATTTAAGAATATGAAGCTCAACGCACATATCTTTCGTGACACAATTATTCTGGAACGCCCGTTGGAACGAGGAAGACGTTCATGGAATTAACGCCAAAAATCAGAATACCGTTACAAAGTAAAAACGTAAGTATTCTACCGCAATAGCTGCATAAGGAACAGCTCAGCTGGTATATAGTATCTGCATAAAGAATTAATTTACACCAACAATGTTTTAAACAACGTTGCGTATTCATGTAACTGGGGTGGCACAAAGTAAAAACTTAATAATTCTGCAGCAATACGTACATGGAACATAAGGAACAGTAGCTAGTATCTGCATAAGGAATTCATTTACACAGACAATGTTTTAAACAACGGTGCGTATGTAACTGGGGTGGTGCATTGCTGCTGAGGCCTTGTACTATAAACATGTTGACACATTTACAAGGCGCAGTGTGATGACACATTCGGAATAAAGACCGCATAATACGATATCAGTTGCTGTAATTGTGTGCGGTACAGTTGACTTTGGAAATGTTTTAAAACTTATCGGAGTCGCTCGAGACCCAGTTTAGTTGCGCGAACGATGAATATTACTTTTATTTTTCTTCTATCCTATGTTGGGAATTCAAACAAAGTCGCTTCCCGCCGTCTGTCCCTTTCTACATATGTATGTATATACGCTTAGATCTTTTAAACAACGCAATGGATTTTAATGCGGTTTCAACAATCGATAAAGTGAGCGACGTCTCCTACGTATGTACGAGCCACTAACACTTGGTGAATCTATACATAGTACGGAACAAAGTCGCTTCCCGCCGTCTGTATCTATGTACGCTTAGATCTTTTAAATCCGTTGCGTAGGTTTTTAATGCGATTTTCAACAATAGATAGAATGATTCAAGAGGAAGGTTTTTACGCAAGAAAAAAAGTGTTGGTGTAGAGTAGTGCCGGGTCCACTAGTATTAAAACTAAAAATAACTATCCATTCAGGTGATCAGCCTCCAGACCGAGGTATCGGATTTGCCGACGTCTGTACGTACACGACAAAAACACTATACATAATAATGTACATAATCAATAACATTGGGGTCAGCGTATGCATCGCCCACCTATATACCCGTTTAATTGTTATTACCCATTGTTCTGCCAATGTAAATATACCTTATCGATTCAGGGTTACAGTTTTGTTATATCAATAGGTCTTGTGATTGCACGTTGCTGCATTCCGCGTTGTCGATCACGTAAACGGTCACGTGGGCAAAGCTTTTGTTTACTTTTGCGCAATCCCGTAAGTGCGCTTGTGCAGAGCGCGAGTGGACCCGGGGAAGTGATGGCCGAGGTAGATATACTCCTCCGTTCTCCTTGCGTCTTTATCCTCAATGCTGAAGGTCGTGGCCTTTTCGAATGACTTTGTCGTGAAGTATCATGCGCTCGCACACTCTATCTTCGGCAGCATGGATGGCATCGCACACCGAGGTGTCCACTGTCCAGGGTAGAGCGGATCTGAATTGACCAGCGCATTGGGCTTCTACCTCTAGGCCTCTTCCCGTTCGTCTTGTCCATAGAGGCAGTAAGACATAAGTAGTACTAAAGTAGGAACACTTCAAGAGTCACTTCATACAAACGTAGTTTGATCATATTTTCAATATTACGCTATCAAAGGCAATGAAATTGAGTAGGCGTGATCCAGAAACCAATATCTGGTAAAGGTTTGTCAGATTTTCGTTGAAATATATCAAAGTTACACGAGATCTTGGCTTCTTGGCCGTGTGTTGTCCGGCAGAGTAGAATAGAACCAACCTCTTACATTCATGGGTGACGTACAAGGCGACTAATGTTTTCGAGGCTAAAGATCAAGAGTCTCCGTAGTCTGGAAAATGGGCAGCATCATTTTCCATTATTATATTTAAACACTGCGATCTCCAACCCGCCTGCTAAGCGTGGAGATTATGGCAATAACCTCCCCTTTCGGCCCTAAGTCCTACAGTGGGATGTTACGGGCTGTGATGATGATGATGATGATGACACGAGATCTAAGATTTCCAAACAAATTTGAAATCCCGTGCTACCTCGGATGAACAGAGTATAGCTTTTATTGTACAATTTCTTTGACAGCTTACGTAGGTGGCACAAAAACGGAATAATTTTGGTAGCACTTTATTTCGCAATCACTTAATGTTCGTGGCTCCTATATACTTAGGAGACGCCGCCACTGGAACTCTATTTAAACTTCCATCCTTACTGGAATGAGATGATGAAACTACCGTATCCACGCTTTTCAAGAACCTTTCTGTCGCGTACGACCATTCTTTGGAATGATCTTCCTGCAGCGGTATTGGGGGACGACGGGTACGGCATTGGGGTCGTCAATAAACACTTTTACTGCTACATGTCCAGCAGTGGACGTCAAGAATATGATGAATAGACCATGTTCAGCAATGAGGATCGGTAATGATTTTTGTTTAGCGACTTTTCCATTAGCTTATGGTAGATATCACTGTAAAAAAATGTTCACGATATCTCCTAAACCAGAGAAGATATATGCGCTACAATACTGTGATTTTGGCATATCTGATGACGTCATTCGACACGCGGGTAAACGCAACACGTTATAAAGCACATACTTAATTGAGCTTGACATTTTCTTCAAAGCTTTTTTGAAGGTATTGTCAAGCGCAATCATCATCATCTTGGCGTTAATGTCCAGGGTGTGCTCTCGCGCACGAGGGCCCGGGGTCCGCCTTGACCATGATCCAAGATTTGGCAGGTCAGGTAATTACAGTGGAGCGACTGCCATCTGACCTCCATGACCCTGCTACCAGGGGAACCTGACCAGATTGGATCATGGTTACACATCCAGTCGCCTGAATGTGTAGGTTTTATCACGATGTTTTCTCTCACCGTAAGATCATCGGTTAGTATTCAACTAATGTACATAACTCAGAAAACAGTCATTGGTACATGGCCGGAGCGGGATTCGAACCCGGGACTCGAGTTGGTGACTGTAACCGCTCGGCCACCGACGCTCTCGAATTGTCAAGCGCAATAACACTTCAAAATGGACTTCAAAAATTCTTTCAGATTTTAACAACAAACCTATAAAATTCTACCATATGGTTGATCCTCATTCAACAAAACGACTATCAACTTGCTCGAATTTACCCAAAAAGCGGGAAATTAACGCGAAAAAGGCGTTTGCTGAAGCAATGAAGCCATCATCTATCAAGCCTTGGACGTGTATCCTAATGAGAAGGCGCACGCGCCGCCAGCCCGCTTATCGCTGAATTACAACAGATACATTTACGTAGTGCGCAAAAGAAATAATTTACGCGGGAAATCCTTGGCGCGTGGTGCGAGTGGTGGGCGTCTGGTTTTTATTCTTTCTAAAAAATAGTTGGATTAAATCGGATGGTAATATTTATTGGCGAAACTATCTATATTTTTGGATATTTAGTATTGTGTTCTTGAATTAATCGTGAAAAAATATTGTAAATGAACGTATCATCCATAATACTAAACTTTGCTAGCGACTTCATCCTCGTAAAATTCGGTTATGTCATGTTCCTAAGGGAACATTGAATTGACATTCTTGGCATAAACATAGATTTATTTGGCAATTACTACCATTATATCAAACAAGTTGTAACAATATCAACAATTATAGATATAACACGTCAAAACTAGGGTTGTAAGGATACATACATGGGATAAAATATATAATAGTAAGCAGTACAAAGGGCGGTCTTATCACTAGAGTGATCTCTTCTGGACAATCTTGGTATGAAAAGAAACAAAGTATTTTAACTATTGATATGTAAATTACTTTGTTTGTGCAGAATCTAGGTCTCCTAATCTAATCCTTATCTTTTTCTGCCGCTAAGCCATTAATGCTTGCATTATTGTGTTCTGGTTTTAAATATAAGGTAGTCAGCGCAATTACAGACATGCGCCATTTCATCTTAGTCCTCACAGTGACAATGCACCTGCGGCTCTGCATTTTTGTTGCCTGCACCCCAAACGCATGAATCGTAAATGTTATGGACGACAATTACCGTAGATAGGGCTGTCCACTCTTTTGTCACTGCGTAGAATAAAAAAAAGGCTAAGGCTAAATAGGGATACCTATAGAAAATGACTAAGATGGTGAAACGATGATATTGAATCGGGAGCTTCGTTCAGGACGGATTAGGAAACTCGAGTATAAATAATACCTACAAAAAAAAAAAAAAAAAAAATTCTAACAAAAATTTTTTTTCGTTATTAGTTAGCATATAATCGTTTTTAGTTCAGCAGTAACATAATCACTACCAACTAATTAATCATGATACTTAAATTGTTTTCCACCTTGGACCATACATAAAGAAGCTCCATGGAAAAAATTACGGAGTTACCGCCGACAGCCCGTTAGGTGGATGTGATCGAGTGCCGTGACTGGCGACTTCGGCTGGCAGGTTGGGTGGGGCTCTGTGTGAGCGAGTAGCGGGTTCGGAGTTTGGTATGGACGTTTTTACGAGTATGTTTCACTAGAGACACACCCCGGCTTCGCGTGCTCGGGTTTTCTGTTTTAAAATATTACGGTAATAAAATGTATTGCTTCATTCTTATGTTGTCGGAGGCCAAGACTCATTTTGGGTCGTTGCGTCAACATAGTAAGTAGTAGTATCCTTATGTTGCGGATCTCCCAGCTATCCGCACGAGCCGTTTTAGTTCAACCTTTATAATACGTACGGCTTAGGCATGAAACACGTTACTTGCAAGTGATCCTGATCATTATAATCTAGACGCCTTCAAAGCTAGAGTGAATAACATGCATGCTCCATTATCGGACGCATAGTCACTTACCACCACGTGAGATGGCGGTCAAATACATGGCTAACCTAAATATAAAAAAAACGAATCAGGCTACCTACATCATCACAGCCCAAGGATCAACCAATACCGCTGCGTACACGAACCGCTTATGAATCACTGGGGCCCTACCTTAAACGCGATAGTGTTATCCAGGTCGTTACAGGAACGAGCTAGGAAATTATACGCATTTGTCGTTATGTCCGACCCGACCACCGAATTGTCCCGGTGTCGGTGTATCACCTGGATAAACTGTAGTGGCCGGGTGTACTACGTGTCGTAGTGTGGCGATGCTGGATGTTTTCCTATCTTGAAATATTTGCTTAATAAAGTTACATTTTCAACACATTTTAAATTAAAATCGCTTCTTTTAAAATCTCGTCTTGTGGTGTAAGATCCATGTATTAAATGTAAATATCCATATATAAAAATAGTTAATAGCAAAAGGGACAAAACCCGGTTTCGTAGTCTTAGGAATTCTTGTCCTCTTCCAATGCTGATTGTGTATAAAATCATTAAGTAGACACAAATATAAATAAATAATAAATAAATAAATAAATTCTTTATTTACCAAATAAGTACATTTTATCTTATATCTATACATGTATGATTATCAGTATTACAATGAGGAGTGGGGTTGACATAAGATTTTTAATATTCTGATTTCTAAACTAGGAAAATCCTGTATTTTAGAAATCAGTGATTGCTCGTGTGTCGTTTACAAATTTGGTAATTTACCTATACCCTTTACTAAAAAACAAGGAAAATTTTTTTTTTTTTTCTTAATCTACAAGTAAAAAATTGATTTAGCCATGGATTACATGAAATCATAATGTTAGTGTATATGTGTGGATGTGGGTGTGTGTGTACGTGTGTGTGAGTGTGTGTTTGTGCGTGTGTGTGTGTGTGTGTTAGTGTACATGTGTGTTTGCGTTATAGTGTGTATGAATCAGAGTGAATTGAATGTTCAATGATCAACTGGTTATGAGCTGTTCAGTTTCCGTGTAAGTTAACGCTTGCAGCCAGTGCTGGATCTTATTTTTAGTTTCATATTTGGTATGAGAATTTATATTAAGTATTTTGTCTATTCTATTGTAAAGAATCGAATTAATTATGTAATATTGACGCGAAGCAAATGCAGTTCTATGCGAATCCACTAAACATATATCTCTGGTTTTTCTCTTACTGTTATCGATTGTGGGGCCATTATGTGTATGTCGACGAAGGACAGTGCGAAGGATAAAAAGTTGTCTCACGGTTAACACTTTAGACACAGAATACAGCTTAATGGTCGGAAATCTAAAAGGTTTCATATACATGACTTTTAGAATCGCTCTTTGAGCCCTCTCAAGCTGTAACATGTAACACTTTGCTGATCCACCCCAGGCTGGAATGCAGTACAAAAGCAGTGACTGACAAAGGGCGGTATACACTAATTTTAGCGTTTCTAAGTCAGCTGCCTTCCTAAGAGACTTAAAGATAAAAATAAGACGACGGACTCGAGATGATAGAGACCCCAATTGCACACTCCAGGTCAGTCGGGCATCTAAATGGACACCCAAATATTTTATTTCAGAAGCGCGTGATAAGGTAAGGCAGCGACAGTCAGCGGTAGAGATAGGGCAAGAGTGGACTCTAATATTTTTCGTAATGGGAGGCTGGTCATTTGCTCTGATGGAGAAAGCAATATATTTAGATTTCTCAATGTTTAGTGTGAGAAGGTTGGCTGTTAACCAACTGCCAACCACTCGCACCGCGTGCTCTGCACTACCAACAACATCACACCAGTTCGTCCCCCGCACAATCAAAGCTGTATCATCAGCGTATGTAAAAATATCACATCCCGGAATAGACAGGTTACAAAGATGGTTTATGTAGATGTTAAACAATGTTGAGCCCAAAATTGAGCCTTGTGGCACACCGTACTTGATCGGTACCTCTGTGCTTATATAATTACCTATTTTGACTCGTTGAGTTCGGTTAGATAAATAATTTCGAAATAAATCCAATGCGACACCACGAACACCGATATTTTCTAACTTAGAACACAGGGTAGGGATATGGACTGTGTCGAACGCTTTGGACAGGTCCAGGAATATTCCAATACATTTGTTGTTGCTGTCCAAGGTCCTGACTACTTTTTCCACCAAATCAACAACTGCATCTTCTGTTGACACACCCGCGCGAAAACCATATTGGTGTTTAGAGAGGATGTTATTTGTTTGAAGGAAATTTATTAAACGAGAATTTAATGCCTTCTCAAGTATTTTTGATAGTGTTGTCAAAACCGAGATTGGTCTGTAGTTATTCACACAATTCCTATCCCCACCCTTGTGTATAGGGTGTACGATGGCCTTTTTAAACACGTCGGGGAAAATTCCAGTTTTAATGCACATATTACCGATGTGCGTAATTATAGGGACGAGAACATGACTGGAAGTCTTCACAATTTTGGCTGAAATGCTATCCCACCCAACAGCGGAACTCTCCCTCAGCGACTTCACAATACATTCAACCTCTGCTTCATCCATCTCAAGTAGAGCCATTGAGTTTGTAGGTACATATGGCGAGAGATAGCTTGAATACAAATGATCACGAGAGAGGGGTAGAGCAGAGGCTAGTTTAGAGCCCATTTCGACAAAGTGATTATTAATTTGCTCGAGTGAGGTATCAATATTTCTAGATAACTTAAGTAATTCCAGAGGGGGTGCACTATTTTTGTTGATATTAGCAACATTTTTTATCACTTTCCACGTTTCTTTCGCATTATTTTTGGCTTTTAATAGCTCTTCTTTTTCATACGCGGCTTTCAGTTTCCGTAGCAAATTATTACAGTAATTCCTGTAGCGTTTATAAGTGATCTTCATAATGGGATTATCAGGAGATCTTCTTAGTTTATTATGCATATTATCTCTGTTCCGGATGCATCGGAGCAGACCTGGAGTTATCCATGGTTTCAGGTTTCTGTTCATCCTAGAAACTTTAGCCTCCCATGAGTGTTTGGAGATTATGTTTATAAGGGAAGAGACAAGTTGACTTGATGCGGCATTAGCATCCAAAGAATTTACAATAGGCGTGTAATCATGACATTCAATCTCATGCTGTATGGCTGCATAGTTGTACTTTTTAATATATTTATATGGTTTAGAGGTCGCAGAGTTAATACTTATATTCAATAAGACTGGCAGGTGGTCCGTAATAAGAGTATTTAGAATCAGAACAGTAGACTTTAATTTAGTTTTTAATAGTACGTGATCAAGGCAATTATCAACTCTGGTGGGATGGACATGGGCAGGAAGCAAACCATGCGAAGCATTTAACGTTAAGTACTCTTCCGATTTGGGATCAACACTATTTGGTTTTATATCTATATTTAAATCACCGACTAATATAATATTTTGAAATTTGGAAAGAGACAAATATGTTTCGTTCAAACTATCTATAAATTGAGCGTACTTCCCAGCATGTGTGTGAGAAGGTGATCGGTAAATGGCGACGAGTGCGAATTTACTATCAATTACGCACGTCAGACAATTAGCGTAGTGGAATTGTGGTTCTTTGACGATACAATCTATATTTGATTTTACGTATAAAATCACTCCTTCGTTTTGATTAGTGTTGTTTTGTGTATGATACACAACATAGCCCGAAATAGAGGGAATATTTGAAGTATTTAGGAGCCAGCACTCAGATAATACTATAATATCGCACTCAAGCTGTATTTGAGTAAGAAGAACACACAATTCATTGAAATTTTTGTTAACACTACGTATATTCAAGTGGATTACATTTAGTGACTTCGAGCCACTATTTAAAATTTGTGTCGTGTATTGCGGTGGACAGACGTACGAATCAGCAACCTGAAATGAGTCCAGTTCAAGTAGTGCTACATCCGAATTAGCCATTTTTGTGGGATATAATAACGAGAGCCGGACACAAACCTGCGGGCATTGCTAGATAACAAGAGAATGATTCGCACATAACACACATTTCTTGTTATATAAATAAGTAAAAGTGTAAAATATAAATAATTTGTTTTATTGTGTTGAGTGTAATTGTGTTGTTGTACGTGTTGATTAAATGTAAAGATAATTCGGGCCAAAACAATGACTAGCTTTAAAAACTTTAGCGTATTTAATTCGTTCGAAATAAACAAACAAAAAAGATACCATCTACCAGCTGACAGTCAAACATCTCTCGATAGATCTCCTAATACGTGCTCGGAGGATACCAAAATTTGCTTGGCATCTTTATTCTTGCGAAGGAAGATGTTTCCATTCTTGGTCCAACAGAACTTGTATTCTCTCTCCTTGGCGAATTCACGTGCTTGGTGAAACAACTTTCTTGAATAACCAGGAAGAAATTCGGCTACATATATTGGTTTGCATTCCCCATCAACACCGATAAGTTGCGTATTGAGTCGTGGTTGATTGGCGGAGCCTTTTAGTGACTTACGCAATGCGGTGATTACACAGGACTTAGTTTGAACATCCGCAAATTCCGCAACTATAGATTGGCCCTTCCCTGGTTTCCCTGGGAGTCGGTAAATGTCTCTGATGTTAGAGGCAGAGATATTTGTGTTGAGGGCTGCACCAACACCTGTTACTATTTTCTGTAGGTCGATAATTGTCTCCCTTTCATTTACCGGAACGTTACGAATCTCGATAGCTGAAGAACGCGAGCCGAGCTGCAGGTCCTGAATTTTTCGCTCCAAATAGGTAACGCACTTTTGGATTTCCTGCCGTTCCCTTTGAAAAGTTTCAATTTTCGACTTCATCTCTTCGTACTGCTGATTAATGAAGGTCATTGAGGTTTCAATTTCTCGGTTACTCTTTTGAATAGCCTGGGTTTGCATCTTGAGTTCAGTTATGTCAACGGTTAAATTTGTAATCAAGGCAACTTGATCTTGCGAGAATTTGGAGAATTGGGCATCCTGATCGGCCTTCCATGTGATTAACATAGATTTTATCTCATTCTTAAACTCGACAAACTCGTCAGCTGAGAGATATTTTGGGGAATCCTTCCGCGGGCGTAGTGAACGCGTCTTATTTACACTTAGCTCTGCCTCTTGCGCCGGCACGGCAGCAATTTCCGTAGGGGTGACTTTGTTAGTGTCCAAAGTTACCTTAGGACTACTAGTAGGCGAGCGGACTACCTTAGGCATGGTGATCAGAGAGTATGCAAGCCCTTTCACAATAAAGAAGAAAAAAAATAAAAATAAAAAATAAAAAATATGTGAGATTTGAATCCACGACCCCCAGCTGCGGTGCTCGCACTTGTAGCGCGTCGTGACGTCAGATACGATGTAGCTTTTTCGTAGCGCTGTAGAAGCTATACCGTTATTTCGCGGCGCGTCGCACCGGCTCGATAGTCTAGCGGTAACACGCTTGACTTACACGCCGAAGTCCCCGGTTCGATCCTCACCAGCGACTTGCAGTTTTTATTTGTTACGCACTTAGCAACTATCAGCCATCTCACTCAAGCTCCGCCCAGTGGGTGGAGTAATGCAATTTAAGGGTCACTTGCTAGACAAGGAATTGAAATTTACGATTTCCGCCAATCACAAAAAAGATATAAAATAAGAGCAATATGGATCAATCTGCACACGTCTGCTCCGAACCGAATGCACCGGAGCACCCGATACATACTTGTTATACATAAGTTAGTTATAAAAGTGTATGTAGGTATTAAAGATGATTAGACCACATTGGTTGGTGTAAGTAAAATACGTAATTAACATCTCAACAAATCTTCGTAAATATTTACACTAGAAGAATTTTAAATCAACTTAAGTAGATAGATTCTAACTTCTAACTCGCTTATCTTTTTGAACCGTCTTAAGTAGACACTAACTTGTAAACTCGCTTATCTTTTTAAAACGTACCTACCATTGATAAATGCGCCATCTTTTAAAAATATTAAAATACACGTCCGCACATAAAATTGGCAGACACCCAAGCGGCTTGGTGATAAATTCGAAGATTCGTGGCTTAGAACTTCGTAGTTTTAAGTGAAAGAAAAAAGAAGAAAAAAATTAGAGAAGAGGAATATTTTCCAGCCAGTATGTCTGCGATCGCGGACTCCTTTGTATATCTCCGTAGTCAACCGTTCGAGTTTTAAAAAATCCCATTCAAGTTCTCCCTGAGCAAAGTCTGTGATTGATGCAGCGTTTTATTCAGTGACTTTTAGAATTACTCACCGTTTGCACTGGAGTGTTCTTTTGAGAGATTCTGTGGTGTTTACGTACCTGTAAAAGGAGAAATTTATGATTTAGACATAATTACATAATTGATGTGGTAGACATAACAAGAATATTTGGGTTATGGAGATCGACACTATAGTTCTTATAGACTGTGAAGACGCAGTAGTAACCAAAAAGAAAAGTGACTTTAATGTGGCCGAAAAGCGAAACTGCCAAGAAGATGTGAGGCAGGCCAATTTTTAAGCTATTGCATAGCTTTCATCGCAAGCTTTGAGCGCGGCAACCGAATCAAGAAATTCCGTAACGAAAAAAACCTAACACCCCCCAATCCGACCGGCACAGCGGTGCGGCGTTGAAAGCCGTGCATCGTCTAACGTCGTTTCAGTTCGGCAGACTTCGGCACGGTGTTTGTGTGCGTGCGACTAGACGTATGCGTGTAGACTAGCTGCTAACTGCTCATAACTGATTCTATCTCTTTTAGACACAATGCTAGGTGAGACAGCGTGCTTTTTGGCCGCGTCCACGAGTGAGTTCGAGCCCGCAACTAGTTGAACCTTAACGTGTATGTATAAGGTTAATATCAAAGAAAAAAAAATACTGCATAAATAAAATAAATAAAAATTATATTTGCACAAGTTGATAAAAAATGCTATGCAATAGCTTTACCGCGGCAGTCCCCAAGTGCCACACGTATTTTTCTTTTTTACTTTTAGAACCCACACAAGAGGTTATGTAACTACCTACTATCGCTACGAAAATACGTAGTATGGGTCACTAAAAAAAAGTGCCAGGTTGTGCATGGGCCGACCGACGTTTTGTGGGTCACCTAAACGTCTACTATCGCTACCAAGTAGAATTTTTATTGTAAGTACTCGAGGATAACCTACGGTGCCCTCACAGTCTATGAGAATAGCAGTCAGGTTCACAACCAACTGAGCCACCCAGACCGTCTTATTACAAGTAATAGCAATAAGCGAGTAATAGTACCAATGTAACAAGTAACACAATGACCCTGCTACCAGGGGAACCTGACCAGATTGGATCATGGTTACACATTCAGTAGCCTGAACGTGCAGGTTTCAATACGATATTTTCCCTCACCGTAACATAACTCAGAAAAGAGTCATTGGTAATAGGAATCTACACTACCGAATGTCACGCGGGCCACTATTGCGATGGACAGCTAGTATAATAAAATTTACTAAAAGCCACCCTATTACGGTTGCCCTGTATCACCAGCTACTTTTTATTACAATTTTATATTCACTACAAAATTCAATATACATTGCGCCCCAACCACGAGCTATCTCGTTCAGCCAGACCACACACACTGCAATCTACGTCGTAGCTATCCAAAACAGGCGTGGGATACACAATTTTTCCACGACGCAACTTCCTTTAGGTGAAGGTGACCGATGACGTCACAAAGAGGGCTGACGGCCGCTAATTACTATGCCTCGGTGGCAACAACTTCTTAATTGTACTTGGGTAACTTATAGCCTACGATGGAGACTTCGGTCGAGTTTAATTAGAGTACAGCCGTAGGGTTCTGTGGGATGTCAAGGGAAATGGGTGTAAATTGTGTTATAAAAAAAAAGTTTATTATACCTATCTCACACTTTTTTTTTAAACCGCTAAGGTGGCAAATAAACTTACGGCCCGCTTGATGGTAAGCAGTCACCGCAGCCTATGGACGTTTGCAATACCAGGGGCATCACCCACGCGTAGCCGACACATGGCAGAGAACATTTGGGCACAATACAAGGCATAATACAGAAGACAAGAAACAATGAGAAAGGGACAATGATATCGTTACTTCGTTACCTCTGCCATAAGGAGACGTGCAACGGGGCCACACTCAGTATAAGCCATGGCTGACGGCATGGCGCTGGTTTTTTAATCTGTTACGGTTTAAGACGAATAACCAGAGTCAATTACTAATTAAGTATTGTGTAGTTCCGCCCTATGTCTGCCGGTGTTCCGGTTTAAGGATAAGCTATGAGTAGAGTACCTTTCTGTGAGTAAGCACAGACCTGAGGCATATATTATCATCTTAGTCCTTACACTAAAACCTTAGGTATGGGCACAAATTGTCGCTTTCTATCGGGGGCTATCCATTGGTTTGTCTCTAAGTTGTATAACTATAACATAAAATATATTTGTCATTTGTATTTCAAGAATGGGGACCTACACATTATCGTCGACACTGGTCTATTCCAGATCATATAATATGCTCATATTTGCTTATCCGTTCTCTATAAGGTTTACTTTCCTAACATATTTTACTCAGACTCCAGTCACCAGTGACCAGTTAACGGTGATTGACATTATTTTTATGCTAGCTAGATTATAATTTAGAAGTGTATGACAAAACAGCACTAGATAAAAATAGTAGGTATGGACGGTGAATTACCTCTTTTCGTCTAAGTATATCAACATACATATAGGATAAAAATAGTAGGTATGGACGGTGAATTACCTCTTTTCGTCTAAGTATATCAACATACATATAGGATAAAAATAGTAGGTATGGACGGTGAATTACCTCTTTTCGTCTAAGTATATCAACATACATATAGGATAAAAATAGTAGGTATGGACGGTGAATTACCTCTTTTCGTCTAAGTATATCAACATACATATAGGAACATATATCATGAACACTAATAGGTTACCCTTGATGAGTATTTTATCTGAGAAATATGCGAGCGATTAGCATTTGAAATTAGGCATTGCATTGTACTCGTACTGTTATCGCTTTTAACAATGCGGGTACCGGCCTTTTAACGACGGCCTTGCCATTGACATTCCTACGTAGGACTGTAGGAATAAACTGCAGGTACTTAATGGTAGCAGTAGATAAGCCCAGAGTGAATATGCTGTTTCAATAAACTCACCACCATGGATGCCGAAGACCGAGACCTGTGGTCTCACTGCCTACAGCATATTCTGAGCTAAGCTCTAGTTTGGCATGGTAGTACAATATTTTTACCTAATTTAAGTTAGTAAGAAATATTTTGTTGTTTATTTTTATTGTAGAAATTTCCAAATGTTTAAGTGGACCAAGAAGAAGATAAAACGTCTTCGGCGGGCAACCGCGGGGTGTAGTGGGGGGATTTTAAATCGTTCATTGACCTTCAACTGTCATAACGGTCGTTACGATACATATCAGCTGTTCTACGAGTTGTATCCATATTTTAAAGTGTACTCGTCTGTATTTGTACTACCTATCTTCAGTGTTAGCAAAGAATAATAAAGTGATATAGTAAAGACCTATGGAAAGGTTTGTGGCGCATAAGTAGGAAGGCAGAACTCGGGCCCTCGCGTGCCGCGCGCATTGGATTTAATATTTATTTAAGACATTAATTGATAAACTATATTCATGCAAATAAATTTATTGTAATTATGACTAGAGCAAACGTTTTCCAATGTTCAAAAATCATTCATTCAATTCAAATAAATAGCAGACACAGACCTAATTGCGTCACAAAGCGTTGCTGACATAAGGAGACAAATAGGTACCTACTGCCTACGTAACAAGATAAAAAAAATCCAATCACCAGCATTGAGCCGTCGTTTGTTTTACGACGCCTGTCCCAATTCCTTCGCGCCGCGCCCATTGGCGAGGACTGACAATAAAACGACGGAGTTTAAAGATGTCAATGTTCCTAATTGAAAAATCGATGGGCTCGAGAAATCGGGCTATCGACTATGATATGGGTGAGGTAGCGTAAAATAAGGCCAGACTGAGTTATCTTACTTGGTAAACAAAATATGGCGTACAGTGATCTGGGAAAACATCGTGACGAAACCTGCTAAGGCGACTACATGTGTAAGCATGATCCAATCTGGTCATGTTCCCCTGGTACCGAGGTCACGGAAGTCAGATGGCAGTCGCTCCACTGATCTGCCAAAACCTGGATCATGGTCAAGGCGGACCCCAGGCCCTCGCGCGTGACCACAACCGAGACATTAACGCCTAGGCGTTAGTTTTTTTTTATTTCATCTAGATGAAATAAAAAAAAACTACATCAAGTGTTTATAAATTCTATTATTTAGCCGACGCCAAACGATCAATCAAGCATCAGTACGGAAAATTAAGTTAAATCCCCAATTGATCTACTAACCCTAAGCCCATACATGTCCATACTTTTACTTTCAATCATAACACAGGACAGTGGTCGGCCATTGCTCCGATCTGGCCGTGTAGAGCATCTGCCGTGGCCAGGAACGGGCGATGCGCTAATAATATCGCATAACAACTTTTTCTTTTCATGCCAGCGGTCACGTAGGCGATTGAGTAGCATATTGTTGGCTTCTTAAGGGTTTTTGTTTGCGCTATAATAGCGCTTTACAGGTTAAAGGATGAAGGCAGGATTTGTTTGGACTGTGGTACTGTTGTGGTGTGACAAAAGTTACTACATATGGCGTCTAGATGGCAATTGCTGATATGTCAGTGTGTACACCATAACTCGGAAAGGACTATTGACAATTTGATACTAAGTGATATAGTAACTTTTTCAGCTCAAAAATAGCAATCCAACAAGTGAGTTCCTACCAACATTTCCTCCTTACTGTTTGTTCTTTATAGTTCAGTAGAGTTTTGTGTTCTTTCATAAGAATTAGCTCTTTTGATTAAAATTCACCACAAATAATTATAGTACGTCTGGCGCAAATTCTTCAAACCTTTCAAAGTAATAACCAGGTGAAGGTCTGTTCAATTATACCGTACAAGCTTTCTTTGCTTGAATTCCATAGCCAGGGCTAAAATAAAAATCTCAAAACAATACTTGGACAAAAATAGACTCGATGCCCCATCCTTACCCTCGGTGCAAGTTCATGGCCCAACGAAAGAGCGAAATAAAGCTAAAAATAAACCACACGCTTCGATGCTATAAATACAGGGCAGAGTAATACGTGGAAAAGATCCGACGATGGAATTTTCTCCGTCTTCGTCAATAATCAGGGAGTTAAAATAAGGTTACTAATATAAGATCGTTTAAGAGGTATATTAGAGGTCACCTTAGAGGCGGGCAACGCATTGGTAGCGGCCCTGATGTTACTGACGTCTATAGGCGGCGGTGACCACTTTCCGTCAGGTGGCCCGCATGCCTGTTTGTCTGCCGTATTACATAAAAAAATATTTTTTACTTTTAAGTCGTTTTTAGAATTTGACGTTACTCTTAAATCGTAATACCTAGGTGCGATTTAGTTAGGTTTGAGAGGAGTGAGCCTTCGGTCATGCAATCAAAATTCTTTGACAGTTTGCCGCTTTCCATCAGGCGGGCTGTATGTTCGTTTGTCACCGAGTAGATAGCGTTTAAACTGATAGAAATTAGCGTTATTATTTTGCCATTTTATATTTTAAATTATTATCATTCTGACTCTTAAATGACTGTTGACATTTGAATTTTGAATATGTGATTTAATTTTAAATTTAGATATTTAAATTTTAGTATCAAATTGGATTTCCTAACATAGTGTGTAAGTCACGAACATTTTACTAACACCAATAAGGACATTGTCTGGAACAAATTGGTTTATTTTATTGTATTTATTTAAAATGAAACAAGCAACTTGTTGTACCCGTTTACTAATTCTGCCTGAATCCCTAACTCCACATCCACAAAGTCAAAGCTTGTACGGCCTCATGAAACATTCAGAGCGACCAATCTCTCTAATTAAGACCCTCGTATGGACTACGCAGAAATACGTGGCAATAAAAGAAAAGGCAGTCCATGACCCTACCGCAATAAAAAGTGCATAAAACCATCCGACTAAAATTGTAATGTCGACGCACTCCACAAACGTCTGACCTTCCTGCACTACGATTCGAAACCACTCTTACCGGAATTGTCTTAAAGTGCTTTTTCCAATGACCGCTGGAACTCAAAAGCACCCTTTTAAAAATAAATGACAATATCCATTGACTACTTCCTAATGTCTTAAATGGCTTAACAAAATCCAATACACATACAAATAAGAATCTTAGCTATTGCACAGAAGAGAAACTTTGGCTTGGCAAGAATGGAATGCGGGCAAGGACTCGTACGAGTCTGGCAAAAGTCCTGTGTAGATTCGTGAGCTTCTCCAAGTCTCGACTTTATTTGATTCAGCGTAAAGTTAAAATTGGTTCATACACAAATTCTTTACAGACTTGAAATTACTTTCGAGTTACTGTGAGTGATATTCTGAAATAAATTTTAGATTGCATTATTTAAGGTTGAAAATTGAGCTTCGTTGTAGCGGTATCGAGAAAATGCATAGCATTCGGTGCGAATGACTTCATGATGACAACGAGTACACAAAGGCAGTTCTGGCGCATGCGCCGTGTCCACCTACATTGCTCGTGGGGTTAATTTGAATGATCTTGAAAAGGTGTATTTCTGCACTTTGTATGGTGTATATTTCTTTTCCATACCCCATAGTATCCAAGTGGTGCGTCGGTATAGGCTCAAATCCTATACTGGGAGTGTATGATTCTCTTTGTATGTAGGTACAATCGGCAAAGAATGTGGTTTATGACCCTAAGATTGAGTTCAGTAGTTGGTGAAGGCGACCTTCAACTCTGTCTGCCAGACATCACATTTCACAGAGTTCGTAATGGGACCTATAACTGTGTTGTTATAGGTCTGCAGACTGTTATAACCGGCGGATACTTATGACTTAGTATAGGCTAATACTATTTTAGTAGATAGGCAAATATCATCTTCAATATTTCAGCCTGTTAGTCAACCCTTTGTCGTCGTCGTCCTAGCGCTTATCCCGGCCTCTGCCAGGGTCCGCTTTTCTGTTACTCAACCTTATACATACATAATGAACTTTCAACAACAAATGACCAACTTTAGAATTAAATGAATGGTAGAAAGCCCATATTCGTAGCGCCATCTAGGAAAAGACGTAAATATTTTATCCTAGAAAAGGATGGCAAAACGGAATAATCACACTTTTTACGGATTCGTGGACCCTGCAGTGTCCAAGGTATAGCGATGGACAAATGGCCTTGAACACTGAAGAGACCGAAGTGTAGCGAGCAGATAACGGACTATTCGAAAACCATCGACGAAAAAGCCCAGCAGTAAGAAGCAGTGAAACTAAAATATTTTTCATTTTTTTAGAGTGAGAAATCTCAAAATAATTTTGGACCTACAAGGAAAATACTTCACGCCCACACCTCGTTAATTAAAATAAAATAATGAAAACGCTTCATTAATTAGTGGTCTTCTAATAAGATCGCTACCAATAAAAATTATAATGATGGAGAAAATTTTGTTAAAAGTGCTTCAATACTGTGTTTCTTACACACTTAGTTAAGCAGATATTTTATATTTGGAAAGTTTTCATAACAAAGACGACTACAATGGCTGTATATAAAAGATCGCTAAGAAATAAAGCGATGGAGAATTTATAAAAGTGCTTCTGTACTTTGGTTCCTACATAAGTATCAACCTTCTGGGTTTCTTTCTACACCAAAAATTATACCAAAATACATTAATAAAAGCAGATAGACAAACCTTGTACTACTTACCTTGTAATCTCTAAGTTTTATTAAAAAGTACATTATTTTTATAATGCTAGGCCTGACAAGTGAACTATGTTATGTGTGCAAAATTTTGCCGTGCAGTATCCGGCAGCGTAGATTTGTACCAACCTTTCGACTGGGTATCATAAAAGGCGACATTACGTCTTAGACAAGAAAATTAGCAGCAGCATTTCTGTTGTCAAGCGTATTATGGCAAAACCTTCTAATGACTTCGATGAGCTCAATTCCAGTGGATCCCGATATGACTGATAAGCATAAAGTATAAAAAAAATCAATTTTGTAATTCAGTTTCAAGACTTTCGCGGTTATTCACTGCACATAAATCGTCACAAAATCAAAGCCGTGGTGACAAACCATAGGTATGTGATGATTGAACTTTGTAATTATAGTAATTCAAGCTAAATCTATATTCTTTAACACAGGCATATTATAGCCTGGAATGCCCTTGTGAAGTGATGCCAATGGCAACATTGAGAATTCACTCCAGTGTGGCCGCGTGCCAAGTGTGATGGAATTTTATATGCTCACCGTCAACGAGCTGATTCAGAGAATTGGCCCTTCGATTTAGTTGTTCTGATTTAGTTGAAAATCGCTATCCTTCTATGGCATTATTGTGTAAATATTTGGCTTGGAAGAGCCTCGGTGGCCGAGCGGTTAAGGTACCCGACTCGAAAGCGAGAGGTACCGGGTTCGAATCCCGCTGCGGCCACGTACCAATGACTCTTTTCTGAGTTATTAAGTATTAAACGCATTATTTTGGCTCGGATTCTTACTACTCGGTACCTAGTGTGAGTGTTACTTGAATACGAACCGATGCTCATACGGTGAGGGAAAACATCGCGATGAAACCTGCGTATTCAGGCGACTAAATGTGTAACCAATGTCCAATGTGGTCAGCTTCCCCTGGTAGCAAGGTCATGGAGGTCAGATGGCAGTCGCTCCACAGTAACTAACTGATCTGCCGAATCCTGGATCATGGTCAAGGCGGACCCCAGGCCCTCGTGCGCGAGACCACAACCGGGACATTAACGCCAAGATCATTATTTTTATAACTATTCGGCTTGGTAGAGCGTCGTCTCAAACTACCAGATGAGTACCGTACAAAATTATAAGATATTCCCCCAATCAACTCAAAATAACGTCTCTCATTCAAACTACGGTTCTGTCAATCCAATAGCCGCCCCACAAAACAATCCCCGATTGCTAAGCTACCCAGTCTCCGAGGACAATTTGCAAGGGAAATGCAGATTTTAGCAACACCAAGCGTTTGTGGCGAGAGCTGGCAACCTCGTCTAATTGCGAATCGAACGGTGTTCCTGTTGCGGTCAAAGCGTTTAATACAAACCCACTGTCGCGATCTATATTTAGCAGGGAGCAATGGTGCCGTGGGTAAAGTGCACAAACCGGCGATAGTTGCGTCTACAGGCAATTTGAAATTCATTTTATACAAGACATAAGCATAATTTATTGCTGTATTGTACTTTATAGCATATTACAATACACGTAATTTAGTCAAGCTTGCATTAAAGTCTTCATAAACATCTTGTACTTGATTAATTTCAAAATTTGAAAGTAAATCTAAAATGTATCTATTGAAAATTTTATAGACCATAATATGTGTACAATGAATATATTACGCACGCAGACTAATAATTTGTTGAGTAATCGATATTAGAGACAAGACAGATATGAATATGAATGTGGATATTGCTATTAGTTGAGACCTTTGCCTACTTGCATTAATGATATATAACTGAACCTACTCAAATTGACTTGAATTATACAATACATTAATAATACATACTATACAAATTATCGGTCAGGTTACTGACGAAATGTTGCCATTAAACCAGGGGTGTAGGTTCTATAAAAATTGTTAATAGTGAGGTTTTTACTACGTCGTCCGCCACAACAAAAGAATTTTAGGTTTCAATAAAATTACACTTCTATATTTTAATTTCTGCAAACAAAGATTTAGCCTTATAAAATTCAGTGAAGTTTATTCATCAAGCTATTTGTAGAAAATGTTAGAAATTATTTATTCATATGTAATAAGGGCAGTCTATGCAGTTCGCAGAAATCAAAATAAAATTAGTAAAATAGAAATGCCATGCGCACGTGACGTTATCGCCGATTAGGATTTGATTACTAACTAAGTAACTAAGTATTAGCCCATAGTATTTCACTATCTGACATCTGAGACTTATTGCACAGTTGTAAAGCTATGCACAGAAGTGGCCGAAGTGGCGTTCGCTCATGGCAGATGGCATGGCATTTCGCAGATCGCAGTGTTATAAATATAATAATAAAAAACGCTGCGCCCATTTTACAGACTACGAAGCCTCTAGATCTATTGCCTCGAAAACAATATTCGCCACAACACGAGTGGGGTAGCTGCTATTCTACCCTACCGGACGCCTCACGGCCACACTTGTCACTCCAACATTTTTAGTAGTATTGAATGCGTTGACCTTACCCGTCCTCCAGCTAACATGTGACCAGACAATGGGCCCGAACGAGCGGTCACGATGCGATCTAAGATTAATCTATTAATATGCAAACCGCGTCCCACACGGTGTTGCGTCCGCAGGAGACTCACCTAGACCACATACTTTGCCTAGACTGTGTATTGTTTAGTACTAGGCGGGAAATAATGCACATCGGATAGTTTCGGTTTAGAATTTACGTCTCTGCCTAGCCTTACGGGAAAAGTCGTGACGGTATGAATGTCATCATCATCATATCAGTCGAAAGACGCCCACTGCTGGGCATAGGCCTCCCCTAGAGATCTCCACAAAGGCCGGTCTTGTGCCTTCCGCATCTAGCTGGTACCTGCGATCTTTACCAGGTCGTCGCAGGTATATATGTATATGTAAGTATTTTCTAGTCTTGTGGGTGATTGTGGCAAAATCCTTCACCAATAGGAGGAGGAGGAGTCCGTAGATAAATGACGATAGGATGAGTGTGATTCTAGTGATAGTGTATGCATCTATTTCGTATACCTATGCAGTTCGACTTGCCTGCGGTGCTTGAGAAAAAGTCCAAACTAATAGAACAACTGAATAGAATAACAAAATTATTAAAATAATATTGTTTTTTATTTTTGATATATTGTATATATTTTTTGATTGTGTAGGTAGGTTGAAATTAGGTTAAGTTAGTTCAATATAAATCTTAGAGTTTCTTGTTATATCAGAAAATATTAATTTTTAAAATTAACTAATGATAAACAAATAATATAACAACATATAACGGGAATAGATAAACTGTAGGTAGGTACATTTATTAATATAATTTTTATTTATTAATTTTTATTGTTTTTTTTACGTACGTTTGTTCATAATTAGCTCTTTGTTTATTGTACCTAATTCGTATCGTGGTGTCTATGTGCAATAAATAGTTTTTTTCTTTCTTTTTTTCTTTCTTTCAAACTGACCTACTTGTTGTACTTTGTCTACCACCAAATACTCGTATCTCCAAAACTCTTGAGGTAACACAGGATGTCCATCTTGCCTCCCAAAATTCACTCGTGCAGAACATCGCGTCAAGCATTCATGCTACAGGTACAAGTACAAGGGAAGACCAATTTAAATAAGTGTTCGTGCGGATTCTTGACGGTAGTTGGACGATGTAGGTTAGGTATTCATGACGGAGAGCATTTACATGTACCTACTACAACTTTTCATACAATAATTTCTGAGAATGTAATATTTTAAATATGTTATGTATGTTTGGTACTACAACTTCCTCATAGAAATACATTCTAAGGATGACTTTTTTTAAATGTTGTGTTTACCAGAAGCAGTCGAAGATTTTAGACAAACCAATCACAATAATACAGTGAGTCGGTTTGCCAGCTGGAAAAACGTGTCTCCAGCTGGCAAACGAGTGAGGTTAGGGTTTAAGACTAAATTTAAACAGACAGAAATTTAAAGCCCAATTGCAGCAATGAAAGTCATATAAATTCGTACGTATTCCTCATATCTAAGGGTCGTGACCTCTCTCCCCCATAATCCTGTCACGGACAAAGCCATGTCAAGGCCATCTTCCCCTGTCCTCAGCACAGTGCAGAGCCTCGTGGAATGTACCTAAACACTCAGAAAATGTTGAAACTGTGATCTAAAAACTGCGTACAAGCTGGCGTGTGCGTAATTTTGCTAAGCTCTATTTTGTCTGATATACCTACCACGGATAAATGGTGCTTTAATCAAGTTATCAATAATACAACCAGTATTCATCCTCCGACAGTTTTGTCATAGTTTCCCGGGGATATCAATCTACTGCCGCCACCACCACATTACCAAACAAAGCCATCCCGTTTCAAAATGCAGGATGAATAATGAATGAATTGGCGAAATGTGTCTGCGCAATGTTTGATCACGGCTCGCGATGCATTAGCTGCCAACATAGTAATTTGGTGGATGCTGCAGTTCTGCTAATGTGTGGGCTCTCGTGATCCCGCGAGACTAGTGTATGATTGAATTCCTATTTACCCTGGCTTGTTTGGAGCGCTTCCCTTTGTGTTGGCTTCTGAGGGCTGAGTGTCAGTTTTGCTTCAACTTGACTTTACTATCGCGTTTGCGTTTACGTGGAAATTACTATGAAGAAAAAACTTCACTTACGTGCCACTGGATGGCGCTTTACATTTTTTCATACTAATTTCCACGTAAACACAAACGCGACAGTAAAGTAAATTTAAAGCAAAACTTACACTCAGCCTTCTGAAGCCTTATTTTTGATATTCGACGATTTTCAATTTCGAATTTCGGCGAGATGTATTTTGATACATGATGCTGGTTTTCTCTATATTTGAACCGTACTCATTCGGTGTTATAATGTGATTGAAAAAATAATAAACTTTTCATGAAGAAAATCAAAATTGAAAACTTTTCGAATCGCGGCGACCGATTAAAAATAGAGTCCATGGGTTGCACTAACATACGTTTGTCGTAATATATTTGCAAACACAAACAGCTATTCTTTGCGAAGTTGCATCGTTCAGGCGCAGTTTTAGCTATTTATACACCCGCAATATTCCGTGTAACTTTAAAGAACAGAGCGTAACTTTAAGGACATAACTTAGTTTCTCAGGAGTCCTCAGTAAACGGGTAAGTCGCGAAATCCAGGCGACTGTACAAGCAGTCATTATTCAACCCAAAACTTTGTTACGGTTGACATTGCTGCCTAGACAGTAATAACCAACTAACGCAATGCAGTTACCAAACTTTTAAATACCTACACAACTTGAGTCAGAATGTGTTTGGTTAATTAACTGTGCTAAGGGCACGTCACGTGAAACTGCGCAGCGATTTGGTCCCCAAGAGAAAAATATATACGAATTGCCTCATACTGAATGCTATTTCCGCGTGTTGCGTCTCCAGGGTGCGATAGAAGCAGATCGAAATCCTCGAAAATGTATGGAGAGTTCGCCGCGTAACGTTCGCTGGACCAGAAACAGAGTAAGTAACCACTTTAAAAACAACGCCTGTAAATAGTGGATTGGTGTATAAAATAAATATACCTTCTATAATAATCATCTTTGCCTTAATGTCTCGGTTGTGCTGTCGGGCACGCCCGGGGTCCGCCTTGATCACGATCCAGGATTTGGCAAATCAGGTAATTTCAATGGATAAAATAAATACACCGTCTATGTGCTTTAATTCGGCATTAGTTCCCAAAATTCCCGAATAAAGCTGAACATCAAAGCGATAAACGCGGCCAAATGGAAAACAAGTAATTTGTACAAAACAAATAACACACCCGGAACAATTCAATTCATTTTTAACATTATACGTTTCGGAAAACGAAATCCAATGTTTGCGGCGTCTGACAAATAAAGCTATGTTCCGATAGGGTAAACATCGAGAAAGTTCTGTCGGATTTATTAGCCACAAACTGCGAATATTCCATGTGATGTGGCCATTACGGGACGGCCATCTTGGTCCGCCATATTGGCACGGTTGAACGCTTCCCGCCACCCGGGCCGGAAGGAAGTCGAGTTGGGCAACTCGCGCGGAGCCGAGACAGCCAGGGTTGCTAGTATTCCAAAGAGGATCTCATTTAAATGTCTAAATAATTGAGGAAAACCGACAAACGATCTGTTAATTGTTTTCTCTCTCGGTATTTGGCGCCGAAAAAACTGTATCCTTAAAAAATACTACAATTTCTGGACGTCAAACATGAAACGAAAGTAAAGGAATTTGTTTTATAGTTTACTTTAAGATTAAAAACATAATTTTAAAACGTTCCATTAACCGACATACTGTTATTGCTGCGATAAGAGCATCGTTATGACCCCGGTCTTAACTTTAAGCATTAAGAGCTAAACGTCTGACAACCCTATCAAATACAGCTAAGGGCGGCTCCACTAGATGGTTTATTACATTTCCGTAGTACGGGACACCGAGTTTAGTGTCTCCTTAAATAGCCTAGATAACACTTGACGACGACATTTTAAAGGGCTATTAAAGAGCTGACGAAGTTGTAAACGAACCAATCAGAGATTAGCATCACATTTAGGCCATTCCAGACACACATATAGATTATTAACCGTTTTGTTGATATCGATTCGGCTCGAAGGACCATTTTACAATAGAGAACAGTATTTTACAAATATCAACATTTTATTAACAAGGTCAAGGGCGTTCGTAAGGTGACATTGAATTATGAAAAATCCTAAACATTCAAGCCACTTCGCACAGTTCAACGAACTCTCGACGGAATCCAAATAAACAATGAATAGAGGCGCAAATTGGTAAAACTCCTGTTATCGTAACTCATTTGAGTGCCGCTAATAAGATAGCATGAGAGCGTTCATTCACACAGTAGTAAGTGTAAATAGTAACACTTGGCACAGCCGCTGTAGTGAATGACTCATTCATTGATACGGTGCTAGCAACATTTTTGACACTCCAATTTGTGTGGGTTGCGTTTAGAAGTTTCAATGATGCAATTTCTATTCTGTGTTGAGTCATACAGTTGAAAGCACACTTCTATTGTCTCATAAACAATTGTAATAGATCGAATTACAAATTACGTTAGTTGAATGGCGGCCATTCACCTTCATGCCGCTTGACAAGTGGCATGATATAAATCGCTACTTGTCAAGCGGCATGAAGATGAGTGCCCGCCATAACATCAGAAAGACAACAGAAAATAGGAAATCGTTTAGGATCGTTTAAAACTCCAAACAAGAATGAAAATCAGTTTCCATTTCGATCCAACGGAGAACCCTTCCACCCAGAAGCATAATGGTCCCATCCAATCACAAGCGGGTATACATTGAAATGACCTCTTTAATCAATTAAATGGAAAAATCCTTAACACATGACATTTGCTGAACCCTTCCCAAAAATGGGGTGGTTTAATTGTTAAGATTTAGCGAGCGGCTAAGAGATGAATTATTCTTTTTCGTCTCGTAAACATCATACTCGGGTAATTGGTAAGTATCATTATCATTATCATCATTCAAGCGGTCAACCCCGGCCATTGCCACTGATCAGGTCCATTTGTTGATCTTTCTTCTGCACTTCGTCCTGTCACGATGTCATAAGCCATCACTGTTTGGTGTATAGTTAATACATAAGTTGCGAAAGTTGTAGAAAGCTGATACGGGAAAAAGTACTACGAAGAAGAAGATATAACTTGAGAGAAGTGTCTCGTTTATCAGAATAATTATGAGTTTTAATTTTGTTTAGCCATATTTTATTTCCACAGCGTAAACAAAAAAGTGTAAAAAAAATCATCTTGGCGTTAATGACCTGGTTATGCTCTCGCGCCCGAGGGCCCGGGGTCCGCCTTGACCATGATCCAGGATTTGGTAGGCCAGGTAATTACAGTGGAGCGACTGCCATCTCACCTCCGTGACCCTGCTACCAGGGGAACCTGACCAGATTGGATCATGGTTACACATCCAATCGCCTGAATGTGCAGGTTTCATCACGATGTTTTCCCTCACCGTAAGAGCATTAACTAATTTACGTAAACAAAAAAGTGTAACGCAGGTTAAATGAAATCTATTAAAAAGTACAGTAATTGTTACAATTAATTATAGGTGCGTGCGAACATTCATGTACAAAGTATGTTTATTGAATAATTTTTACAAATTTGCTGATATATTTGTTAACTTTGAATGACCTAACGGAGAAAAAGTGTAATGAAACAAAACCAACTAATTTTAAAATACAGAAACCTTAACCAAGTCGGTCAATTGGCCGATCGGTCCAATCGGTCCTCTCTTCCGAATGCCATAAAACATAGCTAAGAAAATGGCTTTCCAAAACAAAAAACGCATCCAAAGCGGGCCATCCAAATCGTTCCATCCACTCGGAAGCTACAATACCACAGACACACACCTCCACAGATACACCCGTCAAACATACAACACCCCTCTTTCTCCTCAGGGGTTAAAAATAGTTTACGCGCACCAAACACTCTTGGACCGCACAATAAAAGGTGGAGTGGAACACTCGGACCTACAAGATTGCTTCTCGAGTGCCATCGCCCTGTGCTCCAAATGTGGGGTTTTTATTAACCTGCCGCTTTATTTTTACTTTTATAGGGATGTACCCGAACTGACGTGTTTGGACAAATGGCAATTGAAAAGGATTGGGGATGTAACTCGTGTTCCTCTCCGTTTTTATCGCCCACCAATTGGGTTGTAGCATCCTCATCCCTGTGCTTGGATGTTGGTATTATCTGAAGATATTTGTGTGGTTTGTAAACAGCCAAATCTGACACACAATAAGTAAGAATACTGCACGGCTAGCACAAGTGCCCGCGACATAGTTTGAGCCGCGAGAGAGCGTCTGTTTCCTTCTCTCAATCTTAAGATGAAAGAGACAGAAGTATCTATGTAGCGCCTTTTCCCGCTAATCGCGCGCTAGATAATACTTGTGCTAGCCGTGCTGGTAGGAAACTGCTTTAGGTAATAGTAAAAGCGCTTTTCTTATTGAAACTGGCTGGCAGAACAACTGAGCTATGCTTTACACTAGGATAAAGAAAGATGAGAAATATCTATAAAACTAACAAAGATCTTTGAATTCTAGGGCCCTTATACTTTGTAAAGAACGAATAATTGACGGACTCTCACAGAGAAATTCCATCAGAGACATCTCGTATTTTGAAAAGGCATTCTTGATCTTCCAATAACGACGGGCTCAAAGTTATTAATGTTGATACTGTGTAATTGATTGTTCTCGGTGATTTCCATCATAGTAATGAAGATGAAATTGATATTTAACGATGTGAAAGCATTTTAGGAGGCTATTAAATTATATTTTCATAGAAATATTTATGGAACTTTCAAAAGAGCAATCGAAAACATTGATTAATGTCGAAGGTTGAAGATTAAATGTTATATGTGACGTTAACCTTCAATATGATGATTGTTTAGATTTTATAGTTTGTCTACTAATTTTTCGACTATTTTCAACTTATCTTTACAATGGCTAACTATAATAATTAATATTATTTTATATTATTAATAATGGGATCATTACAATTGAAATTTCAAATTTCACAAGCTGTTTACGTAAAGTACGCTGCAGACGAGGGATACAGCTACTTATTTAGGTACAGTAAGCTGCAGAGTGAAAGGTTCGTTCTCTCTGCACCAGTCTGTACAAGACATCATAGAACAAAATTTCGAAAAGGCCCTCAAGAAAATGAGTGTCATCGATATCCAAAGAAATCTCTTCCAAGAACGATATTACCACATCAAAGGGCATGAAAATTGTATTATGGAACCGCAAGGGCCGAGCAATTAAACGGTTCTTAACCTTTTCCACGTGGATCTTCAAGTTCAGGTGTACTTCGGTAATGCTTTGAAGGAAAGGGTTTTGACCGTACTTTGGCCACAAGAGGGCTTGTGTCAGGAACCAGTACGAAAACGTTGCGCTCCCTTTTGGTGGAACAAGCTAGGGATACCAACCTCCAAAAACCTTCTGCTATAATCATTTTACCCCCTTTCAATTGCAGTAATCTCAAGACTACAAATGGAGGCTAGTGAGGAGCGAACACGTATAATATCAAAGCTTTAAGAACGAAGAGGTAATGCACGTCCTCTCGGAAAATTCGTCTTGTACAGACCTCTTAATGGGCCTTCACGGACGCCTTTGATGGCGAAACCCAGATATTTGGAGGTCCTAACGTTCCTAAAAGGCTATTAAGGTGGAAATACTGAGGCGATCGTTACCTTAGGAGCTTTCAGCAATTTGCGTTTGAAATAGCCCTCCCAGTGGTAGTGGCTTTGCAATCGTGAAATGTAAAGATGCCAATTTTGTTGGAACCAGACCAAAATTATATGTAAATTAAAACTATTTTTTAGTTTTACAGAGAGTTAGTTAATTTTTTGCTTCATACTTTGTATTATGTCATACTAGTGGACCCGGCGCGACTTCGTTCGCGTACACCTATTTTACCCCTACCTTTCTTTTTTTCTTGCTTATAAACCTTCCGCAAAACCGCATTAAAATACGTTGCGTAGTTTGAAAATTCTAAGAGTACATAGATATATACATGCATACGTAGGGACAGACGGCGGGAAGCGACTTTGATTTATACTATGTATAGATTTCAACTGCGTTGAGTTCCAATACTTTATTAATTTGTACTCTAGAGCAGATTCTTTAGATTTTGAGGTTATCAAAAGCTTGTATCACTAAAGAATACTATAGCTTAGTGTAAGTAGTTTCAGAGTTTATCATTTTTAGTATATACAGTAATATTATACAATACAATTACATCACACATCCCACAGCAGTCCAATATTCAAAAGGTATGTTTACAGTTGCCTCGAAGGCCGGCACTTCTACGCTTCTTTACGCTTGGCAGGCGGGTTGAAGATAGCACGTTGAAAATACTAGTCGCCTTTACTACGTCCGTCAATGGAATGGGTTAAGTACTGTAGAAGGCATCTAGACAGTTGATTCTAATCCTTACGTTATATAATATACAGCTTCTCGGATGTGCTAGAGAGCCGACCTTGGTCGGACGTCCGTCCACTTCCTCCGCTTTCAAGAGCGACTTTATTTTATACAGCGTAAGGATCAGTGTCATCTGTCTAGCTATATCCAACATCTGCCCTGTCGTAGTATCGTATGTAGCCGTCTTTTATGCAACATTCTACTCTGCCGGACACAACAAAGCCACAATTGTACCTAAAACAGCTAGGTATCAAAACAAAGAAGCGAAAGAAACCCTTTTGAAACATGAAGCTCCCAATATTTTAGGCGAAAATAAATTGTCTCGATACAATCTCTTTTCTCAGTAGTGAGATTGAATTTTATTAGGCAATTAAAATTCATAAAAAAAAAAATTCAAACGCTCTCCATTTTCAATCCGTGAAAAGGGTGGCGGGGGATGTTCGTTTCATTAATTTCTGTTTTTCGTCAAATTACTCTCTTCCACCCTTTTTTTCGAAAACAAAGTGATGATGAATATCTTAATTTATTTTTGTGGAATTGAAACAAAGGGATAGGGATTCGGGAGATTTTGTCAATCAGGTCGCGAAAGATTTGATTAAAATAGAATGTTGGTGCTGGTGGACGCCGTGATTGTTCTTTAAGCCGGGATGTTGTCGAAACAAAGTGATTATTGTTGAAGGTATCGTTACAATAAATACGTACGCTAAATTAGAGACAAAATTAATGTAGTTCCGCCCACTATCCTCTTGAATCCTTTTATGTATGTAGATGATATAGAGTTTCTATATTGGCATAGAATATTTTTATCTCCATTCTAAAGTATGAGAAATTCCAATCTTGATAAAATGATTCTATTTATATTATGCGGCAGATAAACAGGTGAGCGGGCTACCTGATGGAAAGTGGTCACCGCCGCCTATGGACATCAGCAACACCAGGGGGCGTTTTGTTGCCCGCCTCTGAAGAGAAATTGGAATGTGTTGTAATCATAAATCATTGACATAAATGCTAAATAGTGTTTATTGTTTTAGAAGCCTGAAAATTTATAACTACCCTGTATCAAGCTAGGTATTAAGTAGGTATCGAAGTGGATTAAAAAATCGACTGGGTAAAAAATCGAGAGGTTTTCCCTGTGAGTACAACGTGAAGTTCTTCAAGAAAGGGGAGAAAAGTTTTTACGGGACCAGCAATGCGTATTGGTGCACCCTGGTACACCCTGGTATTGCAAACGTCCACAGGCTGCGGTGACTGCTTACTATCAAGCAGGCCGTAAGCTCGTTTGCTACCTTAGTAGTATGAAAAATACGTGAGCTAATCTGCGTGAAAAATGCTATAGTACCTACGAAAGCGCCATGTGAGGCACTCAAACCCATTTTTAAAGCTGCTGTTCTAATTAACAAAGCAAATAAATATACGGGGTATTACAAAAAGGGATGCCCCATAAAACTGAAAGGGTTGACGTGGTTGACATACTTACTGTAAAAAATGTATACCGAAAATTATGAAAAAATATCACCCGTTGTTATAAATCTTGTGATAATTTATGTATGGTAGGTATATAATGCTTGAAGCAGTAGATGAAATCGTCAATTGTCAGATTAGGTTATTTCAGGGTTCCGTATCCTTAAAGTATGCAGGGTGATGATTTTAGGGTTCTGTAGGTTTGTGTTCTCAGGCGCTGTCCTAATTGGCAACGGTAACACGACCATGGCCGTGCGTAGGGCGGTTTTGAGGATTCCTATTGGTCGGGCGACGTCAGTCGCAAGACCATGGTCGCACGACCTTTGCTAATTAGGACAGCGCCTAATACTAATCGCTATCTGTCCGTCCGAGTGTGTGTCGGACTTGAGGTTTCGAAATTTTCTTATTGCACTAGCATCAAAATCTTGTTGTCGTAATATTTCTTAAGACAGATAAGTACTTAAGAATTAAATGTGTGACTTTTACGAAACCTTTCGTATGTAAGTTTGCATACGAACGAATCGGAAAAACCGTTGTTGGGTTGTAACTCATCATTCCTACTGGATTTACATGAAGAATTGGTGCCAAACGACCCAAATTGCAACGTATGCAGCTCTTACGGACCAAAACGTGTAGAAAATTACTGCATGCCGTGATTGCATGCCATTATTGACACTTTAAACCTACCGTTTGCGTTTTTAGCGGAAAAAGAAAATGTAGTAGGTACTTATAAGCATAGGTAACGAACGTGGTTGTGACGTCAAAATCAATTTCACTCAATTTCGTTGATTTCAGATTTGGCACTGGTTAGTACACTATATTAATCATGTTGGCGTCAATATCCTGGTTGTGCTTTTGAGCGAGGGGCCGGGCTCCGCCTTAACTATGATCCAGGTTTTGGCAGATCAGATAATTAGAGTATAGCTAATGTCATCTGACCTCCGTGGCCCTCCTACCAGGGGAACCTGATCAGATTGGATCATTGTTACACATTCAGTCGCCTCAATGTGCAGGTTTCCTCACGATGTTTTCCTTCACCGTAGAGCATTGGTTTGTAATGTTCAACTAATGTATGTAACTCAGAAATACTCGTTGGTATATGGCGGCGTTGGTGATCGAACTCAGTACCCCTCGTTTACAAGTCCAACTCGCTAACTATAATGCCACTGATGCGTACTGGTACCTAAATTATGGCTACGAATCGCATTCGACATTCAAACTTGATATCAAACGTTCTTTATTTGAATGCACGAATTTCAATTGTTTTCTTTTTATGCAATGCTGCCTTTATCGTGCAAACAACGTAGTTGCCAGTTATGTAATATGCAAAGTTACATACCTTATACTCTGTGTAAGAAGCAGCCAGCTGTTGGGTGCTCCTTCCGAACAGTATTTTTGAATTATTTAAAACTTTTCACAGCTGACACTTCAGTGAACACACACTACGTCGTTATAATTGTTGTAAGTAACTCCTGTATCTACCACACACATAAACTTCAACAATACACTGAAAATCCAATTCCAGTTTTGAATTTGAGGTCCGAAAGGAACGATGCGATTTTTTTTCTTCTTTTACGAATCAGCCAATCAGCGCGCGTTCGGAGTTCGAAAAATCGAATGCGGCGCGAAATTGGCGCGTGCGAGCGCGGGCATTGGTCCAAGCCAGCGAGCCGACTGAGTTGAACGATAACCGTGCGATTACCAACCGCGAGTGACGCGGCCTAGCGTAATAGTTTATCGATAATGTCGATATCGAGTTATCAACACGCGTTGAAATGTGCAATTTAACAGAAACCTGTTTCTTAAAGCCGATGGACTCAATCGTGGGTTTGTGACGCTTATAAGTTTTAGGTGTTCATTGTTCTAATTCTGTCAGTAGGTACAGGAAAGGTTATCTTTATTTTTTTTATACCACCAAGGTGGCAAACAAGCTTTCGGCCTGCCTGACGGTAAGCAGTCACCAAATATAAATAATATGCGTATTGTGTAGTATTGACCGCGCGACGTTAGAATGGGATGGGACCTTGTGAAAGTAAATCGAAATCAAGGTTGATTTGCTTCGAAAAGATTCCATTTCATTACGAAAGCTAACGATAACGAGAGCTTCCATCCCATTCTGACTACGCACAGTAAACAATCGCGCCCGATCTCATTGTAACGTTTTTGAATACGTGTCGAGTGTCGGTTCTCTCTTTTTTATATCGTAATGGTTTTTAAATACATCGCCTTTACAGGTCAACCCAATGCGACGATGCAATAATTGTGACATATGTAATAAAGATAATCATACAAATTTGTAAATAACAACAATGTCACTTAAACAATAAAATTACAATAATAAAAATGTCAAGGATCGAAATAATAATCACATTAATTCAAAAATAAGCATAAAATAAAGGACTTCTCAATATTAATATTACATGAACATGTTAAAGTTATATCTGTGAATCTGAGAATTTTTTAAATATTAGTAAACTCTATTGCACCTTTAGAGAGACCTAGGCTAATGATTATTATTCTGTAAAAAATGATCAGCTATATTATATATAGTACCTACCTATTTAGTATAACATTGCTTCAATAAACTAATTGTACCGGACAAAGGAACAAAGCGACAAAAATCATAAACATTACAAAGGAACTAATTGTTCGCATTAAAATAAACATCTTATCATCTTCCCTCTCCGGCTGAGATAAAACAATAAATTGCACGCGACATTGGCCCCGGAGATTAAACTAATAAATAAATAAATAAAGACCAACGACAGTAACGATATTTAAATTGAAGAAGAATCTTATCGTTGTTTACATTCGCGGGTCGCTACGTCACTAGGTGAATGAACTTACTCTGGATATTTTCTAATAATTAGCAGATGTTAACGCGTGTTATGCACTAGTGTTGGGATGAATTATTCAATGTTTATCGATTGTGTTTCCGTTTTATTTACTAATTGGAAGATGATGCCGTGAAGATATATTAAAAAGGTATTTAACGGGTCTTTAAAGTTACGGCGAGTTGTTCCCTTTCCCTTTAGCGGGAAGTGAGACACTCTTGCAAACAAGCGCTGTTTTCTATTATTCATTTTGGCCCGTCGTTTAGAGCACTTCCAGTTCTAAAATAAAACGATTTATTAGAAATGTCTTGGCATCGCATAAACAAAGGATAATGCAAGTTTCATTTGACCCCCTATTTCTATACTGGGGCAAATGAAATGAAACTTCTTGTGCAAAGGGATACATGACCCCTTAAACACCGAGGCCGGGACTTCCGGGGCAAATAAAACTACTTTTTCCCATCTATCACGCTAACGGTGCAAACACTGGGGCAGAAGGCACTGACACGGTTAAGAGTGGTAGAAAACTCTCTTTTTTACATAGTATAAAACAAAGTCGCTTCCCGTCGTCTGTCCCAATGTCTATGTATGTATCTGTGTATGCATAGATGTTTTAAACTACGCAACGGATTTTAATGCGGTTTTCAACAATAGATAGAGCGATTCAAGACAAAGGTTTATAAGCAAGAAAAAAGGGGTAGGTAGGGGTAAAGTAGGTGTACGCGAACGAAATCGTACTGGGGCCTAGACTTTAATATAAAAATCAGTAAAAAGAATTCGAGACTAAATAAGGACGCAACACGAAAAAAGCTACCCTAGACGTTCCTCTGAAATCAGTACAAGCAAAACTTATGTCCTCCAAGTTGTAGGCAAAGTTTGAACATTGACTTGATATCTATTCACTTTGACTTTGAGAAGTTGTGTCGTAACTTATCCAATGTTACATAAATAATAAAGGGGTATTATTGTAACTTGTGTTTTATGTATAAGGGTTTTGCATATTCGCAGATGGCAGAGATTACTGAATAAGAGAAGAGGTATAGAACCAGGTATTAAAAAAGCATATGCTAATATTTTCGAAACTACTGAAACGATTTTAAAAATAAAACTAGAAACCAGCTCGATTAAACTGCCTTACAAATAAAGAAAACCGCATCGAAATCGGTCCATCTGTTCGGGAGCAACGATGTCACAGACAGACATACACCTCCACAGAGCCACAGATATACAAATCAAAATTATAAATCCCCTCTTTTTCGCCGGGGATGAAAAGGAGAATCCTCAACCGGCGTCAATGTAGAAGAAATGCATGAATGTGTAAATGAAAGAGGTGTGACAGGATCATACATTTTGGCACTCGATCATCATCACAGCCCATTACAGTCCACTGCAGGACTTAGGGCCTCTCCCACGAAAAAGGAGATCGCAGTGTTATAAAAATAACAACGGAAAACGCTGCTGCAAATTTTCGAGCTCTCCTTGTACGACACTTACGAGCGTAAGGGCATGAGTGTTTATGTAAATTATAAGCTTCATAATATCAGCCAGAAGACGCCCACTGCTGGGCATAGGCGTCCCCCAGAGATCTCTACAAAGGTCGGTCCTGTGTTTTTGCGATATTTAGATCTCTTTAGATCTTTAGATCTCTTAGAGCTATGTCGGTGACCTTGGTTCGCTTCCGGAAAAGAATTAAACCTACTATATTGAAACCCTCGCCGTGGCGTCGTCAAAAACTTGTATTAAATCACAGAATACTAAGTATGTTTTTATACTACTAAGGTGGCAAACAAGCTTACGGCCTGCCTGGCCTACCAGGGGCATCACCCACGCATTGCCGACCCCGTAAAAACCTTTTCACTCCTTTCTTCAAGAACTCTATATAAGTTAAAATACTACCCTATACCTAACGGGCGAAGTGGCTGCAAAACCACGCACCATTTTAAAACCCAGTCTGTTTCCCTAAAAAACAAAAAGTAGAACATTACATAAGGATAGAGGGCGCCATAAATCTACCCCAACTGCACAAACACTGCATCGAACGTCATTAGGAATACATTTCCCTCTCTGCTCCGCTGTAATGCCAAAACTATTGCTGAGGGAGCATTGTATATTGTGCGTCGTAGATTTTACGTGCATCACAACGGCTTAAATAGGTTTTGATGTTTAGATGTTTACGTGAAGACTGGTTTGTGTTTAAGTCTTGAATCTTGTTAGACGAGAAGTTTAGGACCTATTTGTCTATTGGCTAGATCTAGTGGTGAACGTATAGGGTACCAACTCTTGGGAACAATTTGTAAAACCTCATATAAACGATTTTGCTTTGACAAAATCATTATTTGTTAAGTATCTATGTAAATAGTATAAAAGACACCCACTGCTCGGCATAGGCCTTCCCCAGAAATGTCCAGAAAGGTCGGTCCTGGGCCTTCCGTATTCAGCTGGTACCTGCGATCTTTGCCAAGTCGTCGGTCCACCTTGTAGGAGGTGGATGTGCCTTGCCCTGAGTTGTATGTAGCTTTATAATTTTATTTTCGAAGCTCAGTTATACACCTGAATTACGTCTTTTATTTACACAAAGCTGGACAGCAAATCAAGCAGCTGTTATAGGTCTTTGAAGAAAAATACTCTGCGATAACACGTACACAAGTCAACGAGACGCACGTAGACCCCAAGATGATTCACTTTTCCACCACAACAAGTTCTTTCACATAAGAATCAAAATAGCGATGAGTGCACGAACGCAAACAGACATAGTGATGGTGGCTACATGCAACAGGTCTACATACAGGCAGGTCCGATTTGGAAGGCAGCTAGACAGTTGAAACTAATCCTTACGTAATATAAAACAATGTCGCTTTCGGCATGCGAGGACGTGGTCGGACGTCCGACCAAGCTCGGCTCAGCCGCGCATCCGAGAAGCGACATTATTTTATACTGCGTAAGGATTAGTATCAACTGTCTAGCTGCCTTTTACATCGGCCTCGCCTCAGTGTAGTAAGTAGAGTACTTAAAGACAACAGCTGCATAGCAAACCTTGCGCAATCTGTTTCCCACGGAGCAGTTGCAAGGAGACGCATCACTGCGCATATTCGCATTACTGCTTATACGGACCGTGGTTTGGGTCATAGGCGCTCATGCATTGCAATAGGGTTTACGGAGCGGAATGGGTCTATCGCCCGTGGCGGTTAGCATCAGCGTCAAGAGTTGTGGTGATCGTAACCAGGCGGTTAGGAGTCAGAGTCTAGAGTTGTGGTGATAGTAACCACTTTTTTGTGAATTTTCGTGAAACGCCATACCTGGTTCTTGCTGATATGACCTACATACACCCTCGCAGAAGCATTTCTGGCTGGTGTCGAACCTGAACGGAACGGAACGGTACGGATCACTTTTATGTGAGTATTTTTAAGCCCACATCTCATTCTCACCGCTGTAACTGTAACTATAATTTTTTTTAAATAATTAATTTACAAATGAACAGCGAATACTCAACATTGTGATAAAACCTGCACATTCAGGTGATTGAATGTGCAACAATGATCGAATTTGGTAAGGTTCCTCTGTTAATAGGGTCACGGAGGTCAGATGGAAGTCGCTTCACTGTAATTATCTGATCTGGCAAGTCCTGGATCATGGTCAAGGCGGACCCCGGGACCTCGTGTGCGAGAGGACAACATTAACGTCAATATGACTAGACCAGTTCCAAACAAACTGAGAACCCACCTGATGTAATTCGGCAACTATCACCGATTTAACCTAAACGATTTAGGCACTTAGGTTTCAAAAATGCAGAATCGAGGTGCGTTGTCACTTTGGGGACGAAATGCCTCACGCCTGCTTAGTAGAATCTGCAGCTGCGACGCCTGCGATGCCTATGACTCAAAAGGCACTGAGTTTGACGCTCAGGTAAACAAGATAAATTTGTTGCTGATCTGCTGATCAGATCATTTTCCTTTTTTTTCAGATCCTTACAAGAAACAGAGGCGATCCCCATAATTTTTTTTACTAATTATGATTGCATATCTTGACTCAAGAGGCAGTGGGCAGATCACATAGCTCGGAGAACAGATGGCCGATGGGGCAGTAAAGTTCTCGAGTGGCAACCACGTATCGGAACACGCAACGTGGGTAGGCCTCCCACAAGGTGGACCGACGACCTGGTAAAGACCGCTGGTATCAGCTGAATGCAGAAGGCACAGGGCCGGCCTTTGTAGACATCTCTGGGGAGGCCTATGGCCTGCAGTGGGCGTCTTTCGGCTGATATGATGATGATGATGTTCCACTTGCTGCGGTCCTAACACCATCTGTATGTTTTTTATGTTACGGCTTACGGCCTGCCTGTAAGCAGTCGCACTACCAGCTCGCATGCCTAATCGCAATCCTACAACGCAGCCTGGTAAAAACCAGCTAACTCAGCTAAGAGAATACCAGCCAGCAGACTTGGCAATAAAAATTCTGAGCCGGCCGAGTGTTTACAATGGAGTTAATCCAATATGTCTACGCGGTGTTGTGGGCGACGCGGCTTGCATTATTTATAACAGCGGCAACTTATTGGTGGACTCGACAGTTCGGAAACAGAATATGGCTAGATATGGACGGGAATATAAGCTGTGGGAGACCTTGGTGAAGAATGGAGGGAAGTGAATTGAAGGACAGGTCTATTATCATGGTCATTAGCGTCTTCTACTGAATATTGCGCGTTCTATCTGTTCTGCCTTCTTAGTGTCTATCCTGGCTTCTGCGAGGATCCGCGTTCCTCCTCATTTTTCTCCACTTTGCCCGGTCTTCGGCATCTTCGCGTCGTAAGCCAAGAGTCTTCAATATGATCTTGAATAGGTGTTGTGCTATGTCGGACACCACAAACAAAAAAGCTATTTTGATAAATATTTTACCCCTGGAGAGAGTATTATCGGAGGATGGAAAACCATCAAGTTTATAGGTACTGTTAGGTAGTTCACTGATATTTGACGATGAACTGTAATATTTTAACAGCTGATCCGATACACTAAATTGTTTTACTGCTGTATTTTCATTAATAAAATCTTGAATCTACTCGATTGTTATTAAATAAACAATATTCTGTCAAATCTGACATTTGTGGTTGGTGTTGCCGTTTATAAAGCGCATTCCATTTTGTGGAAAATAAATGTATTGATCTATTCAAAGTTGCTCAAAATGGCAACACTAACGATGCGATTATAAAAACTTTGTTTCTGGTTTCTTATTATTTAATTCTGGTGGTCACAAAATAAACAACAGCTGTACTGTATATTGTATATCAATTTTGTTTTATTCAATACACCATACTTATGAGTTTTAAATTTTATTCAACAGTAGATACTTAAACTACCGCTATCACCGTACAAGTACGTACAATTACGTACCATCCGTAATACAACGTTGCAGTTCTTACGTCACAGGCCTCAGCACTCGTATTCGATTTCCCTCATCCGATGTTCCGATGGAATTTGCCGCTGTCCGTGACAAGAATAACAAAGTAAACGAAAACTACACTATTCTTATGGAGGCGAGACTTGAGAATTGAATTATACGGGGGTAGTATGCTCGGTGGGGCTAGCAAGGATGGTGATATTGGCGGCCAAATTCGTTAGTATAGATATTCTGTGGCCAAATGGATATACCATTTGGTAGTAAAACCAAAAAGATTGGATAGTTAGCTGGCATTTTTTTGTTCTGTAAGTAAAACTTACGCACGTAGATACTTTTTTAAACAATCAGAATATCTTCGTACGACCATGTTGCCAATTAGGACAACGCCTAAGTATGAATTATTCCATAGTTCTATAACTAAAGTTCGGAAAAATATCGATCAACAACAGACAGTTTGTTTCTTAAAGTTTTACTATTCTAACCGTAACATGTACATATACACAAGTCTAAGCGATAATGATTGATATAGTTAGTGGTAGAAAAGAAACTATCCTTATGGGAAACGATGCTACAGAGCGACCAGTTGTTTGAGGCAGTTCGGCAGAAGACATCAAATACAAATAGTGAAAATGGACACAAACTGTTCATAAGAAGTCCGAAATTACACGGACGATTCCAAGACCAACCAAGGCAATGGCTCAGGTCTCCACTCGAATTTCAGGATACATTATAGTCTGTGCTATTCTGGGTTAATCTTACATAAAATACTACTCAAACGTTCGCCAAAGCTGTTCAAACGTTTTTGGGTAACTGAGTAACAAACATCCAAATAATAGCTTGTTTGCAAACTTTGTGGTATAAAAAAATATATCATAATCACGCACGAGAGTTCAGGGTCCGCATTGATCATGATCTTGGATTTGACAAATCAGATAATTATTGTGGGGCGACTGCCATCCGACCTCCGTGACCCTGTCAACACAGGAACCTGACCAGGATCATGGAGGTCAAATGGCAGTCGGCAATTATCTGATCTCCCAAATCCTGGACTATGATCAAGGCGAACTCCGGGCCCTTGTGCGTAAGAGCACAAACGGAACATTAACGCCTAGATTTTTATTTTATTATAGTAGGATAGAGTGTAAATTCTGTCGGGGACATTTTCTGTCAGCATTTGAATCCTTGCTAGCCCTACCGGGTATTACATCTCGTCCCCGAATAGGATCAAGTTTCATAAGTTTGCGGACGCAAGAGTATTCGCTTCAGCACCACGACAGATAGGAAAGTAGGTTCTCGGACACGTTTTAGAACACTTGAATTGAAATATGCCTGCGATATCTTCGATCCTCGACGTGGGATTAGTATTATGCACGTTTGCATTGAAATGTGCATTGTTGTGTTTCATTGAAACGGCTTTTGAAGGCACTTGCGAAATGCTTTAAGTAAATTGAATGAAGTTGCAAGTTTAAGATATTTGCTTTTTTTTATTAAACTAGACAGACATTTGACCGCTATCTCACCTGTTGGCTTACCAACAGCGTCACTTATGACGATGCGGCCGAAGGTGGATCATGCCTGTCTTGGAACAGCCTATTCACTCTAGCCTTGAAGACGTCCATCAATATAATATAATAATATAATATAATTTAATTTAATAATATAATTTAATATAATCTGATCCTGATCAGATCCTCCTCAGGATTGATTGATGACTCCCCCTCGGGGCTTCGCGTCTTTTCCCTCACTGGTCGGTGGAGCCTGGCTAGTAGTGAACAGTTTAATGTGTGAAGTACATGCGAAGTACCTGCTTACATTTTGCGGTGGTTGTATGTTGTAGGTATGTTAACTTAAAAAACGGGCAGTTTAGCCTTTATGACGTTACGCGACATGTCGTTATAAAGATTTTCTTAAACTCTACTACTTTTACTATGGCGGCAACGTGTGTACCCCATCCCTATGGGGTGTCGCATTCGATGAAGCCTGGAAAGCCTTCCCGGCTATAGGTACCCCAAGGCAGAGTTTAGCTGGTAGGCGCCTAAGTCCCTTGCGAGTCCAGCAAAACCAGCCGGCCGGCCGCGCTGATACACATGAGTGTTCTCTGCCTCCTTCCCTCTCTAGTCCGGAGAGTGCCATTATACGAAGTAGGCGCAAAATAAAATATAGCGGCAAATTTCCAATCGTTGTGGGAAAAAAATAGTTATTTCCAACAGGATTTTTATTACGATACTTTAAATAACAGTAAAACATGCTTTAGCATTTTTCGAAAAATTTATTAATATTAGCTTACGTAGTTACGAGATTTAATAAATATTAGCTTACAAACTATGAACATTGTTAGGTAGGTGGACGGCTCGATTGTACCTTTCCAGAGCGATAAAACCGGACCAGCTCTAAAGTTGCCGCCTCGAATGGGTTACCATCATCACAATGGCTTTGAAACACTGTTTAGAACTTAATAAGCTGAGCTTAACGTCGATGTTAACGGCAGGTTACGGAGGTTAGGGAGAGGGTACAGTGGAGTAAGGATAGCGGGTGTGAAATTGATTATTTGTGTTCTTTTAATTTACCATATTGTGTGTTATTCTTCTTTGCTATATTTAAACTAGTAACAGACGCTCTGATTTGGACAGTTGCAGTCGATACTAATATTTACGATGTACGAGGACATAACAAAATTGCTTTTGGATTAATCTGATGAGCGGGCGAGCTAACCTCGGTTGGACATCCTATCACGTCCCCCGCACCCAAAAGCGACTTTATACTGCGTAAGGATTAGTATCAACTACAACTGACGGTTGGTCGGCTCCAGCCAAAACGGAACGTCTGTTACTAGCTTAACTGCACTATCAGTGGCTATCTAACACCAGATTAGCTTTTTGATACCTGTGGACTTATGTTGCACCAAGGTTTGTAAAAACGTAGTGAACACTGAGATTAATACTTTTTAAATACCTATAGGTACAAATGGGTATACGTTAGGGCATTTGTTTTTATTCTACCCAGTGACAAATGAGCAGACAGCCCACCTAATAGTAAGCAGTAAGTATAACCCATAGCAGATGCTATGATGCATTTAGACTGCAGGCAACAAAAATGCAGAACCGCAGGTGCGGTGTCACCGTGAGAACCAAGTTTTTTTTTTTTTTTTGGATTTGTCAGGCATTTGGCCATCTCACCAGGTGGTAAGTGACGATGCGGCCGATAATGGAGCATGCCTAGTCTAGGAACAGCCTATTCACTCTAGCCTTGAAGGCGTCTAGATTATAATGATCAGGGGGAGAGGGGATGATGAGATGAAAAGCCTCACGCCTGTTATGGCGCTGGCTACCTTATCGTTCAAACTGGAGCACAACAATGCAAGCATTGTTCCTTAGTGGCAGAAATAGATAAGGCGGTAATACTCACCCAGGCGGACACCTCTAGCTTCCTTCCAGGAGACCTACTACGTTACCGCATGCTATTAAGAGTTTCATAACAATATCGCTACCGCTCAGCTCCTCGCTACCGCCTATGACAATGAAAGCAGCCTGTTCGCTCACAACAATTGCATTTAGAATCCCATTTCGTTGTAACACAGCTCTTTGCTGTTTTAATATTTGCATAGAAATTTACGTGTCGGAACTGGCTTCTGGGGATATTGGACTATAGTCGTTATGTACATTAAGGACAGTCCTATAGTAATTTATCTTCTGCTTTAATGAGTTAGTTTTAGTTCGCTTTGTTTCCTTGACAGGAGATGAAGGCTTTGCTTCTGACTTTTGTATTAAAATGTTGGAGTAAATGCTGGTAAAGCGTGGGTAAGCTTCCTACTAGGTGGACCAGGCTGAATGCAGAAGACAAAAGACCTGATAGGGGTTCGCCAGAACTTATAGTTTAAGAAAATTAACAAGATTAGTCTTTATTCAAAGTTTTTATTTATTTATTTATATCAAGCTACTGAGCCCCAGAGAGCAGAGGCTACAGAGGCCAAAGGATGTAATATGTATAACATACAAAATTATATTAACAATAAACGATACACTATATCCAAACAAAATAATATCCTTTTTTATCTAATCTGGATCTGCCTAATCTGGCTAAATCTGGAAGTCGTGGGAAAAGCTGAACACATATAACGAGTACAAGACGTTGTAATTTTATTCGGAATTAAGCTATTCATTGGAACAAAAGCCAATCAGGGCCGAATTTCAAATAAAGACCTTTTTACCCTTTCCCGCCAGGAATGTCCCTGTAGCAGGGTAAAAATCTTTCGCGGTAATTATTTAATTACCGCACCCTTTCATGGTACCGAATTCTGAACATGTTTGGACAACGAAAGAGAAAAAAAATCGTCGAAACCGTCATCGAGGAATTTTTTGGTCCAACACAAATTGTTTGCACAGGGCCTTTCTAACAAAAGTTTTTCCTTCTGGCAACACCGTTGCAGTGGCCTGCAAATAAAGGTTCTAATTTCGTTATTTTTCCAGTACCTTTGTTAGGGTTGCCAACTTCCGTTCTGCTTATTATCTTTTATTACGACAATAGGGAGGGGAAAATGTAATCGAGTATTTTATTAGGTGTGTTTTAAGTGAGAGTATTTCATACCTATCGATACTTGAATGGTTAAGATTGGCATCATGGCAGCAAAAACAATGTAAACAATAACATTTAATTAGTAGGTAGGAGAGTTGATGATCGAGTGGTTAAGGTATCCGACTCGCAAGCGAGATGTATCGGGTTCGAGTACCACTGTGGCCATGTACCAATGACTCTTTTCTGAGTCATGTACATTACTAACCGATGCTCTTACGGTGAGGGAAAACATTGTGCTAAAACATGCACAGTCAGACGACTAAATGTGTAACCGTGAAACAGTTTAGTCAGGTTCCCCTGGTAGCAGGGTCATGGAGGTCAGATGGCAGTCGCTCCACTATAATTATCTGATCTGCCAAATCCTGAATCATGGTCAAGGCGGACCCCGGGCCGTCGTGCGAAAGAGCACAACCGGGACATTAACGTCAAGATGAATGAATAGTAGGTAAAATAAGTCCTGGTACATGAGGATCATAGGTATTTTACTAAAAATGTATTGGGTTTTGATACATTTAGGTTGTTTATAAAACAGCATAGATTAATCGACCTTCATGAGAAACGTAGCTACTTATTTTTACATGCAGAGGTGCGACACATATTTGTTGAGATATATTTGGAACAAGTAAAGTAAAATAATGTTTGATTAAACTAAGAGAGTCGGTGGTCGAGTGGTTAGGTATCCGACTCGTAAGCGAGAGGTACCGTGTGCGAATCCCACTATATACTAATGACTCTTTTCTGAGTTATGTACATTAGTTGAATGCTTACCGATGCTCTTATGGTGAGGAAAATCACCCAGGCGGCTGAATGTGTAACGTAGATCCAATCTGAACAGGTTCCCTTGGAAGCAGGGTCCCGTAAGTCAGGTTACAGTCGCTCCACTATAATTATCTGATTTGCCTAATCCTGGATCATGGTCAAAAGCGGACCCCGGGTCCTCGTGTGCAAGAGCAAAACCGGGATTTTAACGCCAAAATGATGAAAGTTTCATTAAATGAAATATTATTTTGTTCCACGTTGCCTAGGTCGGCATACGGTCAGACGGGCCGCCTGATGGAAAGCGGCCACCGTCGAGCAAGACACCTGCAACTTAAGGGGAGCGGGTGCGATGTCGGCCTCTAAGGTGCCTGTAGAGATACCTTTTTAAGAACCCCATGTTATATGCATTTTAACTCTCTGTTGGTAAGATAATAAATTACTGCGTGAGAACTTTTAAGCCCATTATCGATAAAAATATTATTGGACATCGTAAGCCCCCATCACTAGCTCCATCATCCTTGTGCCCAAAGAATATTAGGGACTTTATTCATCTATCTATTTGCTTTTGCACCTGTTTGCGCCTTAATAGATGAAAGCCTGATCCAAGCCGTCCAATGTTTTCATTAAACTTTGTTAATTTTCTCCACTGGCCTCTCTTTGGAGGTAACTGGGGTAACCCCCTTCTATCCCCCTCCCTTTGTTCTAAGGGTAAAGGGAAAAAAGATATTATTTTCCTTGATGAGGTGTAAAGGACGCTCAAAAAGGTTTCGATAATCGTCCAAGGGTTAATAATCTTTTATTGGTGGGATAATGTTCTCTGGGTTTTTATTATTTTGATGCTTATCGAGTTCTTTTGTGCGAAGATTTGTATTATACTGTCGAGGTTTATTACTTTTATAAACATATTTCTGGCGTTAATGTCCCAGTTGTGCTCTCGCGCTTGAGGGCCTGGGGTCTGCCTTGACCATGATCCAGGATTTGGCAGGTTAAGTAATTACAGTGGAGCGACTGCAATCTGATCTCTATGACACTGCTACCAGGGGAACCTGACCAGATTGGATCATGGTTACACATTCAGTAGCCTGAATGTGCAGGTTGCAGAACTAGTGAACGCGGCGCGACTTCGTTCGTATAAACCTACTTTACCGCTACCTACCCTTTTTTCTTAAATCATTCTATCTATTGTTGAAAACCGCATTAAAATCCGTTGCGTAGTTTAAAAGATCGTACATAGATACATACACAATATATACATAGGGAGAGACGGCGGGAAACGACTTTGTTTTATACCTGGAGAGGTTTTCCCTGGAGAGTACAACATGGAGTTCTTCAAGAAAGGGGTTAAAAGGTTTTTACGGTGTCGGCAACGCGTGGGTGATGCCCCTGGTATTGCAAACGTCCATAGGCTGCGGTGACTGCTTACCATGACGCAGGCCGTAAGCTTGTTTGCCACCTTGGTGGCATAAAAAAGAAAAAACTATGTATACATTGAAATGGATCATAAATAAATGGAACTGAAACAGACGTACCAGGGTTCATTTTCAATATCCCCAAAGCCATGCCAGCTCGAATAACACAACTGAAAACAATTTTTCCAGCATAACAAATTACTCTGTCGATATCCGCTGCATTTATATTCCAGGCCCAAAGTTGTGGCAATGTGCAGCGAAAAATTTATCGAAGTTTATAGTAGGTGAAACTGTAAGCAAGTTAATAAAATTTTTCAAATAAAATTGTGAATTTGAAAAACAAAATGTCGTATAACAAGGTGGAGCAATTAGTTTTAAACTAATTGAAATGGTTCAATTAGTTCAATTTGCTAAATTCAAAATTTAACGTGTGGTATTTAGACGATGGGACCCTAGGAGGGGATGCGGACACGGTTTTACAAGATCTACAGCTCCTCATGCGAGAGTTCAAGGCCATTGGTTTGGATCTGAATCTCTCGAAATGTGAGCTGTATATCTCGGAGTCTTGTCCGACGGCTAGTGCCGTTTCCGCAGCTTTTGACGCCATTGCACCAAACATCTCTGTCGTCGACAAGACGTCGCTTCATCTTCTAGGGTCACCTATTTTTGATGAGTCCCTCTCGGACTTCGTCAAAGAAAAAATTCAAAATTTCAATTCGGTTTCGGATCGCCTCCTCCAAATAAATAGCCACATGGCCTATGCCATAATTCGGTTTTGCCTTTTTGTACCAAAATTCACGTATGTTTTGCGGTGTTGTCAGCTTTGGAAACATCCTGCCCTTCTAGAAGACCTTGACAACGCCGTGAAACATACCCTTATTTCAATTCTTAACATAAATCTCGACAATTCATCTTGGAATCAGGCATCGTTGCCAATCCGGTATGGAGGTCTAGGAGTTAGGAAAGTTTCAGGTGTGTCCCTGCCAGCTTTTCTGTCCTCGGTGCATAGTTCGCAGTCCCTAGTGCAGAAATTATTATCTAAACTAGGGAATTTTACTGCGGCGTATTCTACCGAGGCCAAAAACGCTTGGCAGGTGGCTTGTCCAGAGGCCGAGCTCCCGACAAATGCCTGTTCCCAGCGGCTATGGGACGAGCCTCTTTGCAGGTTGGTGCGAAACAACCTTTTAAGCGCATCAACCAACTCTGCAGAGCGTGCTCGTCTGTTGGCTGCTGGTGAGTGGGAATCGGGGCTTTGGCTTCAGGCAATGCCCTCCAAAAATATTGGCACACTTCTCGACCGCACTACGTTTAGGATTGCCACGGCCCTGCGCCTTGGCGCGCCCTGCAGTGCTCCGCACCAGTGCCATTGTGGTCACCTTGTTGATCATCTTGGCCACCATGGCCTGTCGTGCAGCAGGAGTGCTGGGCGCTTTCCTCGGCACGCGGACCTAAATGACATCATCCGCCGGGCCTTTACCTCCGCTGGAGCTCCCGCGGTACTGGAGCCAAGCGGTCTAGCTCGTAATGACGGTAGAAGGCCCGACGGGATGACACTCACGCCCTGGAAACTGGGACGACCTTTGGTTTGGGACGCCACGTGTGTCGATACCCTCGCACAGTCCCATCTTCCAGTAACCGCGTGTCATGCTGGGGCCGGTGCCGCCGCAGCTGAAAACGCCAAGCGGCGCAAATACGCGAGTCTTGGTGAGGACCACATATTTGCGCCATTTGGCGTGGAAACCCTTGGGCCGTGGGGACCAGGCGCACACTCTCTGTTTCGGGAGCTAGCTAAGCGCCTGGTCGATGTTACTAAAGACCAGAAGGCTGGCCTCTACTTAGGACAGCGAATTAGCCTCGCCATTCAGCGGGGCAATGCGGCCAGCCTTCTAGGTAGCATTCCTAATACCGTGGACCTGGGACAAATTTTTTATCTGTAAGTTTGTATTTCTTAGTTTATTTAGTTAGTTGTAAATTTGTTATTAGTAGTCTGTAGTTATTTATATCATTGTTATAATCTTTTTTAATTGTCAATAAATGTATAACAATTGAAATGTATTTAAATACGTAAACATTTTGTATATTTTAGACTAGTCAGGCAATTGACCACTATCTCACCTGGTGGTAAGTAGCGATGCGGCCGTAGATGGAGCATGCCTTTTTAAGAACAGCCCATTCACTTTAGCCTTAAAAAACGTAAAGCTCACGCCTCTGCCCCACAAAAAGGCGTTTTTTGTAAAATAAATGTATGTAAAAAGGAAAATGTATTTTTTATGTACAATATAAGGAGGCAAAGTGGAGACAAATAAGCAAGCAGATCACCTGATGGTCAGTGATCACCGCCGCTCATGGACATCCTCAACATAAGCAGGGTCGCGAATGCTCTTAAGAAAGGCTTGTTTCTTGAAGGCTCCAATGTACAATGGTTTAAATAACTCGAGACCCGCTCCGGCTTAGCATTGGTGTTCTCGGTGTTTATCTATTAATAAAATACACGTATTATATAACAAACCATCCAGAAGAAATTCTCTACAATATGGTGAAAATTTCATCAAAATCCATTGCGTAGTTTAGGAGGAGTTAACCGATATACGAAAGTCAGACGCGGAAGGCGACTTTATTTTATACCAGTAGTGGTATCATCATATCAGCCAGAAGACACCCACTGCTGGGCATAGGCCTCCCCCAGAGATCTCCACAAAAGCCGGTCCTGTGGTTCCGCATCCAGCTGGTACCTGCGATCTTCACCAGGTCGTCGGTCCACCTTGTAGGAGGCCTACACTTTATTTGTAAGTTCATTTCCAAAATTAGTACTCTACTCTCGACTGACACAACTCTGTTCCTACAATTCATTACGCGCATTAAAATGGAGCTTAATTAGACTGAAAAACAAATAACATTCAACTACTTACTGCAAGCTAAATTTTAGTTCCCGGTTACAATTTGCGTGCAGAAATCCACATGCAATTTGTTAAAATTGGAGGACATACCGGTTACATTTGCCAGTTGTTGATTTAGAACTTTACCATTTGTGATATTGTGCCATGTCGCTTTAAAAGCGAGGAATAATCTATCCAACTTCCGTATAACTTCACTAAGTAGTGTAGTGTTCTGTTGAGCATTTTATATCCCCGACGCTACAAGATGGTGTATAAGAAAGTTTGTATGAAAGGATATTTGTTACTCCATCACGCAAAATTTTGTAAACAAATTTTGATGAAATTCGACAGTAATGCTGCTTATACAAGCAACTATACTATACTCGGCAAGCGTAGTGTAGGACGCCCTCCAGCCAGATGGAGTGACGATTTGCGAAAGGCTGCGGGTGGATGCTGGATGCGGCAAGCTGAGGACAGGGTGCATTGGCGCTCATTGGGGGAGGCCTATGTCCAGCAGTGGACTGGTATAGGCTGATGATGATGATGATGTTGCTTATACCCCAGAACAAAACCTAACCAATAACTTGTCCCAAAATCAAATGCAGTTCCTACGGGAACGGGTCCCCAACGTCGATAACAACAAAATTTTACGCGAACGAAATCGTGGGTGAATGCTAGTTCAATATATTGTAGGAGTATATGAAGACTATGGACTAGGGCACCATATAACTTCTAGGTTAGTGCCGGTTAGAAGACGTTATTAATGCCTTTAGGAACTACGGCCACTTCAACTGATGTTGATATAGCAAGCTGCTCGCGCTCTAGTGCAGGGCTTCAGCTGTAGCTGAATTTCATCAGCTAGTAAAATGAATCTATAAAATCACTGCAGATCGTACAATACTTGAGTAATTACTTGTGTATTGGTCATAAGAATACTTCAAACAAATAAATAAATATGCTTGGGCAATTCACAGAGCGCCACCTAGCCGCAAAGGAAGCAAAGCTTGTGTTATGGGTGCTAGAGAACTACTTATATACGAGTATGTTTAAATACATACTTATTTTACGTATAACACCCAGACCGGTAACAGAAACATAATTCATAATTTCAATTTCTGTCTGTCCGGGAATCGAAACTGGGATCTCTGCGTGGCAGACCGGCATAACCAACTGAACCATTCAGGTCGTCGTAAGAAGACTTCTAATTGGGCGTAAGATTTTTGTCAATGGTCAATGCAGACAATAGAAACTCCTTAGTGTGTTACAATAAAAGTATTTGAATTTGAATTCGAATCCTTTATTTTAGTAATACGGCAGGCAAACAGGCAAGCGGCCTACCTGAAGGAAAATGGTCACCGCTGCCTATACCTATGGATAGACATTAGTAACACCAAGGGTATCGCCAATGTAACACGTGCTCAGCAACAAGCCCAAGGCAAAGCAAGGCAAAATGCCCCTCCACTGCCAAAACCACGGTTTCCCAAAGGCCCACCCCATGGAGCACTGGAAACCTCACTCACCGGCAGGAACACAATAGTATTTGAAATAGTATTGTTAAGCTGCGGTATTCTCTAAGGTGGAGGCACTTCCGCAATCGGATGGCCCCAATTTAAACGAGGTACTCCGCCCACCACAGAGCAAAAATAAAATTGCCAGTTTGCCATAACCGTGAAGGTAGATAGCTAACTTTCCAATCCGACCCTTTTTTTTAATAAAAGCTCACTCTTCTTATTAGTTCTTGTTGCCTACCAAAACTGAGACCAAATAGCCGTACTGACATTGTAACTGACAGACATGTCCATTAAAAATTAAATCTGTTTTGGGTTTCGGCGAAATTTTTGCAGTGATTCAAAATAACCATTTATATTTATGTTTAATAATAATGAATTAAAACGGAACAAACAGGTAGGTAATTAATATCTATCAAGTTTCATTTTGTATAGGTCCTTACTCGTATAATAAAAATCATCTTGGTGTCAACATTTTGGTTGTGCGCCCGCGCGCGAGGACCCGGAGTGAGGGCCAAATTTCTGGTCTACGCAGACCATAGTTGGTTTGCCTATAAGATCTTCCACCCGAATGTTGAATAGATTTATGATTTGATAAATATTTCTTTTTTCCTTCCTATTTCAAATCTGAGGACTAGGGTTAGGTACAATAAATCAACTAAACTCGGTAGTCAGCAAACGCAATGCGAAATATGTACAACATTCATCATATCAGCTGAAAGACGCCTACTGCTGTGTATGGGCCTTCCCCAGAGATCGCCGCAAAGGCCGGTCTTGTGCCTTCCGCATCCAGCTGGTACCTGCGAGGTTTACCAGGTCGTCGGTCCACCTTGTGGGAGGCCTACCCACGTTGCGTCTTCCGATACGTGGTCAATGTACAACATAAAGTACCTAATATATTTTTAGCTCTAAATCGTTCTTTAATTTGCAGAGCAATAGAGCTTACAAGAGCCCAAATACCACAGCTCTATAATGTTTGTCAAGAACATAATTCAGTAAGAAATTCAGTTCGATTGTGAAAAAATGCACCGTAGATGCATTGACGAGCAAACTGCGAAACTCCTGTTGTAAATTTCAGCCAGAGCCTTATAACCATGTCGAAGAAGGACTGTAAGCCGCCCTGTCCACCTGAGCCCGCATGTCCGCCCCCGCCCTGTCCATCTGAGCCCGCATGTCCACCTCCGCCCAGTCCACCTGAGCCCGCATGTTCGCCCTCGCCACCGCCTACCCCTTGTCCACCACCCCCGAGCTGCCCACCGCCGTGTCCACCTCCAACTCCACCACCTTGTCCACCATCACCACCGACCACCAACCCATGCCCTCCTAAACCCCCTCCATGTGGCAAGTAAACTATCCAGGCATTTGACCGCCATTTCACTTGATGGTAAGTGACAATGCGGTCGAAGATGGAGTACCTACGCCTGTCTAGGAACAGCCCAATTACTCTAGCCGTTAAACCTTATACCTCTTAAGAATTATTTCATTTCCAGAACAATAGATCTTACAAGGACCCAAATTCCACAGGTCTATAATGTTTTTCAAGAAAATACGGAGTGCAACAATTCAGATCGATTGTGAAAAAATTAACCAGAGCTGCATTGAAGAGCACACTGCGAAACTCCTGTAGTAAATTCCAACAGAGCCTTAATAACCATGCCGAACAATGATTGTAAGCCTGGCTGCAAAGCTCCGTGTGCAGCGCCTCCATGTCCGCACACTCCGCCGCCTGCCCCATGTCCGCCGTGTCCACCTGCGCCTGCATGTCCGCCCTCGCCGCCGCCTGACTCACGTCCACCACCCTCACCGTGTCCGCCCGCGTGTCCGCCCGCGTGTCCGCCCGCGTGTCCGCCCGCGTGTCCGCCCGCGTGTCCGCCCGCATGTCCGCCCACATGTCCGCCGGCATGTCCACCCGCATGTTTGCCCGCATGTCCGCCTGCCCGATGTCAATCACCCCCGAGCTGTCCACCGCCACCGTGTCCTCCGTCACCGTGTACACTGCCACCATGTCCATCTTCACCACCCACCACCAACACATGCCCGCCTCCTAAACCCCCTCCATGCGCCAAATAAACTAGCCAAGCCCAACCAGCCAGGAAGTTGCGGCCGAAGATCTCCTTCATTCATTCATTCATGTTTTATTGATAATTGTTAATTACAAGTCAATTACAGTACAAGTCTCAAGGATCTTCTTTAGGAAGGCTTCCAGATTATAATTCAGGGAATATACACGCAGGCAACAGTGTTCTATTCCTTAGCCGTAAGCATTGTAAAGGTTTAACCAAAGTGGTTTGTACGAATCGCTGGAATATCCACTACAATAAGATCGATCCATCGGAAAATCCACAATGTCAAAGCATTAATTAATTGGGGGCAAATAGTGAAGCTAAATAAATAAAAATTAAAACCAATCATCGGTCTCGTCATTATCTGTAGTATGTAGTTCATAATAGTCCACTGCTGGACTTGAACCTCCCCCACAGTTTAGGGTTTTGCCATAATCGGCAAGCGAATTGCAGTGATGAAAATACATAGGTAACAGAATACGCTGCTACTCTTTCTGAACTACGAACGTCGTAGCTAGTCTGCCTCAGACATACATTGTATGACAACGTAACTTAGAGCGTCGGTGGCCTAGTGGTCAAAGTGTCCGTAACCGAGAGGTACCCGGTTCGAATCCCAGTGCCGCCATGTACCAATGACTTTTCTGAGTTATGTACATTAGATGTACACTAACGGTAGCTCTTAAGTGAGGGAAAACTTCTTGATGGAACCTGTACGTTGCGACGACTGAATGTGTACCTAACTATAATCCAATCGGGTCAGGTTCCCATGTTAACAGGGTCACGGAGGTCTGATGGCAGTTGCTCCACTGTAATTATCTGATCTACCAAATCCAGGATCTTGGTCAAGGCGGCCCCCGGGCTCTCGTGCCTGTAAACACAACCGGGACAATAACGCCAAATGATTAATTTTTATACGACACGTAACCCAAGGGGATTAGTGTTAAAAACTACTCTGTCGAGTCGAATAATGTTTTGTATTAAAAATCAATCTCCTTGTTAATAATATTCTTAATGCTTATCTCTATTCTCATTGATTTTTATATCCTGACTTGTCATAACAAATTGTCGTTGCTTTCGTTGAAATATTTGCAGTGATTTACTATTTCATAATAGTTATTTAATTTTATAATAAGTATTTAATAATGAAATAGAAGACAAGCAGGTAATTCAAATGAAGTTTCATTCTATAGGAATACTTATTATTTATACAAATTATTGACATATAAAGCGATACACCATCGTGTTTCGTTTCGTATCATCATTATCCACCGCCATACAATCCTCTGCTGCATTGAGCTTCTTCCACATTAATAGAGATGTTTTTGCTGGAGAGTACAATATGGAGTTCTTGAAGAAAGGGTTGAAAAGGTTTTTACGGGGTCGGCAACGCGTGGGTGATGCCCCTGGTATTGTAAACTTCTTACCATCAGGCAGGCCGTAAACTTGTCTGCCACCTTAGTGGTATAAACATTTTTTCCTTCTATGTTATATCCTGTCTCGATGGAATATCGCAGTGTGAAAATACTCTGCTCCACAACTTTTAGTCAACGAAGGTCAAAGTTGGTCTGCCTCCAAGACGTAAAGAATATGGAATGAATAGGTATTTTTTCTACTCCTCTGGGCACCGACTATGACTTGCTCCACATATTACACAAACATCTTATAACGCAAAGCAAAATAGTACATTGGGTAAGTAATACATTTTTCCCTCAACAGTTTTTTAATTTCCAGAACAATAGAACTTCCAAGGGCCCATATTCCACAGCTCTATAATGTTTTTCAAGAACATTTGGAGTAAGAAATTCAGTTCGATAGAGAAAAAATGAACCAGAGCTGCATTGAAGAGCACACTGCGAAACTATTACAGTAAATTCCACCAGAGCCTTAAGCAACTATGCCACCCAACGACTGTAAGCCTGTCTGCACAGCTCCGTGTGGATGCTTAGTGGACTGTCCTTCCGCTACTTGTCCACCACCCTGTCCACCAGCGCCCGCATGTCCGCCGCCTGCCCCATGTCCACCCCCTCCGTGTCCACCGCCGTGTCCACCTGCGCCCGTATGTCCGCCCACGCCGTGTCCACCACCGTGTCCACCTGCACCTGCATGTCCGCCCCCGCCGTGTCCACCACCGCCCTGTCCACCACCACCACCACCACCACCCGCCACCAAACCATGTCCGCCTCCTGAACCCCCTCCAAAGCCGTGTCCACCCCCACCACCCAAACCATGCACACCTCCCGAACCCCCTCCAAAGCCTTGTCCACCACCACCCGTAACTAAACCATGCCCGCCTCCAGAACCCCCTCCAGATCCATGCAGCAAGTATTTGAGGTAACTTGTGCAATGTCAGGCAATTTCCATGCATAGTTGTTACAAAATAAATTGTCAATTGATTTGGATTTATTATATTAAATCGACTACGAATAAATTGTGATACCTAGAGCTTTATTTGTGTTTCCCGAAATTGTTCAATCAGCATCAGGGTCCCCAGCGGAAGACGTTGGTCAACCTCGCTTTACCGGTACGTAGGTAAAATCTAGGGGATTACGGACTAGGGCACAATACAGCTTCTAGTGTAGTGCCGCTTTAAGGAAGACGTTAAAGCCTTTAAGAACCACTGCCAGTTGATCTGATCACGGTCGGTTTAAGGACGACATTGTTAAAGCCGTTAGGAAACACGATCAGTTAAGCTGATCACGGCCGGTCTGAAGGAGAAGTGTTTAAAGCCGTTAGGAACCACGGCCAGTTGATCTGATGATGCTGTAGCGAGCCGCTCGCTCTCTAATGCAGTGCTTCAGCTGAATTTCATCTGTGAATAACTTGGTAAATGGATCTATTAATCTTTGCTTCTTTTTACTGAGTCGATGGAGACTAAACTCTTAACTTATACTTCATTCGGCTGATATTTGGCGAAGCATACAGCGTTCAGATCACTGCTGTACGCAATAATCAAAGAGTATTCGATATATACATTTTTTTTTGGTAACAATTCAGTTTGGCAAAAAAGTCGTGAAAATATTTTGGGAACTACTGCTCTCGCCTAAATTGGCCACACTAAATTACTGTCAAACTCAAATATTCTATACCTATCTGTGGTCAAAGTGACTTCAGCTGTCACGTCATCTGGACATTGTCGTTGTTTTGTTGTTGTTATGTTTAAGTTGATATGTGTAAATTTCTAGATTTTTACTGTGTTGGACCTTTATTATCGCAATGAATGCAAAAACTAATAATAGCGGCATGAGAAATGTAATATTTAGAGTTGTTCATAAATGTGTGGCAGAGTTTAGAACAGATAAGTTGCTGTGCCATTTGGAAGATGTTTACGGCGGAATAGCAAAGATTACCGGTACGTAAAATGTACTTCTATTTTAAAAAAAATTGAATGAAATGTGATCTTTTGGAAATCATTTGAATTCCGTAAAATTAAGGTGTTTTGTAGTATTGGTTACATTTTGGTTAAGGTTACAAAATTAACCGTCATATTATAGTGTACTGTTATAGTTTTGATCCTTTTGTATTTTTTTCGTAAATATAATATACATTGATATTTTTGCGTTCAGGTGTGTCTAAGGGCCGAATCACACCGGAATGGCAGCGGCCAGCAGCGACGCGGCGAGCACTTTCAGTGTGAAATAATTTTAAACTTTATTTACATACTTATAACTACGGAGTACATACATTACGTAATGTACGACTATTCGGGCTGGAGAAAAGAAACCCAGGATCAAGAAATTTTGAAAAATATATTATATTATTAAGATTATAAAAGTCGCTGGTCGAACAGAGAGAGAATCAGAAGATAGATAACAGTTTGACATTACATCGTTAAATTAATAAGAGTAAATATACCTATACCAGACTCTTATTTAAATTTTCAATACTTCCCCTTATTCTCAATTGTCCACCATAATGTGACAGCTGAAGTGGGTGCTCAGTTTAACAGTAGGTAACTTATTGTTGCAATAGCAGTAGTTCCTAAAATGCAAAAACTATTTAATATTACCTACTCTTCATCATTATACTCTAAATTACAAGAGCAGATGCAAGGGCTTTGTAACGAAATCTGTTGATATTTTCAGATTATTTAGGGTCTGATTAAGATAGCCATGTAATTAACCTCCTGGATCGTGATCAAGGCGGAACTCGGGCCCTCGTGCGCGAGAGCACAAACGGGATGGGACAAACGGGACGGCACAAACGCCAAGATGATATATTACCAATCACTTTGTCTATATTTACTAGACTAAACTAATGCTTTCGCTGATGTGGTTTAAGCCCAGCATTCGACTGTCGTAGGTGGACGCGTTGTAGTCGTGCGATATGATATAAAATATTAATAAGTATCAAATTTTGTAGTCGATGTATATGAGACACAGACACAATGAAATTGGACATAGAGGCAAAGCACAGACGTGAAGATACAATTTTTAATATTATGAGTTCACAGAGTATTATGTCTGTGCTGATACAGAACAATGAAACCATATTTACGATAGTGGCGCTCTCAATTTTTTTCACGACTTTCTTTCCAGACTATACTCGAATCATTTAGAATCAGTTAGAATTGTGATCTGCTGGTCCGCCGTGACTACCCGTATTGTCCCACCTTATAAACATTCCCCTTGAGTCACTCTATCTATTGTTGAAAACCGCTTTAAAATCCGTTGCATAGTTTAAAGGATCTAAGGATAGACGGCGGAAAGCGACTTTGTTTTTCACAATGTAATCTTCTTGTTGCTTATGCTTATCTTTGTTCTCTTTGCAACGAAGTGATTTTCTTCTCTCTGCTTTTAAAATACAAATTGTCATTGCTTTCGTCAAAATTTATGCAGATGCAGATGCATTATTTATTTCAAAATAACCATTGAATTAAGTACTTTCTAATGGAATAAAAGAGAAACAGGTAATTCATATAAAGTTATAATTCTGTAAATGTATATTATTGACATAAAATCATCGCGCATGTTTCGTTTCATTACCATCCACAGCTCAACACTTTGAGCTTCCTCCAAAATTAATAGAAGGTAGCTATGATCCTCCCAGGAGATCGCAGTGTTGTGAAAACACCCAGGAGGTGATACTGTGGACAAATTTCTGATCTTCGGAAATGATCCTCGAAGATGTTAGACAATAAATATCCGAATATAGAGTAGATTTGTGATTTGATACATATTTCTTTTTTCTTTATTGTTTAACTCTGCATATTACAATAAATTTGCTACTATTGGGTAGTTAGCGAACGCAGAGCGAAATCACTAATTTATATTTCTTAAATATTATTTAATTTTCAGAACAATAAGAGCTTACAAGGGCCCAAACCTCACATCTCTATAATGTTTCTCAAGAAGTAAGAAATTCAGTTCGACAAAGAAAAAATGCACCACAGCCGCATTGAAACGCACACTGCGAAACTGCTGTAGTAAATTCCACCAGAGTTGTAAGCAATTATGCCGGACAAGGAGTGCAAGCCTGCCTGCAAGGCTCCGTGTGGGTGCATAGTGGAGTGTCCACCTCCATGCCCACCTGCGCCCGCATGTCCGACCTCACCATGTCCACCACCTCCGGGCTGTCCCCCGCCATGTCCAGCTCCAGCGACGTGTCCACCACCACCGTGTCCAACTCCACCACCCACTTGTCCCACTCCTAAACCCAAACCAGATCCATGCGAGAAGTATTTGAAGTAACTCGTGTAACATATATGCTCAAAAAAGTTGTCAATCGATTTAAATTATTATATTATTAAAATGTTCACTTTTGACAAATGAAATGTGATACCTGAAGCTTATTTTTATTATGTCTGGTCTCCGGTAGCACGGCTAGTACCATTGTGCCCGCGGCATAGCTCGCGCCGCGAGAGAGTCTTTGTTTCATTCTATCAATACTAAGTTGGAAGAGATAACAGTATCTATGTCGGGCCTTTTCTCACTTGTCGCGCGCGAGTGCTAGCCGTGCTGGGGAATCTTCAGAGTTATTTTATATATCGCTCTATCAGTGTAGCAGATAGATATTGTGATCACATAGTCTTAAAATACAACGCGAGCAATAAGAGGAAGACAAGCTATATCGAGAAGTGCTATCTACATAGGTGCATCACTAAGGTTAGCTGAAGCACATCATATGATGCACCGCCTACATCCGTTCCATGTCTGGAGCAGCCCTGACCGCAGAAATTCCTAAGTTCGCATTTTCAGGTACAATTTACATGTATAATATACGAGTATTCGACGGAGTGGATTAAACTAGAGAAGGGTTGTTTAAATAATTCTGATGGTTTATATTAAGCAAAAGCAAATGCTGCATGTGAATGGCTTTGTTGGGGAATTTCTGAATATATGTTAGACGCATATAATAAAAACTAATAATCATCTTTGCGTTAATGTCTCGGTTGTGCTCTCGCGCACGAAAGCCTGGGGACCTCCTTGACCGTGATCCAGGATTTGGCAGATCACATAAATACAGCGGGGCGACTGCCATCCGACTTCTATGACCCTGCTACCAGGAGAAACTGACCAGATTGTATCATGGTTACACATTTAGTCGCCTGAACGTGCAGGTTTTTCAATCCTACCACCTGATAACAGATACAGTTCTGAAATCTGAAAGAGACATAGCACCATTCGAGGAACATTGAAACTCCTCAGATAATATACCGCTTCATCAATCACACACAGAACATGAAAGGCGGTGTTACAAATCGTTCCCGATTCACTGAATAAAAAAGCAAGTTGCCTTTAAATAAATGTCTTGTAATCTTTCCAAGTGTCGTCCTCAACGACGAAGATTAAGAAAAGCCTAAAAAGGGAACGTTAAAGCGGAAAACCTTCAAAGAAACACTTTGCCTGTCAACGATTATAACAAATTTTTGTCAGAAAGACACCAATCAGGTAATTTGTTATGTTAGCGTTCATTATTGGATAAATTCCTATAATTATTAGGAGGATTAACAGTTGGTTAAGGCAGTTGGATGAGACTATGAGTCTTTTTTTTCTACTCAGTGACAAACGAGTAGACAGTCCACCTGACAGTAAGTGGTAACTGTCGCCTATAACATCTACAATTTTTACACTTAGGTAGAAGATGAAATGCCTCAAGCTTATAATTTCGCTGGCTACCTTATCCTTCAAACCGGAACACAACAATGCTTGGAGCATTATTGCTTGGCGGCAGAAATAGATAATGCGGTGGTATTCAATCAGGAGGACTCCTCAGACTTGACAGAGTCCTACCAGCTGATAGTCTATGTCTTATTCCAGACTCTAATGTGATGTAAAAGGACTACAAACCATATACAACTTAACTAATAACAAAAGCAATACACTGCAGTTGTCAAGATCACAGGGCACTAGTAACCTTACTAAATTTCATACAAGTCAGAACATCCGTTCAGGCATGAAGAGGTAACAAACACACAACTTACGCTGTATAATATTAGGTGATACAACTAGTAAACTACTCTAGAACTATGTGACCGAGTAAGAGAATTTAGCATCTTGAATTATAATGGGCCTGCCTCAAGTTTACGTACGTACTTAGGAACCAAATCAAGGTAAGGTTATTTAGAGAGCTACTTTCTTGAGTATAATGAAGCACGTGTATAAGTTTCACGTCAGTGGTGGAGTTGGGTAGAAGTTATTGATAGTTATAACAGGATGCCTATTATAAATGTTAGTTTATTGGTTTGGCATATGTATAATTGAAGAGTAGGTATATAATCTCTTGGCGACCTGAGTGGTGCAGTTGGTTAACATGCCGGTCGCCACGTTCGATTCCTAGCTAAACAGAAATTGAAATGATGAATTTTAATTTCTGTTACGGGTCTGGGTGTAGTATGTATAATAAGTATGTTTTAAAAAAGTATTAAAGTAGTTTATCAGTTATTTAACACCCATTACACTAGCTTTGTTTACTTTGGGGCTAGATGGCGCTGTGTGAATTTGTCTAAGCATATTGATTGATTTATTTATTAACTCTCTGTTAATTGGCTGCTTGACTAGAAATAGCATCTGAACACTAAAAGTCCTTTGAAGAATTAGTAATACAGAATAATTAGAAATCTAAATTCCATTCTACTGAAACCCGACTCAATGAATTCCCAAAAGAATTTCCATTGTTCTAGTTTTCTCAATTTCTATTCTACGAGTATTTCTTGAAAATGTTTACAAAGTTCATTTGTAGTTCCAATTCGAAATTTGCGAATTACAGTAGCACCTCCGAGTCTTCGCTCTAATGGCTGCCATTTTGCTAAATATCCCTTTTCATTTCGGAGTTAGCAAACGGGTTCAACTCTTTTCCGATTAATTACACATCTAGGTACCGATATACCCTTTTAATTCCACTTTAACTGCAAAATCGTAGTACCCGCCATTAATTAAAGTTGTACCGTGTACCATTTGGATGAGAGGCGGTTAACTATTGTACGCTGTAAGAAACTTCCTGCCGCCTACGACCATTCTATGGAATGAATTTCCTGTAGCGGTGTTGCTTGCCTACCTGTTGATCTCCCATTTATTTATTGAAAGAAAAACTTTATAGCCTTACAGGCGATCAATACATTATAAAATTAAAATATCTATTACTTAAAATTACAATAATAGAAAATTGTCTCATTCATTCATCATCTCGCAGAATTTTAGACATTCCTCACACACCCATCGCCAGACAAATATACCTATTACACTCGGGTGCCAATGCCAAGAGCGCGTTGACCATAAGTAAAGCCCGGGCAATGAGAGAGTTGGCGTGTGAGACGGTTCGGGCCGACGTGGTCCAAGTTGCAATATGGGGACAGAAGGTACAGACAGCTGCACTACTCGGTTTGCCAGATCCAAACAGTCCGACTCACCACGCAATACGCGAGACACCATTACCAAAAGGTAGTAATGAAAAATCATTCGTTGTGTACCTATCTACAAATATATCATCCTCACAGTCAATCCCGGTTTCTGCCATTAACGTACAAAAATAAAAACGCCAAAAACCTTCAACGCACATTTGCACGCTCAAAACTGCTCCGTGTCGACAAAGCACCATCGCCATTAGCGTTTATTTGGATTTCAAATTAAGAACACCTGTTGGGCGCGGGCGTGTCAACGCGGATGCTGGACGCCTTGATAATTTGCACAGTTAATGCAAATTGCAGCCCCTGTTTACACTTAGGTGTAGCTGGCAGTAATGAAGTATTCTGTCTTCATCAGCAAGCGCTGCGACTACAAGTCTTTGCGGTCTTATTTCTCAGTTTTGTTGCATTGGAGGTGAAAAAGATTGCGAGAGGATTCCTACGTCTTTTTGCAATGTGAATTTTTAGTAGCTACTTTTCATGCGTTAAATGAGAAATAAATTAAAAAGTTCTAAGATCAAATTGTTCAGTTTTTCAAGACCTTGTCGATAGCAGCGTACTCAGCGAGCAGCTTCGCGAGGCGGAGACCTATGCTCGGTCAGTCAGGCCGTGGTTCAACCGAGGCATTTGCGTGCCTCGCTGTCGTAACCTATTAATATGCATCATCGCCTGCCTTTATCCAACTAGGTCGCTTCGAGACAACATGCCTCTTTCGTCCACTTAACCTTTTGTTACTCATCAGCTCGATATTCACTCATTCACATTTGTAATCATTGCCGGGTTTGGCCAATAACAATTATATTATTTCATATACATGGATGGGTATTATGTTACCCTTGTAAGCAAATACTGAACGGAAGATGATGAAACTTTTCCGCATTGTCGCTTACATTATACTTCAACGAGTGCCTACACCTACTCTACTCCTACCTTACGCCTACCCTAAACCTACCTCACACCTACTCTACGCCTACCCTACACCCACCCTACACCCACCCTACGCCTACCCTACACCCACCCTACACCCACCCTACGCCTACCCTACACCCACCCTACGCCTACCCTACACCTACCTTGCCCCTACCTACCCTTTCTTATTTTCTTGTTTATAAACCTTCATCTTGAATCGCTCTATCTATATTTGGAACCCGCATGAATCCGTTGCGTAGTTTAAAAGATCTAAGCGTACATGAATGCATACATAGATACATAGGAACAGACGGCGGGAAGCGACTTTATTTTATGCTATAAATAATTAATAAATAAATAAATAATCGTGGACAAATTCACACAGCGCCATCTAGCCCCAAACTAAGCAAAGCTTGTACAATGAGTACTAGCTAACTGATATACTTCTTATATACTTTTTTTAAATAAATACATACTTATTATACATAGAACACCCAGACCCGTAACAGAAATTAAAATTCATCATTTTTAAATTTCTGCCCAGCCGGGAATCGAACCCGGGACCTCTTGCATGGCTGACTGGCATGTTGACCACTGAACCACTCAGGTCGTCAACATGTATCTACCTATAGATGTATAGATACCAAAAACTCCTAACCGTATAATCTAACCAGAAATTCACGCTACCGAACCTAAGCGCTATGAGCCAGCTAATTTGCTATAATGCAATATGTGAGCTATGCAACATTAGGCTATTGTTGTCTTTCACGATTAATTGCTAATAGCGTTTAACAGTCCATTAACCGTGACGGCTAATAGCTCACGCTATAGCAATAGGGTCATCAATAACCAATAATGAAACCTTGACAATGTGTTATGTGACGACGGAATTTCTTTGGCCGATGTGGGGAAGATTTTGGAATCTTAGAAATGATTATACCACTAAGGAGACAAAGCTTACGGGCTGCCTGATGGTAAGCAGTCGCAAAACCAGGGTCACCTACCACGAAAGACCTTTTCACCCCTTTCTTGAGAACTCCATGTTGTAATCTCAAGGAAAAACCTCTTCAGGTAGTTCATTCCACAACCTCAGTGTACGTGGGAGAGTTCCTTCTTTTTATTTGGAATGTTTGGAAGATTGTCTGCCAAATATAAATTCCGTAATTGTTGCTTTTGTGTTCCGTAACGAAATCCTATAAGTTTTCATTTATTATTCTGGCATTGGACCTCATCTCACCTGATGGGAAGTGAAGATGAATCCCAAATAACTACACAACTAAACATGGAATAAGCCGATGTTTTCAAGAGTCTGACTAAAGCTCAGCGAAAGTTGCAACAGCAAGTATTGTAGCACTGTTTTTCAACGCAGCAAGTTCTAGAATGATGTGAAAAGGTTTGAAGAGTGTTGTAGTTAAGATTGAAGATACGTACGTAACAGTGCATGAGGTTTTAAATAAATAAATAAATAACAAATAACGAAATGAAAATCAGTTAATCCGTTCCAATCCGGAGAGCTATGATCCCGCATGATAAATAATAATAATCTTGGCGGTAATATTCAGGTTGTGCTTTTGCGCACGAGGGCCCAGGTTCCGCTTTGACCATGATTTCCGTTTTCCCTCACCGTAAAAAAGCATCGGTTAGCATTCGACTAATGTACATAACTCAGAAAAGAGTCATTGGTACATGGCCGTAGTGGGATTCGAACTCGGTACCTCTCGCTTACGAATCGGATACCTTAACCACTCGTCCACCGACGCTCCTACGATGCCGCATACACATAAGTTGAGCTTTTATTCCAATCTGGCGTTGAAAACGGAACTGTTCTGGCCCAGTGAACCTGTCCCGAAAACTCGAACAAGAGCGGACACCGCATTACATTATAATCCGATAAAATGTCATTTCAATTCTGCGTCCGAATGCGAAACGTAACACGTCGTCCGCACCCAAGGGACAATCCTCTTAACTTAGTCGCCTGGAAATATTGCAGGAACGTTTGAATGAGGAACCTCTAATAGAAGTGAGGGAAATGGGTCAATTCGAGATAAAGGATGAATGCATCCAAGTGCTTTATTGATAGAGGGTCGGATAAAAGTAATTTTTGCCAAGCGTCACGGCTCCGTACAAATTGATACGTATCCAGCGAATGACAGGGTTAGATGCCTGGTCGATTTGGTACAAAAAATTATAAGGCAAGAGTACATTGGCAGACTTCATTCATTATTTGATTTGATTTGAAAGGTGTTGTCTAATACAGTACCTAAATATGTGAGATCTAAATTGTGAAGAAAGCATAGAAAACATTTTGAATCACAAAAAAAATAAATTAAATATGCATGGTAATCCTCATTTCTTAAAATGTACTTAGTAATCCATAATCTTAAAATATTGTCCTAATTTAACTTTTTAATCGGATCTAATGTAATGCTGAGTTCTTTACAGAGAGTTATTTTATGTTTATATGAAATGTATTTTATAGATGAAATTTACAAAAATTTATCAATTCATCATCCCATGAAAATATATTAAAATGTTTCAATTATTTGTAAAAAAAGAAACAAAGTTCATCGTTCCTTGTAATTCCTAGCGTTGATTCCGTGAACATGTGAATATCCAGAATATTATCCATTATACCTGGAATGGATGATGTTGTTTGTTACTTCCAGGTTAGGCCGGTGCTAGCCAGTGCAGAATTTATTCTGATAGAAATTTTATTTGTATTGCTTCTTTCCTTTAGTTACTTAATTAGGAAATTATACTTTATTTTATAATTAGGGAATTATAATAATGTTCGTTGAAACTGCCACATCAAAACGTGTGGTCGGTCATGCAATTTGTAACTGAAGGTTCATAATCTTTCTTTTCTCGATGTGTAAGTTTAATCAAAGTTGTAGACAAACTTACCTTAATTTTTCGGGAGCGTTGGTCGATGTGAGCACGTCAAGAAAGTTCTGTAACAAAACAAAGATTTATAAATTAGAAGAGGAAACGCGAGTAATTGCTACGAGGTTTTACTATTAGACTGATCCCACCCAAGGACGGGTATTCCACATAATTAGTACAGCCAGCTGCAGTTAAAAGTGATTAACCAGTGGCATTGAAAACATACAAAACCGCAGCGTTATACTGTGCGGACCATGCCGGCATACCGGTGAATGCACTGGCTACCTAAACCTTCAAACCGGAACATATCTAGACAAACATTGTTGTTTGGAAACAGGAATAAACAAGGCGGTGGTATGGATGGGCCCAAACTCATAATACTTCACAGAATCCACCTGTTATGTAAAAGATACCATCTGCAACCATTGTATACTGGTATTCTTATAAGATTACCAGTAATTCCCCGTCCACAAGTATTCCTGCGACCGTTTAAGTGAAATTTAGAAACATGGCTCTTTTTACCTGACCGCAACATTTGTCATTGCCGTCCTTAAGAGCCTTGGGGATGATCTGTCACCTTGATAAATGAGCCGCCCTAATGCGACCTCTTTCAGCAACTCTAACCGTACAGTACAAAGTATTAAACGCTCAAAATGCGATGTTGTTAAGTATATTTCGAGGTCTTTTATCTCGTCTCTGACTCGGTGGGTTTTCTTCGTGGATTCTTTTCAGCTGACATTTTAAGTGGATTTGGTCGATTAACGCTTGGCTTTCAATGGCGGGACGGCACGACAGACCGGATCTTTAGATAACCTTACATGTAAGCTCACACCGGACGTTGTGCATATGAGGCCACCAAAAAAAATTGAGTCCTAGTAGAAATGTCCAAGTTGTTAAACCAAGTCTTTTTTAATTATATTTACGTTTGATTATAGGATATGATAGAGGACTTATGGCTTACGACGCGAGAATGCCGAAGATTAAGAAAACTGGAGAAGAAAAAGTAGAAAAGCGGATTCTGGCTGAAGCCGGTATTGACCGCTCAAATGATGACGAGAGGGTCTGGCCAAAGTTTAACTTTTTCTATGGAGCATCTTTTGCTGAGTGCTCTCCCTGAAGCACTAGAAAGCGTCAACAGTTTCAAGCTTGAGGGAATTTCGACGAGGTTTATCTATGGATAGAAAGACATGTACAGGACTCGAAGATTTAATCGCTAGCGCAAAAAAGTAATCCGTCTGGCCTTAAACTGGAAACGACTTAAGGCCCATGGGCCACAGCCAATGAATATATTTGCAGCGAACGCGTACGAATTTGAATCTGAACCAGGCGACGGCTCCTGGTCCTTTCGTCGGTTGATTTATGAAAGGCCCCATCCGAATAGGTTATCTGCCGGGTCTTTTATCGGCGTCGAAACGTCAATCAACCGAGACGGGAAGTAGCCGATATTCTGACGGTCCGCCGGGCCGATATGACAGACGGAATTGATGGTTAGCGGTGTGGCTGGGATGATTTATTTATGCCACTGCCCGCCGAATAAACAGTTTGAGATATACCGTTGGTGTTTTGTGCTGGCGTTGGACGTGTCTGGGTGGATGGATGGATACGGATTCAAGGTCACAGTCATAGCACAGTTTAATTCTGTGGTGTTAGTGTAATGGTTGCTTGAGACATCAGCTACAGAATAAGGCACGACATTTATTTGCATGTTCGGCACAGTAAAATATAGCACCAATTAGACCCGGACTCCAGTAAAGCGAATTCTGACGAAAGTACTTTAATATTGAATACAATTTACTATGAAATTAATAATGCTGTAATACCACACAACTCGTACGATGCACACACCAACGGTAAGAAGACTTGCCTATTAGCCCTAATGCATTCTAACAATATTACGCCACAGCTAGTGATTGCTTGGATAGGACAAATTATACTAACTTATCTTGTATGATATTATTTTACAAATTTTGTTAAAGTTAAGATGCCGCTGGGTAATATCTGAATAATGGGTACTAATCATCATTTTCAATTCTTGGATCACGTACAATAAGAATATATAAAGATGGTCGTCACTCTTAGATCTGGTCCAATCAAACCAGAAAATGGCGAAAACAACCGCGTGTCCTCTTTAAACTTGCAAAGACGACGGACTAACAGACGGTCCTATTATTTGCCTGCAGCCGACTAACCGTCACTTGCAGATGATACTAATCCTTACGTTGTATAAAATAAGGTCGTTCTTCTTGACTCGCAGCACGGACTACGGTAAGCAAAGGATTCTTTGATGAGGAACAGTTGATTATGATGGCATGCAAATATCTATCAATTGTATATAGAAAATACAATAAAAGACTAATCCATACTACAACAGTATCTACTTCCAAATAAGTGACGTAGATTCCCAATCAAACTGTAAGTAAACACACAGATTCACAGGAAAAGCAATTATGCATTCTCCGAATTTGTCTCATATTGAATCGTTTATATTATGGTTTCTAGGAACACCGAGGATGTATGAGCGACCCTGGCGTCAGAGAAATGTAATTTTAGTTTCCTCTTTCCAATGTCATCGTTGTTCGCGGTTCGTGTCCGCTTAGAATGTCGTGATTGGAACCCTGACAATATCGTTGTGTGTAAACCAAGGAAATTATATATATTTACAGCAATAACAATCTGTGGTATAAACACGACAATGAGAATTGTTACAGTTCAGAAGACAAGAAAGATAGTGACTGATAGAAACGTAGTAGTACTTATAAAGAATCCTTCGCCCTGAAGATACTTTAAGCTGGTGGTCTGTCAAGGATTCAGAACATGACGAAAACCTGTCTGAATTTTAAGATACCTTGACAATATCTACCCTGAAAATATCGGTATAGACCACATCAATCGTGAAACCTACACATCTCCGCACAATATACTCCGCTACATAATTCCGGTCCCAAAAAAACGAAACAGAATTCTTCGGTGTCGCCTCGGGCTATTTCTTTCGCGCAGCAAACCATATAATTCCCAATTTTGCCAACAAAAGGCATATTATCCCCACGTCGCCGTAGTCGTTTCTAAAAATGAAACCCTTGGCCACTAAATTCACTTTTTCCTCGCCCCTTATGGAGTACCGGATACCTGAACAATAAAACGTCGTACGTGATACTCCGAATGGGGGGATTTAAAGAGGGGGAAGTTTCATCGATGTTTTTTGCTTGAATTTATCACCCAAGTTTCAATCGCTAAACTTGAAGGTGCGAAGCGCCGAGTTTGATTACTTAGCATCGAGTTTGAAGTGAATACACAATCAAAGGGAATCCAATTAACATCTCCTTAGGAGACAAAATAATAATTTAAGACAATTTGCTGCTAACTACGTAGGTTCCGAATTTTCTAATTTGCATTACAAGTGGGTTGGTAATTACAAATGTTTATTGGAAATATTTCAAATGATATTAAGTTCTACAAATCCGTTACATCCTAATTAAAAAGCGAATGTTTTGCACTATTATAAGTTCTAACTATGGCCTTAGCATCATAGGGCATAGTTTTATGTGGATTACGAAGAAATGAGTCTATCTCCACTTCATTAACTTTTTAACCCACCAACCAAGTAGGCACCCCATTGTCAGTTTCTGGGTCACAGAGATACGGCGCGTTCATTCAATTTTTCGTCCCCACCACGCATTCAATAATATCTCGATCGCGAAGCTTCTAAAAGAAAATAAATAGCTCCATCTTAAGAGGGTTTATGTACTAAGTGTTCAGTGTATCCTTTTGGGGAGGGCTTACGAAGCTATACGAAGGTTATCCCCGAATTCCAGGGACACGTTACATCACACAAGTACCTTTATCTGCGTTGTATTCGTTTATAATGGCTGTGTTGGTCCCAGTATTATATGCTTTGCTAATTTATTTGAGTCGCAGTGTTACTTAACAAGATACTTACAATTCTGGTTCCATCGATTCCACTCAATTTCCATCTCTTTAGCCTGCTTATATGATTTGAATGAATTAATGAATGAAAAACATTTATTGTTTAACAAGGACACCACATCACAACAATCACATAAAATAAAATAAACATAAATCATTCAAAAAAAAATATTCCTAATAACAAAGTACTAAATTCGATTCGGAATTGCTGTGTTGTGGCACACCTTGCCAACAAAAGAACCTCACTCAGCATGAGCCACGGCCGGAGCCGCGGCGCTGATCTTCCGTAAGTCGGGTTAGGTTAGGTTAGGTTCAGTGTTGGTGACATGGCAATATCGCTATAGATTAATACCATATTTTTAAGAAGGCGAAGAAGAATTCTGGTACGCCATTATCCATAATATTGCTGCGCAATAACATATAATTAGTCTTACATCAACCCATGGTTACTCTTTTAAGATGCCTCATGTCAATAGCACCTCATAAGCCGTATACGGTTTAACGTAAGCAATACAGACATAAAAGAACCAGTCAACCAATAGCAGTGTTGGCGCAAATCTGTGAGATTGCCAATTGCTTGCCTATCTGTTCCTGAGGCGCATTAAATCAAGTAAATGGGCAGAACTATGAATAGAGAACGAAAGGAAGCGTACTTGGCCCAGATTTGACGTTTCGTAACGCGATGTGGGCACTGTGGAAGTGAACGTAAACAGTCAAGGATGCAAACAATTGCTTCTAGTAATCTAGTAAGTAAGTACTAGTAAAGATACTTATAGTCATATTGTTGAAGCACTATCCCTGAATTGAGTGACTAGAAAATCAGAAGAATGCATATTCAAACGTGATAGGGGTAAAGCTATCGCGGTTTTTTTTATGGTTCAGTCATTGACGGTTCATCGGAGTAGCCAAGACAACATTCATCGGACCCGCCAAAGGGGCCACCAACGTGGCTTATGACGGATACTATCAATCAATAGTAACCGGAACCGGTAGCTTCTTCTTCTTCTTATCGAGTCGATGGACTAAACGGCGTAGTAGCAATGGAGCGTATGGGGATTGTATGGTCAGTATATTATATTAAAATACCCATTGGCACATATCTCGAGTAGGATTTGAACCAACACCGCCCCTTTGCAAGCCAGGCAATGTTACCACTAGACTAGACACACACCGGTTAGTACTGATGTGCGAAATACTAGGCTTGATCAGACTTGATGATTGATTGGTCAATTTGAAGGGGACGTTATCTTCGCCCGGTGATCTGTTCGGAAACCACCAACTCGACGAGGAAAACTTGCCACTATTGGATTTTGAAACTTACTGTTTTAGTTTTAAACGCGAAAATCGCTTGGTGCATGGTCGAATATGCAGACAGTTGAATTACGTTCGAAATGACGAACCTATGGAACATAAAACCGTTGTAACTTCACGTGAATAAACACACAAATACTCGTATACTATTCAGCACTCGCAATGTACGTAATAGAATAAAGCTTAAATCATTTATAGGCAATAAAAATAATACCACTGGTGTCGTATTTAATTACTGGCTGGATGTAAATACACCGTTAAAGGCCAATTGATTAATCCTCAGATAAAACATATCAGCCAGTTAAGTTATTATATATGACTAAAATGAAATCGTATCGTTACCGCACACATAAGTTGAATTATATTTTGTTCATAAAGAATTATAGTTTGTTTTAATTTGACAGTTTCATACAAATATGAGGATTGAAAAATCTGTCGTTAATTGCATAATTGTAATATTCACGAAGTCAAATAAGCTTCAAACGGATTAGGTACTAAGAATCCGTATTTCTGTCTGTTCTAGGCATGTGAAACGTGGAGACTTCTCGAGCGTCGTAGTGTACTTTATGTCCCGGAAAAATCCCGCGGGACAGTCGAACGTTAGCAGGGTTTCGGACCGCAGCCAGGACCGACCGAGATCTTAGTTAAAAAACCAGCCAAGATCTCGGTCTCGGTTCTCGGCTAAAATCGGCCTGCCGAGACCGATACTGTTTGACGGTATAGGGAAGGACACCACAACCCTCGAAATGTCAATCACACTATGCGCTTGTTAAATTTGGCTAAATTCAGTCGTCTAAATTCAGAAGCAAATAGCGCGGGAGCAAATTAAAGTATAATGTCTTGCTCGTAGAATAAGGTCCATTATCGTGCCACACCTTTAGAAAAGCGGAGCGGAGCGTTACAAGATTTATCTGACGCCAAACGTAATATACAAAAAACTACTTTAGAAACTTGTGTTTAGGTCTCATAAAATCTCAGGTGTCTATAAATGCTGGTGCCAAATATTCTTTAACAATTTTTCAATATTTTTCCCATTTTAGAGAATGTTTCCTTTCTCATTCTCATTCTTGGTTGAGAAAAAATACAGTCTCGGTCGGTTCTTACCACACCGCTATAATAAACTCTAAATATATGTAAACACTCTACACTACACTCTTAGTCATATTCTACGATATTTATACTCATATTATTAGCTATGATCTCACAATTTATAGCATTTATTGGCAGCTATTTTCGTGGTGATGTTTTATGAATCAACGAGGTCGAACGTTTGATTTATAGCCGAGGGTTCTGAACAAGATGAAATGAATTTTATGACAATAAGATGAGACATTCTACAAATCGGAGAGGATTTATGCTGCATCTATTTATAAGTACCTATTTATGTTAGAGACATTCCAAAGTTAGAGAATGCAGTGTGACGTCATTATACAGGTTCATCAAATGTCAAAGATACGGGACATATAGCATAGATAGACTCTCGACCTATAGAGAATGTACACTGTCAATCTGTCACAACTCTATACAAATAACTCAACGTCATACAAAAAGCTAGTACATTAAGAAGAAGCAATGGTTATAGAGGGGCATTTGACGACTTGTAGCTGTCCCTTATAGACACGTTATTGCATATAACATATTAAAAAATAAACAAAATATAGATTGTGGCTTCAGCTGTGAGTATAGGCTCCTTCTATGCCTCTATGTCCAATTTATTTGTCAAATGTATTCCTCATTCAACCCTCGATGCCAGAAAATAGTGGCCCATAGAGACGCATGTCGAACCGAATTCGATGTGGTGTTCTTTATTTGGAAACCAGTTTTATCGAGGTGGTTCTTTGCTTTGTATTATTGAAATCGGTTCATCAGTTTGGGAAATATTTGAGTGTATGTACACTTAGCTTGGTTTTACAATTAATATTGACGACCTGAATGGATCAGTGGTTAACATGCCGGTCTGCCACGCAGAGGTTACGGGTTCGATTCCCAGCCGAGCAGAAATTTAAATGATGAATTTTAATATCTTTTACGGGTCTGGGTGTTGTATGTATAATTACTATGTATTAAAAGTATATAGTAGTATTAAGTACTTTATCAGTTGTCTAGCACCTATAACACAAGCTTTGCTTAATTGGGGGCTGAATGACGCTTTGTGAATTGTCCAACCATATTTATTTATTTATTCAGAATCTCCCAATTTTTTGGTCTCCCCCTATTTTGGGGTCTTTCATAAGGGACCCTGAAAATTGATAATAAATCAGTTTGGGCACTGAAAAACCTCATTTCGGCTAACGCACGTTTGTAACGCAACATGAAATATCGCAACAACTGTTTTCCATTTGTTTTATGATTTATTTACGTTTCCTGTAAATGCGGTGTTTTATAACGTATTAGGTAAGTTGTATTTTTATTATTTGATACACATTTGTGTACTGTAGCAAAAGTAGCTGTCGATTTAAGGCCTAAATCGCTGAACAGATTTTGATAAAATTTGGTAAGGAGATAGATGGCAATCGCGGAAAGGACATGGCCTATTTTTACCCGACTACAGGGGTGCCAAGGAAGGCTAATGAATGTACTTGGGTATGTATGTATGTTTCTATGGATGTTAGAATGTAGCTCAAAACATTTTTGGACTGATTTTTGTTGGGAATGAGCTATGTATATATAAGTGCCTTTTAGGTAGATATTAATAATTCGGTAATTTTAATTACAGAACCTGTAATTAAAAATATTATATTCGTAAATACTCATCTTTTTGTTCTACGCAGTGACAAACCAGCAGTCAGCCCATCAGATGGTAAGCGGTAACTTATTAACAGAGTCACAGAGGTCAGATGGCAGTCGCTCCACTTCAATTACCTGATCTGCCAAATCCTGGATCATGGTCGAGGCGGACACGGGCCCTCGCGCACGCGAACGCAACCGAGTCGTTAACGCCAAGATGATTATTAATCAGAATGGGATGGAACCTTGTCGAAGTAATTCGAAATGATGGTGGATTTACTTTGCCATCTGATTGAGCACGGATACGATAAAATATCATTGGCTGGGAGCAAGCTTCAAACTAATAAGTTCTCAACTGAAAAATACTTTTTCATGGTACTATATTAATGCAACATCCAAGTTACAAATGGAAAAAATTGTTTGCAAATGTCGACGGCCAACTTATATACCTACATACGAACAGTGCAAGTTAAATAGAAGCTTGTAAAAAAGGGGTAATCTGTGAACTTGTCAACTGGCCCAAGTTAACTCAAAGAAAGACACACAACACAGAGGGGTGACTTTAATATTAAAGTATGTCAAACGCTTGTTTATCATGACAGCTTGTTTAAGAGGTTAACTTTCAACATTCCTGAAGGCATCGCATACATCCAACCGGTCCCGGTAGAAAGGGAAAACCCTATTTATTCCACAGAAAACGAAAGGGACAGAACTAGTCGAGCCAGTTCCACTGTGGTTTTGTGGCATGTTGTCTTTATTTAAGGTGTTTGTCTGCTTTCGCTTTGGGACACCTTGTGATCAAATATTTAAAGATTAGGTAATTGTAGTTTTATTTTTAGGTTAGAGTAATTTATCTACGAAGGTATTGGAACGAATTGGTACTAATCTGCTAGTAGCTATGCCGGATGGCTACCCTATTTATGACCAATTGTCAAGGTGGTAAGTGACGTGAGAAAGAGAGTACTTTTAAGGCTCTTAAAACTTTACATAACCTAATCGACAGAAAAGTCGGATAACCTCCGATAAAGTTTACATACACTTAAATATTTTCTAAACTGCTGAACCGATTTAAATGAAACAAAACTAAGCATAATCTCGATTAAACTGGCTATCCAATAAGGAAAACTGCATTCAACTCGGTCTATCCGTTTGGCAGCTACGATGACACAGACAGATACGACGGATCGTCCTGCGCATCGCTCCTTATGCACTTATTCTGTCAGTTGTAGGTTTTTTGAATGTATTATTGGACCAAATAAAGATACGTCCATATCTATGTCTTACACAAACTTATAACACCTCTCTTTTATCGTCGGGGGTTAAAAATAATATTAATGTTCATAATCATAACATATTCAGTAGCAGTGACCAACACTGTCCCAGCATATTACCTTACCACCCATCAACTCTTAGAAAATCGATTAAACGAACTCAATAAAGGAACAAAATATAGGTTTCGAGAACCGAGTAGCCGCCTACCGATGAATGGGATCGAACGAACTGAATGGATGGAAGCGTGAATAAAACTGAATGAAATTGATAAAACCACTAATAGGAATTGAAATGCGCCGTTCAATCGATCAACTCGGTGTAGGATTGAATAATTGATTTTTAATCGACAATGTTGTGAACAATACACCCTCGAATTGGGTGTCGATTACTTTTTAATAGAGTTGAAATAGATTGTGCGTCGAATTGTACGGAATACAGTACATCAACTTAACCAGCACCAGTATAAAATAAGCTAGTGTAACTATGAATGAGCGTACAGACAGGAGACGGCCAAAGTTTAAGCAGGGTAGGTTGTGGTGTTATCTTCTGTACCTGTTGAAATATTCGTAGTTGTTTACCTACATTGTTTACTGGAATGATGTTGGATGTGAGAGCGTCGGTGATTAGCGGGGCTGACTCGTAAGCGAGAGGTTCGAGCCTCAGTGACGCCGTATACTGCCTACATACATATATTAGTAACATACTTATATATTAGACAAGCGACCCGCCCCGACTTCGCATGGGTAGTAACCTTAACAAATTACTTACCTAAACCTTCCTCATGAATCTCTCTATCTATTTGTGAAAACCGCATAAAAATAGTAGTTTTTGAATTTATCGCGACCAGACAGACTGCCAGAGGCGGCATGGGACTATGTTTTATAATATGTAGTAATTAGATAACACTCACTGATGCTCCTCAATTATAGGTAAAACATTAACGAGTATTTAACTATGATCCGTGTCATATCTACATTTAAGTACGTATTTCATAAATTGGTCCTTTCCTTTTGTGAAAGCAAAAATATTTTAATTTTCGTCCATTGTCATTTACATATTTAAGAAACACAATTGCATTTCCAAATTGAATGCACGCAATCGGGTTTTACGTAAAATACGAAGCCATTAAATAAATGAAGTGATTTCAAAGTGCTTCCAGTGCACACATTGTTGGACATAATTCAGCCTCAATCGTGAAATCCTATTGAATGTGCCCAAAAATATTTATGGGAAATACTCGTGAACCGTATTTCTTGGGGGCAAGGTCTAAATTTGCTTGCAAGGGGTTGTTTTACTTATCTGCGCAATTATTGAAAATCCATGCTTGAAGAGTTGGGGCGGTTTACTGGAGAAAGGTTGTATGGAGCGGCGGCCTAGTGGTTAAGGTATCCGACTCGTAAGTGAGAAGTACCGGATTCGAATCCCACTGTCGCCATGTACCAATGACTCTTTTTTGAGTTATCTACATTAGTTGAATGCTGACCGATGCTCTTACGGTGAGGGAAAACATCGTAAGGAAACCTGCACATTCAGGCGACTGAATGTGTAACCATGATCCAATCTGGTCAGGTTCCCCTGGTAGCAACGTCACGGAGATCAGATGGTAGTTGATCCGTCAAATCTTGGACACCGGATTCTCGCGCGAGAGCACAACCGCGCCATTAACGCCAAGATGATTATTTTTATAAGTACATAGAGTGGATAAAACCCAAAGAGATTTGACACTCCAAGTCACTCAACCTTTCCTTTATTTCCTATTTTTATGTAGTTGATGTTGGTGTTTTGTCTTTATATATTTTAGTCTTGTTATATGTATGTGTATTCGCATGTAGGTGTATAATTCTACTTTGTGTTAGGTAGTTCGCTAGGATAAGTCCATGTTATTGACTTGCCTGTGCATTAAGGTTGCCCACAACTAGTTGTGGTTTTTGTGGGAACTTTTTTTATCTAATTATTCTTGTGTGAGCAATAAAGAATTTATCTATCCATAAAATGTGAGCAATAAAGATTTATCTATCTATCTAGCTATCTTTAAAACAGCCCTGATAGATAAGCTCTTTCGCCCCACATACCGTCTCGTTTACACTAATGCATGGCCTTTTTCCTTTCTCGCAACCCCGGGCAGCTCTAAGATTAATGGCAAAATTTCATGGAGTGTTAACTCGGATAATTTGAAGTGTTTTTTTGCGTTTCCACGTCCGTTTAGAGAGTTCTTTGGCACGCTCTGCGGCGAAGCATTTGGTGCAAACTAAAATACAATATACGTACATTTTGCTAAGTCGGTTTATCTGTATAAGAGAAAAGATTTTGTTTTTGTTTCTAATGAATAAACTCAAAAGCTACCGAACCGATTTTAAAAATAGTTTTATCACTTATAGGAAGCTAAGTTATTCCTGAGTGACATAGGCTACTCTTTATCGCGGGAAATATGGCGGTTTACAGAGATCCGAAATCCGAGCATGCGGGTGAAAACCTCGGGGGACGTCTAATAGTATGTATTTGATATGTTTTAATTTCTGGGATCACAGCTCCTAGGTATATCAAACATTTCGTAACATAATGGGGATTTCTCAATTTACCTAATAAATACTCAAATAAATTTGTGTAATTTAAGTGCCTAATCCTGCCTATCCCTAGATAATGAAGACAAATCTCCCCTACAAGAAGACTATGTTCGTACAGCTAAAGCTTGCACTTACATAACAGTCCAGTCCCTTCAAATGTTGATATTATTTCATAATCCAGTCCTGAGGCCGAGGGGGACACCCCATATCATCCCCCCCCGGCCTCGTAATCGGCGTATTATGAAGAAGGCGTTTTTGTTCCAAAAGAATTCTTACGAAACACAATTTCTCTTTTGTGCAACTTCCTTTTTTTATTACATTGCCTTTTTCTCCGTATACGAAAGCAATTGTAATGGCCGCCGAGAGTGGAGAGATGTTGCATGGAACAGAACGGTTTGTGTATTGTTTTCATATAGATATCTAAAGGATGTTTTTAGAGGCGGAGATCTTTAAATTGAAATAAAACATAAAAAGGTATTTATTATCCTTCCATACTTGAATAAGCAAGCAATTAAATTGATCATCACAATCCATAACAGTCTATGGGAGAGTCAGTCAATGAGAGGGGAAGTGATTGCCATAATCTCCACGCTTGGCAGGCGGGTTGGAGATCGCAGTGTTGTAAATATAACAATTTCCCATTTTCCAGCCTACGGAAACTCTAGATCTTTTGCTTCAAAAACATTTGTCGCCTTGTACGACACCCCCGAGTGTCAAGTAGGTGCTATTCTACTCTGCAGGAGACCACACGGCCAATTAAATTGATACATAATATAAATTGAATTCAATAGCCAGGTGAACAGCATGTAAACTGCCGTAATGGTGTAATTACCATTCGATCTTCATTCAGCCAGCCGTTCATTTATCGCTCATCCGCGGAGAGGGGAATACCTTTATTGCCTGAGCTAAGTGATATTAATAAAGCCATTTAATTGGCAAATTGAACGGTTTCCAATAACGCCGGCTCTGTTGGCTGTTGCGAATTGATTTTTAGTTGGAAAGGTGTGTCCGCGTTTTTCTTGGATTAAATTAACGTGAAATATTAATTAGTGGGTTGCTGGGCGGGGACGGCGTCGAATGATTTTTCAATGAAACGAATGATTTTTAAACGTCCACGGCTAGCACAAGTATGCCGTAGCCAGGGGCTCTAGTTTTGAATCGCTCACCTCGATTCTAACGGTTTACAAATTTTGATTTTTGTCATTTAAAATTAAATATTAAAAAAAATCATATTGACAACTCTGAAAGAGTACGGTTTAAAGTAGGGAAAATCACCACCATGCATCAAAATATCGAATTTTTCATGCCGAAAATCGAAATTGCAAACCGTTCGTATCGAGGCGATCAATTCAAAAATAGGGCCTAAGATTTGAAATTGCCTATCCGTAACAACCTTACTTATGTGTTCACACGCACTATGAGACCTCATAGTAGCGTTTCTAAACGGGTGTTAGTTTCACAGATATAATAGTCAAATATAGTTCTTCAATATACATAATCACAGTGTAACTAATCAATTGGAATGCCCAGAGACGTGCTTCAAACGTGTCTTTCGCGTTCAAATGCCTATGGGACCCGGCATTCCTATTCACGAATACGGTACCAGGGGCTGATTTCGCATGTGAAAAGTGACTTTGAGAGTCGCTCGGGCGGCAGTAATCGCCCTTTGATCGGCCAACTGGCGGGCAGCTGATTATACTGTGCGTTTAGTTCTTCCCATTTAGTGCATCCACAGTAGGAACTAAGTCTGTGAAAGGACTAGGTAGGCTAGGTATCTCGCTGCGGATTCGCTGTTTTAAGTGTGGGAAAATGTAGCCTTTATTTTTTTGCAGGCGCAGTAAACTTACTCTCGCAGGCACGCAAGCAAAGGCAATAACAGAAGGTGCAAAATAGTCTAATATGTATTAAAACTACTTAAGCACATTTACACAAATTAATAGGAATTCAGGGGGAAAAAATATAAATAAGAATTTAATTCAATTCAATAAAACAATTTTTATTAGCTTATTTAATTAACAGTAACTTAACTTACCTGTATCTAATTTGTATCTAATAGAATATAAAATTGAGTCAGGATCTGTTATTCCCAAAATTATTTCAAGACGTAAAATCTCTGCACTCCAATCCAAGCCAAAAAGCATTTAAACAAAAACCATGTGTGGTTAAAAACGCTTATGTTGAAACAAGTGTGTTGAAAAACAGTGTTTAACCAAATAAAAATACAAACCCGAAATACAAATGCACATTTAAAAATCGAATTGCATTTCCTGACCTGCGTTGAACGGGTGCGTTCCGAAGATATCCTATCGAGCCGTTTTGTTCGTAAATTCTGCATTCGAAATGCACGCTCGGATTTCTGAATTGAATAGTTCTGGAAACTTGTGGAGATATTTCGTAGTTTTCAATGGCAGGCCATTGTGTGGTCGCACTAATTGGGCAATGCCTACTGGAATACAATCCCATAACAACCTCGTTATAGGAAAACTGGTAGCTCGGTTATGATGGAATAAAGAGCGTTTTTGGACGCACTTATACTGAAAACCAATTTAGGCGAGTTTTTAAAAACATTTCGGTATTGAACTTTATTTTTAGAAAGATAGCTCTATTTGCCCATTGTACTCTCCACATGGCACAGGTAACGAGATTAGCCTTTTTTTTTTTATTCTGTTTTACCTTTTTAAAATGTTGTGCCGTGTGTCTGAGTGGAATTAAAGTACTTTACTTTATATTTTCGGAATTTTTTGTTTTTGTTTTATTTTCAGTTTTTTGTCAGTTTAATAATTGGTCCCATTACTTAATTGAACGAATGGACTGCCAATTAATTGTGTGCCCATTATTATCACTTAATAGTTTTTACAATCGTTAATAATTTGTAATGAAATTATACATAAGTAATTCGAACCATAAAACGAATGTGTTTTATTTGGCGACAAAACATAAAGGCAGAAACATGAATATTATAATTTGAATAAGTACAGGCACTTTCATAAATAGTTAAGTAAGTACGTTAGTAATTGTCATAATAAGACTTATGGATTGTTATGATAAAAAAAAAATCATCTTTGCGTTAATATCCCGGTTGTGCCCTCGCGCACGAGGGCCCGGGGTCCGTTCCATTCTTCCATTGGATCATGGTTACTTATTCAGTCACCTGAATGTGCAGGTTTCATCACGTTGTTTTCCCTCATCGTAAGAGCATCGGTTTGTATTCAACTAATGTTTATTACTCAGAAAAAAGTAATTGATACATGACTGCAGCGGGATTCGAACCCGGTACCTCTCGCTTACGAGACGGTTACACTAAACTGATAATGACGAATAAAATTAAATATGTCGTGTTCTTTAGAACCCTAACAAAAATCATCTAAAATGACATAAGAACTATACACAAATCGATAAGTAATCGGTTATTCGGGAGTTTTATTCGTCTTAGATTCACCGAATTTTACCACAACAATATTGCTGGCCGTGTGGTGTCCGGCAGAGTAGAATAGCACAAACCCGCAACACCAACGTGGGTGTCGTACGAGGCGACTAATGTTTTCGTGGCAAAATACCTAGTCCCCGTAACCAGGAAAAGGGGCAACAGCGTTTTCCATTGTTATATTTATAACACTGCAATCTCCAACCCGCCGGCCATGCATGGAGATTATGGCAATACCTTCCCTTTTCATGGCAGAGGCCCTTAGTCCTGCAGTGGACTGTTATGGGCTATAATGCTGTAATGATGAATGTTGAATAAACGTATGACATGACGGTACAATAATGGACACCCTGACAATAACTATAGGATTGCCATAACTAAGTATATAGTGATTGGCACCCCTCTTAGTCTATTGGCAGTACCAAGAATTCTTTGCCAAGTGATTTTATGTATTTCAAAACTATTATTTTATTAGCTTCTACTTCTGACTTCTGAAATTGTTAAAACATAAAGTAACAATAAAAAACGATTTCAGTCATTGACATACGCAGGTGCGAATGAATTAGACTTTACTACAAGAAATACACTCAGCGGCACAATTAACCGCCCACCTTGATTTTTTACGATTAAGGTAAAAAAAAAAAATTGTGGCAATGCTTTTGAATGTTATTTTATAACGTAGGTATTTTGAAGTAAAATGAAAGATAATATTGTTTTTAAATATTACGTTTATTTATAAAAAAGTCTGAAAAACGCTTTGACCGTAAATTAACAAATGTGATGAAATGGCTTAAAAATAAAAAATCTGCTGAATAAATGAATTCTAATAGTGAGTATTTCCACCTCTAGCCCTCATGACTTCCATCAAACGGTTTGGCATGCTGTCGATGACATCTTTGATCTGTTGTTGTGGAATGTTCTGCCACTCCTCAATCACGGATTGTTTTAATTCATCTATGGTGGTTGGAGCTGGTATGCGGCTTCGAACACGTCTTTTTAAATTGTCCCATATGTGTTCAATAGGATTTAAATCTGGACTCCGGGATGGCCATTGTAATTTTCGAATGCCGACGGTATCCAGGTACGCGGTAACAACTCTAGCAACGTGGGGGCGAGCGTTATCCTGCATTATTAAAAAATCTTCGCCAATAAATGGAGTAAATGGCATTACATGAGGTTCCAACGCTTCTGTTACATACCTCTGAGCATTTATTCCACCTCTTTCGAAGATAACCAAGTCGGTGCGTGATTCGTAAGTAATGCCGCCCCATATGATAGAGCCACCTTGGTAACCTACTGTTTCCACAACAGTACATGGTGCAAACCTTTCATTCTTGCGTCTGTATACACGCTGGCGACCGTCAGGACCGTGCAAGCATATTCTTGTCTCGTCAGTAAACATAACATTCTTCCATTGTTCCATATTCCATTCGGCGTGCTCTCGGGAAAAACGAAGTCTTTCTCTCCGGTGGCCTACGAACATTTGTGGCACTCGAGATGGTCGAAAAGCTCCAAGGGCATTCTCTCCTAGTCTTCTTCTCACTGTTCTTTCACTCACTTGAACATTGCGAACCTCACGAAGTTGGTTTCGTGCCTCAACAGCTGTAGTGAACCGATTTCTTAGAACATTGGTCACAAGAAATCGGTCGTCACGAGCGGAGGTGCATCTTTTTCGGCCCTATCCTGGTCTTCGCTCATAAGAGCCAGTTTCCCGAAACGGTTTCACTGCATCCCTTAAGGTGGTACGTGCGACACCAAGTTTCCGCGCCACGTAACGCTGACTAAACCCTTCGTCGATAAGAGCGACGGCTCTCGCCACTGAATTAGCATCAAATGGCATGTTTGTGATGTCCAAACACTAGCTTTAGGTTACGAAACGCAAAAGAAACTCAAATTGTTTACTTTTAATGCCACTGAAGCAATGCAAGCAGTATGGCAACGATAACGATAATGAGACGAAGTTCGATATTTATCCTATTCACAACTTATGCGTATAAAAAAACAAAGTTAAGTGGGTAGTTTATAATTTTTTTTTGTCGCTACATTTCTTTCACACTTGACTTATTTATGCCCAATAACTTACAACTGCGATAACATCAAGATTTGCCACTTTAAAAGGGTGGGCGGTTAATTGTGCCGCTGAGTGTATATCAATAATTGGCACCCAATTAATTGGAGTTTCGTTAAGTAAATCTACTGAAACCCAATTAAAGTGATTGTATATTTGTAAAGCTAAACGTCTAAAATAAATCATTACTTGACATTCAACCCAAATCTTAAATAAGATAGTTTTGTTTGCTGTGTCGATAGTTAGTTTAGTTAGTTAGGTTTATTTGAAGCCCTTCGATTACAAACTTGGTTTCGCAATTTTGTACAGAACCCAGTTGACTACCTCAATTAAATTGTCATAAATTCTAAACACTTTTTGCTCCAACTGTACCAGCCATAAGTAAGTGAAACATGATCGACACCTCGCCAAAACCAATTTGTATTCATCGTCCGTGTCCAGAGTAGGTATACAATTTATATATAGGGGGCTCTGTACGTCATATTATCATTATATACAGGGCGGTCTCCATTAGATTGAATCGAAGTCACGACGGGTATTGTTTCACTGTCAAGTTCATACCCAGTTCAAGGGCAAGGCAAGAACAAGCATACTAAGTACAATAAACAGCATATCGACCTATACAAAACCAGTATAAAATAAGCTAACATTGCTTTGTGCGTCTGTAGAGACGCTAGCTCATCTTATAGGTGCTGGTTTTGGGTAGGTCGATGTGCTGTTAACTGTACTCGATGTTCAAGTTTGATGCTGACGGTAGTGGTATCGGCAAGAGAATAACCAATGGATAATAAAGTGTTTTTTTCGATAGACTAAAAAGTTCAGACATAAATTTGCGGGGTTGACTTCCGCTGGGGACCAGAGTCGCCAGAATGTTTCCAGAAACTCAGGAGTTTAGTTGAACAGTTTAGGGCCCTTTGATGGTATTAATTCAGTAAATATTATAAGTATGTGCTAAAAAGTGTGTTTCAATTGTTTTATAGCTTAGAGAGGCACACAGTCAGATTGTCTACAAGCTGCCATCGTTGTGGACATTAGTATCGACCTAAGAAATTCACGTTCAACAAAAATAAAAACAATTTTGCGCGTTATGTCAATGACCGTGAGGAGGACCGCCTCAGTTGTTTTTTTAGAGTCGACAAAGTGCCTAAATCTTAGGCTCCTGTCGGCGGGGATGTAGACTGAATGGGGGTCCATTCCCGTAATACCTGTACGGTCGGTCGATTGACCTCCGCGCCTCGGGTGAAGGGTCTAACTTTGAGGCGGCTGGCATGCTGGCATTGCAAGGAGCCGTTGAGCGACCAAGGCTCTACGTCTGGGAGAAACGGCAGCCACAGAACCATTCCTCCGGGTCGACGGTTCTCCGAGGCTCCGGCGACGCGCCTGCCACACCACTGGCAGCCCTATTAGCCAGAATGGATAACTTGTTATTACTTAATATGTAATTTACAACCTACCTACAAAGGAACCTACGTATGCCCTAGTCCCTAGCAGGTTAGGTGTTTATTCTACTCGTTTATCACTAACAATAGTCCTCATTCCGAATACCTTGCACCAAATTCATATTTCCAGAAATGTAAAGGAACTACAAACGGACACGAACTATTGAAAATCAATACGAGAATATAGATAACACCTATTTGCGGCTTATCGGTACGATAACGGCCCATATTTACATGGAACAGGGTTCACACTCGACAGCAAACGTTTGAACCTGTGAAATACGAAATGAAAAGCCTGCTACAGAATTTAAAATCAAATGACAAAAACGCTAGCGCGCAGCGATTCTTTTGATGTCGCGGTGCAGGGCGCTATGCCGTTTGATGGTGTCGTCATGGATATTTGAATTCTGTATATAAAAATTTCAACAATTCCCATAGAACACAATACATAATTATCAGTCTGCCTGCTGCAGTTATGGTGTTTCGACACCCAACTTTTGCCCGACATTTTTTTTGATAAAAGGATACTTATATAAACGGCTATAAAAACGTCAAACCCTTGAAAAAAGCTTGATGAAAGTTTACCTATAATTTGTATGGAAATCGAAACACCTTTCGCAGAAATCTTAAGGCACGCTTTCCTAGGATACTCGTAGAACGTTGACTGTGGATATGGTTTTCAGCAATAGATAGTGATTCAAGAGGAAGGTTTATAAGCAAGAAAAAAGGGTAGGTGGGGGTAAAGTAGGTGTAAGCGAACGAAGTCACGCCGGATCTACTAGTACATAGTATAAAACAAAGTTGTTCTCGCCATCTGTATCTATGTGCGCTTAGATCTTTCAAACTACGCAAGGGATTTCAATGCAATTTTCAACAATAGATTTATAAGCAGGAAAAAAGGGGTGGGAAGGGGTAAAGTAGGTATAGAGCCTTCCGAAAATCTATTCACTAAGTTAAGTTAGTAAAAAGATTTTCAGATTAAAGAGCCATTCTCTCTTTAATACAGTGGAGAAATGATCAATTAAGTTAGCTGTTAGGTAACGTCTCAAATAAAATAAAATAAGTTTCGACAACCCTACCTTTGTCAATCCCACAATTTTGGTTAAACAAACTAAAAGGTACAAAGTGAAATCAGTTTCACAACACTTTGTTTGCCATTATGACTGTTATGAGTCTGTTACAGAATTTGGGTAACAAAAAAGGGTACATTTTGGGTAAGTAATAATTTGCCATAGATTGGTAAAGTTAGTATTGTATCCAAACGTCGAATAAAAACAGGGTAAATGTTAATTAATTAAGTTTTTGTTTCCAGCTTTCATCACATTTGATAACCAAGGATGCTAACATCATAACAATGTATTGGTAGGTCTATCGAATTATTCCTAACCTGACCCGAAAACCCAACCCGGTAGCGGGTTAGAGTAGGAATTGCAATTTTTTATTAACTCTCTTCCTAACCTAATCCGATATGACGTTCTAAACCTAACCCGAATTTGTTTAATTGGTTACTTGTCAGTTTGATTGAATAATGCAGCAGCAGTTCATTTCGAAATACCTATATTTAAAATAACATGTCAATGCCAACAACAGCAACACCCGTCACCGGGTCAGATACGTTGTATCACTGTACCTATATAGCTACTACTCATTTGCTTCACTATCAGTGAGTGCGAAGATATCCATTCCGATGTCAAGTCCCGTATCTATCACCTCAGCGCAAACTAGGCGCGTCACGACGGTTAAGGATTTGGGCGTCACATTCGACTCAGCCTTGAGCTTCCACGGACATATTAGGGACCTTGCTGTGGGGTGTTACAAAAGGTTAGGTTTTGTAATCAGGAATGCCAGAGAATTTCGCGAACCCACAGCAATCAAGTTAGTTTATATTGCCTTGGTTAGATCAAAGCTGGAATCGTCATCGATAGTGTGGAACCGTTACCAATGTACTTATGCCTTGCTTCTGGAGAAGATTCAAAAGGCATTCCTTCGTTTTCTCTACAATTTTTTTATTTTTTACCCTTTCTTGTACCCGACTAAATTTCTACAGGGGTTCCTTGGCTTTAATTCTCTAGAGGTAAGGCGTAATTACTACCTTTCGGTAATGGTTTGTCGTATTTTGCGTGGTGAGTCAGACTGTCTTGACCTGGTGTCTAGAGCGGTACGACTATTTGTGCCTCCGGTTCCCAGGGTTCAACTCAGACCACGCCAGCCTAGTCTAGTCGCTACTCCCGCGGTCCGAACCGTTTCGCACGCCAATTCACACATTGTTCGAGCCTTGGGTATGCTCAACGCGCTCCTGGCATCGGCACCCGAGTGTGACTTATTTGACTGGCGATGGATGGATGTGTGCAAGGAATGCCTGAAGTACTGCGAGAGGATTAATGAATGATAATGTTTTGTAATAGATACTGATATACCTTTAGCTTTCAGTGAATTGGTTAATACTGTAATACTGTAAAGTTGTTTTAAATAAATAAATAAATAAACTATCTATGAGGTCCTATGGTGTTTCGGCTATGGGTACATAGAGGGGTTTTAGTGGGTAGGGTCAATTTTTAGGCAATCCCATACGTCATTCCCCCGGATGAAGAGGTACATTTAAAAGATTTCCCCTCTTAAAAAAGAGTCCAGTATCTATGCAGCTAGGGCCAAATGGCTGGAGCTCTCGGCAGTTACCTATGCCTGCCTGATCCATCCCAGATATTGGGGCCGCCTCCTGACAAGCTTTATAATAAAATATAATGTTACATGTTTTTAATACGTTTGTGAAGTGCTTTTTTATGTGTTTTTTTGGTCTTCGTCTTTGTCTAAATACCTGTCTGTAATCTGTTTTATGATTCTTACGCACGCACACGATATTACTGTGTTCATTTATCATATTATTTTATCCGTATTACCACTGAACAATTCACGTGTTGGTATGGGTACTTTGTTGTATGGTATTCTTAGCTTCACTAATCCCATTTGTCATCTTAGCGTTAATGTCCCGGTTGTACTCTCGACAACGAGGGCCCGGGGTCCACCTTAACCACGATCCAGGTTTTGGTGATCAGGTAATTACAGTGAAGCGACTACCATCTTACCTCCGTGACCCTGCTATCAGGGGAACCTGACCAGAATGGATCATGGTTTTAAATTCAGTTGCCTGAATTTGCAGGTTCCATCACGATGTTTTCCCACACCACAGGAGCCCATTCTCACTAATCCCATTTGTAAATTGCTATTTTGTAATTGGCAGTACCACCTTTATCTGTATCTGATTCTAATCAAATGTGATAAAAAAAAACATCTTGGCGTTAATGTCCCGGTTGTGCTCTCGCGTACGAGGGCCCGGGGTCCGCCTTGGCCATGATTCAGGATTTGGCACGTCAGGTAATTACTCTGATTATAACCAAATGTACATTGCTGTAAAACTGTGAATTATAAAAATGAAAATAAAACAATTGAATTTTTACACACAACAACACCACAAACATTAAGTGCCATTTAGTGGGTTTTACTACAACCGTTTTGCATTCGATGTATTGACACAAGTAAGATTTTAGTAGCTCAACACCTATTATTACTTAGCGGTATATAATCTCAGTCGATGTCGTTTCTTGTTATTCATATCGTGTGTAGCCAGTTTGAATATCACAGCTACTGTGCTGTTCCTGACCTTGACTTTTGTCGGAACTTATTACTTTTTATTGTGGCAATATTCAGGCGAATGGGTAATCATGATCCAATCTCTTATCAATAATTTACAAGTGGTAGGACTCTGTCAAGCCTGAGGAGTCCGCCAGGGCGCCTTATTTATTTCTGGCGCCAAGCAACAATGCTTGCACTGTAGTGTTCCAGTTACCTGCAACCTAAATGTAATTGGAGATGTTATAGGCGACAGTTACCTCTTACCATCAGGTGGTCTGTCTGCTCGTTTGTCACTGAATAGCATAAAAAAGAGCCTATCGCTACGCTCACGGAAGACAGATGGCAGTCGCTCTACTGTAATTATATGATCTGTCAAAACTTGGATCATGGTTAAGGCGGACTCTGGGCCCTCGTGCACAACCGGGATATTGCCGCCAAGATGACTATTATTATTTATTACAATTCATTGCGATTCAAAATGCATATAACAATTTTGATCCAACACCTATTTCTAAATGCACTTTGATTGACCGGCAGAAGCAAATTACGAAATTGTGCAGAGATTTATTTGCAATCCCGCCGGTTATGAAGAGCGAACGTAAACACAATCATTTCTATTGTAATATTGCTGCTTGGCTTTAATTTAATTCGCAACGCTTTCGTTATGACATTAAAGTTACATACATACAGGCTGTTCTTGTATGAAATAGCTATCATTGTACTACATTGTGCCTTATTTGACGTCCTGAATGTATCAGTTGGTTGACATGCCGTCCGCCACGCAGAGGTCCCGGGTTCGACTCCCGGCCGAAATTAAAATGATAAGTTTTAATTTCTCTTACGGGTCTGGGTCCAAGTATATTTATTTATTTGACAAACATTTTGTTGTACTCATTATCATCATCAGATGGACTTATAACTCGCTCAAGGAATACCAGTACGCCACCTTTGCCTTGTTGCTTTTGCCGTGAAGAGTGAGTTTAAAAGCTTTCATTAGGGAGGTGAGCGTCTTCTTCTTCTTTGGCCTTGCTTTATTATTTCCATATTATTTGGGGTCAGCACTCCTTGTACATTTTCGCCACAAGGGAATGGGAGGTAAGCGTCTATTATCCCTAAATGTAGGACCCTCAAGATAAATAAACAATAATAAATAAATATGCTTGGATATATTCACACAGCGCCATCAAGCCATCTAGTTAGGTAACTGATCAACTACATATACATATATTTTTTTTATACAAAATTATTATACATACTACACAGTACTGTGTATAATAAGTATGCACAGTGAAATCGTACCCGGGTCCTCTGCGTGGCAAACGGCATGTTAAGCAACTGAACCACTTAGGTCGTCAAAGATCAAAGTGGAATGTATTGATCATAGAATAAAGTCAATTTTTGTATCTTTTTGATCTTGCTGTCTGAATGAGTTAGGGCCCTACATTAAGGGTGGTGTTAACTGTAATTACAGGTAATTACAGTTTACACCACCGTTCAGGTCAGGACCTGCCAAATCCTGGATCATGGTCATGGCGGACCCCGGGCCCTCGTGCGCGAGAGCACAACCGGGACATTAACGCCAATATGATGATGATTAAGGGTGGTGTAAACGACACTCTAGGTATGTCGATGTCTAGGAAAAAGGGGGTAAAGAGGGCTCCTTGCCCATAGTTTAAGCTGTCTCCATAAAAAATCTGAGGATTTAGCTACGAACAATTATTAGATATTTGTATTCCGTGTAAATTGTAAGTTATAAACCAGTATTCACCAGTTACCATCATCCTGTGAAGCTGCCATCAGTGTGAGGTAAGCGACAGTAACACACGAACCATCGCGGTTACACAGTCGTCATTCAATTGCCGCGTTTCGCAAGACGCTCTGCGCCCGCGCAGCGTGGGGCGAACAATGGCTCGGTAGAATCGTACCTATAGCGCAGATGCGTTAATTAATTTCGTTCGATATGTATAATGTATAACTGATACTCATATTTGCGAGCGAGCGGCATCATCCACTGACAGTGACAGTGACAGATAGAAGATCGGCGGCGCTAACGTCGCGGAATTTCTTTTCTTTTTTTATGGCCTATGGTGGTAGTACGGCGCCTAAGAATTTTATTTTTAATTATGTAAAATCATTTTAATGTTTAAGTTTCCGACATTAGCGAGTGTTTGTAAAAAACCTAAACTGAATAAACGTAGTTTGATTTCAAAATTTCTTTATTAATTACCCGACAATATAATATATCTTAAAATATATCAGTATATCTTTAATACTGAGAAATGTAAAGAGAACAGAGAGATAATAATAATAATAAATATGCTTGGACAAATTCACACAGCGCTATCTAGCCCCAAAGTAAGCAAAGATTGTTCTGTGGGTGTTAGATAACTGATAAACTACTTACATAAAACTAGTGGACCCGGTGCGACTTCCTTTGCGTCTCATCCTAGCTCAACATACACCTGCTTTACCCCTACTTACCCTTTTTTTCTTGTTTATAAACCTTCCTCATCCTTCCTCATTCCTTCACTCTATCTATTGTAGAAAACCGCATTAATATCTTTGGCGTAATGTAAAAGATCTAAGCGGACATAGATACACGCATATAGACATAGGGACAGATGGCGGGAAGCGACTTTGTTTTATACTATGTATAGACAATAAAATAAACTTTTTTTAGTTCATACGACACCCAGACCCGTAACATAAATTAATATTCATCATTCCAATTACAGGTCGGCTGGGAATCGAACCCCTCTACGTGGCAGACCAGCATGTTAACCAACTGAACCACTTAAGTGATTTAAAAAATAATAACTATACTACAGAGAGAAAAACTTTCAGTGTTTGATTTTGACAGGTTTTTATATTGTTTTAGTCATAATGATCAACATGGAGTCGATGGAGTCACAGAGCAAGAACCTCTATGTTCAAAATCATGGAGCGACGGATGATTTTGTGCTATAGACAAAGACACTGCTACACCAACGTGACCTCAATATATCCAGATACCTAGACGTCGCTAGATACGAGTAGCTAGTGTCCAGAAGTTCCAGAGGCAGGCCTATTAGTGCCAGTCGTCAAGGGCACTTCGAGCTTAATGAGGCTCGCTGACGTGACATTGTGGACACAGCTTGTGGAGGAGTTGTCGAGGTACCTATACTCGTAGAGCACACGATTTTGTTCACACAGAGGTTGGTAAAGAGCTGGAACTTTAATTTGGAAGATTATGTCCTGCAGTGGACACTTATGGCTCTTGAATTGTTGTTGATGTTAAAAAAATGATCATCTTTGAGTTAATGTTCCGGTTGTGCTCTCGCGAACGAGGGCCCGGGGTCCGCCTTGACCATGATCCAGGATTTGGCAGATCACATAATTCCAGTGGAGCGAATGCCATCTGACTTCCGTGACCCTGCTACTAGGGGAACCTGACCAGATTGGATCATGGTTACACATTCAGTCGCCTGCATGTGCAGGTACCCTCACTGTAAGAGCATCGGTTAGCATTCAACTAATGTACATAGCCCAAAAAAGAGTCATTGATACATGGCCGCAGTGGGATTCTAACCCGGTACCTCTTGCTTACTAGTCGGATACCTTAACCACTCGACCACCGACGCTCCTCGAATCAGATACAGTACGGCTAGCACCAGTTGCTCAAGGCGCGACATAGCTACTACTATCTCTTTCATATTAGTATTGAGAGAAGGAAACAAACGGTCTCTCGCGGCGCGAGCTTTGTCGCGGACACACTTATGATAGACGTGCAGTGCGTAACTCCAACTCTATAATCTATACCTATCGAACTATAGCTTAGGGTAAACTTGCTCGTTACCGAACCCTACGGAATCGTGACCTGCGCATGACCCGCTCCGTCGTGATCTCGCCCATACAAGTATCTCGCTCTTCCGGTAAACGATACTATTATGGAATATTACTGAGCTTACTTTATAGTAATAACCGACTGTTGGTCATTTAGATTTAGATCGAATAGGTAAGTGAATCTCTGAGGTAAGTCGGAATTGAAATAAATTTCTCTAGCTGATATATTTTATAGTGATAGCAAAGCAGTTCTAAAAAGTTATTGATATAATTTTTTTGGAGATTGATCGCGGAGATAGCTAGAAAATGAGTACAAAAAGGGTTACAAGTTACGATATTCGAAAAATTTAGGTTAGTATGCAGATTATACGAACCTGTATGTTTTTACTGTGAGGATTACCGTTGGCTACCTTATCTCTCAAACCGGAATACAATAATGCGCAAGTTCTTTGCGCTAGAAATAGATAAGGCGGTAGTCCTCCACCTAGGTAGACTCCTCAAACTTGACAGCTACCCATCATCGTTAAATGTATTTAAATATTATCACCGAGTATTATTCCGAGTGCTTGCTGGAAGAAATTTCGTTTTAGAAATAAGTACGTAGTGCTTGTTGTATCGTTTATATACGTATGACATTTATCTATGCATTTTATTGCGTGCAATAAAATGTTAAATAGATTATTTGTATTTATTGTATTCAATATTTAAGTCAATATGATACTGAGTAATATTTAAACTGTGGTGGATAGCATTATCTACCTACCTATACCTAGGTAACTGACCACAAAAAATGTTAATTGAGAATGCCCAGCTATGCGAAGTCATCATAATATATTCACACAGGCCATTTCACAGGCATTAAGGACTCACAAGTTCTTTGTTCAAAACAACGTTCTTTGTGTTCCGAGTGCCTTAGCGCACAAAGAAAATGCTCTTTATGAGCCTAATGATACGCAAACTTTACGCTTGTTACAGTGTACACTATTGTACTATCAGGGACACCACCACATTATAACACAGTATGGATTTTTTTTTACCTAAAATTGAGCCGGGGCCCACGACGACTTCAAGCTTCAAGTATGCACAAAAGCATAGAATTTAGCCTAAAGATCAACTAGGTGAACATGAAATTCGATTACTTCACAATTTTCGTCTGCAATTCAAGTAAAGAATAATAAAACCATCTTGGCGTTAATGTCCTGGTTGTTTCCGCGTATGAGAGCCTGGGATTCGCCTATTCAGGATTTGGCAGAACAAGTAATTACAGTGAAGCAACTGCCATCTGACCTCCGTAACCCTGTTAACAAGGGAACCTGACCAGATTGGAAAACATCGTCACGATGTTTTCCATCGCCGTAAGAGCATCGGTTACTATTCAACTAATGTACATAACTTAGAAAATGTCATTGGTACAGTACATTTTTTTTATACAGGCTGTCCCAAAAAATAGTGTCAAGCGAAAGTCCAGAGATAGAGCACCCCTTGAGGTATCCGAATCACCCCCATGTATGTTCCGCGATTTCTCATACTTTTCGAGTTATGACGTTTTTTCTGAATTTTTGAGATATTTCGACTTGAAAATTTAAAAAAATTATTAAAAAAAAATTACGAAATTTCTCAAAATATTTCTTTTTGCAACTGAATCATCTTGAATTGTTCTTTAATGCTTAAAATAACCAGCTTAATAGCTTATAAGACAAGACAGGCATTTGACAGCCATCTCACCTGTTGGTAAGTGTCGATGCAGTCGAAGATGAAGCATGCCCGTCTTGGAACAGCCTATTCACTATAGCCTTGAAGGCATCCAGATTATATTGATCGGGGAACACACTCGCAGGCAACGCGTTCCACTCCTTAGCCATTATAAAGGTCGAGCCAAAGCGGCTCGTGCGGATAGCTGGAAGATCCACGACATAAGAATGAAGCGCTCGCCCGGATCGCGTCTCCCGATGGTGGAAAGGGGCCGGCAGAATGAGGTCGTGCAGCTACTTCGCACACTCTCCGAAATGTAACCTGTAGAAGACCGACAGACGCGCAACCCTCCGCCGATGTTCGAGGCTCTCCAGCCTAGCTTCATTCAACCGCGGGTTACAAATTATGTTTTTTGCACGTTTTTCCACCGAATCCAAAGCCGCCAGTTGATATTTGGCTGATCCATCTAGGAGGTGGCAGCAGTACTCCATGCAGGATCGCAATGTGTTTGATATAATTGAAGCAACTGCTTTGAAGTAAAGTACCGCCTAACCTTCGAGAGGATACCAAGTGTTTTTGCTGCAGTCTTTGCTTTGGATTCGATGTACTGACCGAAGTTGAGATTTGAAGGTTGTCGGTAATTTTCACAGGAACATCCCGAAAAGTTGGAGTTAGTTGGAATGGACTCTTTGGCGAAAAACAAACACGCCTGAGTTTTGGTTGCGTTGAACGCCACTAGATTGGCTTCGCCCCAATCAGAAACTGCCTTGAGAGTTTTTCCTTAGCTGTTGAACTCTAACCGATGTTAGAGCTCAATACAATCCTATGCTACTATATTTTGGATCAAGACACTATATACTATTGGAAAAATATATAGTAGCCAAATCTACTGTTCATTGTTTTCAACACTTTCTTCGGGTAGAGCCATTTAGTCAAAAAATACCTACCTACGTAATTTAATTTTTTAACCAGTTTATCATGTGGTGTCCTGTAGAATAGCATCAACCCCTTCGACGACGAAGGTGTGATTTATTTATTTATTTATTAGTTCATTTCCCAGTTTTACAGCAGTTAAATACATATAAAATATAGGTACATTATGGTTGAAATGCCAATGACAAAACTGCATTTTAAAATTTTGTTATGTAGCCATTAAGCGGCTTAGCAGATAGATATCTTATTGACAAACAAAAAGAACAATTAAAAAGAAGAATAAAACAAGGTAATAAATGTACACTGCTGTGTGTGATGATGTGTTTGTGTGTGTGTGTGTGTGTTTTCCTAAATAAAATAAAATAAAAACGCCATCACTGCGAACGCACTTCGTAAATTGCACACGGCTCAAATGAAAAACGTCGAGAGTTTGGAGACGTGCCCCTTGTACAGATCTATGGCCCTGTTATTCGGAGAGCATCAGATATTTATTACTTTTTACAGTCATACAGATTGTAAAAAATAATAAATACGGAACACTATATTTGTTTATATGGATACAATTTTTTTTACACCGTAAATGGAAATCGCCTATATTCTTACTTAAATTTTTTGGCAACCCCAAATGAAACCTGAATATTCTCTGCGCTTTGAGACAAACACTAATATTACCCAACCGAATTGAAACTTCCTTTAACGATTGCCCCTATTCGAAGATTTGCCCACGACTTATGCCAGAGAGGCAGGCAGGCATTATGGTAGAACTCTGTCTAGGCTGCGGTGTCCGCCTGGGTGCGTACTAACCTTTTTTTCTTGCATATAAACTTTCCTCTTGAATCAGTCTATCTATTATTGAAAACCGCATTAAAATACGTTGCGTAGTTTAAAAGATCTAAGCGTACATAGGGACAGACGACAGCGACTTTGTTTTATACTATGTATGGATAGATAACCATAACGTACTTATCCACGGTTACTTTAAAAACAAAACATGAACCGGGCCTGCCTCAACTGTGAGTAGATAGGGCAAGGGCATCGCACGCTGCCAGTGAGTGCAATGAGGCATAGACACTCAGAGGACAGAGGCGGCAGCGGCGTTGTTGATAGAAGGATACCTACAAGGAAGGTGTAACTATACCTACATACCTACAAAATTAAAATGACTCTTGTACGGTTACATAGGATTTTTTACCATTACTTTATATTCAGGAAGTACAAAAAATAATGTAGTGTGTAGGGTAGTAAACACTCTACGTGATTTCACCACGCTATTGCTGTTGTACTTATCTTATTGTTGTAAGCTGTGTTACACATCCAAATACAATAAAATAAAATAAAATGATTTCGAGTATGTAGAATACCTATACTATAGGCATAATTAGTCTACGAGTACCTTTCGGTTCAAAAAAATTCCAAGCAAAATTACATCTAGCTAGGCAAAATCCTGTTTTATAGATAGAGTTTTACAGAAATAAAAATCAAGTGTTACCGTACATTTTACATACCTACAGAAAACACTACCTACTACTTAAACTAACTTAACTACTAATTTTAATAATTAGGTACTTACGTAACCTAATTCATAATTCGTATTTTAATATAAGATAATATTCCTAGATTTTACCGGTTTGCATATAAAAAGTAAAAAATACAGGAAGAAAGAAATATATATATCATCTTAGCTACGACCTCACAGAGACGATTATTATTCTACCTACACCCAAAGCTCCGCTCTCCGCCACCTAATCTATGCGAGTCTTGACCTCTGGCGTGACCAGCGAGCGATCATTGCCACTGGACTCAATTGGACGAGCTATCTGCACTTACATGTGTGTAGGTCGATTGGGGTATTGTTGCATTTCCGTATTCAACTACGCGGGAGTTCTGTTTCGAGTACTTGTAACCTAATTTTAGTATAGGGATTATGCGGCTTGTGTTGTACAGGGTGTTTGGTACATAACTACAGCTATCATCAATATCTTACATCCAAATTGAAGAGGTAGCTGTTAGAACATTGTTTCTACGACTTAGACGAATTTGTCAATTGTAAATTGCCTTCACTTTATTATTTTATTGTAAATTATTTTATTTGATTAATTCTACGGCGATGACATTGTAAATAACAAATAATGTAACGTGCTTATTATAAAGGTACTTTCTAAGAACCAATTTGCTACTTTGATGTGTAACTCTGTTACTAATAAAGAATTTCTTTTTGTATTGCTTTTAATGTGGAACCCCCTTCTGAGATTTAAAGAACACTAAAGCCAGTTTATCGAGAAAAACTGTGAAATAATAGCAACATTTAATATTTAATTTGTGGTACCTACATCTAGCAAGTCTGTAGATGAAGAGCCCGTCCTTACCCGTGGTATTACCGCTAGTACTACTGGTAGTACCACAGGTCATTATTTTCACCCTTGGTACTTGAGCATATAATATAGAGAAGTTTTAAAAGTTTTTATAAATCCCACTTTATTTGTTTATTTATACCTAAGTCAAAGTAAACAGAAATCTAAATTTTTCATTATATTTTTTCTAAAATGTGGCTGGGCATATAGTGTCTTGTCCGACAGTTTCATTTGGATATCCATGTACCTGACAACCTGTAGCATCAGTAGCATTATCACAGCCCATAACAGTCTACTGCAGGACTTAGGGTCTCTCCTACGAAAGGAGAATTATTGCTATAATCTCCACGCTTGGCAATGTTAAAATCAAATCGTTAGGGCTATATAACCTGTGCCAAAGAAATAAAGAAATACCTAGGCATACACATACGCTAGGCGTATTACACAAACGTTCGAAAAACATTACCCTTCTTCTGACGCAGTCGGGTAAAAAATCACTAGCGCTTAACCTATTAACCATGTAGTGACTATTTCTTCTATTTATCGTTGAATAAAAAGCCACGATTGATCCGTGTAAAGTATTTTCTTTGACATTTCACCCAGGTTTAACAGGTGGAGTTGATATTATGTAGAAAATAATTAATTACATATTAACCGCGAAGCAAGTAATTAATTCATCCAGCTAACATATTACGCTGATCGCACTATACGTAATTATTACTTAATCAAATTCAGTTCAGTAGTTTCGCACGCGAGTTTACACACGAATATTTTAACACCAAATACATACTTTCCTAAGAAACACAATTTCATGTTACTAATATTATTAGCCGATACACTACATTCGAGTTCGGGGAAGTACTTTTGAGAAACCCGTAGTAGCTATGTACAGCACTCTATTATTAAATAATAAATAAATAATAAATAATCGTGGACAAATTCACACAGCGCCATCTAGCCCCAAACTAAGCAAAGCTTGTGCTATGGGTACTAGATTACTGATATATTACTTAAATACTTTTTTTAATACATACTTATTGTACATAGAACACGCAGACCCGTAACAGAAATTAAAATTCATCATTTCAATTTCTACCCGGCCGGGAATCGAACCCGGGACCTCTTGCGTGGCAGACCGGCATGTTGACCACTGAGCCACTCAGGTCGTCGGGGTATATATTTATACAAATATTTTTAATTGTACATAACATATCAAAATTAATAATTGATTTCGAAAATGATTATGTTTAAGTGTCGATTAGAGGCTAAAATAAAAATAAAAAATTTCTTGAGTTCTTATAATGGTTTAAAAACACATTCCAGTTGTCGTCAATGTTGCCTCTCTAAATAGCTGTAATTTTATGAAGAGAGAAGTTATCACAACTAAAATTTATATATTGTTTCAGTTTCTGTTGTTATAAAGGTGACTACCATCCCATTCTTATACCTAATTGGTATCCCATAGGTACTTTTATAATGAGTACTTAATAAATCCGTCGTAAGAACTTGACCAAAGCCAAACAGAGTCCTTAGAAAATCTTTTATGTTGCGCTTTCCTTAGTTTCAATTTCACTGTTTACATTTCTTTTTATTTCTTTCTGGTTGCTTGAAAGAAACGCCCTTTGTGATTGTAAATAACTTATTTTGCAAGAAGGTATTGCGTGATGTTTTTACTGAAAGGTTGAAATTCTCTCTCTAGAATTTACGTTAAACACATACATAAAGCTCACGCCTCTGTCCCACAGGCGGGCTAGGCAGAGATAATGGACCGCAACTTTGCTCTGTCCTGACACAACTCCCTAGCCCCGCATATATCCACAATTCTTTCCATACATCTACGGTTTATTCTTGCCACTACGGACCCCAGATTTTCTGAGAACATTACTGATCTGAGCAGTGAATGTTTTTCTGGGTCGTCCTCTTAATTTAGAATTTCATTTTCCGAAAATATTTGATCATCATCTTGGCGTCAATACCCTGGTTGTGCTCTCGCGCGAGGGCCCGGGGTCCGCCTTGACCATGATCCAGGATTTGGCAGATCACGTAATTATTCCGTGACTTTGTTAACAGGGAAACTAACAGATGGTAACGTATTCAGTCGCCTGTAAGTGCAGGTTTCATCACGATGTTTGAGTATCACCATCACTAGACTATTTGATGGACATTCCCCCAGCTGCCATCGCAACCAAATTTCACAACTAGTTGCGATAGCAGAAACGACTTATTCTTTGTATTTAGGTAAAAGAATTTTGTTTTTTTGTCGTAATATTCCATTGAAGGAAGTCTCGAAAGGTTTGTTATTACAGAACGGGGCTATGTCCCTATGTCACGAGGCAAGTTACGTAAAGGACTGGAAACCGTAATAATAACGGTTACTCTGAATGAACCTACTTACGCAACTAAGTTGCCAACTTGGGGCTCTTGTGCGAGCGAGAAACCTTGCGGCCAATGTACCCTAGTTTTGACTTACCAGAGACTTTTTTCAACTTTTTTCGCCACCTACGGCCACCAACGTAACGTGTGATGAAACTTACCAAGGAAGAACTTTTCCACACTTTTCGCAACCAGTTACGAACGAAGACTTTTCCGCCTGTATTCGTCATTCTGTGTTTCGTAAGCGTGAAATATATATATCCTGACATTTTCATAACTGCTACAAAATAATAAATCAATAAAAAAAAACTTTAGCTGTTTAACTCACAAAACGACATTACTTATATTATTTAATTATTACTATATTCTATCGATGCACTAATTACTACTATAATACAGTATTTCATTACTAATAAAATTATTTCTGTTAATCTAAGATTTATCAGCCTCACCGCTGAAAGTATGAAAAAGAAACCAAAAGAAACCAAGGGTCTAGTTTCTGTTTCATATTTCCTGACCGTTCAGAAAAATACATGTTTCTAGCGGTACGGCTGCTAATTAAGTTCCAAATCGCTTGCACTGCAACCATACCTTCACGAAAGCTTGTCAGCCAGGAAACAGTATTGTGCCACGTGGGCAGAGGTACTTCGATTATCTGAAATCGCTATAAGCCTACCGATATCCAACCATAGACCTAAACTAGACAGACAAGATTTTCGCTTTCAAAAGTTGTATAAGCTTTGCCGGCGTTGCTGACATCAGTGAGTACTTTAGTTTAAATCTGGGTGTTAGATTTAGAATTTCGTATGTACGGCCTACTGTACCGCACAAATAGCACGTACATACTTATTTTTATCATCTTGGCGTTAATATCTCGGTTGTGCTCTCGCGCACGAGGGCCCGGGGTCCGCCTTGACCATGATCCAGGATTTGACAGATCAGGTAATTACAGTGGAGCGACTGCCATCTGACCTCCACGACCCAGCTACCAGGGGAACCTGACTAGATTGGATCATGATTACACATTCAGCCGCCTGAATGTGCAGGTTTCATGACGATGTTTTCCCTCACCGTAAGAGCATCGGTTAGTATACAACTAATGTACATAACTCAGAAAAGAGCCATTGGTACTTGGCCGCAGCGGGATTCGAACTCGGTACCTCTCGCTTACGAGTCGGATCGGATACCTTAGCCGCTCGGTCACCGACGCTCCTTACATACTTATTATTGTAGATTTAAGTTTGCACAGTTAGCGTTAATTAAGAAGGTCATCTTAGATATAATTCATTTCGATACCAGTCAAACAAATCAGAGTAACAACCACTCAACAGGGTCGGTCTTTTCATTTAGCATCAGCATCTTCCATCCCTTAACATCTTAGCATTAGCATTTAAAACCCTTAGCATAGTATTGTACGGTCCTGTCCATACAACTTGTAGGAAATGTACGTATGCATGATAAACTTGGAACGTAACTTGGCCGGTAAGGTTTTTGTTTAATTTTCTATTTATTGTATAAGTACCTACTTTTTCGATTTTGATTCACACTCGTGTCTTGAAACACATGACTGTCAATATAGGAGACTATTTAAACAAGTAGGTATGGTTATATATAATTATAATTATAATAAATATAATAATAATTAAAGTATAATTCTCCGAAATTTTGTTTACCTTGGACATTTATTTCCTTTAACTTTTTCCCCGAAACTTTCTTTTGTTTCAAATTATGATATTGCATTTTAGCAAGAGCACAATAGACTACCCCTAAAAATATGGGAAAATGCATAATTCAGTCGTTGGGTTATTAGGAATTTTCATCTTTTTTGTGGGAATATTTTATGTCTTAATCTTGATGGAATTTTATGGCTGTAGAAGAGAGGGTCTGCCCATAAATATGAATTTGTGTTTGGAATAAATGTGAAGCTTTGTTACGGTATGCATTATTTTCTTTTTCAAAAATGATTTTGTTTATAATTTAGTTATATGTTGTTATTATATGGATTCAATGCTGTATTGAAGGATTCTCACCTTATAAGGACAAGTTACACGTACAGTCGACAGCATAAAAACTTAACCAACCAGTATAAGAAGAGCTACCGTATCTAAAGACTCGCATAGAAACTTTTTCGTTAGTTTCTTTTATACTTGGTTTGGGTAGGTCGACACGCTGTCTTCTGTACACTTACGTTGTAAAATGAGCTCTCTGTAGTGAAGAGGCTTTTCCTAGAGAGTTACTACAGTTTTCAGAGTAAACACGCGATTCCGTACAAGGTTTTACAGCGTACTGGGTTTGTATAGCATCCATTCATACTCCATTTTCGGGCACATCATCGTCGTTAGTTGAGATGTGTGTGAGTAAGATGTGAAATGCGCTCCCTCCCGAAGTCTTTCCTCTGCACCACGACATGGGGTTCTTCAAAACGCATTTCTCCGGGCTTCAAAGGCCGGCACCGCAACAGCACTCTTTAGGCAGATGTCCTGGATGACGATGGCCGCTATACTTTAGGTGGACGGTCCATCTGTGTCTTGGCAATAAAAAAAAAATCGCTGCCTGCCTAGTTGGTACCTATATAGGAACAAAATCATCGTGTGAGGTACCAACGTCTGGCGTCGCAGTTTTAAGCCGCCCTAGGGGCAATTCGACATGTCTTATGACGATTGCTATCAATCGTTAGTAACCGGGACAGACAGCTTAACGTGCCCTCAGAAACGCGGAGCGCATGGTTGTCGTATGATTTGTACATATATATTAAAAAACCTGTACTCTGTGTACACGTGTGGGTCGCGCTTTCAACTTGCGTGTATTGTCGTTACAATGTCACCGCGGCGGGGCTAATGTAGAAATCACGTAGACAATTGATATCATATGATAGTCCTTACGTAGTATGTAAAATCAGTTTTTTTTAGATGCGGGGGCGTGAGCATTCAAGGTCGGGTCCAGCCCACCTGCCAGGCGTGGGAATGAGGCTGAGGAGAATCAAAGGAGAAGGTTCAAATCCTCAAATTGACTGTTTTTGTTTATTGATGAGTAACAACATGTTGTAGCCCCAAATATAGGTATCTATATCAACGATTTCACGGTCCATACCGCCGTACGATCTTACATAATTAACTGCAATGCTATACCTAGTTCGCTTCCGCAACAGTTGCATACCGGTATCGAAACTACCCATGCTGACTAATTTATGCGACAGTCAAACTGTGGCGCAAAACAAGTTGAATCACGCTCAGCTGGGCTGCAGTTGCGAACTGATTTATATCCTCTAGTTGCTCTTGGCATAACTACTTGTACTGGGCCCGAGTTAGTCACATTACGTTACGTAAATTTGATACCTAATTGGAGATTTGCGTGCTTACGAGACCTATAACAAAAGTTATGTCGGTGACTGGATGGGTGATCGGTTCGATCTTTGAGGCCAATCGAATTGCAGCACCGCAACGAACTTGCCACTCAATAAGTGTGCCTCCTCTGGCGGACCATGGTTGACCCCTTGGTCTTCCGCTGGGGTCGCTAGGACTGGTTAATTGAGCTTGAGCTTTTGTTTCCAGGGAATGGGCCTCTGATATTGTGTAGGCGATCTTCAAGTTGCCTGGCAAGCTTAATGACAATAGATGACATGAGCCTTATCCTATCAAAACAAATAAACACGTCTTCATAAAATTCTACTGAAATTTTGTCGGTGGTTGATCCATCTTCTTCTGTACACAGTATAAAACAAAGTCGCTTCCCGCCGTCTGAATCTATGTACGCTTAGATCTTTTAAACTACGCAACGGATTTAATACGGTGTTCAACAATAGATACAGTGATTCACGAGGAAAGTAGGTGTACGCGTACGAAGTCGGTATACTAGTTGATAATAATTTGCATTTTTTATGTCCATTACGGCTCTGTTTTGTAAGCTTTTAACCGTGGTTAGATTGACAAGAATTGCGAAAATGTAGTCCAGACCTAAAGCTAGATAGCATCTGAAGCAATGGCTACTTGTTGACAATGTAGGCAAAACACGTGGGTACGGTAACATATACCTTTATCTACGTATTATTATTTACAATCGATGAGTTGCTTAAAAAAGGTCAGGTCAAGAGTATCAAAATGGTTACAATAAAGGACAAAATACCTAATCCTACCAAATATCTATATTTCTGGACCAAAGACTTCTACCTCAGTTTATTAACCTCCGACGAAAAAAGTGGGGTGTATAAGTTTAACGTGTGTATCTGCATGTGTGTGGCTTTGTGTATCTGGTGGAATCGTAGCTTCCGAACGGATTGATTTGAATGCGGTTTTTTCTTTGAATTTGAAATCTAGCTTAATCGAGATGGTTCTTAGCTTTGTTTCAATAAAATCGGTTTAGAAAATATTTAAGTACCTATAAATAAACTTGGTCGAGGGTTATTCAACTTTTTGTGTCAGTTAGTTTATACCTACCTATAGAAGTTTTAGACAAGCACATTGCATCCTCGACCGCATCGACACATAGGTAAGTAGAGCTACCATCAAGTGAGATGGCGGTCAAATGGCTGCCTTGTTTAATTTAAAATAAGAATCTTACCCAGTGTATAGGATAAATGTACCTATATATACATACACACCCACATTCGTATTCTATTCGGGAAGGCAGTGACTATCGAGTCCTACAAGCTACGATCCTGACACACAAATTTTGCCTCTTCCACATACTTTTTGTGTTTGTTAATTTATTTATTTCTATTTGTGTTTTTCATAAATGTTTAACTACAAAATACAGAATAGATCACATACGTAAGTAGGTACAACCATTATACCTAAAGTTGTCAAAACCCATTATATTTATGGCGAAATGTGCCCGTCGTTTGAACACCCGTAAATATAGCCATAAAACTGTTTTATTACCATTTGAAGTGATATTGGATTACGGCAAGCATTTCAAATTTCAGGCTAACTTGCGTCATGCTTCATACATAACATAGGGTGTGGATACTTGTTTGTATGACACAATACAAGCGGTAACCGCAGTTTTCATCGTTCGGATCTCTGTAAGCATTTAACTTTTCTGCTACTTTATTTTTCATGGATGAAAAGTAGGCAGTGTGACTCGGGAATAATGTTTCTTCTAACTAGTGAAAGAATTTTTAAAATCAGTCTAGTAGTTTCGGAGATTACCCTAACATCATCATCATCATCATCATCATATCAGCCAGAAGACGCCCACTGCTGGGCTTAGGCCTCCCCCAGAGATCTCCACAAAGGCCGGTCCTGTGCCTTCCGCATCCAGCTGGTACCTGCGATCCTTACCAGGCCGTCGGTCCACCTTGTGGGAGGCCTACCCACGCTGCGTCTTCCGGCACGTGGTCGCCACTCGAGAACTTTACTGCCCCATCGGCCATCTGTTCTTCGAACTATGTGCCCTGCCCACTGCCACTTTAGTCTGGCAATCCTTAGAGCTATGTCGGTGACCTTGGTTCGATCGATTCGATCGCGCAAAGAGACTCCGAGCATAGCTCTTTCCATTGCCCTTTGGGTAACGGTGAGCTTTCTTATAAGGCCCACAGTGAGCGGCCACGTTTCAGTTCCGTAAGTCATCACTGACAACACACATTCGTCAAAGACCTTCATCTTGAGACACTGCGGTAATTGGGACGAAAATATATGGCGTAGCTTCCCGAATGCTGCCCAACCGAGTTGGATTCGTCGATTGACCTCTTTCTCGAAGTTGGACCTACCTAGCTTGACTATTTGTCCTAGTTATGTATAGTCGTCAACAACTTCAAGTGGAATGCCTCCAACTGTCACTGGAGTAGGCACCACATGAACATTCGACATAATTTTCGTCTTGTCCATTTTCATTTTAAGACCTACTTGTTGAGAGGCACTACAGAGGTCATCGAGCATTTTGCCCGAGTCTTCCAGGGTTTCAGCCATGACTACGATATCGTCAGCAAATCTGACGTGAGTGAGATACTCGCCGTTAATATTGATGCCAAGTCCGTCCCAGTCCAGAAGCCTAAAGATATCCTCCAGTGCAGCGGTGAACAACTTCGTTGATATGACATCACCTTGTTTAACACCTCGCTGCATCTGAATAGGTTTTGTGGTCTTAACCTGGAGACGAACTGACATAGTGGCGTTTTCGTACAAACACTTCAGTGCTTCGATATATCGATAGTCAACTCCAACATACAAATTCACTAACATACAAATTTTACCTATTTATAATATTACAGTGGAGCGACTGCCATCTGACCTTCGTGACCCTGTTATCAGAGGAGCCTGACCATAATGGATCATAGATACGCATTCAGACGCCTGACTGTGCAGGTTTCATAACGATGTTTTCCCTACCGTAAGAGCGTCGGTTAGTGTTCAACTAATGTACAAACTCAAAAAAGAGTCATTGGTACATGGCGGCACTGGGGTTTGAAGCCGATACCTCGGGGTGCGAGTCGGACCCCTTAACCATTACGCCACGAACGCTCTTATATACGACTGGTATATAATATATAATCTCAGTAGACGTCACTTGCCATATATCGAAAACCTCGTGAGCCAGTTTCAAAAAACTTAATCTATTGAAAAGTTTTTATGCTGCAAGTAAGCGATAAAGTTCTTACCAGAGATGTCTTTGCTGGCACCTAAAATGACGCAGTTTCAGTCTTCGCAAAACATGAATTCCATACCTGAAACGATAAAAATCTTCAATTAATTTTTCATAACGTGTCAAAATATATTATTGTAACCAAAGAAATTGGACTAGCTCTGTGGCGCAATGATGGCCACAACCTCTCCTCTTGTAGGAGAGGCCTTAAGTCCTACAGTGGACTGTTATGGACTATGATGATGAAGAAGGTCAAATTTCTTTGATAGTAACGCTTGATAAAAGTTAGCCTGTGTCCACAGATATCTTTTTTACTTTGACATATCTGTGCTTATCTTATTATCCACTTTCGGCCGCATCGGCGCTTCCCAACAGGGGAATGGCGGTCGAATGTCTGACTGGTTTATTAATAAAAAAAAGACCTCACCGAAACCGACCTTAGTGTTGTAAATACAACAATGGAAAACGCTGCTGCCCATTTTCCCGCCTACAGAGACTCTAGATGTCATGCCACGAAAACATTAGTCGCCTTGACGCCCACGCCCACCAGTGTTAAGGGGTTGGTGCTATTCTACTCTGCCGGACACTACACGCCTTGTTACCTACTCTACTGCTAAATTACTTACTGTACTAGCCTTAGGTTAAGGATGTAATGTGTCATCATAGGCAATCTATGTCAACATAGTCTAGTATCTCTGCTAAGAATTCAATTCACACCATTGCGTCGGTCACTGTCCCCAATCAGCGAGTGATTTGAATTATTCTCGCGTGTACCGTATGATGTCATTTCCTATTATGTGCATTGTGTGGACGTTCGCAATAACACCATGGAGCAATAGTGGCTGTTGGAGATTCGTTTGGTTATTTGTTTCGTCTTCAATCTTTGTCGTTTTGAGGAAGAGCAGCAGCATCCGAATAGAATACTTGAAAGTTCGACAAATTTTAATTTTTTTGCCTATTTGTTTAAACGCAACGCTGAATTTGTTGAGCAGCTGTCAAGGTCACACATTGGTCATACCCGCATTTGGGTCATATACATCAAACCAAAGACATAGCAAATAATTTTATGGTAAGAAAGAACTCAATTGATAAAACGTGTAAAATGGAAAGCTAGTAGTTAAATTTTATTGTAAATATATTATTTTTTAAAGTTATTGATGTCGTAACTCAAAGATTGACTAACAGAGTCGTTCAGTTGGTTAACAGCCGGTCTTCCACGCACAGGTCCCGGGTTCGATTCCCGGCCGGGCAGAAATTGAGATGATGAATTTTAATTTTTTGTACTGGGTGTTGTATCTATGTATAATAAGTATGCATTTAATAATATATAAGTAGTTTATCAGTTTTCTGGCACCGTATAACTCAAGCTTTGCTTACTTTGGGGCTAGATGGCACTATGTGATTTGTACAAACATATTTAACAAATATATCTTTATTAAAGATTAGGTACTAATTACATTTGCGAAGTACCCCGTGTACCTATTACATGTGACTGTTTTCACAAAACTACTAAACAAAATCCGATGCCGTTTTAAGCTCCACAGGATTACGTAATGGAGGAACAGGAAACCGTCGGGCAGATGTCAGATTGTTTGCGTCTAGTTGATTTACTGAATACCTAGAACAGTTAAAGGTTGACAACTTGGGTCTAGACTATTAAATGGCCTAGGTGTCGTGTGGGCGCACAGATCGATACCTATGGCTGGCATGTACAGCAACGCTGTACTGGGAATCGTTACTATATTACATCAAAATCATCAAGATATAACACTTCACTGCTGGATTTGAACCTCCTCCACATAAATGGAGGGTTTGTCTTAATAAAATTATAGATAATCAAAATAAATATGCTTGGACCAATTTACACAGCGCCATCTAGCCCTAAAGTAAGCAAAGCTTGTGTTATGAGTGTTAGATAACTGATATAAGAGACTTTTCCTAGGACTGTGGACCTGCGGCGTTATTATCTTTAGGGTAGTTTATGTATTATTTAGGTTAACTACTTATATACTTTTCAAATAAATACTTAAATACATATACACAATAGAGTGGCGCTGGAGCCCAAAGCAACCTGCAACGAGCGTGACTTGGCCTCTACAGTAGAGGCCTAGTAACTAGGCGACACAAGTAGGAGTTGCGAGTGACGGAAATGAAGATGCTGTGGTGGATATGTGGGGTTTCCCGCAAAGACCGCGTGCGGAACGCCCACATCCGCCACGGCAGCCTTCGTGTCCGTGACATCGCGGATAAGCTACACGATTTCCGCCTTCGATGGTACGGCCACGTCTTGCGCAGATCAGCAAATTATGTGGGGAACAGATGTCTGGCCATGCCACCCCCGCCAGGTACGGGAATGAGAGGCTGGCCCAAGAAGCGATGGCTGGACGTCGTTCAGAGTGACAGGCGTGCCAACAGACTCACCACAAAGGATGCCGAAGACAGAGCAAAGTGGGCTAAGAAAAGCAGGAAGGCTGACCCCGTGCCCCTGCGTGTTGCGCGGGAGTGCAACCAGGATTTAACGTCAAGATGATGATTATGATACAAAATTCCACAATACGCGAACGAAATCGCGTCGAGCCATCTAGTATTACACAAAATACAACAATATCCCTTATTTCCCTTTACATACTAGATGACAGGTAACTACATAAGTACACGAGCGAAGTTTACCCAGCATATCCCAAACTCAAACACAAACACTACATTCGACGCATAGCGTCTTAACACATCCGAATAGCCCGGTTCTAATAAGCCGCCATTCACAATATCCGGTATTCCCGGTACCCACAAGAGTCTCTCGACTGATTCCTGCAGAGACTGCTTCGAACTGGATTGCGATGGTTTAGACCGGCGGTAACCGGATTCCGCCGGATTAGTTCTGTTACTGAGGGTTATTAGGGTCGATAGTCGGAACCGTCTTCCGCTATTCAGCTGGATTGAATTTTTATTGAGGTCTTAATACGGACGATGGATAGTGGTCGGCATTTATAGTTTTTACAAATTATGGAAGTATAATGTGGATGGGAATGGGGAAAACATGGCACGACGAATTAGCCGCGTATGCGACCTGGCAACTGTATTTTACTGTGTACAATAGACTGTTAAATAATAAACAAATAATAAATAAATAATAATAAATAGGTCTAACTGGAAAAATGGGAGAGAGGCCTTTACCCTTCAGTGGGATACCAATGGACTAAAAAAAAATGGGGATGGGTACCTACTGAAAAGACCGAGAGACTACAGAACAAAGAAGAATTTGGAATTTCTTATTTTGAGATACTTGTACTAACTAGATCTCTCATGCCAATGGCGCACTCACTACAGCCACAAAACACCTGTTGCTTTTTTAAAACACTCATAAAGCTTTGTTGCTTGTAGATAATAAAAAATTTGCATAATTAATACGGACCTAGGAACGTTTTTAGCTTGAAGAAGATAAGACGACCTTATCAACAACACACGAAAGCATATTATATCATAGCAAATTACAATTGTAAGTTTGTTTTTCTTAGTTTATTTAATTAGTTGTAAATTTGTAATTAGTAGTCTGTAGTTATTTATATCTATGTAATAATCTGTTTTAATGTTTAAATAAACAACAATTACAATTTTCAAATTAGAATTTCGTCAATTTTGACATTATAATTTTTTTTACCTGATTGAATGATACCTGTCTTTATTACATTATTTAAAATGATTTTTTAAAATTCAAAAGTATTACTATCATATTGACATATTAGAAAGTGTAAATCAATTATTACGGATGTACGCCTGAAAAGGTTGGAATTTGGTGGAAAAAAACTACTGCATCTCGAACTGCAAAATCACGTAACCCAAACTGCACATTGAACAAAATTTCATTTCATTTCATATTATTATTAAAAGCATAAACACGCCACAAACTCGACCAAGTTTCTTTATAAGTATTTAGTGCAAAAACATCCTATTCGAAAAATTACAATTAATAACATTTCCTTTCTGTACAAACCATCGTAGTCCATGCTAGGATTTCGGTCGTATTTCTTCGAATGCGGAAGCCCCCTGAGATCTCCGGGCTTCTAGATAAAATTGGATTGTCAGGTTCATACCAACGACACTTCGGAAAGTATTGCCGGTGTTGGACGGGCGATATTTATTATGCTCTCTTTTGTTCAGATATAGGAGGTAAAGAGTTGTATTTAAAAAAATATGGGCGAAATGGGGGAAAATGAGTCAGAAACCGGACCCTGGCAGAAGCCGGGACTGACCGCTCGGATGACGATGATGATGATGGTGACCTGATCTGGTGCTAACGCCTGTAAGTACCTACCCATTATTATATACCCATATAGTAAATAAATAAATAATAAAAAATTCAGAAATATTAAATTTCTTATCACGTGGTAGGAGTCTGTCAAGCCTGACGAGTTCGCTTGGGCGGGTACCACCGCCTTATCTATTTCTGCCGCCAAGCACCAATGCTTACATTGTTGTGTTCCGGTTTAAAGGATAAGGTAGCCAGCGCAATTACAGGCCTGAGGCATTTCAGCTTAGTCCTTACAGTGACCATGCACCTGAGGTTCTGCATTTTTGTTGCATGAATCGTAGATGTTATGGGCGACAGTTATCGCTTACCATCAGGTGGGACATCCGCTCGTTTGTCACTGTGGCGCATAATTTTTTTTTCTCATGTTTACTTTCTTATCCTTTATTAGAACTTTAGATTTTGTATAAACTTTATGAAGGTACAGCTTCTTAGAACAGCGTCCTATGAAACTTGCTTTAGATAGATGCAACTCAGGTCAAAGCATTGAAAATTACGCCCTTTAGATTGTGTAGGTAGACCAATGTTTTTATGTAGATTTCGTCTTCTAAGTCATGAATGAAAATACCTCGTCGTCAGAAAAACTATACCTAATTTAAATTGTAACTACTTAATCAAACATCGCCGATTTCTTCTTTCTTTATCTATATCTATACCTATCCTATGACCTAAGTCTATTACACATTTTCATCTCCGTATAGATATTTTTGTCTTATATTCATGTATGTAGACTGGACGTGCCCAGAATTTCTCTCTGCTCTTGACCCTTGCTTCAATAAATTCAAGATTAGTTTCGGAGCCTATTTTACTGAACAAATAAGTATCAAACCTTTTTCGGTTCATTTTATGTAGGCTTTATATTTAGGTTGCGTTACCTTTAGAAAAAATATTATTGTAGTGCAATAAATAATAATCGTCTTAGCATCTATCTCGGCTTGGCAACACTAAATTTTATTTGATGTAGGTATTGTTAGTAATATTAAAGAGTTATGCATGAGTGAGTAAAAGATAAATCATAACATGTACATTTTTTAAATAACTACACTTTATTTCAGCTACACAGAACAGGGGCCATCAGTTTTCAAAATAACTTAAAAACTAGATTTTCTTATCATCAATAGATGGCGCACTAATGTTGCTAATTCGATTCCGTGCTAATGTTGGCCGTGTGGTGTCCGGCAGAGTAGAATAGCACCAACCCCTTACACTCGCGGGTGTCGTACGAGGCGACTAATGTTTTCGAGACTCTTAGAACTTCTAAGATTTAGGAGCAGAAGCTACAAATGTAGTCGACAAATGTTTTCGAGACAAAAGATGTAAGATCTAACAGTAGAAATGTTTCCCATTGTCATATTTACAATACTACGATCTCCAACCCGCCTGCCAAGCTGGATATTAGCAATAACCTCCCATTTCGTGGGAGAGGCCCTGAGTCCTGCAGTAGACTGTTTCGGGCTGTGTGTGATGATGATGATGATGGTTGTCAAACGGAAATATCTCGATTAACAAATGCAAATTAACGCAAACATTGTTGCTTGTCTACATAAATAGAATAGATAACGCTTTAGTTTTTACAATTAGCAATGAAATTCCACCCACCGACCGTTATCGCACATCTAATTATCGGGGATGTAGACCGTGAAGTTGCGTAATAATTCCAAGGTCGTGTTACGCTTCTTGGCTTATGCGCCTATTACATTTGGCTAAATTATTTACCTGGTAAAGATCGCAGGTACCAGCTGGATGCGGAAGGCACAGGACCGGCCTTTGTGGTGATCTCTGGGGGAAGCCTTTGCCCAGCAATGGGCGTCTTTCGACTGATATGATCTGACTAATCATCAATTAGTCGTCTGAATTCAGAAGCAAAAAGCGCGAGAGCAAATCAAAGTCGAGAGTATTGCTCATAAAATAAGGCATATTTTTGTATCACGCCTTTTGAAAATCGGAGCGACGCGTAACACAATATAAGTGACATAAAAATGGACCTTCATTTATGAGCAATACTTTCGACTTTGATTTGCTCTCGCGCTTTTTGCTTCTGAATTTAGACGACTGAATTTAGCCAAATGTAATAAGCACATTACACGACGCGATGGCGTCTATAATGCCGACCACTAGACGCTGATAACCGACAAATAAGAAATTAAATTTGTATAAACATATATAAGTCCAATAGTAGTCAAATAACATACTTGTGTTCCGTAGCTATCTAGAGTCAGTAGTTTTGTTTTAAATATTATAAGGATTACTTCTACCGTATCTATAGTCAATAGAACCTACATACCTAAATATATGATATATAGAAGAAGATACCAAATATATATACTTTTCTGTTTTTCTACTTCATCTTTCAATAATCTTTTCAAGTGGGGTTATGTAAAGGAAAATTCTCCCTCTGACTGTGCGCGTTTCATGCTCGGCATGTCCTAAAACTTGCACAATGGAGGACTTGTTCGAGGCCAGTCCAAATGCTGTATGCGTCGAATACTGGGCGGACAAAGTGTAAGGGGGCGTTAAGTCCATCGACTCGATAAGAAGTTAAATTGCTGCCTTAGAAATAATAGAAATAATGGTAGGTATGTTGTGTGATTTTGTTTGTTTTAGATGCAACAATAAATGAAAATAGTTGATCGTAAAATTAATTCTACGTGTGACTCGGAATAGTTTTATGTAAGTACCTACGTAGAATCAGTTTATGGTGGATGTAATGGACGTGACAATGTTGGTTTTGGAATAAAATAAATAAATAACACTTAATAATCAATAAAGACACTTTGATTGCGTGGGAAATAGGTGCCTGCACCTGCCAGTATCAGGAAAGAGGCCCCGTGGGCGACCCAAGAACCGATGGATTGACATCGCTGAGTCAGATGCGAGAGCCAACGGCCTACGACGCGAGGATGCCGAAGACCGGGCGAAGTGGAAGACAATGAGTAGGAAAGCGGACCCTGGCAGAGGCCGGGATAAACGCTAGGACGATGATGAATCAATAAAGACACTTTCCACTTTCTCGCCACTATTTTCGGCAAAGTTATAGACCATTTCAGTTTGATGTTAAGTCTACCATAACCAGCTTAAAAGGAGCTAACAAAGCTATGCTCGTCTATGGAAACGCTAGCTCATCATATACTGCGTTTTGGTAGGTCTAGCTTTCTTCTGTACCTAGTATCTTTATTGGTTCAGATAGTGGGCTCCTTCCAAATAATGGCGGCCAATGTGTCTCAAAACGTCCTTTATCTAGTACTTGGAAAGTTAGGCGGCTAAATTATGATCAAGTTCGCTGGAGTCTGCGGTATTTTGTTGGGGCAAAACACTCTGTTACTAACTCGAAAAAGATAAGCAGCAATGTCGCCAGACCCCGTTACGGGGAGGTAGAAAACTTTCCACATGCCTAAGTAAACGCAAGGTGCTTTATTTGGGACATTGTTAATGCAAGTGGACCTATGTGGTCTGTGCCTATTCCTAGGTCAAAAGTGGTACTAGTGGACGCGGCGCGACTCCGTTCGCGTGCACTACAATACCTTACCCCTATCACTACCCTACCTTTTTTTTTGACGAAGCTTCGCGCGTTCCCATCCAGTGGGACCGAGGTGGGACTTATCCTCCTACTTCCTCATCGTCAGAGAGGAGGGGAGCCCTACTTCTACCCTACCCTACCCTATACCTACTCCACATCTACCCTACACCTACCCTACAACTAATTTACCCTTACCTATCCTTTTTTCTTGCTTATAAACCTTCCTATTGAATCACTCTATCTATTCCTGCTTTAACCGCTATTGTAATTCTGTGGTAGGGGTGGCCACAGAAAACATTGTTCCCTTTGCTACGATGCAAAATCATGCTGTACAGTTCAATAACAGGCCACTTACCTCAATATTTCACGTATGATATTAGCTTACAAAACTCGACATCAACAAGGGGCTCTCCTATTTTTACAACGCCATTACCGTCATCCGCAGACAAAAGTAGGGTAAGCGTACCTGTTGCCGACACCGCATCGCGTGCGCCGGAATTATTATGGTAATTCCGCCCGGTTGAATCTAAAACGTGTGTGTTGTTATGTCACGGAAAGTGGGAGATATGACTGCGATAGTGATATTTTGCACTGGTATCGCCGGAGTTGGAGTTGTTGTTTGGCCACATATCGGGGAAAATCTAAGCTGATATTCATGGTAAAGATATCTACTACTAAGTCATAGAAACACGCCTTATTTGGAATAATAAGCGTCATTGTAATTGATGACGTGTTATTTTTTTATTAATATTTATTTTGTATGTGTGTGAACTGAATAGTAAAGAATTTATATCTCAGCTTATCAAAAATATGTGGCTTTGAGTGGAATAATTTAGAAATAAGTACTCTGAAGATAATATTCTAAAGATTATTCAAAGTATTCACTTCTTTCAATATTACCTTTTCACTATTCAGTAAAATAGCGAAGTATAATCTAAAGAACATAAAGAAGAATGGGACGGAACCTTGTCGAAGTAACAGACCTGTCATTTCGATTTGTCACATCAATTGTATCCCCAAGAATGAAATTACCATGGAACACGCGGTAATTTCTCGGATTCTGTACGGCTAAAGTTCCTTTTTTACTCAACCTCCGTGGCAAAATGCGGATATAATTACTAGCTCTCATAATATGACGTGACGTCATGAGTCATGACAGAGAACAACGCTGAAAATTGGTTCCAGTTCCGACTGAACGTAGTTCGCACGCGATAACTGTAATTGCGTTGAGAACTATAATTGGGGCTATTACCCTATTTTTTAAAGATTTTTGTAAACGATACCCTGCTATTGTGACAAGTCAATTTGATTCTTTGTCAGTTTTAAATATTCTGTAGTTAATTTCCATTCAAAAGCAAAGAATTCGTTAAAGAATATTAAAAGTTTAAGAAAAATCTTAATTATTACCATCCCAGGGTGCCAATCAGCTCCCAAGCCTATTTAACCAGTCTCAGGGTCCTTACGGAAGACCTTGGTCACCCTCATTTCGGCGATAGGACGCAGTCCTAACAAGTGGCGAACTCGTTATGATGCTAAAGTTCGTCTAACCTCAAAGTACGAAACGGCCACCCATCCAGTTCACGGACTTTGCGTTGCTTAACTTTGGTTATTGCAAGCACGCTTCTACTACACCAGCACCGCTTGAAAAATGGAGGAATTAAAAGTTCCCCATTATCATCACCTAATAAATATTAAATCTGCTTTCTTAAGCAAAATTAGGAGACACGAAAGGAATTTCTTTTAACAAGACGGTGATTAATTTGGGTGTCGCAAGCAGAGAAATATGACCAGCACTTATTTTAGAACGACGCTAATTTCCTTTATTATGCACACAATAACTTATGTTATTTCGTACCTATTAAGTATCTAGTTAACATATCAGGTTTAAATGTTGGAATATATATAAAACGAATTAATACGTATTAATTGAAATATTAGTGATAAAGATTGAAAAAAAAATGTTGTCTGACAGGTAGATTATCAAAAAATATTGGACACGACTTTTTTCTTTCCTTACATAAACAAAAAATTACGCCGATACAGTCACTTTTCAAATTCCCAACGGTTTACGAGTAAAACATTCTCGATTGTTGCGATAGGTAAAATATTATTTTATCCCTATTCGTAGGGAATTGTCATTTAATTTTTTTTACAATATAAATTTAAAAAATACACATTATAAAAACCTATTCCTATTTTTTTTTAGGAAATTGACATATTTTTGACTGCCATCTCCTCAACTAATGTTAAGTGCAGATGCAGTCTACGATGGCGCATACCTGTCTAAACTATACAAATTATAAGTTTATCATTATTATTATTATGAAATTCAATAGTTTTGTTTGAAAGCATTACATAAAGAGAAACGTAACACGATTTTATTCCGTACCAATAGTTCTGTCCAACGACCTAGAAACGTACTTGATCCGAACAATGACCTCATACATCACAGCGGTCAAAATAAAATACGTAATAAGGATCAGAATAGTCTGCGGATCAGTCTGAGACTAATAATAGACTCAAGCCGACAATATAAGTCACTTATTCCATTTATTCTATACAAGTGTATTTGTGTGTATTGCTATAAAGGATACAGTGGCTGAGCCCAGTGATAAGCAAAGTAGACTTGAGTTTGGAATAAGCTCCACTTGTAATATTATTGGTCTGTGTTATTTCGTTACTTGTGGATTAGATTACATTGTTATTGCTTACAATGGGAATTACGTGTGCGGTTAGTAACGTTATATTGTAAAGTAAAAATAGATAAATACATAGGAGCAGACGGCGCGAAGTTCTCGGATTCGGTTCGGAGTAACGTAGCTTAAAACCAGTATAACACGTAAAAAATCATCTAAGCGTTAATGTCCCGGTTGTGCTCTCGCGCACGAGGGCCCGGGGTCCGACTTGACCATGATCCAGGATTTGACAGATCAGGTAATTACAGTGAAGATACTGCCATCTGACCTGCGTGACCCTGCTACCAGGGGAACCTAACCAGATTGGATCATAGTTACTCAGTCAATCGCCTGAATCTGCAGGTTTCATCACTATGTTTTTCCTCAGCGTAAGAGCATCGGTTAGAATTCAACTAATGTACGTAACTCACCAAAAGAGTCATTGGCACATAGCCGCAGCGGGATTCGAACCCGGTACCTCTCGCTTACAAATCGCATACCGTAACCAGTCGACCACCGACGCTCATTTCAAAACAATATTAGACAATAGACAAGAATAAAAATGCCTTCGTTTCGGTGGACTAAAACTGAACTGCACTTATTCAAGGCTGAACGTTGAATAAACTTCAACCGTTAGTTCGCCACAAAGTTAAGTTTAGGGTAGGTTATGCAAAGGTCAGCCAAGTTTATCGCGGCATAAATTACATTTAATATAGGTGCTTTGGTATTTTAGTGTTCATTGTGTAAGGATAATAATATCCAATGGGCTTGATTAATTTATTTGCAGACGTTTATTGGTACAAGGAACGTCCTTTTTAGGTACCCATTAATACATTAGCGATAGTTCCCTTGAGTCTCCTCCACGTTGGTGGAGGGGTATTGGCATAAATTCCACGCTTAGCAGACGTATTTTTTCATATGCCACTGAGGTGGCAAACAAACGGCCTGCCTGATGGTAAGCAGTCTCCACAGTTTGCAATACCAGGGGTATTACCCACGCCCTATCGACTCCGTTAAAACCTTTTCAGGGAGCTCATTCCACAACCAGGCAACTTATTTCCAAAGTATCTGGCATTAGTTGTTTATTAATTAATATTTGGCTTTGTCTCACCTCTCAATGGCTACCACACTACTGCCACCTCCTCCATGCTACACCACCACCACTTCAGGATCACTGGTAAACCTGGCCATGTGTTTCGCTCCTGCATATATATATACTAGTGCCGTAAGTAGTTATACATTGTTTATTTAAAAAACATACTTGATAAATTGAACAGCTGTTTTTTAGTTTGTGACCACCAGAATAATAAGGAACCAGATACAACGTTACACGTGCTTTTATAAGTGCATCCTTAGTATTGCCATTTTGAGCACCTCCGAATAAATCAATCCATTTATTTGTGCCAGGTTGTGCAAGGTCAGACCAACGTTTCGAGGGTATCCTAAACGTCTTCTATCGCTACAGTAGATTTTTTTCTGTACTTGATGACGTAGGAAAACCTACGGCGCCCTCACAGTCTATTACGACCTGAGTGGTTCAGTTGGTTAACACGCCGGTCTGCCACGCTGAGGTCTCGGGTTCGATTCCCGAGCAGAAAAAATGATGAATTTTAATTTCTGTTACGAGTCTGGGTGTCGTATGTTAAGTATATATTTAAAAAGTTTATAAGTGGTTTATCAGTTATATAACACCCATAACACAAGCTTTGCTTACATTAGGGCTAGATGGCGCTGTGTGAATTTGTCCATATTTATTATTATTTTTATTATTATATCCTCGACCCCTGCAATGAAGAAAGAAAGAGCCGATAGGTATTTTATCAAAGGTCGAAGTTGAGCAAACAAGTTGATTACATTTCATTAAACACAACAGTTTGATAACAGACTCACACAATGGCTGATATTTGTCACAATGTTATGTTGATACGCATTGTTACGTTGCAAAAATAACCTTGTTGCTATAATGTAACCTTTTGTTTTTCGTAACTAAATAACGTAGTCGTCATCCGGCAATAAGAAAATGCATTGTGATATATTATTGTAATAATAGACAGTAATAATACTGAGGATGTAACAGAAGACAAATAGGTTTTGATAAAGATTTCCTGTGTTTCAGACTGTTTACTATCTGGTCTGCTAGACTTATAGCTGGATATTCAACTTTAAAGCAGTAGACTCTTTACTGAGTTATGTATCTACATTCGTTGAACACTACCGATGCTCTTACGGTGAGAACATAGTAATAAAACCAGCACATTTAGATCACTGAATGTGTAACCATGATTCAATCTCAGGTCAGGTTCCTGTGTTAGTTCCGATGGCAGCCGCTCCACTGTTATTACCACGTGATCTGCCAAATCCTGGATCATAGTCCACAAGCCTCACTACTAGCGCCCCTGTCTGCTGAAGTTGGTGCATTTTATATTTATTTATTTATTGGTACATTTATTATTTATTTATTCGTATGGCATTACAAGTCGTATAACAAAAGATTATCGAAACATCATAAAGTAATTGGTACATTTTAAACAGGTGATACAACATTCGGGTTCAGTGTGTCATTCAAAACAGTTTTATAGACAGGTCCACTATCAGTGGACCACTCAGTTTCACATTGATCTCGGTCGGTAACAAATAAATAAATTGTATAAACCAGCCAGTACGTACAGAACATTTTCCTTAATCAGTACTATTCAACACAGTGTCGGTGGCCGAGTGGTTACGGTATCCGATTCGTAAGCGAGAGGTACCGGCTTCAAATCCCACTGCTAACACTGAATACTAACCGATGCTCCTACGATAAGGGAAAACGTGGTGTTGAAGCCTAGACATTCAGGTGGCTGAATGACAGGTAACCATAAGCCAATCTGAATAGGTTCCCCTGTCAACAGGGTCACGGAGGTCAGATAGCAGTCGCTTCACTATACTTTATTTTAAACCTGATTTGTTAAATCCTGGATTATGTGCGCGAGAGCATAACCGGGACATTATCGCCAAGATGATTATTATTATTGTATAGTATTATTCAACACAGTAAACAACTTGCGTATATGGGATAAACCAGATGCTGTAAACGTGGTACTATATTTCACACGAAGCCCTCTCGGACGCATGGCTTGTCGACCCAGTTGATAATTTAACTGTGATTGAATTAGTAAAATAGGTACGAAATGTATGAATCATTGTTCTCATTCAAAACAGAGTGCCTGAAGTGCTTCTTATAGACAGATAGAATATAATTCATAATTAAAAACGTACATTAATATACTGCGCTTATATTGTGGTATTGGCCGTATGGTGTCCGGCAGAGTACAATAGCACCAACCCCTTACACTCGTGGGTGTCGTACAAGGCGACTAATGTTATCGAGGCAAAATACCAAGAGTCTCCGTAGGCTGGAAAATGGGCATTTTCCATTGTTATATTTAAACACTGCGATCTCCAACCCGCCTGCCAAGTGTGGAGATTATGGCAATCACCTTCGTGGGAGAGGCCCTAAGTCCTGCAGTGGACTGTTGTGGAATGTGATGATGATAATAACACTGTGATCTCCAACCTGCTTGCCAAGCGTGGAGATATGTTAATAACTTCCCCTTTCGTGGGAGAGGCCCTAAGTCCTGCAGAGGACTGTTGTGGGCTATGTTGATGATATTGTGGTATTAAATAAGTATAATTATTTTCATTGGCTGATAACACAGCCGCAGAGCTCTGGCATAGCGACTCGCTTAGATACCCGCTTTATACAACAGTGGGTATACCCAATGGTAATACCCATATAAAAGTCGGTGGTTGGAGTTATAACTATTGTGATTATAACATTTGTTACTTTTTTACATTATTACGCAATTACTTATCACTTTATAAAAGCTGTACCTATTAATTTAATTTAGTTTTGTAGAACATTTTATCTCCTGACTACATTATAATGTAATATGGTGCTTATGTGGTCTGAAATAAAGATCATTTTATAAATTTTATTTTATTTTTTGTTATAACGTTATTTGTTTTGTAAGAATTATTATTATCTATACATGGTATAAAACAAAGTCCCTTCCCGCCGTCTGTCTCTATTTATGTATCTATGTACGCTTAGATCTTTAAACTATGCAACCGATTTCAATGCGGTTTTCAACAATAGATAGACTTATTCATGTAGTAGGCTTATACGCAAGAAAAGAAAGGGTAGGTAGGGGTAAAATGTAACAGGTCCACTGATAACATTATAATATGAGTGTGATTTCTCCATAAAATGTAGTATTGTCTGGAAGAGATCTATCTAGAGGTCCACATGTTTTTAAAATGGTTCAACAGAATGAAAAGATGTTAAAAAAGGGTATACGCAAAACTGTCAGTGTCATCATCAATATCCTAGCGGTCAACCCCAGCTTCTGCCAGGGTCTGCTTTCTTATTTTGTAAAACTGTCAGTGTACCCTACGTTACACATATAACTATGTAGGTAATTATTAATCAGCAGTATAAACATTACACAACTTTTTAAACTAATAAGTAGGTACAACATGATGGCAAAAGCGCAGATCTATAAAATTTCAACACAATGGAGCAAAATATGTGACCTCGTGACCTTCAAAATCCTTAACATACCATAATTAGTGCTAATCGTGTGCCTAAATCTAGACTTGTGTTTAAATCACTAAAAACTCCAGACAGCAGCTCCGAGAAACAGCGGTTCGCAGACTTTAAGAGCCGGTTGTGTAGACATAATTGGAAGAACAGATTAGATCACAATCTGTCTTTGTCTTTTGAGATATATTTTTGCAACTTTGTTTCTCTTACCTAACTTGTCAAAGGAATATAGATATGCCTTGGAAAAAAGACGTAATAACCTAGTCGAGAAAAATACTCACAAAAAATTCTGCATAGAAGCAATTGTTTTATAACTAAAACGGTTAAACCAATTGTATTGAAATAAAGTCAAATAACCATCCATATTTAGTTAGTTGTAAATTTGTAATTAGTAGTCTGTAGTTATTTATATCATTATTATAATCTTTTTTAATTGTCAATAAAAAATAACCATCTCGATTGAACTCGTTTTCAATATATCTTAAAATACCACGGCCGCTGTTCGCTGGTGGCTCTTGTAGCTCTAAAGACGCCACAGACACAGATACACACAACAACCTTATAACACCCCTTTTTGTATCTCGGGTTGAAACTGAAAGGGGTTTAGAACGGTCCAACGGTTATATTTTGGTACGATAATGAAGGGTACAGGATAAAGCATTTCACTAGAACCTAGGGCTTTTACAATGTAACTTAATCCTGGGGTCTGTTACACAATACGCAGATAGCATCCAGCAAGGGTCACTCAAGGTCCTAAGAAACGGTTGTGTTTTGTTTTTTAGCTTGGCTAGACTGGACTACGTCTGACTTTGAGGATAGTGGTTTGTTTTATAAGTTAGATAACATAGACCTTTTTGTTAGGGGTCAGGGTTGAATGAGATATTGTTGTCGTTGCTAAATTCAGTCGTCTAAATTCAGAAGCAAAAAGCGTGAGCAGATCAAAGTGGAAAGTATTGCTCACAGAATTAGGTCCATTTTTGTATCACTCGTAGTAATATTTTACCCGTCACTCCACTTTTCAAAAGGCGTGATACTAAAATAGGCCTTTTTTTATGAGCAACACATTTTACTTTAATTTGCTCTTAAGCTTTTTGTTTCTGAATTCCGTGACAGAAGTTAGCCAAATGTAGTAAGCTTTAGATAAATATGTAAATAGACAGGCATGCTCTATCTTCGGTCGCATCGTCACTGCCATCAGTTGAGATGGCGGTCTAATGTCTGGCTAGTGTAATAATAAAAAAAGTACTTAAAGCGAGTTGCAATAGAAAAATACGATACATAGAGTGCGACAACGAGAGTAATATCAGTGTCGGAGACGTTACTTGACTTTCTTTCTGTTTAATTGATTAGTTTACCAATTGACGGCATGTTAGTTCCTTGTTTTGCCGTCGTTATCGCGCCACGCGTTCTTTGTTTTGTATCTATAGTTTGGAGATATATATGGCGATAATTTATTTTATTTTCATCATCTAAGGGTACAAACATGGAGCAAGAGTGTCTAACAAATCCGTACTCAGTTCCAGATAATTTAAAATTTCAACCATAACTGTCAGTTTAAACCACGCCTGAACCACAATTTGAGTGACTCCAATCGCGATCCCAGTAATTAAAATCTAGTTTACAACGTACCAGTGACAGACAGACAGATTGTGATAACAAATTAGAGCTTCCGGCCTACGCACCGCGCGTTCAGTGGTTTATTTGATTTGATTACTTGTGGACAACGTTTTTGATTAGGAAATAAAGGATTTTGTGGGACTGTTTGAGGCCAAAAATAGAATAGAATGAGAATAAAATAGAAAATTGTTTATCGTCGTATGATTACATGTGGGGACATTTTTTTATGCCACTCTGTGACAAACGAGCAGACAGCCCACCTGATGGTAAGTGGTAACTATCGCCCATAACATCTACAATTCATATATTTAGGTTGCAGGTAATTCAATTCAATTCAATTTCAATTCATTTATTTTGATAAACATAAATTTACACGTCAAATGTTATTAAATTCTTAAGTAGTCATTATTCTTAAAATAATGTTACAACAGAAAAAAAAATCACAATCTTAATGTCATAAGGTCAGTACACCGAATATCGTATTTTGTCCAAGGGAGTTAATTGCAAATTCAGATGTCACAAACATATTATTAGATATTATTATCACAATTAAATTCAAGGTAACAAAAATGCAGAACCGCAAATGCGGTTGTCACTGTGAAGACTAAGATAAAATGCCTCATGCCTGTAATTTCGTTGGCTACCTTTTCCTTACTACTAAAATGTTATAATAATGCAAAGTTACCGATGGACTAGTAATTTAACATAAAAAATAAGGCAAAGACCAAAACCAAGGACCTATAGACCATGGTTCGAACTTCGACAGGCAAAATTTTGAAATGTAAAAGACGGTAGGTAATGCACCTCGTCTAGGTCGGCTTCGTATAACGTCGTCTCTGTCCTACGAGTGTGAGTCAAAACAAATCCGAAACTAGCTGATGTGCACTTGTACCGCTTTGTAGTATCATCATCGCAGCCCATAACAGTCCACTGCAGGACTAAGGGCCTCTCCCACGAAAGGGGAAGTTATTACCATAATCTCCACGCTTGGCAGGCGGCTTCGAGATCGCAGTATTGTAAATATTAAAAATGGATACGCTGCTGCCTGTTTTCCAGCCTACGGAGTTCTAGCTTTATTGTGTCGAAAAAATTTGTCGCCGTGTTGCCACACCCACGAGTGTAAGGGGTTGGTGCTATTCTACTCCGCTGGACACCTCACGGCCAAGCTTTAAGCTACCTATACGAAATGAAGAAATTTATAACATGAATAGTACGACTACAGAGCGAAAGACCCTAGCATTCATTAAATTTATGGTAGGGGTCAATTCTCTCTGCAGCTGACTGTACTTATTCACTTCTTTACAAAATACGCTAGACCTAGACAAAAAATATTATTATGATTATAGTGAATGTTCGTACAACAAACCATACGCTCTAACTTTTATTCTCACTCTTAAGTATTAAGTTGGTAACCATTTGACATAATTAGGTACCAATCTAATCCAAATACATTAAGTCATTAGTCTTGGTTGGTCATTAGGTACTACCACTTTCACAAGTAGAAAGGTATCTCACAAAAACAAGGTCACGCGGATGAAGTAATGGACATCAACTTGAAGATCTGTTTACCAACATGATAACTACACAAAAACTGGATATCTTTTAACAACTTAGTAAGTTATAACATTTTTTCAGGACGAGCTTTTACTGCCTAGCTTTTAATATTATCAAAAGAGAGTTAAATCTTCTACTGCAGGGGGGTTGAGGTCACCTCGAAATGGGTTACTACACAACTTTATCAACTTTACCCGGTTTCAATACCGGGGTTTCAACGGCATACTTTCAGCCTAACCGACGTATTTAAACGCATACAGGCACTAGGGCCTCTCAATTAGACGAACGACTTCGTCTTATCACTTGCGACAACTTGGACCAGAGGACAATGGGATGAGAATTAAGGCAGCTCTCGCATCCTCGTTCACTGCTTGCCTGAGTAGAAACGTACTCCCCACAGCCCTTCCGATGCGCCTAGTATATATACGCAGCGCGGCGAAAATTTCGTTAGCGCGATGTAGGATTTTTGCTTATAATTCCGACAAAACTTATAAAATTGTAATTATTTCTTCGACAATCGTTTGTTAATTAATTTTAATATATTACTGAGCAATCTCCATCTAAAAATATAACGTAAAAACGTAATTTAAAATCATAATACGAGATAGCCCGTAGCCGTATGTAAGTTACGCTAAGTGCGAAAAGAATAGATATAAATGGAACGCGACAGTTACGACATCTCTTGTATAATGAACGAACTATTTATTTGTAGAATTTTTGGCGAAAAACATAAAATTAATATTTATGTACAGTACCCAATTTATTTATTACTTATACTTAATGGAATTATGGAAAGTTATGTATTTACCTTATACAAATAAGTATATATTATTAGACTTCAGTAGACCGAAAAAGGGATTATTTTCGACATCTTACTCGTATTTCCAAACCCATTTGTTTATAAAATCTCGACTCTCTCGACAGCGTCGAGGGCATAATGGCGAACGTGTCCAACTCGTAAACGAGAGGTACCGAGTTCAATCCTCAGTGCCGCCATGTACCAATAACTTTTTCTAGTTATGTACATTAATGGAACTTTAACCGACGCTCTTACGGTGAGGGAAAACATCTTTTTTTAATATCATTAGACTAGCCAGGCAGACTGTGATCTCACCTGGCGGTAAGTGACGATGCGGCCGACGATGGAGCATGCCTGTCTAGGAACACTTTATTCACTCTCGCCTTGAAGGCGTCTATAACACACGTGAGAAAACCTGCGCATTCAGCCAATGGTATGCAAATCTTTTGTTCCAGTTTGGTACTTAACAAAATTTGATAATCAATTAGGAACTATGACTCCCCATATATACCTAGGTAAATAGCTATTTGGATGGAATAATTTTATATTAGGGATTAGAGCCAGTTATGAAGACGCAAATGGTCAGGTTCCCCTGTTAACATTATTACATAGATAGACGGCAGTCGCTCCACTGTAATGACTGCTAAATCCTGGATCATGGTCAAGGCGGACTCCGAGCTCTCGTGTGCGAGAGCACTACTGGGATTAATATAAACTTTATACAATCTTAAATTAGAAATATCATCATGATAAGTAAACAATGCCACTAGTTACAAGTCCGCATCGGTGTTTTCATACGATAATAACATTATTTTAGCAGATTGTACTACCCGTTGATGCTAATTTTACCGACAACTTACCCTATAGCAACCCTATGTTACCTTTTCAGTAGATACCTATAGTCGTATTTTTTTCACTTGGACGAAGGCCGTATGGGATAAAAATAAAAATAAATGCGGTAAAAATTTCTTTTGTGCTTCGTTTTACATACATAAACTACACTTACTATTTTATTCTACGTTGGTTGTTTTCTTGCTGACTCTATCATCTGGATTTGCTAGCGTATGGATTTGTCTATTCCAAGACGGATACAGGGGGAAAGATGATGATGATCATCATCAACTTGGCGTCAATATCCACTTGTGACCTCGCGTGGGGGCCTAGGGTTCGTCTTGCCCATGATCTAGGATATGTTAGAGCAGCTATTTACAGTGGAGCCACTGCCATCAGACCTTCGTGACCTTATTAATAAGGTAACCTGATCAGATGGGATCATGTTTAACCATTCAGTCGCCTGAATGTGCAGGTTTCGTCACGATATTTGCCCTCACCGTAAAACCGGCACGTGATACGTGACCTTAACCATTAGGCCACTGACGCTAGTCCGTGGCACGTCTGTAGTGAAAGAAATGTCAAAATAATGTAAAACCAGCTTTTTCCAGGTACTACATTGAATTTCTGGATACATTGCTAAATTGTAATTCGATTCATGCCAATAAAACGACAGAGTAACCGAAAAATGATTCCCTGTACAAGGCCAGAGGTGACGACCTGTTATTGCTAACAATTTATTACCCTTATCGAATCGCGAACCAGTGTTGGATAAAGAATCTCATCAGGGTACAGCAACTATAAATTGGACTTCTGTGGGTACAGCGTACAACAGAGTGTTATCTAAAACTTGAATTTGAACTGTTTGACCTAGGTAGTCTACTGTTGAATGAGAATGAAACCAAGTACTTGACTATAAAGTCAATATTTGCAAAGTTGAACGTCGGATGGAGCGTCGGTGGCCGAGCGGTTAAGGTATCCGACTCGTAAGCGAGAGGTTACCGGGTACATTAGGTGAATACTAACCATGCTCTTACGGTGAGGAAAAACATCGTGACGATTGCACATTCAGGCCACTGAAACCATTATCCAATCTGGTCAGGTTCCCTTGGTAGTAAGGTCCTGGAGGTCAGATGGCACTCCTCGCTCCACTGTAATTACATGATCTGCCAAAACCTGGATCATGGTCAAGGCGGACCCCGGAATCTCGCGTGCGAGAGCACAACCGGGACAATAACGCTAAGATGATTATTTTTATTTTCTGATGTCTGATTTTAAGAGCCTGAGGATCTCATCATTTTCGCATGGAAAAAATGAAATGAAAATGTACCAGTCAAGTGACTAGCTCGAGTCGACGATGCCATTGTATTTATAATGATTGTATATTCATAAGTGTTGTAAAACCCAAACTGAATAAAAATAATTTGAGTTGATTTGATCTACTCTCTGTATCTGTGATCTGTAAAGGTTAAATATTGTGATTGTCACTACCAATCCATCCGGAGTCATCTCATGAGGTTTGACAGAATCTTAGAATCGGTAATATAATGTAATCTTTTAATTATATAATAGGTATTAATAATACCAGCTACAGAGTAAAAGCCCCCAGTACACATTAAATTTATGGTAGCCGGTGCAGTTCTCTCTGCAGCTGACTGTACTTATTCATTTCTTTATAAAATACGCGAGGTCTAGACAAAAAAGTATGAATTTGAAAATTGTGAATGTTGGTACAACAAAGCAAACGATCTGCCTTTTTATTCTCACTCTTAAGTATTAAGTTGTTAACCATTGTGACATAATTACCAATCTAATCAGAATACATTAACTCATTAGTCTTATTTGGTCAGTAGGAACCCAGTTTAGTATTCCATAACAAAACTAACAAAAGGCTAGTGGAGATAGCCCACTTTCACAAGTAGATAGGTATGTCAAAGAAACAAGGTCGCGCTGACGAAGTGATGTCAAGGATATCCACTTGAAGATCGGTTTACCAACATGATAACTACGCAAAAACTGGATATCTTTTAACAACTAAGTAAGTTATATCATTTTTTCAGGACGAACTTTTACTGCGTAGCTTTTCATTCATTATCATAGGGGCATAGTACTCGTCAAGGCCATTCCAAAGAGCCCAAACACGATTGGGTTATCTTGTTGCGTTCAGTAGTTCCTATAGCCACTTTCTGTCATCACACTTGGCACACTTAGCTACATTACATTCTATAAAGACCAGTAAAATATACCTTGATCAGATAGGCACAGGCCACAAGTAAGGTGATAAGATTTGAACCCACGACACATGCGTACAAAGTGGACGTGTTAACCACTTGGCCACTAAGTGTGGTTAATATTGGATTTTTTTATGAATTAAGTGCTCAGTGAAATAGGTTTTAGATAAGCTAGTGCTACTAGGAATATAACTGGGACTTAACTGGAATTTTACAATGACCTCATAAGGAAAATCATACTATGTACTAACATACAAATAGTGATTGTACCATAAACATAAAATCATAATCACGTAGTTGATAAGTGTTATCTAATCGAGTTTGCAACGTACCTATTGTCTGCACACACAAGTCTAAATGTTCATGTCAAGCTATACAAAATAAAAATGATCTATTTTTAGAATTTTAGTCAAAAGAGAGTCAAATCTTCTACTGCAGGGGGGTTGAGGTCACTACCTCGAAACTAGGGTTATTACAAATCCCTTTCAACTTTACCCGGTTTTAATACCGGGGTTTCAACGGCATACTTTCAGCCTAACCGACGTATTTAAACGCATACAGGCACTAGGGCCTATTCGACGAACGATTTCGTCTTACCACTTGCGACAGCTTGACCAGAGCTGCGCGTCACAATGGGATGGGAATTAAGGCAGCTCTCGCACCCTCATTCACTGCTTTCCTGAGTAGAAACGGACTCCCCACTGTCCTTGCGATTCGCCGGGTATATATACGGAGCGCGGCGAAAATTTCGTTAGCGCGATGTAGGACTTTCGCTTATAACTCCGCCAAAACTTATAAAATTGTAGTTATTTCTTCGACAATCGTTTGTAAATTAATTTTAATATATTACTGAGCAATCTCCATCTAAAAATATAACGTAAAAACGTAATTTAATATCGTAATACGAGATAGCCGTATGTGGGTTACGCTGAGTGCGACAAGAATAGATATAAATGGATAGCGACGGTTACGACATCTCTTGTATAACGAAGGAACTATTTATTTGTAGAGTTTCACGGCAATTTTTTTTAAATAAATAGTATTATAATTTATGTACCTACTTAAGTTATTTATTATAGGAATTTAAATACTTACCTAATACAAATAAGTAGATATTAAGGTGCCTAATTACATATATTTTATAGGACCTCCGTAGACCGGAAAACGGATTATTTTCGACATCCTACTCGTATTTCCAAACCCATTTGTTTATCTAATCTCGTCTCTCGAGAGAGCGTCGAGGGTGTAATAGCGAACGGGTCCAACTTGTAAGCGAGAGGTAACGAGTTCGATCCTCAGTGCCGCCATATACCAATGACATTCTTTTGTTATGTATGTTATGTACTCTTACGGTGAGGTTAGAGTAAAACATCGTGAGGAAACCTGCGCATTCAAGCAATTGTATGTGAAACCTTTGTTCCAGTTGTAATTAACCAAATTTTGACAACCATTTAGGAACTAATATTCCCCATATATAGGTTTCTAGCTATTTGGATGGAATAATTTTTTCGATCAAGATAATAGCCTACCAAGGCTAGGCAGTTGTGTCAGGACAGAGCAAAGTGGCGGTCCATAGTCTCTGCCTACCCCACCTGTGGGACACAGGCGTGAGCTTAATGTATGTATGATACCAGACAGTTATGTAGACGCAAATTGTCAGGTTCCCCTGTTAACAGGGTTATAGAGACAGATGTCTGTCGCTCTACTGTAATTACCTGATCTGCCAAATCCTGGATCATGGTCAAGGTGGACTCCGAGCTCTTGCGCGCGAGAGCACCACTGCGTTTAATATAAACCTTAAATTAGAAATATCATATCATAATATAAGTAAACAATGCCACTAGTTACAAGTCCACGTTGATTTTCATACGGCTATAAAATTGTTTTAGTATATTGTACTACCCGTTGGTGCTAAGTTTACCGTTCGTGGAAAAGAAAACTTACCCTATAACCACCCTATGTTACGTTTTCAATGGTTATAATCGTAATATTTTTCACAAGGACGTAGGCCGTATGGGATAAAAATAAAAAGAATGCGGTAAACATTATCTTGTATTTCGTTTTACATACACTACACTCACTATTTTATTCTACGTTAGTTATTTTCTTGCAGACTCTAATTGATAAATTATAATTCGATCCATGCCAATAACACGACAGCGCTTGCCGAAAAATTATTCCCTGTACAAGGTCAGGGATGACAAGCTGTTATTGCTAACAACTTACTAGCCTTATCGAATCGCGGGCCAGTGTTAAAGATATAGATATTTATTTTCAGTAAGTGCTGGTACTTTGGTGTTAACAGAATTATAATATCGTCCCAAGAACACTTAATCCTTTCGGATATGAAAATATTAAGTAGGTACACAAACATTATATCCATAAGTAGATCTAGTGTTACTTATTCAAAAATAGCTCTTTTACAGAGTAAAACGTCTTATCTATTAATCAAAATTTAAGTTTTTTCTGAGAAAATTGGATAAAGAATCTCATCAGCGTTTAAGGTACGTTTAAGCAATTATAAAGCCAGCGTTTAAGCAATTATAAATTGGACTTCTGTGGGTACAGTAAACCAAGTACATGACCTTTGAACTATGGATCTGAAACCTATCAGGTTGACACATTTGGGTCATGGCGCCATCGCAATCTATCTGTTGTGTAGTTAAATCTACTAACAATTGAACTGACCACCGAGCCTGTGGATCTACTCTCTTTATCCGTAATTGGTAAAATATTGTGATCTACAGATCCATCCAATGTCCTCTCCTGGGGTTCAACGGAATCCTAGAACCGGTATATTAACGTTATGTTTTTAAAACTAACATGATTATTAACAAACATTTCATAGGTAATAGGGGTTTAAGAATGAAGTTGCCGTTTTTTCGCCTATAAAGGCTCACAATTTTTTTGATTATCTATTATGATTTCGAAAATAGTATGTCTAAATGCCACAAAGTCATTTAAAATAAGTAATAGATAACGTATTAAGTCTATACCTACACGTCTTTGAAATACCCCTTTTTATTTGTCGTCAGTTTTGCCTTTTATCATTATCATCTTGGCGTTTATGTCCTGGTTGCGTCCCCGCGCGGCAAGCGAGGGCCCAGGGTCCGCCTAGTTTGTCTCTTTAACCCGATATAATTGTACGACATAGGCTATTTAAAAAATTACACTTCAGTAAGTTAACGTAATGTTGTCTGAACCTACAAAGTTAAGTAACAGGTAGGCTGTTTTCTCGTTTATTACCAAGTAGTATAAAAAACAACATGAGAAGTATATGTTTAAACAAAATGCTTATTGGAACAGTTCCTACTTATTGGACCAATTCCTATATAGACCATTTGCATCTTAGACGAAACGATACTAACCTAAAATAGCCTCAATAACAGAGAAGTCATCATCATCATCATCTTGGCGATATGTCCCGGTTGCGCCCCCACACGGCACGCGAGGGCCCAGGGTCCGCCTCAAAATATACCTCACAATATGAAAGAAGTACGAAGATACAACGACACAGTCTTCCGCCCGCGGCGCGACCGCTTGTATTTATCAACACAGTTACACGTGTGCGCAGGCGCACGTGCGCATTATCGTGAACAACGATATTACGCCCGGCCGGTTACGTAACCAACAGAGGCAACTAGGAGTACCGATAAACTGGAATTAAACGCCTTGCTTCGACCCGGATCGGAAGTTAATATTATTGCTGTTGCTTTACCACTGCGTACCGACATTGTGCTTTGATTCGGCGTTTTTAATTAAGTGAGCGTGTTATGTGGATGTGACGTTTTGGTTGCGAAATAATTCGGACGATATTTGGTTTATGTTTAGTGTCGTCGTGTTAGATTTTGCATCGTTTATTTTATTAATTAAGTATATAATAGTCCATTTACTTACTCCGCTGGGTCAAAGTGGGCCTTGGACAGAAACTACGTCACTTGCCCCTTTCTTGCGCAGACTCTCAGAGTCTTCAGCGGTACCTGGAACGATCCACCGAGTTTTTCGGTGGGTCGACCCAGATTAGCTGAATTAATCATCAGAGGTGGCCAAAAGCGAAGAAATTGAGCTTTGTCTAGGACATATATGTGTTTAGTTCCATATATTCATCCATATATAATTACGCCATATACTTGCGAACCTCCAGCTTTCTATCCGCTCGCAGCTCTTCTTCCGCTCAGCTACCAGAAGCGCGTTCAAGTGTTTAGTGTTCGTCTCCAGGTCTAATCTTCATTATCATAATAGTTGCCATTTATTGTAACTGTTATGTTGTGTTTATTGTTGTATTATTTGGCTAATAAATATTATTTATTTATTTATTTTATCAACTGAAACGCGTCAACTTCTGGACAAACATAGGCCTCAAAGTTCTCCATAAAAGCCGGTCCTGCGCCGTCCGCATCCGGCTGAAAGTTACGACTTTTACCAGATCGCCAGTCCACCTTCCCATGCTGTGTTTTTAGTAGGTGGTGGCCACTCGAAAACTTTACTGCCCCAGCGGCATTATGTTGTGCGAGCTATATGCCTTGCCCACTGCCACTTGAGCCGCCTCTCTGTGGTCCCGGCTATCGGTGCCTTTGGTACATATTGGAATCGGTCTTAAATACCTACCATAGTTTTAGTTTTGTGTTCTAGATACTAACAACCTATGTAGGTTCTAGGTATTACACGGCATTGCAAGGCGTTTTGGTTGCGGATGTCGACTTCTTCCCTCTGATTTTTGACGGTTAGGTATCTGGGGTATATTATTTCGTTCTCCTACTTAACAAGCTGTCTAGCCAGAAGGTACTTGTCTGTGAAGTATTCAGTACAATAGAATTGCACCAATGCATTCGTCTATCTGATACGCTGACTGCTCGCTGGTTTTAGGCAAGTACTGTTCAGGAATGACCTATGCAATAGTTAAATACTATTATGCAGTAAATAATTAAGTAATTGCCGTTTTGTAAGTTAGTCGTTAGATAACGTACATTCGTTATCAGTTTGAAGGTTGTTGATATTTCTTTTATATTTGCCGAATAATCGGTGCACTTAACAAGAGTTGTAAGAACCACCTGTATAAAAAATCACTGTACATGCACTGCGTAGTTTTCATGCTAACACTTAACAAAACTATTTAATAAGTTACCTTAGCTTAATATTGTATGAAAATGTAGGTACATGATAACGGTGATATCCACAAACAAGCGATTACGTGGCCTCTAGTGTTCAGTCACGTTATTGCTACGTGTGACGATTTGTCGTCTACACACAACACAAATTCAGTGCCAACGCATATTTGAAGCAGGTACCTATAGTATAAATAATATTTATCAGCCAAATAATACAATAAACATAAACATAATAGTGCAATAAATGGCAATAAATCGTTTAGTTACTATGTGTATATAAAACAATTCAGGCACTAAAATTAAAATATATCATTTCAATTTCACTATGGATCTTATAAGACAGCTCACTGTAGGCCTCCCACAAGGGGGACCGACGACCTGGTAAAGATCGCAGGTACCAGCTGGATGCGGAAGGCACAGGACCGGCCTTTGTGGAGATCTCTGGGAGAGGCCTATGCCCAGCAGTAAGTGTCTTTCGGCTGATATGATGATGATGATGATTTCAATTTCTGCCCAACAGGGAATCGTAACCGGGACCACTTACATGGTAGACCAGGTCGTCAGAAACGAGCCTACAGCTTTCGGCCGGCAATGCATTCGCAACCCTCCTGGCGGATATCCATGGGCAGCGGTGACCACTTACCATCAAGTGACCGCTCCCTCATTTGCCTCTATCTACACATAGGTATAATCATTCTAATGAATTACAATCGCTCTCCGTGTCTGTCTGTCTGTCAGTCTGTATTTCAGCTAACTCCTCCTAAACTATGCAACGGATCTTGATGCGGTTTTCACCATCAACTAGGAAATTTCTTCTGGAAAGTTTATGTATATTATGTGCATATTATAGTAAAGAAAGCCGAGGAAACCTGTGTCTATTATAAAAAAGGCGTACAATGCAATAGAATTTGGAAAACCTAATGCAGAGAATTGAATAGATACTTATAGCGCAAACATCTTTGACACTTACGTCCGTTTATTGTTGTCTATGTCCAACACTGCGTCTCCTAAACGACAATTACAAAATGGAATTTTACTTGTACTCGATTTCGTAGGATCACCGACGGCGCCCTCACTGACTGTGGTCTTATAATACCTAACACCCGCCCGCTTGGCCCGTATTAATTGCTTTGGTTTGGATTTGCTGTACTTTTTAGGATTCCATATGTAAACTGTGCCACCTGGAGCACGCGCTTCTGTCACTTCCATCTGTCTGTCTCAATTCAGTATAGGCATTTGGAAATTTCAAACCAACATCATCACATCTTGGCCTTAATGTCCCGGTTGTGTTCTCGCGTACGAGGGCCCGCGGTCCGCCTTGACCATGATCCAGGATTTGAGAGATCAGATAATTACAGTGGAGCGACTGCCATCTGATCTTTGTGAACCTGCTACCAGGGGGACGTGATCAGATTGGATCATGGCTACACATTTAGTCGCCTGATGTGCAGGTTTCATCAAGATGTTTCATGGAAATATCAAACCATTGACGAAGAAATACTAGGTAGATATACCTATTATATTTTTGGCGAAGTATCGCAGTCAGATAGCGAATCGTCCCAAATATCATATACCTAAGGTTTTGAAAAGTTGGCCACGTAAAGCGTCTGTTGACGAAAAGTCGGATTTTGTGCCAGTCCATGGCATTCACGACACAGGAAATTTTCTTTAGTACCTAAGTATTGTTGCCATTGGGCTAAGACTATGCAGCCATATTATTTATTTCAGGCAAACAGACTATCACACTGAATACAAACTCGATAGCGTACCCATCGTCTAAAACAAGGTGCTCTAAAAAGGTACCTAAAGCGCTTCACCAACTGAACCGTTATATGGCGACCGAGCACCGCAATTGAAAGAAGACAATAGCTAGCAGGAAATGAGCGGAAGGCAGTACGAACGAATAAAAAAACCGGCAACGGCTAAAAAGGGGAGCGAGGGGGTTGGGGGCGCGGTAGGGTTGCCAAATCTTCTATATAATTTGGTATTCTACTATATTTTAGGTTAAGATACTATGCAGTCTATACTGTTAGAATCGTTGCCAAATCTACTGTATTTTAGCAATACGCAAAGTTCTTCGGGTATCATCATCACAGCCCATAACAGTCCATTGCGGGACATAGGGCCTTTCCCACGAAAGGGGACGTTATCGCCATAATCTCCACGCTTGGCAGGCGGGATGGAGATTGCAGTGTTTAAATATAACAATGGAAAATGCTGCTGCCCATTCTACTATATTTTGGGTTAAGATACTGTATAGGTACTGTTGAAATAATATGTAGTAGCCAACTCTACTAAGTTTTGTAATACAGCGGGCGGCAACACTTTCGGGTAGGTATTATAACAGCGATTTGGTTAAAGAACATACTTTTAATTTAATTTACTATAACATTGACATTTATTTAGAATTGAACTGACATACTTATATACTTCATATTTAATAATGTTCCTAATTAATTTCTTAAGACACTAACCTAGTTAATAAGACCTTTAATACTAACACAATATGGACAAAAAGGTGTGAAATAAATGAATTTTATTTTATTTTTATTTATTTATTTATTATTTATAAAAAGTGTCTATTAATTTCAAAATATTAAACAATATTGACAATGGTGTCCGGTAGAATAGCACGAATCCCTTAAACTTAAAGGTGTAAATTGTAAAAGACATAAATAAAGGATAGTATATCTACTATATAAAAATAAGTCGGGTTTTCCTTCCTGACGCTATAACTCCAGAAACTATTTTTCCAGAATTTCTGGAAAAATTTGAAAAGAAAAGCGGGAAAATCTTGGTAGGGTAGGGGTAGGGTAGGGGTAGGGTAGGGGTAGGGTAGGGGTAGGGTAGGGGTAGGGTAGGGGTAGGGTAGGGGTAGGGTAGGGGTAGGGTAGGGGTAGGGTAGGGGTAGGGTAGGGGTAGGGTAGGGTAGGGGTAGGGTAGGGTAGGGGTAGGGGTAGGGGTAGGGTAGGGGTAGGGTAGGGGTAGGGTAGGGGTAGGGTAGGGGTAGGGTAGGGGTAGGATAGGGGTAGGGTAGGGGTAGGGTAGGGGTAGGGTAGGGGTAGGGTAGGAGTAGGGTAGGGGTAGTGTAAGGGTAGGGTAGGGGTAGGGTAGGGGTAGGGGTAGGGTAGGGGTAGGGTAGGGGTAGGGGTAGGGTAGGGGTAGGGGTAGGACGCCACGCGAACAAAGTCGCGCTGGGTCCACTAGTTTTTAATATGTATACTATTTTTTATGCCCTCAGTGAAATCAGTGAAAATCGATCTAGGTATTTTTCTTAAATATTTTTGGCAACCCTAGGGCCTGGTGACATACAAGCGAGGTAGAATACGGCTGAGATATGTGTTTTGAGTCGGCAATGGACAACATTTGTTTGGCTTTCTATTGAAGACTAAACCTGGGGTTTGTATGGAGGTTTCTAATTACATCAACGATAACAGACTATTTTGGATTTGAGTCTTATTCTCATTGGCAAAGGGTTTAGGGTTCTTTGTTAAGGGTTTTGATAAACTCATTAGTGATTTTGTCGGTGGCCTAATCATTGATATTCGTATGTGTATACAAAATATGCGAATACAAAACCAAAAAATATGGAGTTGCCATAGATAGAATATTTTTAATAAAGTAGAGGGTATGTGTAATGTTAAAAAATCTTATGCTAATCTGTTGTTATATCTGATTATCCGATAGGAAATTTATCATAAGCCCGGTTTGCACATTTTTTTTTATTTTTTAAAATAACATTTAACTTTCTTAGTATGAAGTTTTTTATTCAATTATCAACTTTCATGCGTTTAAGAATTTGGTGCAAGTCGTCCTAATAATTTAAATTGCACAATGATGTACAGAAAAGGACAAAAGGCGATTTTCTTAGTTTTTAAGGAAACAATTGTTAATTTAATGCAAGATCATAAAAAAAGCAACATTCTAGATACTATTGTCAATATCATCTCAATGAGTTTAGTACCTATGCTACGTACATTTTGCCAGGTTTTCCAGAAGTAATAAGTACGTTATCTTTTCTCTATCGTACGTGGCATTTAGTGGTCAGTCGTTTTGGTCCAGCCTGATTATGGCCCGCGGGCCGAAACGACTAATGCATTAAAATTAATATTTTTCTAAATTTTTTCTTAGGCGTTTGGGCCCGCAGTCAAAAATGCCCTTAAAAATGGTTTAGGACAGTCGGAGAAAATAGCATTTTTAATTGGGCGCCCAAGCCCTTGAGAAATCAGTCGTTTCGGCCCGCGGGCTAAAACCTGGCCGAAACGCTTAAACTCTTAGGGTATTTCAATTCGCAATACTTAAAGGGTTGTCACCCAATCGGAAATCGGTTGTTCTTCGACAAAAGGCTGTTCTGCAATAAGAACTTACCCGTGTAACTTTCCAAATAACTGCCGAAGACTGATCCCGGTTTCAATATAGCGTAGTTACCTGTAAACAAAGTGAAATAAACTCCGGTTAAGAGTTGAAACGAGTTGGAATACAGCTGGAACTCTCGCTTGTGCAGATGAAACTGATATGGGTAGGTGTTGGGTAGATCTATGACTTGGGGCGAAAATGTTAATAGACATATAGTACAAGAAATATGACATATGTTATGAAATAAGCTGTACCTGTTGTGTTGTTTTCTTTATGTCAATATTGTATACTTGTTTTTGTGCACAATAAACTTAAATAAATAAGAGTGATTGTGTATTTTACAAGGCTTTATTTAACTTGCAATGTTTGTATATTCGGGTCAAATAAATAATAATAAATGAATATGCTTGGACCAATACATACAGCGCCATCTAGCCCCAAAGTAAGCAAAGCTTGTGTTATTGGTGTTAGATAATTGATAAACTACTTTTATACTTTTTTTAAATACATACTCATCATACATATAACTCTCAGACCCGTAACAGAAATTAAAATTCATCATTTCAATTTCTGCTCGGCCGGAAATCGAATCCGGGACCTCTGTGTGGACCGGCAGACCGGCATGTTAACCAACTGAACCACTCAGATCGTCAAAGCCTAATTTCCATGATTTAATTTAAATGATCCATTTCCGGCGTTCAATTCAGCTGAAATTTTATATACCTTTGTAACCTGTATATCCCTAGATGATATTCAAGGTCTGATTATGATGACGGAAGGTGGTCATAGACACTCCTAAACTACACATGATAAACCCATCGAGTTTGGGCTCATTTGATTTGTCTTGACAAGTTTTGCTGACTGATCGTAGAGACGGTATCCAGTTACGCGTAGGTACAAAAGCTTTTTATGAAAAAAAAATCATTTGAGAATTTATTCTAAATATTCAAACACATTTTAGGTAGGTATTGACAATGCTACCAACCTCTGTTCGGTGGACAAAATCAGAACTACAACCGCCTCTGTCATGACAATCATTGCTCCTACACTTCTAGTGTATTCCTCGGGCTCCGGGTCACAACAGCCAAAGGAAATACAGCGGTAGGAACACAGGGTAGGAATGATTAGTATTTATCCTAACCTCCTAATACTCTTCACTTTAACCCAAAATAGGCACAACTTCCATGATAAAAAAAATTGTGACGTCATCGAGTCGGTAGTTTTTATAGGTTCAACCATAGCGACATTTTGGTTACGCGGGAAGGTTACGGAAACTACTAAGCACTTTATTGCTCGAGCGTACATATTATTTCACTAGCCACGCCTTTTGCCTAACAGATAACATATCCAATAGTAAGTCCATGGCCTACATATTATGAGCACGTCACGCAAATTCAAACCTAGAGGACCAAACCGAAGACAAGTTTCATCCAAAAAGATTTAAAACTTAGCTACCTTCACGGCTAAAACCGAGGGTAAAACGCAATCTCTTACTCAATGCTTCCAGCAAATCGTCTGACAAAGAACAGCTTCGCACAAGCACCGCACAGTTTCCCAAAAATCCCCAACTGCAATAGCACTGCAAACTACAATTGTTTTACACGAGACAACACCGCCTGGATCCAACTGATCCGTCACGTTCTCGTCGTTACACGGATCCATGAGCAGATGGATCCCGCAACCGTGCTACAAAGTTATTCCACCCGGCGGCCGAAACTGGAACTAAGTGCATGCCATTCTGAAACGTCATGGACGATGCAACAGCAGCGACGATGTCGATAACTTTGTGGGTTCCAAATGCACGTGACCGGTATGCAACTAGCGCGAACACGCTCCGAACCCGAGCCTTATTCAAATACTGTTGCGCTGTTTGCTTGCACAATGCATATCCACTTTCTATTCCTACAGGTTGAATAATTCTGTGAGATTTTCAGGCGGCAGATACGGCATTATCTTGGCGTTAATATCCCGCGCGCGAGGGTATGGGGTATTTTGCGGACCAGATAATTACAGTGGAGCGACTGCCATCTGACCTCCGAGACCTTATACCAGGGGACCTGAATGTGTGGGTTTCACCACGATGTTTTTTCTTACCGTAAGAGCATCGGTTAGCATTCAACGGTTAGTACATAACTCAAAAGAGAGTCATTGGTACATGGCCGCAGTGGGAATCGAACCTGGTACCTCTCGCTTATACCGTAACCACTCGTTCAACCACGCTCCTTCTGACGCTTTTTCTGACGAATTTTCGCGATAACTTGTAATGCCTAGAGGCATAGCTAGAGGGCCACGTAATACAAAAGCATTACAAAAATCATACTACTACTTGAAAACAAAGAGTTTTATTGATTTTACGTATGAATATTAAAACTTTTTGTTTGAAAAGGATTTTGATTGGTTCAATAGCGTCCTGTTCAAACTAATCTAACGTTTGTGGTGTTCACAAATCCGCTTTTGTTTAATTTTTTCTTTTCATTTTCAAACATTTAATCCGTTTTATAATTTCAGTCATATGAGACTTATTTCTATCTATGGGTTTTATGCTTTGGTTCGTGACTATGATAATAAGCTATACTATTCCATATATAAGCTATATCTACATTCTATTCAATAAGCTTTACTAACCAAACAACAAAATCCGCTCAGTACTTTTCGCGTGAAGGAGTAACAAACATATAAACATCCTTATTGTCTTTTACTTAGGTGCGATTATTCAAAAGTACCAAGTGGACGAGGCTCCCATAGGTAGCATAGGTAAAAGTTACCTATATTGGACCCGTGAATCACTCGTATCTGTTGTTGAAAACCGCATTTAAATCCATTGCGTAGTTTAAAAGATCTAAGCGTACATAGAACCATAGGTAAAGATGGCGGAAAACGACTTTGTTTTATACTATGTATAGATTACAAACAGTAGAACAGAACAACTGTGCACAATTCCCACATTTTACTACTTTCTGTACGTACTTAATTCAAAGAAATTCTAATTTACAGGTCTTGCTAAATTCATATTCCACAACTTAACCTACAATCCAAATTTATTTATGCTAAAATTCCTAAAATTACTATGTAAAGCCTCGCCAAGTTTTTTGGTACATTGAAACTTAAGAGTTGCTTAAGGTTCTTCTTGGAATTAGTTTGGGAAACACGACTTTTTAACCATTTGTCCTTGGTCAGCCTCGAGGCTGGGTTGAAAGGGTTGCCCTTCATTATTCCTCCCCGAATTCTCCCCAGGAAGTTATTTTTTCCTTGTTAATTGTTTCGGTTTTAGAACGAAGCCGGTGCGCTGCCGTATTTTTCCTTCCGCAGCTTTCTGGGCCTAATTTTTATTCGTTACTTATTTATGGGTGACGCAAATGTATATTTTCTTTGTTTGCGATGTTTTGAACTAAATTTTGCGTATTTTAATAGGGTGGTTTTTGAAGGATAAAATTTGCATTCCCCTCACATTTCAGTTCTAAATCTCCCTCCCTATTTTCTCCAATTTTTTTCTCCCACAGTAGCGAAAAAAAAATTTAAACAAAGCAAAACGAGACGTCGCACCCACTAACACCCGGTAGGCTGTCAAATCTCTTGTTAATATAAAATAAAATGGAAGCCAGCCTGTCTGCAGGAGTCGGTACACAAATTGCCAATCACGAGCCAAATCCTCTCCGGGTGACAAACGGCAGGTAGGTTTATTTCGCTCGATTCTTGAAGCCTTACAGGAAAGACTTTCTTTGCTGGCAGTATTTTCAGGGGTGTGAACTAAGGCGTAGGCGATTCAATTTATTTTTTCATAATTTGGAGTTACTGTACGTTTATCTTGTTAAGATAAATTTTTATATTAAATTTAGAGTTTCAGAGCAGCATCTGAAGCAGGACTACAGACAAATTTACTGAATGAGACTGATGATACTGGAAACACAATCAATCTAGTAATAATAATACTTATATAATGAAACCTAGTCATACATTTTAAGCTTTAATCTTCTCTAAAACATTTGATTGTTATAAAAACACAATAATATGTGGGTACTCATTATAACACTTATTTAAATATAACCTTACCGACCGTAACAGTCAGATAACTAATCCCTGTCCAAGTTTACATAAACTCAAATATTTTCTAGACTAGAGAACAGATTTTAATGATTGATAATTAAAAGTCAGTAGGGTTCGTATTTCCCGGTGCAGCGTTTATAATGATCGTTATTCGGAGCAGATTAAGCCCGGCTTGCGCCTAATTCTTAAAAACGTTTAAGAATGACGTTTAACATTCTTTTGAATGAAGATTTTTGCTTAAATGCGATTAAGAATTTGATGCAAGCCGCCCTTAGAAGCTTAAAATATCGTAGTGTTTAATCCCACAATTCCAGTAAAAATATTGCTGTAAAAAGCTGTCAAAAAAAATCAAAACCATCACCTGTTTTAGTCTAGGTGATTGTGAGTTAGTCAGTCAGTTTTTTGAAACACGTCTTTTTTATGTTATACGGGAGACAAACAGGCATGCGGGCCACTGGAAAGTGGTCACCGCCGCCTATGAGCATCAGCAACGCCAGGTTATACTCAAAAGTACATCAAAATCTTACAACCGTACAACAATGCTCTGAAAACAGCTAGATACACATCTAATTCGGATATTTCGACGCGGATTACGAATTTCGCGATCCGAATCCAAAGATACAAAAGCTTCAAGCGAAAGCTGGCAAATTGAAAGACTGTTAAATTTCCCTTGATTCATGGACTCGAGTTCCCTTAATCGTCGAGCGTTAAATTTGGGAACAGGCGCTGCCGTCCATTCATCTTGTAAGTTTATATCTAAAAATTTCATTTTTACAATTTTCACAATTTTTGTAAACGGATTTTCGTGTTACGTTCGCTCTTTGCTGGCTGGGATTTATGAAAAGGTTCTGTTTAACGAATTTATGTTTGTACACGTAGCAGCCGTTTTTGTTGAATATTGTTATTTTTATACTTCGAAAGTGTTCTTTTTAAATCTACACACATTTTGCGGACGATCATAATTTTTATTTTGATGGAACATAAAACATATTCTAATTAAAAAATACTCGTAATCAGCTGAAGTTTGACCCTGGGTCCTCGCGTGCCGCAAGGGGGCGCAACCGGGACATAACGCCAAGATGATGATGATGGAGCCTTAATATGTGGTCTATCTGACAGACTACTTACTATTTTATAACGAAATCACACGTACACAGGAAAGCCGCCGAACGTCACCTTGAAGGATACAAAGAAGCATATGGGGCCTAAAAAGGCATTAGCATTTCATATTATTATCCATATTAGAGTTCCATTAACTTATCTGATCCGGTGACCAATACTGGAACTATAATTTTGAATTGCCATGTCAATGTCAACAACAGCGACACTGCAGATGAGTTTGTAACAATTTAATATGAATCATATTATGAAACGCTAGCCTTCTTAGACCCTCACGGACAGAAGTTTTCCGATAACATAAGTAACTAGACTTTCGAAACTTGCAAAGTGTCCAGACTTCACGCCGTTAATGGATAACGTCATTACTTAACATTAAACCTGATAATAAATTAAACAACCAGAGTGTGAACCAAGCTAAAACCTGGCAAACTACCACAACACTAACGATGCAACAAAACATAGTTAAGTAAAATTTACGTACCAAACTGTTTACAAGAAAGCTATGTACTTTTGTACACTCATTACTCTCAATACACAGATTCATAACTCAGACAACACTAACAGTCAAGACAATAATGCATGAAATATTGTAGTTTGCAATTTCCGGAGCATTAAAGATACCCCAGTAGATTGCTGGTTGGTAGGTCGCCAAGTTGCGTCTTCTGTTCGAACCCGGTATTGTATGCTAAACGTTGTTATTGTGTTATTATGCCATTGTCACCGAAAAGGAAGCTACAAATTTGGGGCATTCGCGCTTTGTTCATGTAAAGGACGGCATTCGACCCTCTTTTTAATATTCTTATTAGTTGACGAATATTTGCGAATAATCGACAATTTCTTGTCTGTGACGTGTATGAGATGGTGTTTGAATGTGGAATAGGCAAAAGAGATGTTTCTGGAACGTAGCGTATGACTTTAGATATTTGCCGATCGAGATCTGGCTGGACATGTCGAAGCAATATATTTCGACATGTCGACCCTACCGAGTTGACGGTTCCTCTGCATTTTTGAACAAAATGGACCTAATATAACCGATTTGACACAACAGTACCCCACTGAAACTTATATGGACGAGATGTATCCACTGGGCAGCCAGATCGCAATCCGCCCAGTATCCTGTATTTATGCAATAAAGTGTTAATTCATTCAACGATCCGCCCACGACATGTTTCTATAATTTCTTATAGAATTAAATTATAACAATAACCACTTGGTGTTAATGTCCCGGTTGTGTTCTCGTACACGAGGGCCCGGGGTCCGCCTTGACCAAGATCCAGGATTTGGCTGATCAGGTAATTACAGTGGAGCTACTGCCATCTGACTTCCGTGACCCTGCTACCAGGGAACCTGACCAGATTAGATCATGGTTACACACAGTCGCCTGAATAAGGTTTCATCACTTATTGAATTAAATAACGAGACTGTATTTAATTTATTTTCGAACCATTCTTTTGTATAACGCTGTCCATTACCCAATAATCTCTCTAATGCTCACTTCAGAAGTGCCTGCGTGAAAAAAAAATCCCTTTCTTTTCCCATTTGACATTTTGTCCGGCCCTTAATTCTGTGAGTGCCACTGACGGGGCCAGACAAATGTCACCTATAAATCACTGGCATCATTCGTCTCTTCTCCGTCCTTTTCTAACCCATTAGTAGAGATTAGCGAGTGAGTGAGAGAACCAATAATTTACGTCAAATAGAATCAATCAAGCCGTTTATTAGCTGTATTAAAGAGCCGTCAAATGTCATTAAGAATTGATGGAGCGATCGTTTTATGAAATTTGTGTTAAATGCCACGTCATAATATATGCACTATTACTTTCATATATATTTATTAAGATAAGATAAATATATTTTCAAATAATATAAGGATATCAATAACGTAAGTAGATATATCTATTTATATAACTTTTTTTGGTTTAAGGCGCTGTCAATTGGCAACGGTCGGACCATGGTCGTACGACATACGTCGCCCGACCAATAGGAGACCTCAAAACCGCCCGTCGCACGAACGTTGCCTATTAGGACATCGCCTTAGGATTTTTATATTATAGCAATAATACGTATGAAGACGTTTTTTAGAATGTTGTTTGTTCTAAATGTTCTAAAAATGTAGAAGATTATTTACGTAACTTTACTTATTCTAATTATAACGATGTACCTACTTATTCGTTTAATATTCCATAAACTGTACCTATCCTTGTACCTTATTAAAAATACCACCATTTACAATATTAATACTTTCATCTTTGTTAGATTAGCATTCTTCGTTACTTTATAATAACAACGTATATCCTCCTTTTAATCACCCCGGTCTTACGCTTGTACAGGGTGCATCAAAAGTTGAAGCTTCTATTATGCAGCCGGCGCAGTTGGCTCCATTTAGCGTGAAATTTAGTTTTAATCCCGGAACAAAGGCCATTTACTCCACAGCGAGTTCCGACGAGTTAACACGGTTGTGTTCGCACAAGTTGGTTAGTAACTCTTACGTGCCTCCACACTGCAGCTACTTTTTGTCGGAAACGCTTCCAAGTGTTATTCGATAACAGTTATTTGTTGATAATATACGTCGCAGTTTCCAAGAAATTGAAAATTATACTCATATTTTCGTCGTTTCCGCCCTACAAAACGACAATTTCATATTTAAAAACCTAGTAATGCTAAAAAATTCGTGTGGTGTCACGGACCCCTCCTCTTACTCACTACACCTATCGATGTCGTATAAGTAGAGGCTAACCAGCTAGGATCACTTTTGTATTTTAAATATTGCGATCTCCACACTTATATCGAGGAGTCTCAAGTTCAGCAGTGGAGCTTTATAGCCAATATATCAAATAACAGACATACATACAACTTTCCACATCATGTTTTCATGGTTTCTCCAGTGGAACTTGATATAGTAGCTTGGATGAAAGGCTAAGGTTTCGCTTTAACAATTTTATCGTACTCCATACCTAACGGATTGGATACAAACCACCAATTGCTCATTCATAGGCAATTAATTTAGCAAAGCTATAGCCGTTATACAGGATGTATTAAAATAATCTGGGCGATCCGTGATTGTATTGATTGGTATCGTTATTGCAGTCTCGAGAGAAGATTTGCACCCGGTGAAGGTATTAAACTTTTAATAATAATAAAAATAGGATTAATAAAAATTTCGCATCATGTTCTAATGATAATGATTCAATATTTTTTAAATTTAATAAAGTGAGAAAGCTACAATCGATGCTTTAGACTTGTTTTGTTTGACGACGCTATCGTCATAGCTTAAGACTTTTTTCGAGTAGGTATGTGCCAATGTCGACAATTTCGGTACAAAAAAAATTATTGAACTCCGTCAGAAGGTAAGTTCAATTCACAATTTCTTTTTAAATCGATTATGTGATTGGAATACATATTCGCCCCTTTTGGGGCAGATAGGACTTTCTGTACCACCCTGTACAACCCTATTCAGTTTCAATCAAAGTCCAGCCAGTCGTACGTAATTACTATCTCATTTGCCATAGCCGTAGAGGAATTGTTATAATTATAACAAGCATAATGTGTTTATACATATAGTATCTATGAGGCTCGGTGTATTGAGCGTCGGTGGCCGAGCGGTTACAGCATCCGACTCGTAAGCCAGAGGTCCCGGGTTCGAATCCCGCTCCGGCCATGTACCAATGACTGTTTCTTGAGTTATGCACATTAGTTGAATACTAACCGATGCTCTTACGGTGAGGGAAAACATCGTGATGAAACCTGCACATTCAGGCGACTGGATGTGTAACCATGATTCAATCTGGTCAGGTTCCCCTGGTAGCAGGGTCATGGAGGTCAGATGGCAGTCGCTCCACTATAATTACCTGACCAGCCAAATCCTGGATCATGGTCAAGGCGGACCCCGGGCCCTCGTCGGGCCCTAACTGGGACATTAACGCCAAGATGATTTTTTTATTTTATTTTTATCTATGAGGCTGATAATATCTCGTGTAATGTAATTATCAATTAACTATACACGGATAGCAATTAGGAGTTTTGTGGCGACTGTAGGTCGTTTAAAATAAATATACCGTCTGCTTTTTCCCGTACAAATTTAAAAAGTTTAATATATTCTAAAAATAGCGAGATAAGTACACTGTTTGAATTGCAGCCTCCCCACTGAGGAAGTAACTCTACCTTATAGAAAACCGCAGCCAAATAATGCTATTTTAAATAGTATTGTCTCCCTGCCAATGAGTCAGGTACTCCAGTGGGCAGGGGTCACCACTTTTCATCAGGTGGACTGGAAGTGGTCCGCTTACCTGTTAGCCTACTGACTAAAATAAAAAAAAGATAACACTTGCATATAACGTATAAAAGGATCATAACTAGGTACACACATACACATAGATCTATCCCTATGACAGCTATACCTTTAGCCAAATGTACTAAACTCTTCAACTTGTCAAGAGAACGCTTATCCTTGTTGTTATCTTTATGTGCGTCTCGTTCTTTTTGTTGCCTCTGTCTCTCTCTACCGTTGATAGTATGACAGACTGACTGACACGCTCATCCATTGTGCCCGATAGCCGGAGGCACCTAGTTGTGATAGGTCACTAGTAACAGACGTTCCGTTTTGGCTGGAGCCGATCAACAGTCAGTGGCAGTTGATACTTATCCTTACGAAATACAAAATAAAATCACATTAGGATTAATTCGGATGCGCGGGCGAGCCGACCTTGATCGGATATCCAACCACGTCCTCCGCGCCCAAAAGCGACTTTATTTTATACATTATAAGGGTTAGTATCAATTGCAACTGACTGCAAATCGGAGCGTCCTTTACTAGTTTAAATGTACAATGCGGGTCATACTAATATTTGTAGAGTCGGTCATAGCAGTTAACTTGCCCTCTACAGAAACAACCGATTAAGAGGTCAGGGGGTCAGAGGGTCATAATTCAGGTAAACAAGTTTGTGTCCGAAGTGAAATATCTGAACTTGTAAACAACTATGTTGTAATAATAATCTATAGGTACATAGTATATACCTATGTAAAACAAAGTCGCTTCCCGCCGTCTGTCCCTAATGTATCTATGTACGCCTAGATCTTTTAAACTATGCAATGGTTTTCAACAATAGATAGAGTGATTCAAAAAGGTTTATAAGCAAGAAAAAAAGGGTAGGTAGGGGTAAAAAGAAGTCGCGCTGGGTCGACTATTTATTATTATTATTATCCTAGCCTTAATCATCCCACTGCTGGGCAAAGGCCTCCCTCCGATACTTCCAGTTTTCACGATCAAGTGTCAATATCTGTAGGGTCCACTAGTACTCGTAAAATAATGCTTTGATAAATTCACACAGCGCCATCTAGCCCCAAACTAAGCAAACCTTGTAATCTGTACCTACTATGAGTCCTAGATAGATAACTGATATACCTACACATTAAATAACTAGTAAATAACATCCAGATCGTAACAAGGCTAGAGTGAATAAGCTGTTCCTAGACAGGCATGCTCCATCATCGGTCGCATCGTCAATTACCAACAGGTGAAATGGCGGTCAAATGCCTGGCTAGTCTTATTTAAAAAAAAACTGAAATTGAAATTTGTCATTCAACCATTTATTCCCAGCCGAGAATCAATTCTGGGCCTTTGCGTGGTAACTGCCATGTGAACCACTGAACAACTCGGTTCGTTCAGCAACTGATCACAAGAAAGTAATACGCATTGTTATAGATTGATAAGTTGATTCATACCTATTAAACTTTAACAATAAAACTTCCCTACGTATCCTTTATTTATTATTTTTAAGCACATTATTTACAATTTGTACGACAAACTTGCCGAAGGGGTTGGTACTATTCTACCGGACACCACATGATAAAATGGTTACAAAATTAAATTACGTAGATAGGTGCTTTTTATATAAGGAAAAAGTGGATTTTAGGCCAAATGACTCTTATCATACCCGAAGAAAGAGTTGCTGCTGTATTGCTATAATTCCTATTGTCGATTTTGTTACTACATATTTTTTCAACAGTATATCTTTACCCAAAATACAGCAGGGTAGGGTAGGGTTATATAGTAGATTTAGCAACCCTACTCGTCAGGGACGCAAACTGATAAGCAAAAATCCACCCAATGACAACACTTTTGCGACTATACTTCAGTGTCCGTTCATAGTCAACCCTAATCAGACTAGATGACTAGCCCAGGCACTTGCGTAGACCGAGTTTGTTAGCACCCATGTTATCTGCAGATAGTTCTGTGAATTGCATATTAGCCCATGAGATGTGCGGGCAGATTTGTAAGCGCTAACTTTGAATACTCAGCAGTAGTTGGGAAAGGGAGTAGATATGAGATAAGGTTAATTAAATACCTAATACCAGTCTATTCTATTCTCTCGACGAGTTAACGAATTTCAAGATTAAAACACTTTGTATTTACAGCCAATTTCGTAAAAAACAATATTATTTTAAAATTAAAATATAAAAATAATTATCTTGGCGTTGGCTTTGACCATGATCCAGGATTTGGCAGATCATATATTTTTCCCTCACCGTAAGAGCATTGGTTAGCATTCAACTAATACACACTAACTAATGTACATAACTCAGAGAAGAGTCATTGGTGGCCATGGCCGCAGTGGGAATCGAACCCGGTACCTCCCGCTTACGAGATACCTTAACCACTCGGCCACAGACGCTCCGAATATTATCCAAATTAAAATATATAAAATCACGATTTTACGATTTGTGTTAGCTCTAACAATATTTGAGGTGGTGCCCTCTTTTCACTTAGACAGTCACATTAGGCCAGCGCGTTGCCCGCGCTTATCGCGGTTCCGTACTAGCTCCCTTGTGCGCAAGCGACGTCGTTCAGAGGTTGTTAGTACCAGGAGCGAGAATCGTTAAGACACCGCAAAATTGCCCGGCATCAAATAAACATAGGGAACAGTGGAGACATAGTGGCGGCGGCACGCAGCTTTCAAAACGGTTGTGAACCTTTGCCGTGACCACGGGCTCCCGCGTGTTGCGCGGGAGTGCAACCAGGACTTAACGCCAAGATGAGTTGATGATGATGAATCTGAAGCCAGATACTTTGTAAAGTGTTTCCATAGAAAAAAAAACAATTCAGCGTAAGAACCATAGTAATGGCCTCTTAGTTAGTTATAGTTTCCTTGTTGGCGGCGTGTTTGTTCCTCTTTAAACCCCTTATTATTATAAGTTTGATGTGTGTGTCTATCTGTATACCTGTGGCTCTGTGTAGGTGTGTAGTGTGACCGATTCCGCAATTTAGCAAATTAGTTATTGTTAAATTTAAATGTATTCCTTATGATTTAATGAATAAAGTATTTATTAAAATCCGGTCAGTAGTTTGGAAAAGATTTGAGTATTTGTAAACTTGGTCGGGGTTATCCGAGTAGGTAATTATTTATTAAGCTGTTCAGTGTTATCATACTCGCCTTTTTCTATTGAAAGATATATTGTTGGGGCGTCTAAATCAGTAGCGCTCTGCGTCCCCGGGCTCTGGCACCGAGTCCGGGCCGTCAACTGTTTTATCTACCTAATGTGGAGTAATGACTCCTGTTTTTGCTGGAGACTTTCCGAGCTTTGTCATTTCGTTGGTTAGCGGCTATTATGAGGCAACGTTTAATTTGTGATTGAAGAAATTGCGATTTGATTGCCATTGGCATGGGTGAGTAAACAAATCAGTATTAGAAATACTAAGCAAGCAAAGGTAAGAAAATGCGTTAAATTATTAGAGTTTATATAGTGGGTTGTATCGGTATAGGTTAGCCATTTATTCCCACCGATTTCACTGCTGCTTTTTATAGCCAGGATTTTTTTATACTAGAAGGAGGCTGCCGAGCAAACGTCTCCTGGTGGTAAGTGATCACCAATAAACGGGGGCTGCTTGCTGACATGTCATATTTAATTACACTGGTTGAATACCAACATAAGGATTTTTAGATGACTAGCTAACGTTGCGCTTATGTGATCACTATTTTAAGTAGTGTCGACCGAAGTTTCGGCTTCGGCCACATTCAGCAAATAAAAAACACCTTCGGAAACAAGGCCTGAAACGTGCAAATAACTGAACGTGTAACCATGATCCAATCTGGTCAGGTTCCCCTGGTAGCAGGGTCACGGAGGACAGACAGCAGTGGATCCATTGTAATTATCTGCCAAATCCAGGATCATAGTGACCCCGGGTCCTCGTGCGCGAGAGCACAACCGGGATATTAACGAAAACATGATTCTTTTTATGACATAGAAAAAAAAGCTTCATACGGCAAGGGACAACTACTTTGGTGCCTGTGGCCCCTACACGTTTAAGGTTCAGTTTTCTTCTCACTGTCCATGGACCTTTGCCCCAATTGTTTGAAATGAATAAATTGCCCGTTTTAAAGTATTAAGTTCTCGCCGGGAACAAATTGGCCGCGGCCGGGTGAAAAATGATGCGGCGCAAATATTTTGTTTACCACCGAAAGCCTGTAAATATTGTTGCAAATTAAAGTATGTCTATATTTTTTGAAATTAACAGCTTGAATGTACTGCTTGTTCTGAGACAGGGCAGGGTGGGGTACCTATAACAGATAACTTGAAAAGATACGTACTCTGCACGGCTAGCACAAGTGTGCCGAAGACACAGCCTGCGCCGCGAAAGATCATTTGTTTTTTTCTCTCAATACTAAGATGAACGAGATAGCAGTATCTTTATCACGCCTTTCTCGCTTATCGCGCGAGATCACACTTCTGCTAGCGGTGCTGCATGGCTAGCACAAGTGTGCCCGCGACACAGCTCGCACCGCGAGAGAGCGTTTGTTTCCTTCTCTCATTACTAAGATAAAATAAGTCTTTCGCCTTTTCCCGCCTATCGCGCGCAAGAGCACACTTAGGCTAGCCGTGCTTAAGTAATTCTTTTTTTGTTACTCTTGCGCGTACACGTACCGAGCTGGAAGATAGGTACTTATACATTTTGCAATGCAGCAAAACCATGAAGTGTTATAAAATGTTTTATCGGCTGGTATTGAATCTTGGCATACCTAATTTCAATCATTCAGTTACTGACTAATAAAATAAAATGCTGCTTCGACAATTCACACAGCGCCAGACCGACCTGAATGTATCCACTGTTGTATCTTTTTACATAATAAATAATAATAATAATCTATTAATAAAATAAATAACTCAAAAATACCACTAGGTATGTATGTACTAACATACACACATAGTGTCAACGCTCCAATCGCACAGAAAAAGAAAGAATGAATCACAAAAGTAAATTGGCGAATTCGTTTACGTGCAAGACGTGTGCCCCAAGGGGAGTAGATAAAGCCAGCTGTCTCGCCCTTTGTGTAGCTACTGCTAAGTAACGAAGTGTTGCCTTGAAGCTTTGTCTTCTACGGACGTCCTTAGGGAGTAGGGATGTCCTCGAATTATTGTTCCAAAACTGTGTTCTTATAAATTTTTTTTATTGTCTAGGCAGGTCGGGCGGACATACCACCTGATGGTAAACGGCTACTGTCGTCTAGGACATCTGTAATCTAAGGGGAAATGAAAAGAATTGGAAAGATGGGGAAGGATGGGGAAAGATGCGGCGCCGGCCTTTGATTAATTACAGAATGGCGTCAAAATCTAAATAAATATTCGTGGACAAATTCACACAGCGCCATCTAGCCCCAAACTAAGCAAAGCTTGTGCTATGGGTGCTAGATAACTGATAAACTACTTAAATACTTTTAAATACATACTTATTAAACATAGAACACCCAGACCAGTAACAGAAATTAAAATTCATCATTTCGTCACTCCCGCGATCGCAACGCGGTCGGCCGGTCGCGTGCGCACCGCTGTTTGTTATTGTCGTGCGATGAATCTTAGGCAGTGTTCACAGTGACCAATTATGGCGGATATTATAATTAACGAATTTCTTACTTTTATGCAAAATAAAATTGACGTATTGGATGAACTCAGCATTATCCAAATAGTTTCATCGAATTATTCTGAGACGGAAATTGAAGAAGGAAAGAATATTCTTTTTAGCAAGTGTGGAGATGGACTCAGAAATGTGCAAAGAAAAGGAGACGACAAGAAAAAGAAGAATATTAAAGATGTCATTAAAGTCCTGAAAGAAGTTGATCCAGACGTGCAGCCGACGTTTGTGGCTAAGAACTTAAATAAGTTGCCACCCATTACATTTGACTATGTTGACGTCACCCGTCTTCTAAGGGATATGACCGAAATTAAAACAGAGATGACTAAAATGCAAACTAACGTAAATGCTGAGCTAACGGAGATACATAAAGCAGTTGGTTATAAAAATTGTAGTGACATGTCAAAAATGACAAATATACACAAAAATGTAAGTACACCAATAAGGACACCGCCTAAGAAGAACTCGGTACCTGCGCCGCCGGTGAACGACGAGCGAGAAATTGTTCATACACCGACATATCGCGACATTGTGCAGGCCAGACCGTCAAGCCGCCAGGTGAACATCGCCCGTATTCCTTCTACAAATACGGGTGGTGATTATGTGCACACGAATGTTGGCAACTTGCAACGTGTACCCACAAGAATAAACGATCATGGACAAAATTCTAGTCAAAATAAAATGGATGAATCTTTTAATGTCGTACATTATAAAAAGACTAAAAGACCTAAACCGAAAAATCTAAACATGCGTGGTACACTAGAAACGACCGGGGGTTTTCAAGTAGTTGAGACATACAGCGCAGTCTATGTATCCCGTACCGCCAAATGTGTTACCGAAACCGACATTAAAAAGCATATTCAAGATAGGGGTGAGGAATGCGTGTCTGTGGAGATGCTAAAACAAGTGCATGAGACAGATTTTAACTCGTTCAAAATTAAAGTGCCTACCAAAAAGTTAGGCATTTTTCTAGAACCGAGTTTTTGGCCAGTTGGAGTAATTTACCGTCGTTACCGGGAGCGTCGTGCACATGCTGTTAACACAACCCATAATGGATAAGTCCACTAACGAATATTTATCTCTGGCTAGTTTCAATTGCAAATCAATAAAAAGGTCAGTAGAACAGATTCGATTTTTATGCCGTACTGTAGACGTCATAGCATTGCAGGAAACCTGGCTGATGCCTCATGATCTAGGATTCGTAAATGAAATGAGTGACGATTTTCAATGTTTCGCGAAATCTTCTGTGGATACCTCCGTAGGTATATTGAAAGGGCGTCCTTATGGTGGACTTGCTCTATTATGGAGAAATAACCGTTTCACCCGTGTACTAAAAGTTGAAGGCACGAGCGATAGAGTTGCAGCCATCAAATTAGAGGTAGAGGACAGGTCGTTCTTGATAATAAATATATATATGCCTTATGATAATGACAGCGACGACAATCTGATTGAGTACACAAGCTGCTTAGCCGAGGTGGCTGCATTGGTGGCGGATAATGACATCGCTGCAGTTTATATCCTAGGGGACTACAATGCGCACCCCGGTACCAGATTCTGGAATGAGCTGCAGGCATTCTGCGATGAGAACTCCATGCACATCGTGGATAAAGAACTACTCCCGAATACCACGTACACGTTCATAAGCGAAATTCGCAATAATAACTGTCGTTGGTTGGATCATTGTGTTGCAACAAAAGCAGCGCGCGACTCTGTTGTTTCTGTGAAGGTGGAAAATGGTGTTTACTGGTCAGATCACCTACCTCTCATAGTGACTTGTAAAATTGATGCAGTAGTGAATAAACAGGTACATTCTCAGAACCCAGACCCTCTGTATGGTATTAAATGGGGTTGTAGAAATGTAAATGAGATTAATGTATATGGCGAATTGTGTAGCGGTGGTTTGAGTAATGTCATAGTCCCGGTTGTTAGTATTGACGATAAATATAATTGTGTAAATGCCATAGAACAGCTATATTGTGATATTATAAGTACTTTACAAACCGCTGCAAGGAATAGTTTGGAATTGAATCATGGTGCACGGAGGAATCGCGGCCGAAAGGTGTTGGGCTGGAACTATCATGTAAAGCAGTGTCATACGGTGGCTCGGATGTATTACGAAACCTGGAACGCTTGTGGTAGGCCTAGTAATGGCGAAATATACCTAAACATGAGTAACAGTCGCAAAAAATTCAAAAACACTTTGAAATGGTGTCAAAATAACGAGGAGAAAATTAAAATGAATATTATAGCTTCACATCAGGCAGATAAAAATTTCACAAAATTCTGGAAAGCAACAAAAAGTTTAGATCATAAAGAGAGCAAACCGACAAATATAGATAATATTAGTAATAACAAGCTGATCGCCGACTTATTTTCACACCATTTCAATGTAGAACCACGACCTACAGGCAGTGTGCTCTCCACCTGCAGCAGTGAAGCATGTACGGAAGATGTTTTACAGTTCGGTCGAGATGACGTTGTTTCAGCCGTACGTCAGATTAAACGGGGTAAGTCTCCGGGTGTAGACGGGTTAAGTATTGACCACATTATATATGCCGGTGATGAGATATACAGAGTTTTGACTGAACTGTTCAACCTGTGTATACGAACAGGTTATCTACCTACGCTATTGATGAAAACCGTGGTTGTTCCAGTACCAAAGAACCGGACGGGCGATCTGTCCAGTGCGAATAATTATCGGCCGATTTCTCTTGGCACTGTAATTGGTAAAATACTGGAAAGACTTATCCATCCTTATCTAAAGCGAAATTTAAGCATTGATGACGCGCAATTTGGTTTTCGTACCGGTCTCTCAACAGACTCGGCTATATTTAGCTTAAAAAATGCTGTAAACTACTACAATAGCAGAGGAACCTCGGTCTACGCTTGCTTTTTAGACCTCAGCCGAGCTTTCGACTTAGTTAATTACAGCCTACTATGGGATAAACTAGCTAAGACTACGCTCCCACTACAGATAGTAGAGTTGTTGAGGTACTGGTATCAGAACCAAATAAATAATGTGAGATGGGGCGACTCCAACTCTAGTGATTATAGACTAAAGTGTGGAGTACGCCAAGGAGGCCTGACTTCTCCGGACCTCTTTAACCTCTACGTGAACGGTCTAATCGAGGAGCTGAGGAGCACTAGGATTGGCTGCCACTTTGGTTCCACATGTGTGAACAACCTCAGCTACGCGGACGACATGGTGCTCCTCAGCCCCTCGATAAACGGTTTAAGAAAGTTATTGGGTATATGCGAGCGCTATGCCTGTGAGCATGGCTTAGTATATAATACCAAAAAAACCGTTATGATGGTGTTCAAGTCTGGTGGAGGTCCGGAGCGAGTCCCGCCGGTGACGCTAGATGGGGCTTTAGTGACTAGGGTGGAGCGGTTCCGGTACTTAGGCCACATTGTGACGGAGACTCTCCGCGACGACGAGGACATAGAGCGGGAGCGAAGGGCCCTGGCTATACGTTGCAATATGCTCGCGCGGAGGTTTGCGAGGTGCAGTGAGTCAGTTAAAGTGACATTGTTTAGGGCATATTGTCTATGCCTCTATACATGTCAGCTTTGGACGAACTACAGCAAACGCAATCTTCGGGCGATTAGAGTGCAGTATAATGACGCATTCCGCATTCTAATGAAACTGCCCAGATTCTGTAGTGCGTCGAGTATGTTTGCCGAGGCTAGGGTTCCCGACTTTTTTGCGATTATACGCTCACGTGTGGCTGGGTTCTGGAGCCGAATTCGTTCGTCCAATAACGGTATTTTGATCGCGATGTCCGAGAATATGAATTGCTGTATTTTTCGACATTGGCTTTCCGTGCACCATGACTTAAATTGGAAATAGTATTTTGTGACATTATTTTTCTGACCTGTGAGCTTTTCTTTATTTTTTAAGCTTCGATTGTTATTTATAAATTATACATATTATGTTGACATGTCTATTGACTAAATTAATATTTAATATTTTTGTAATTTTATAATAAGCTATTGCTTGTAATCATTTATATGGGTTATAATAGCCTGAAATAAAGATATATTATTATTATTATTATTATTATTTCAATTTCTGCCCGGCCGGGAATCGAACCCGGGACCTCTTGCGTGGCAGACCGGCATGTTGACCACTGAACCAAATGTCGTCAAATCTAGGTATTTAGAATACGTCTTTTAAACAATCTTACTGAGAAAGGAGAAGAGCATAGGTGGCCTATTGGTTAAGGGGTGCGATTCGTACTCCGAGATACCGGGTTCGCACCCCAGTGCCGGTATGAATCAATTAATCTTTTCTGAGTTATTAGTTGAACACTAACCGATGGTCTTACGGTGAGGGAAAACATCATGATGAAACCTGCACATTTAGGCGACCGAATGAGTAACCATGATCTAATTTAGCCAGTTTTCTCTGATAACAAGGATCACGGAGGTCAGATGGTTGTCGCCCCTGTTATCGCAGAGGTTTTGGAGTTGATACCTATGAAAAATTGAAAGCTAAATACCTAATCAGCACCTGGAAATTTTTATGTTCTTTTGCCCGGTGTGTCACATAAACGTCAAATTTGACCAACAAGTTGTCCCACTATTAGTAAAACAAACTTGTTAAGTCCGCCACAGTTGCAGGACCCCAAAACTATGGACGGCGCTATGTATCCCTTGGGCTTAGGTAAGTCTTTTTTCATCCCTATCTGGCATTAGGTTAATGAGAAACAAAATTTCGAGTTAGATAGACTTAATTGTTTGGTTCGTCTGTTTATTTTACCGTAAAGGACTCTACCCCGTATCGGACTCTACCTAGTATAGATAGTTCAACTCAGTTGTGCGCGCTATGTGTGCGTGCGCTTGTAAATATATCTACAGCTTTCATTTATGTGGCAGTGACGCGACCACTTGGCGTGCCAATGGCGTGGCGTCATTGTGACGTGTCTGGTTTACCCACACATAGGGCCGCGCGCACAACTGAGTTGAAATATCATTACCTGACTCTACCCCGTACTCTACAGTTTAGTGGATTGGATAAGCTTGATTCATAGGTAAAGGTGGAAATCTCACGTTTAATACGTAGGCGGTATGAAAAGTTTCTGGTCTCTACACAAACAAAGCCTACTCACTAAGCCTTTACATACAAAGATGGCACCCCAAACCAACAAAAATTAGAGGATGTATTTGCGCAATTGTTTTGTAATTTCTGTTTACCTAGCTTTTTAGTACTCAAGTTTTCAAAAAATATCTGAATACATATATCTGCATCTAGACACCCTGTAATACCTAGACAGTATAGGCTGTTCTTAATTCTAAAAAGTCTTTTGTTAACTGTAAACCTGTATGTGGAACGGTAAAATTTTGCAACTTGCTGGCTTTGCGAATTACCTAATAATAATATTTCATGCGTTGGATGATTGATACGCCGCCCCACGGGCATCTTTACGTAACCTGCTCAACCCTAGCGGTAGGGAGGGGACATGTCGACGTTTTGATGTCGATAATTTGTCAATAAGTAAAGTAAAATGTCTCCTTCTTCGTATTACGAAACGTTTGTCGCTGAAGAAGTAAATAATTATTTATTAAGGTACACATAAAATATTTACAGTTATAATAAAAATAAGTTAATAAACAAAGTGAAAGAGTTCCAAGTCCGGCTGTGGTTGTTCTGAGCTATGATGTGCTTTTCCAGCTCAGCTTTTAAAAAAAGAAATAGTTCAAAGTAATACGAGAGATGGCGCTGATAAATACGAGTAGTACATGTCCGTATTGTTGTTGTATTTAATTTCGCTTTCTTTTATTTTAAGGATTTTACTTTTAATGACTTTTATTTTACTCGGTGTTGTCGAGAAATTAGTTGGCTTCAAGTGGGCTGAGCATATCAGGGAAAACTTTCGTATTAGTCCTGGCTTTCATAATCATAATCATAATAAATTTTATTTAGGATTTTATATGTAGGATAGCTTCAATCCATTGTCCTCTTCGTGTTTCATTAGACAGAGTTTCTATTAAATATGTTTAAGTATATTATAGTTAAGGTTCAGCCTGGCGTTGTAGCTTTAATGAAAAAAATAAAGAAAATAAACTTATCAACAACTTGCGATGGATTTTAGAAACACTTGAATATTTTTATCTTTCTACTGACATTCTACCACAGATAAAGGTTTTATTGTGACAATGACAGTTTTAATTTTAAGAACACGCCCTGAAAAATAGGTAATTATTATAATTATGTTGTACTACGTTCCATCCTTATGTCGTGGATCTTCTAACTATCCACACAAACCACTTTGGTTCTACCTCTATATTGTGCGCGGCAGACGACTAAGGAATGGAACAAGATGCCTTCAAGTGTGTTCTCCCACATTATAATCTGGACACCTTCAAGGCTAGAGTGAATATAGCATGTTAATGGAGATGATTCATCTTTGGACGAATGTCAATTATTTTACCAGGTGAGATGGCGGGCAAACGCACATGCGGTTCTGCATTTTTATTTCGGCCACAGTTATCGCTTATTTTTTATTATTTTATTAGATGGGCTGTATGCTAGTTGGTCACTGAATAGCATAAAAGAAACTGAATCTACGCAATTTCAAATATTTGTGACTATCGATAACTCGAATTTCTATTTATAACATCCCTTACGATTTTGCCGAGAAGGCTTTCATTTATGTAACACTTCTTATCTTTGGGTTCACCTTAAAAGCTGTCTGTTTTGGGAATTTCTGTGCTGCAGAAAGCTGGGTATAACTGAAGATAAGAACCAATCCTAAAACTAGATTGTATTTGTCGTCCTGGCGCATGATGTATACGTACCTACTAACAATACAGCATTTAGATACGTAAATCCATCCGTAGGTCGTCTGATCCGTACGTAAATCCGGTTATCCATCGCTTCTAAGACAGTCCTCGATATTTCTTTGAACCAGCAGGTTTTGGCACAGACCTACTTCCCACGTATCCCTGGGGCTAACGCAGCACGTGACCCAACCAGCGCAGGCGAGTCTCCTCACTCTTGACCGCGATGTCTCTCACGCCAAGGCTGCCACGGATGTACTCGTTACGTACTCGTTCGAATCGTGTTACGCGGAACATCCACCGCAGCATTTTCATTTCGTTGGCGTGGAGTTCGCGGACGTGCTTCGTTAGCGCCGGCCAAGTCCCACAGCCATAGAGCATTATAGGCCTAATTATGCTCTTGTATATAAACTTCTTGAGTTTGATGGGGCGGTTAGGATCACAGGTGACTGCCGTGAGCTCCCGCCATGTGGTCCAAAATCAGTATTACAATCGATGTATCTATCTAGGGGGAATTTAGGCTATTCCTAGACAGACATGCTCCATCTTCGTTGCCTGCGTGTGTGTTCCCTTCAAGGCTAGAGTGAATAGGCTATTCCAAGACGGTCATGCTCCATCTTTGGTCGCATCGTCACTTACCACCAGGTGAGATGGCGGTCAATTGCATGGCTAGTCTAACATAAAAAAAATGGCAAATTGCTTGTCAATGGTAAAATCGTCCACTAATGTGGAGGAAGCTCAAGTCCAGTAGTGGACTGTTGTGGTGTAATCAATTAATGTATTGTTCTGTTCCACCCATCAACAAAAGAAAAATATGTAAGTACTAAATAGCTAATGTTTTTGGGAGATGCGAAACAAAGAAAATTCCGTCGGCGTTTAATTTGAAATTCAGAAATGGAGACTGATTCAGAAATTGGAATGCAAGTAGGCACCAAAATTTAAATTGGTATAATGTACTAGAGAAATCCGAGTCTGTTTTGTCTTTCAATTCAATAAGCTTATAACATTTTATTTAAGTACTGCCCCGGCCTAAAGATGCGCTTGTATGCCTAAAATAAATAAAAAACAATAATAAACTTGGCGTCAATATACCGCCTTGATCATTATCGAGGATTTGGCAAATCGGGGAAGTAATTACAGTGAAGTGACTGCTATCTGACCTCCGTGACCCTGTCAACACGGGAACCTGACCAGATTGGATCATGGTTACACATTTAGTCGCCTTAATATGCTGACTGAACACGATGCGTATCGGTACTCGAGGCCTCGTGGGCGTGTTCATTTCTTGCGCGCTGGCCGGCCTATTTCCGTCACACGATCCTTTTCTTCGTAGTTTTTGACGTTTGATATGAGATTAATTAAACATATTTCAATAATTTTTGAGTTTGTGTTGAATTTGATGTAATATTGCAATAGGTAGATAAACTACAGCAGGCGATAGATAGAGCTTATTCTACGGGAGTTCATAACCCCTTTGAAAAGGCTTGACATTGTCAACTTTGATTGGCAGCTGTCAAGAATCGCGGCTACCTTTACACCGTAGCGAGCAAGCACAAGACGAATATTATAAATATACCAATTTGTACCTATTCGGTTGTCATTGTAAATGAATTTAGTAGCTGGTTCCGGTATTTCCTAGGTGGAACCTTGTCGAAGTAAATCGAAATGACAATGCTTGGATGAAGTACACTCGTTTTAAGAAATGTTACTATTAAGTCACGTAGTGCGCTCGAACGCATAGGGTTCAAAACTACCAACGTTCCAACTGACAATGCTTAAGTGGCGATCGGCACCAAAGAACTTGAACCATAAGATCTGCACAATGCGTCTGTAAGAATAAAAGGTAGAGAAATAGAATGTTTTTTAAATGGTGCATATTACGTATCCAAAACGGAGGGTTGTAAGTTGTCAAATACTCCTCCATAACCACTATTGTAAAATTTTGTGGCCTTGGTCATCTTAATTTACTAGCTTTTGTATGTCATTTGTACAGACTTGTGACAGATTGACAGTGTTCATTCTCCATAGGTCGTGGCTCCATCTCTGCTCTATGTTCAATATCTTTGAACGCTACATAGTGAATACGGGTGACCAATTCGTCCACGAACTGTCATTTCGATATACAACAACCCCATTGTGATCTCCGCGAGGTTAATAAAAGTATTTCCAACTAAACATCGCACGATTTCTCTTAACATTATATCATATAACGTCGGTGTAATGGTTCGCCTTTGAGGTTATCCCGTGAGGATTTTGGTGCCAGGTTGGAATTGGATTCGACGCCCACGCGACTCGGTGGCATAAAAACTACTGTATACGAACGACTCTATCACTCTACCCTCTACCTAGATCCTTTGACACATCGCATAATGTAGAGTTGAAAGAGATGAAGGTTGGCAAGCCATTTAGATTCCGGATTTGTAGTTTGCGTCCTTTTGAGTGTTCAGGCTTTTCGGGCGGACCTGGGTTTGGCCCGCGTGCTTAAACGACTGATGGAATAAAATTAATATTTTTTCGCAGACGTTTGGGTCAAATTAATATTTTTCCCCAGGCGTTTGGGCACGCAGTTAAAAATGTCCTGACAATTGGTATTAAGACAGTTAGGATCATCTTTATTTGCGAGCCCAAACGCCTGAGGAGAAATAATAATATTTAATTACTTAATTAATACGATGTTTAAAACAGTTAAAACAGTTTTGGCATTATGTCAATTATAATTAATGTAATTTTATCAATTGGAATATTTTCATACAAAACATGAAAACTTGGAAACAACATTCCGATTATACAGTCACTTCTAGCTTAAATCGCTATTGCTTCAGAGACAACATTAAGTTATCATTCCATTATTTATTCTATTTTTATTGTACCTACCTGTAAATAATTATGTTGTGTATACCTTAAAATTCAACTAAATTTTTGATTAGTTATTGCCACACGAACATACTTTGCACCTGATGGAAAGCGGTCACCGTCGTCTAAAACATCTGCAATCTAAGGAGATCGAATGCGGTGTCGGCCTTTGAGGTAACCGTAAACATGCCTTTTGATGAACCCCATATAATAGTGCAAAGGAAAGAAGGGACCTTACCACAATTTACACGTGAGCCTTAAAAAGGCTCGTGATGCTCTTTTCTATAATTTTTTCATTAATATTTGCCATCAAATTAGATAATTGTAGTTGATAACTACATCTGGTTGGCTGTATATTCCGGCAAAGGAATGGAACTCGTTGCCTGCGAGTGTGTTCCCTGATCATTATAATCGGGATGTCACGGTACAGAATATTAAAAGCTAACGTAAGGTAGAGTTAATTGGCTGTTACTAAACAGGCATGCTCCACCAACAGGTGAAATGGCTGTTAAATGCCTGACTACTTCTGGCGCTAAAGCAAGCGTACTAAATATGAGTATGCATGGACAAATTTACACAGCGCCATCTAGCCTCAACATAAGCAAAACTTGTGTTATGGGTGTCAGATAACTGATAAACAACTTTTATAATTTTTTGAATAGGTACATGTTTATTATTCATATCACACTCAGACCGGTAACAAAATTTAAAATTCATCATTTCCATTTCTGCTCGCCATTTCAATCGAACCCGGGACCTCTGCGTGGCAGACCAGCATGTTAACCAACTGAACATCAGGTCGTCAAAAATAAACGAAGAAACAAGAAAGTAAGGATATTGCGTATTAAACTCGTTCGTAAGGACTATCCTAAGCAGTATCTGATACATAGGTTGATATCTTAAGTTTTTAAGTAATCATATTTACTATAACAATGTAACAAAATAAATTCAACGTACAATTTTAGGACAACAATTCATCAGCAAGCGCGAGCGTTACCGAACAAAGATAGGGCCTGTGTAATAAATTCAACGACATTGTTCGCGGAATCGTGTCAAAGATATCTGAATACAAGGTTGTATGGTGATCCCAGATATCTTGGGACTTCTCGCAAATCCCTACACGTCTCGACGTTTTCACTTTAGTAAAGACGTTTAGGGATTTATTATGTAATTTTATTATACGTAAGTATCTCTAGGATAGACAACTGCAGGCCAAAAAAAGGACAATTATTTTTTATTAGCATTGTGACTAGCCACTTAGAAAAAAGTAAAAAAAAAAAAGAATATAACCTATGTTATCATAGCTTATATTAGAAGTTTGTAAGGATGAATGTTTGGATGGATGTTTGTATTCTTTTTCGCAAAAAATAATTTTCATCAACATCATTATATCAGCTGAAAGACACCCACCACTGGGCATGAAACCCCCAGAAATTGGGCTATGTGGCTGACCTTGGTTCGCCGTCTGATATCCTCATTTCCGATTCGACCGTAAATTTTAATGAAACCTTACAACCCAGAATAACAAGCTATGAAAGTGAAATTGCGTTATAAAGTGGAACGCAAATTAAAACTGAAGTAAGCCATAGTTCACAGTAAATAATACAGTTCATAGAGACGAGAAAGAGTATAATGCAAGAGCTACAGTCATGGACAGTAATCTTTCAACCATAGGTAATTTGAAAATTCTTTTGCTATTTTGTACAGGTCGCTTTATGTCGTTTCAGTTTTAAAAATATCCACCGAAATGCACCAAAAACATTATTCGGATACCGTACCCGCGCTGAAATCTACACCGCAAAGTGATGGAATTAAAATGGCTGCCGTACAACCTGGGTACTAATAAAACTGCTAGATAAAAGCGCTCGCTGCGATAACTTAGTTTACTGGCAGCGCGACTGACGACAGCAGAGCATAAAGGATTTTACGTACTACCTACCCTAGGTAGAAAAAGTTGTGATATAACCACAAAATATGAATGTACACACCAAGCGTAATTATTCACAGGCTTTTTCACAACGCATATAACAGTCTTGGCGTGAGGGATATTGAGATTAAGATTGAAGAGGCTCGTCTGCGATGGTCACGTTCTACATGTGTGAGACTTTGGTCCTTTGGTCCTTTGGTCTCCTTTCCAGTTGATCTTCGCAACTGGTTTTCGTAACCAGTTACGAAAGAACACTTTTCATTTATATTTTGGTAACTGGTTAACAAACAAGAATAATTAATCCATGTTTGTAACAGCTTTTCGCAACCACTTACAGTAAAACAAGTGAAATAAATGTTTAAATAAAGAATCGGCAATTTTCAAATTCGATTATACAGTTTTGTAAATCCTTGTGGCTTTAGATATCTCAAATCTGCCGATATCCGGAAAGTGGTCCCAAGGGCGGCCTAAGAAGCGACGATTTGACATCGGCTGAGTCGGATGCGAGAGCCAGTGGTGACAAGGATGCCGAAGACCGGGCGAGGTTGAGGTGAAGAGTAGGAAACCCTGGGAAAAGCCATGATTGACCACTAGGATCATGATGATGATGACAGTGCCTACAGAAGTCCAATGCGAGTGGAGAGCTATATAAATGATGCTAGTACAAATGCCAGCAATGTAATGCTAATTTCTTACCAAATCTTCTTAAAAATCCTTTTTTGAGATTTTATAATGGTTGGTTAGACAATGAAGTTACCTGTAACAATTGAAATACAAAATTTAGACATATTGAATGACATGGTGTTAAATTATAGATCAAAACTAACAAACCAGTGATATGTGTGTTATTTACTGGCAATTAGTGTTCGTAAACATACGAAAAATCACGCTGACATCCGATGAGAGATTAAATAATTTCAACATAGGTATCCCTAGCTTTATAACCATAAAAGCTGCTGTATTTTTTCCAGACAACATTTATCTAAAAAGAAAGGTGTACCCAAACAGATGCACAGATAGATAGACGCAGCAATTGCCCGCAATCCAGTAACTGTTTCCTGGTAGTTGCCGTGAAATATTGGTCTCGTATTTTTGTGCGCCCGATTCCACTTCACTGGAATTAATAGCGCACAAGTGTTTTATTAAGTCTTGTTGCAGGATGTAGGTTGCTTAGGTAGGACCGCTTTTATTATTTGTTGTCGTTTTAAGTCTTCTTGAAATCAACATTTCGCCGTCCAACTTTGGAGATATGCCTCTTCCACTTTCTTCCTTCCGGATCGACAGGAAGTCTCCATCATCCACATCTTCCCGGCCTTCCCGGGTGATATTGTCGGACCATCACGACCATCAGTCGCTCCACTGTAATTACCTGATCTGCCAAATTCTGGATCATGGTCAAGGCGGATTCGGGGTCCTCGTGCGCGAGAGCACAACCGGGACATTAATGCCAAGAAGCCGCTCCGCTGTAACTTCCAGATCTGTTAAGTCCTGGATCATGGCCAAGACGGACCCCGGGTCCTCGTGCGCGAGAGCACAAGATGATTTTTATTATTTTTATTCCTAGCTGTAACAAGACCAGCTGAGTTCCAGCGAAGCGTCTCCGTGAATCCGAAGCTTACGTAATGTTTCCAAGAAGCCATTCGGATACCTAAACACTAAACACACGTTAGCTGGAACGGTCCTGTGCCGTAATTAGATCTAAATTCGCAATTACCTACGCCTCAGGGACGAATTCAGGGTGAAAGTGAAAGCACAAAAACGTAAGGCCTAGTGATTGCAGTAAGAGTAGAAAAGACTGATGTACTGATACATAGTATAAAACAAAGGGTGGGGGTAGGGTGGTGGTAGGGTGGGGGTAGGGTAGGGGTAGGGTAGGGGTAAGGTAGGGGTAGGGTAGAGGTAGGACGCCACGCGAACAAAGTTGCGCTGGGTCCACTAGTAAGCCATAAAAAATGGGTAGATAAGAATATAGTAGGTATATGCGAACGAAGTCGCGCCGGGTCGACTAGCACATAGTATTAAACCAAGTCGCTTCCCGCCGTCTGTTCTTATGTATCTATGTACGAGCTTAGATCTTTTAAACTCCGAAACGGATTTTAATGCGGTTCACTTATGTTGCTAACAATTTTCTGATGTCAATGATTGAAATCGTTACTTTTGCGATTATGTATAATCGATTTCATGAGTTCAGCTGCTAACAAAGTCCCATTACAATAAACTGAAACTAAACTAAATCGATCAAACATAATAATACATAATTTGGCAGATCAGGTAATTAAAGTGGAGCGACTGCCATTTGACCTCCGTGACCCTGCTACCAGGGGAACCGGACCATATTGGATCATGGTTACACATTTAGTCGCCTGAATGTGCAGGTTTCATCACGATGTTTTCCCTCACCGTAAGAGCATCGGTTAGTATTCAACCAATGTAAATAACTCAGAAAAGAGTTTTGGTACACGGCGGCCGTATGATTCGAACCCGGTACCTCTCGCATTACGAATCGGATCCCGTTACCACTAGGCCACCGACTCTACAGTTAATTCTCTTGTTTAAGCTACTTTTTGGTAGTTTTTAGTGAGGGATCGAGGAGGATGTATGAGGAGATGCATTAATTGAATGTGGAAGGAATCGAAAGCTTAAATAGGTGTGTAAATTATATAAGAACTTGGGAGGGTCGTAGCTTGTGGCACTGATATATTGAATAGTCTTTGCCTGCGGGTTGACCTAAAAGAAAAAAAAAACATGGTATTTTATTGGATGCAACCGTATTCTGCACTAGCGGTTAAACTGCTTCGTGGGAACTACGTCCCCGGTACGTGGTCGCTACTCGACAACTTTTCTGCCCCATTGGCCATCAGAAGGCTTAGTGTAAGTCTCGCTTCGATTTTACTTTACTATCGCGTTTGCGTTTACGTGAAAATTAGTATGAAGAAATGTATAGCGCCGTCTAGTGGTAAGTAAATGAAGTTTTTTTTCTCACACTAAGCCCTCTGTTCTGCGCTTCTTACTACTCTTTTGGTGACAATAAGCTTAGAGGGCCTGCAGTGAGCCCTATTACTTAAATAAATAATAATGATATACGTTCACGGGATGCTCATCGTCTCACCGGTCAACCTCGTTTCACCAACGGTATTAAGATGTTGCGATGCTGAAGTCGAAACGGTCACCCATCCAGTTAATCGTTGCTTAACTTTTGTTATCGATCTCGCAGACGCTACCTCTAGACAGGGGCCACTACTTACTAATTTATTAGCTAATAATAACAAACAAAGTTTAAGTACCGCCCTAACCGCACGAGTTATTAAACTTTCACGGCCATGGTTCACTTACGAACATTATCGGCTAATCTCGCTTAAACAAAGGCATTATGTTATTTCATTATACCTATTCATGGCAATATCGTTACGTTATGGCCGTTACACTTACACGCTTACGGTGAGGGAAAACATCGTGATGAAACCTGCAAATTCCGGCAACTGAATTTGTATTTTCAATCTGGTCAGGTTCCCCTGGTGGCAGGGTCACGGAGATTAGATGGCAGTCGCTCTACTGTAATTACCTGATCGCCAAATCCTGGATCATGGTCAAGGCGGACCCCGGGCTCTCGTGCTCGAGAGCACAACTGGGACATTAACGCCAAGATGATTATTTGTTTTATTGTCGTTATACGTACGATTACTTGCGTAATGTTTAGTCTTCACGTCTTCAACACTTGTTTAACACTAGTGCGAGAATCCAGTTTTTCATTGACACTTGTAATTACGTTATTTATGAATCAATTTCTCTCCATATATTAGCGTTGTAAGATTTCTTTTTATTTCTGCAAAATAGATAGGTATTTTACACCTGGTTATGAATCACACTTACATGTACCTATAAAAGCTAGTTGCAAAGTAAGCAATGAGCCAAATGGCTTTCTATAGCTTAATGATATAAAATTAAGCAGTTAAATCGAAAAAACACAATTCGCCGCTAGATGGTGTTGTTTTGTGATTTTATTATTTTTGCTTCTTTATTACTTTTATTTTCTTTTTTATTAACATCAAACCCTAGAAAGAATGTAGGCACATAAAAGATTACATAAAATGTGTACGAAAAGCGTACCACATTAAACAGTTTGATGTGTAAATTATACATTCTAATGTGAATAGAAGGCATTATCAATCCACGCACGAAACCACGACACGTCAAAGTGAAAGTGAAATTTGGCCATCTCTAAAAATGTAAGACGAGTTCTTTCCGATCCGACGGTAAAAGTTGTGCAAATAAATAAATACAAAGTTCATAGCGATGTGAATGTTATTGTCATCTTCCGGTGCGTTCGAATGTTTTTGGCTATTTGTTTTGGCGGTTGATAGCAAGCTGTTTTTTTTTCGGTCACCACTGCCTATGCCCATCAGCAACACCAGAAATATCATCAATGCGTTTCACATCTCTCATCCCAGGGACATGTTACGGCTATGCCTGTCCACTATGGAGGCCACGATTCCTCGTGGAGCACTGTAGATCTTACTCACATGAATACAATACATATGATTTAAAATGACACCTATGATCCAATATGGTCACGTTCCACTGTTAACAGGTTCACGGTCAGATGACAGTCGCTCAGTCATTCTACTTTAATTACCTGACCTGCCCAATCCTTGATTACGGTCAACGACCCCGGGCCCTCGAAAGCATAACCGGGATATTGACGGCAAGATGATTACTTCATTGTTTGTATTCATGAAATCTCTAGTGAGCGTGCCTCACACACAATTCATGATAAAAATACAAGTAGGTGTAGTAAACACACCTGCTCGTGTAGCGCCTGATATGTAGCTACATCTGGTGTAGGTACACATCACGCGCTCCCTACACGAGTTAGTTCCTTTAACAAAACTTCCCTCCGACTCGTCACAACTCCACTTACTTCGCAACGACTTTAAAATTCAACAAAATATTTACGTAAACATTCGCAAATAAAACTCAACTCACAACCTTTGCACAAGTTTCGAGTTTGAAATTTTCAAAGTTCTCCGTTTGAATGTGTAGGACGAGTAAATAATGCTGACTAGGTAGTCGATATAGGGGAGGTTTTAGGAATATGGAAATATTGATTAGATTCGAAAGGATTAGATTAGATTTGAAGCCTCTCCATATTATAGGGTCTTACAATATTTTAAAATATTTCAAGAAGAGCACGAGACTGATTAACTGATTAAATTTATGCAAAAAAGTAGTCGTAATATGCGCCCGTGTCAATGACCTGCCGGATGGTCAAGAGGTTGGAAGGAATCAGCTGATAAATGTTGTAGACTTCATAATTAGTAAGTTAGTAAACATTTTTTTTTACTTTCGTCAAGTTATCTTTAAATTTTTACCTACAAAACTAAGTAACTTACGTATTTTTTTCTAGCTAGTGGACCCCGCGGGACTTCGTTCGCGTACACTACTTCGCGTACTAACCCATTTTTTCTTGCTTATAAATCTTCCCCTTTAATCACTATATCATTGTTGAAAACCGCATCAAAATACTATAATATGTATAAAGCTTTTTATACTATAATATTTACTGATTACATATATCACCATTTTCTTACACTATTTTGTAATACCCTACCCTAGTATTTCCTATAAAGCTCTCCATTCTGTTTCCGTGATATGTAGGCATTTTAAATGTATCACCTTTCAATAAATTAATTGCGGTTTCATATTTGTCAATTTAAACCGACGTTGATCCGCTAAAAGTTATTTCATGAAACGCCTCTCCATTTTCCTGTTAGTCTCATAAAATGATTGAAATTGTTCATAATAAAACGATGACTAACGATGTTGTTGTTGTTACGAAATGAAATATGTCCAAATGAAGTTACAAAATGGTTTACCACAATTTCATAGATATATTCAATTCTTTATTTACCACTTTCCGTGTCTGAACTAGCAGGATAGACTATTTTCATAAGTGTAGCAGTATCGCCATTGATTAAAGTATGAGATTACCTAGCCTAGCTTATGATAGCTGGCATCAATCTATACCTACCGATACTGAAGGTTTTTGTTCCCTCCGAAACATGACGTACAAAAAGTGTTACCTAGCTACTCATATTATTAGTACTAAATATTATAAGGGTAATATAATAAAAACACTAAGGTACCTAATCAAAAAGAAAAAAACCCATTAAATGTAGCCTAACCTATAGGAACTACAACGGATAAACGCACATCTTTCTGCAAACCCGGTCTAATTTTAAACTGATATTTCAGCTTATTGGGAAAACCAAATACCTTATGCAAATACCTCGCATCCGTGATGCACGAGTCTGGCGATATCGGCCACGATGTCAAGTCCCGAATCTCTGCAGCTTGAGCCAAATGGCGGGAACTCACGGCGACCATCTGTGACCCTAAAATCCCTGTCAAGCTCAAAAGGCTTATATACAAGAGTATAATTAGACCCGTGATGCTCTATGGCTGCGAGACATGGCCAGCGCTGACGAAACACGTTCGCGAACTCCACGCCAACGAAATGAAAATGCTGCGGTGGATGTGCGGAGTTACGCGACTCGATCGAATACGTAACGAGTACGTCCGTGGCAGTCTTGGCGTAAGGGATATCGCAGATAAGATCGAGGAGGCTCGTCTGCGCTGGTTTGGACACGTGTTGCGTAAGCCTCAGGGATACGTGGGAAATAGGTGCCTGAACCTGCCGGTATCAGGAAAGAGGCCCCGTAGGCGACCCAAGAAGCGATGGGTTGACATCGCTGAATCGGATGCGAGAGCCAACGGCTTACGTCGCGAGGATGCCGAAGATCGGGCGAAGTGGAGAAGAATTTGTAGGAAAGCGGACCCTGGCAGAGGCCGGGATAAGCGCTAGGTTGATGATGATGATGATTTCAGCTTATTGGGACTCGTTTCATAAACAGTCTGATTTGGACGTGCGTACAATTTTGATGTACGCATACCCTCTACCGACAAACTATCTAACACAAGTACTAAATTGTTAATATGTAAGTTGTAAGGAAGGTATACCATCCTCAGAATGCGCCGCAAATATGCAATTTATCGTAGTAGCAGCTGCACGCTTGAAGCGCGCGTTTTACTCTGAAACGGCGCATTCGCTAGATCTGATTTCACCCTGAATTCTACGAAGTCTACGTCCAGAACTTCAATATCAGCAAGATATTTATTGTAACTTTATCCACATCCTGTAGCTAATACTACGCTCTACCTCAGGCCGCTTGACTTTGCCTGACTCAGCCTGCGGGCTCTGAAACTTCCACCCACCCCGTATTGAATCAACATCGCAACATCAGACCGGCTTCACAAAATAATTAATTAATAGTAACCTGGATATTACATTGTTCTCAAGCGAATTGTTAGTAATATAAATTCTGTAAAACAAACAAGGATTATGAATTAAGAGTTAAGACAATATCAAAAGTTCCAGACAAACGCTTTCTCCTTCGAAACTTTTATTTAGATAATTACAAATAACTAGCGAACCGCCGCGGCTTCGCACGGATGTTCCTTTTCTAATATATAATACTTCTCGGGGTTTTTCTATTATAAATGCATGTGTTGTACATAATCCTGACGGAAGAAATTATCTATATACTAGTGGATCCGGCGCGACTTCGTTCGCGTGGCGTCCTACCCCTACCATACCCTATCACAAGGTTGTTTTATACTATGTATGTGTATATAGATATTGATAACCACATCGGTTTGGTACCCGTACGAAGCATGAATGGTCGCTAGTACATCGAACAAATATAAGGCTACACAGAGGCTGTACCGCGTCGTTTTCCATACAGCTCCTGTAAAGACTTATATTTGTTAGATCGTACTAAATTGTTAGTTTTGAACTCATCATTATCATCCTTACCGTTGGATGTCCACTGCTGCTCACCATACGCCTTCCCCACGATCGGACTTTTTCAAGAGAACACAATAAAATTGCTTGTACGATAATAGTGTAACAAAAAATAAAGAAAACTGCGTATCATAGCGTTTGGTTAGGTACCCCGATCTATCCAAAGCATCCGAACTGAGATATCGTAAAAAGTTAGTAGCAAATAGAAGGTCCAGCCAAAAACAATGGTCCCAGATTTGCCGATAAAACTGCCTTATCGAGCGTAGGCTGTATTTACACTATCAGACGGTTCCCTGCACAGCTGTTAGTGTTTTCGCTGTGGTGTTCCCCAGGGTACCGTGTTTGGATCACTTTTTCTTACGGTAATCTTTTATTGCTTTCTTTTCTTATTAGGTGTTTTGTTTGTAAACTACATAGATATACGTTGTAACTGTCAGGACTGCTTGCGGTCTCTGCAAGTGACCTGTAGTCAAGTTGTGTCCGTTACCATTGAACTATAAACTTTTGCCATATTTCATTATTGGTTAAGCAAATTTTAAAAAACTTACGACAAATTTAATTACGAATTAATAAAATTTGTCGTATGTTTATAGATTTTTTCGCTACTTTATCAATTTTATCGTAACGTGGGTTTAAATACTACGTACTTAGGTTGCGGAATGTTCACTTTCGGTACATTTAAAAATAAAAAGTACCGTGACGTTTACGTTTGTTGAGTGGAATCAACCTAGCAACATTTTTCTAAGCTTATATGTTGGCAACATTCGTCGTAAAACTCTCTTCTTTTTCGAATCTTATCGAGGGTGGTTGCTCTGCTCGTACTTTGTCGAATATTTTCGGTTTAAATACAAATATTTCGGCTGTAAAAGTTAAAAGTTAAAAGAGCATCGGTGGCCGAGCGGTTACAGTATCCGACTCGTAAGCCAGAGGACCCGGGTTCGAATCCCGCTCCGGCCATGTACCAATGACTGTTTTCTGAGTTATGTACATTAGTTGAATACTAATCGATGCTCTTACAGTGAGGGAAAACATCGTGATGAAACCTGCACATTCAGGCTACCGGATGTGTAACCATGATCCAATCTGGTCAGGTTCCCCTGGTAGCAGGGTCATGGAGGTCAGATGGCAGTCGCTCCACTGTAATTACCTGACCTGCCAAATCCTGGATCATGGTCAAGGTGGACCCCGGGCCCTCGTTCTCGAGAGCACAACCGGGACATTAACGCCAAGATGATGATTATTTATTTCGGCTGTAAAAGTTAGTTCTCGTTCAATAAATGTAGAGAAAGCACAAATCCAGAGATCGATACACCTCTCTACCATTTCTTTTGCCGTATTTGTGTCTACTTATTACTTTCAGTAATACTTTGCATGGGTAATCCATTCCCATCTCTTTCGCAAATTCCCAGAATAGATCGAGCTATCTATTTGTTGAACCCATGGTGCAACAGGTATGTTCTAAAAGTTTTTTTTTAAAAGTACATTCGTCAGTTATAAGATAGTATTGAATAATTCTATTCATTAGTGAAAACTGCGCAAAAATCCGTTGCATAATTAAAAGAAAGAAGTCACCCATCCAGTTCCCGGACTCTGCGAACGCCGCTTAACATTTGTTATCGGACTAGTGCCGCTTCATTTAAAGATAGCTAATTAGTGACCTATATGCCTACATACAGACATCAGTGATGAATATGTGACGCCACATAAACATGACGGTCTTGTGCGAAACGTAATAGTTGTTACAACGTATTATGTAGTTTTATGACGACAGTGATCATAAAATTATGCCACAGTGCACCGTGGGTCGTTCACCTAGCACTTTATTGCGGTTTAAAGCGCGCTGAGCAAGTTTTGATGGTTTAACTTTAATTTTGTCAATTAAATTCGGAGGTAGAATTACATTTGGGTCGGTGTGTTTTGAGAGTTTGACAGTACGCTATATAGAAATCTTTGTTATTGTTATACACGAGTGTTCTTGGCGTTAGCTAGCGCCGCCAGTATCCCCAGTGCCGCCATGTACCAATGCCTTTTTCTGAATTATGTACCGTCAGCTGCAGAGTGAATTTGTTTTTTAATTATTTTTTATTTTTAAAATTTTTTGAACTTACGCTACTACAATTATGTCAAAACGAAAGAGATTTATACTGACTGTACATTAGTTGAACACTAACCGATGCTCTTACGGTGAGGGAAAACATCGCGAGGAAATCTGCGGTTAAATGTGTGTCATGGTCAATCTGGCCAGGTTTCCCTTTTAACAGGGTCACATAAGTCAGGATGGCGGTCGCTCTAATGTTTAACCTTATCTGCCAAATCCTAGATCATGATCAAGGGGGAGGCCGGTTCCTCGCGCGCGAGCTTGATAATACCGTCAGGGGTGCCACCAATCAGCTCCCAAAACTGTTCAACCAGTCTATGGGTCCCACCTGACGAGTGGCAAGCTAGCGGCGCTGAAGTCCGACTAGCCTCAAAGTAGGAAACGGTCACCCATCCATTTCCCGGACACTGGTTATCTTAACTTTAGTAATCAGTCTAACAAGCACACTGCCACAAGGCTTCACGTACCGCCGCGAAAAATGGGCAACATACGTAACATTTAAAAACAATGGTAGCCGACGCGACCCCATTCTAACAATCGAGTTGCAAAACAAGGTGGAAAAGGTTACGATTGTGGATAACCGGAGAGTGGTTCCGTGGACGGAAGGCTGCAAGGCCGCCTGGCGGATACCATGGACTGTAATAGCGATTGCGAAATTTTTATGCTACTCATTGACAAACAGTAGACAGCGCAAAAAAAAAAATTGCAGTCTTAACCATGAAGGTAGCTAATTTTCCAATCTTTTTGATGAGCTTATTACGTTTGGCTAAATTCAGTAGTCTAAATTCAGAATTATAAAGCGTGAGAGCAAATCAAAATGGAATACATATAAAATAAGGTATATTTTAGTATCACGCCTTTTGAAAAGAGGAGTGATATGAAACATAATGTTAGTGATACAACAATGGATCTTATTCTATGTGCAAAACATTCCACTTTGACCTGCTGTCACGCATTTTGCTTCTGAATTTAGTCGATTGAATTTATCCAGGTGTAATAAGCGTAAAGCTTGAAATGCTAACCTACCTATAAATATTCTTATAAATAAATAGTTTAATATTGATAATACACATTTACTACATAGGTACACAAGACGGCTTATTGAAGTGCAAAAACCAGAACAAAAGGAGCTAACATTGCCATTAGCGTCTATAGAGACGCTAACCCATCTTATACTGGTTTAGGTAAGTCGATATGCTGTTACATTAAAGTCACTCTTCTTTTTTGGTAACTTTAATGTGACTGAAACGCGAAACTGAAAAGAGAATGTAAGGCAGGTCAGTTATGTTTTTACTTACAGTACCCACATAAGAGGATATGTAAGTACTGTCGCCACAAAAAGTCGAAGTTTGGGTAATAAAAAATTATTTTTTTGTGCCAGGTTATGCACCGATGTTGAACCGATAGGCATACCGATGTTTTATGGGTCTCATAAACGTCTACTATCGCTATAAAGTAGAATTTTTCTTATATTAGGATAACCTACAGACCTTACAGTCTATATCATTTTTCATAACTTCATTATCATACATTTTAAGGGTTTGTTCGGAGTTTTCTAGCGCACCTTTGTTGATGAGTAACCCGATATTTCGACGCATCAAGGGGAAAAAAGCGTGATAATGATCACGATAGCTTAAAACATGTTATCTAGCAGACGAGCGTAATACTGATAGCGCACATATCTCAGTTCATTAGATCATACTTTTGCTCCCTAGGGTGTTTACTCATTACGCGAGAGCTAGTCTAGTCGATATTACTTTATTAATGACTGGAAGCCCGGCCTTTCCCTGGAACAGGGGATTAGCCCGATATCCAGGGCATCCAATCTCCTAGGATGTCTGCACAATTTTTAATTAATATTTCAATATTTATTGCTTCTACTTATGAAAAGTGTTGTACATACAATGTCAGGTATACATTTATAGGTTAACATTGTGAACTTAAGAATTTGTAAAATAAAATTGGTTTTATAAGATTATAAACTAGTAATAGGTTAAGTAATAATATGTACCTATGTGTGGTATTAAACCTACTAATTTGTACTTGTTTTTCAGAGCGTGGGTGCTCTAGTAGTATTGGTTAAGGGGTCTGACTCGTAAGCGAGAGGTCACAAATTCAAATCATATGCCAATGACTCTTTTCTGAGTTATGTACATTATTTAGACATAGACATTATTTATTTTGACATCACAATACTCATAATACTAAACTCATTGAGTAAGTTACATTTGTATATTTGAACACTAACCACCGCTCTTACGGTAAAGGAAGACATTGTGATGAAACCAGCACATCAGGTGACTGAATGTGTAGTGGAGCGACTGCCATTGGAAAGGTTTTTTAATTTTCTACAACTTTTACATTTGCGACAACTCTCTAATCGCTGTGAGAAAAAAAAAGGATAAATTAAAAAAACTTGATTTTGTCCTGAAAAATTCGGCCTATATGACCACTAACGTTGAATGATATGTGATTAGAAAGGATTTTTAAATTTCCAAAACTGTTACTAAGGTGACAAATCTCGAATAGCTGTGCCAAAAACCTATGGTCACACAAAATGAAGTTTTTTTAATTGACCATTACTTTTTATAAAGGCTCATAGAGGCTGGGGTCCATACATTTCCGCTGGTCCTCTTTTGCTAATTCTAGGATGTATAGACATAGGTCTGTAAATATTTTGTATTGTTTTGTAGGTTTGCAACTGTCTGTCTGTTTGTTGTTCATTAGGATTCGGACAAGCTTCTTTTGGTAGGTGAGCCAGGAAGGCGCGTCGGTTCTGTTTACATGAATTTGCTATATCTGAGCCAGTAATAGTTACAAGCAGATATTGAGCTAGCATCTGTCCAGACTGACTTGTCTCATTTGGTTATGGAAATAATGTATTTAAGAGGAAAATTAGCAGCAGCATTTATTGAAATTCACATTCTATGTGATTCTTATATAATTCAAGACATCTGTACACAATGTATGTAGCGTGATTAATACGCCAAGTCTTGATTTTGGGTATTGTTTGTTTACCAAATAAGTCAAGTCAGTCTGGACAGATCATAGTAAGTTTTTTATTACACTACGTATTATTTAATACTATTTTCGCGTACATAATATTATACCGGACTAGCGATCTGACCCGGCGTCGCGCGGGTTTTCTCGGTTTTTCTTTAGATACTATATTATGTGTGTGTGTATTATACATATATACACCTTTCGGAATATATTTTCTAACTAATGGTGAAAATCGAATCAAAACCCGTTGCTTGGCTTAGGAGGAGATAGTACTCGTAGAGGAAATACAGACGGACCGACAGTCAGACGCTGGAATCGACTTTTATGTTATAGTATGTATGGACATGTAAGGATAAGAATATATTATTTATTTTATTACTTTTTATATCTACTTATACGTTTATGAGCGTCAGTGGCCGGGCGGTTGAGTATTAGATTCGTAAGCGAGAGGTACCGGGTTCGAATCCCGCTGCGGCCTGAGTTAAGTACATTAGTTGAATTCTAACCGATGCTCTTACGGTGAGGGAAAACATCGTGGTGAAACCTGCAAATTCAGGCGACTGAATTTGTAACCATGATCGAATCTGGTCAGGTTCCCCTGGTAGCAGGGTCACCGAGGTCAGATGGCAGTCGCTTACCGCAGGTTAAATATACGTGTTAATATTAAATGTGAGCTCGTAATTAATTTCCGGTTGACTCGCTACGACTCTAGGGATGGGAAACCGGTCGCTGGTCTCGAGACCTGTATTTGAGACCAATGTAAAATACTGTATTAAACGTCCATAGGCTGCTGCAGTGACTGCTTACCACCAGGCAGGCCGTAAGCTTGTTTGCCACCTTTGTGGTATGAAAAAATCTCCCCGCTTATTTGAGAGGCCCTATGTCCTGTATGTGACTGTAATAGGCAGAATGGGCAGTGAAGATGATGATGAATGTTGTTTAGACATAAGAAGAAAACGAAACTAAGTTCCTTGTAAGTTACATTTTTTAATTATTTACAAAGGGAACAGAACTTGATTGTAACGAAATAGTTCAAACTGAAGTATGTCTCATGAAGACTTTGTACTTTGAAGACTATGTAGTGGATTTCTTATTATTAGATATATTACTATTCCTTTATATTAATAAAAATAAAATATTATAGACTGTAAATAATTTTATTATATAAGATTACATAAAATACAACGTCAATTTAATAAAATCCATGTCAAAATTAAAACTAAAACTAAAACTAAATGGGTATCTGTAATTGCATCACATCGTCTTAACTTAAACTAGAGGCCCCACTCTTTGCCATTCCTGGTCCAAAGGTGTTTATTTTTTAGACCGATAAATGAAAGTGTTTTCACATCACTATATTAAATAAAGTTAAACCAACGTACAACCCTTCTTTATAATGTAGTGACGTAGGTAAGTCATTGTTTACCGCTTTGTAAATTAATTTGCCCGTGGTGACGACTTCATAAGCACATTTGAGTATTACAGGTTGACAAGTAGATACTAGCTTTTTAAAGTACTTTGCAAGAAGCCTATGTAAATTTTGATGTCATGACAAGAAACATAGGGCAATTTTTTTTTATGCTATGCAGTGACAAATGAGCAGACAGCCCACCTGATGGTAAGCGGTAACTGTCGCGAATAACATCTACGATTCATGCATTTAGGTTGCAACCGCAGGTGCGTTGTCACTGTGAGGACTAAGACGAAATGTCTCATGCCTGTAATTACCCTGGCTACCTTATCCTTCAAACCGCAACACAACAATGCAAACATTGTTGCTTGGCGGCAGAAATAGATAAGGCGGTGGTACTCAACTAGGCAGACTACTTAAGCTTGACAGAGTCCTACCACCTGATAACTTCGATTTGTAAATATTCTTTAGATATTTTACAAATAATAATTGGTGCTTCTTAGTACTTAGGTATGTAATTTATTTGTGTCCCGAATTAGGTTATGTCGGAATTGTATGTGAACTATGCATTAAGAATACCATTTTGGAGCTGTATACCAACGTCAATTCGATTGAATTTCGAGATAAATCACTTAGGCCTATGTTCTATTTTTAACACCGAAGATAATATTTTAGCAGAACTTTGTTCACTCTGTGGTTTATACTAACGTGAAAGAAGTAACTAACTTTCGTATTTATAATATCACTGAAATGAAACCAATTCGAAATGAAAAAGCGGAACAAATATTCTCACATCTAGTTAATTGCAAAGTAAAAATGCTCTCGCAATGATTAATAAAACTAATATAAGATTCTAACAATACGAATGCAAACTATTTCACACGTATTAGAAAGTAATACTAATTCGAAGATAAATGTCAGCATAATGAGAGGTACGAGTACCTAATTGTGCCTTTGACCCCTCCGATACGAATGCAACTTGCTATTTTATATATACAAGCATTCACAAATAATAATAGTTGTATAAGTAGAGTGCGCCGTACGAATTGTCGACGATCCCATACTAACAAGCAAGTTAGAACCACTGGCTGACCGAAGGAACTTTGGCTTTCCCGGTGTGTGTTGTACCGGCTGTACAATAGGGAGTGTTCTGAGGAACTATTTGATCTAGGGCCCACAGCGCAATTCCGCCATCCCACCACCCGTCGCGGTCTGGGTACTCACCCCTATTACGTAGGGGTATCCACGCGTAGATTCGAAAGAACGTTTCTGGCTCGTACGATTTGGATGTGGAATAAGCTCCCAGAGACAGTGTGTAGTGACATGGGATCGTTCCCACTTTCGGCATGCCCGTTTCATCATCACAGCCCGTAACAGTCCACTGCAGGGCTTAGGGCCTCTCCCACGAAAGGGGAGGTTACCATAATCTCCACGCTTGGCAGGCGGGTTGGAGATCGCAGTGTTTAAATATAATAATGGAAAATGCTGCTGCCCATTTTCCAGACTACGGAGACTCTTGATCTTTTGTCTCGAAAACATTAGTCTTGTACGACACCCACGAATGTAAGGGGTTGGTGCTATTCTACTCTGCCGGACACCACACGGCCCGTTTATCTGCCGTATAACATAAAAAAGTAGCGTTCCTATGCGTTCTCACGGAGCTCGTCTTTTAAATGAACGCACTGCGTTCAATACGCCTCTATAATTGGTCAATTTTGTTCATTTCGACTGATGCATAATGCGGATCGCCACTAAGTATTGTCAGTTGGAAACCTATGCTGATAGACCTCATAATAACGTTTCGTAAGACTATACAGTTCTACATGAAGATTCGATTTATGCAAGTATTAATTTAGGCAAACTGCGGTGCCTACATTGTGCACGAGAATTTGCAGCTAAGATAGGCTATGCAAGCCATCTTCTTGCGCATCAGCGCTAAACAATTAGGGGTCGAAAAGATCGCCATGACCGAAATCGGTTGGAAGTTTTTTTTCCTTGGTTTTTATTATCAACATTTATTACTAATCGGCGACCCGCGCCGGTTTCACACGGTTAGTAACCTTAACTAATTATAGACCTAAAGCTTCCTTATGAATCACTCTGTTTATTGGTAAAAACCGCATGAAACTCGACACTGATAGACTGTCTGCCTTTTGCATCCATCGGCTACTTCCTTTCTTTAAAATATCATCAATTTATCATGTAACGTATGTCGCTGTCTTCGCTGCCTTGCCATATAGAGCTTTCTCGTCTTCTTCCATTCATCCTCTCTACATAACCCAACCCATTAAGCATTGCTTTCTCTAGTATTGTCACGACTTGTCTTCTTTCTTTAACTCTAGCACGTTCTCTTATGGTACTGATTCGCGTTTTATCTTTCAATAAGATTCCTTTCACACTTTGCTTCCTTTTTATTTATAGCATATAAGTTGTGTGTCTGTCTGTCTTCGATTTCGATATGGTAACTTTATTTTAAAGCGAGTTCAATTGGGATGAATCTTAGGTCTGCTTCACTAAAGTCGCAGTTTGGAATTTTTTGAGGGGGTATTTGAGTGTAACTTTTTTTTTATAAATTTTTAGAGTACCTAAGTAAATTCTTTCCGCTATTCTTAATCCTTAAAAAAATTTACTACCTAATCCAATGATATCTTTGAAACTATAGGTAAAATCCTTATCATGAATTGTAGAGATGAAGGTGAACTAAAAGGATTTACCAATATTTTTGCGATGAATGGGCAGATCTCTTCATAAAATTGGGAACGGCGGAAAATGTTCGGTACTCAATTTTTTAAAGAAGCCAAACCGTTCGCTATATAAATATTGATAAATCCTTTTAGTTCATGTTCATAGCTACTATACTTGATAGGGATTTTACCTGAAACGCTACGGTATCGAAAATTTCATTGGATTCGTTACACAGAATAAAATTACGGAAAGAATACCTTTCATGTATTATTTGAAAGTATCCTAGTTATTTTCACATATTTTATAGTAATATTTTTAGGCGGTCCCCGGGCCCTCGTGCGCGGAGCATATCCGGGACATTAACGCCAAGATGAAGAAGAAGAAGATTTTATAGTAATATTTTTCGGGCTACTCGTTAACTAGGTACATACGTGGTAAAAACCCCTGACCTACAGCATTAGAATATTGTACCTACTAAATTATAAAATGCGTTCATTTTCATCAGTTATTTTCTTTCATCCTCGCTGCGGCCACGTACCAATGACTCTTTTCTGAGTTATGTACAATAGTTGAATACTAACCGTCGTTCTTACGGTTAGGGAAAACATCGTGATGAAACCTGCACTGAATGTGCAACCATGATCCAATCTGGTCAGGTTTCCCTGGCAGTAGGGTGACGGAGGTCAGATGACAGTCACTTCACTGTAATTACCTGATCTGCCAAATCCTGGATCATGGCCAAGGCGGACCCCGGGCCCTCGTGCGCGAGAGCACAACCGGGACATTAAAGATGCTTTTTTTTAATTTTCTTTCATCCGTCCTTTCTACATGATTAAATCAAATACGCTTTCCTTTCTCTATTATTGTCATTAGGTCGTTCTTCTTCTTCGTAGATCTTCGTTTACTACAGCACGTTCTTACAATATCCGTATGATATCTGTCGTTGTTACGATAAGTATGAATAGGTACCTTCGACAACAATACGTAATTTTTTTCATAAATTTTTTTCGAACTAGAAGTCTTAATATAGATGAAAATTTTAAAGGTATATTCCGCGTTTCTACACCTATGATACGGATTTACATACCTTTAAAATGTGTGATATAATAATAACCGCGATAGTTTACAACATCATGTCAGATCTAAATTTAAATTACTGTTAAAAAAACTGTAATACGTCCCAATTTTGCATAGTATCTAGTATATTCCACACTAATAAAATGCGAGAAAGAAATTTTAAAAGTGAAGATTTACACCAGTTGATTCCCCATCTTTAACTGGCATTTCATCAATGAAGTTGTTATGAAATAAAGAGCCTTATCGAGTTGTGACATCGATCGCACTGCCTTACTAGGCAGGTCTCGCCTCGCATGGTGGGTAACATAGGGTTGATGGAGTATGATAACATTTTCTTGCTACGAAACACATAAGTATAATGTAGAGGCAAATTGTAGATTGTAGGTAATATGGGTATGTTCATATAAAAAATTAGCAGTAATAATAGCCATGTAATGTATGTTAAATGCATGGGTACCAGTAAGCATAATATTTCGTCGATTATTTCTTCATTACACACACACGCACACACACACACATACAGAGAGAGAATCTTATATTATATTTTAGAGAGAGAAGTTTATATTTTAATTTTGATAGTAGTTTTTTTTTTATTAGTATTTTATATGGTGTTTACAGGCTATATTAATTATCAAAATTATAAATTGCAGTTTTGTAATTGGCATTACAACTTAATAATGTAACATTTTTGAATAATATTTTATATGCTGTAAAACTGTGAAATAAATGAATAAATAAATAAATAAATAAATTTAGTTAGCCAAAAAAGTCGGATAACCCCGATCAAGTTTACATAAATACTCAAATATTTTTTAAACTTCTGAACCGATTTTAAACGAAGCTAAGAATGAAGTCGTATCTCTTTTTGTCGGCCTGCTGGAAGAGATTTCTTTTTAGTGATAAGTAGTGCCTGTTGTCTAATTTGTATAATCTCTTTAATTTTCTTGTGTACAATCAATTGTTTAATAAATAAATAAGTAGCTAACGAGGGAGTTAGAGGAAATCAGTGATATTTTTTAAATTAATTAGTTCCTTTGGGTCCCTTAAACTCTTTATAGCTAATAAGGGCCGAAGAGGAATTAATTACTTATTTAAAAAACATTTCGCATTTTTATATATTTTACTATTTAAAAAGTTTGTGTGTAATTAAGTAGAAGTTTTAATAAAATAACTTAAATATGATGCACTTGCACACTAACGCCCGTATCTCAAGCAGATACTATTAAGTAGTTTGTTTGAGAGTGATAATAATTATAATCATCCAATAATTGGAACTTCTTGTTTTCTATAGGCATGATATCTCACGCATCTTAATATACAACCTAACCTTATGAACTTACAAACAAAATTACTTTCTAGCCGAATTGCAGAACCTAACACTTATTAGAACTGTCAGCTTCACTTCCAAGTACCTACACTACACTTATTTGCCACCTTAGCACAAAAACTTACACCTACAGCAAATTGTCTACTTCAATTCCGAAGAAATCTTAGACAGCCCTACACCGACACAAGGTAGGTATACCCATAACCGGCTACCGGAGCGCGTGGCAACGGCCACAGTTACGGAGAACATAGCCATTACGTCATGGCATGCATTCTACCCGGCCCAGCGACCAGCTGTTTATCGCGCGGAAGTCAAACGCCAACATTATCACGCATTTTTCCTGTCAAACCTACTGCCGCACGCCGTAAAACCGTACGCACGCGGCATTAAATTTAAAAATATAAATTGGAAATACTGGCCGGCAAGATGTTTGATTTAAAAAAAAAAGAAAGTGAGTCGTTCTGTCGATTTGCGAGCTGTCAATGTTTGGTTCATAGTTTGTATTTGGAACGAAAACAAACAAGGAGTTCGAACTTAGAGCTAAACCCACCTCAGACACGCAGGCTCCGATCGATAACGCACGTGTTTCTCAAACACGCCTCCGCCGGCTCACAGGAAACGAACCAAACAAAAATATAAACCAAAAACCACACACACGAACGTTTCAGGGATCCTCCAGTACTTTCGACGGTCACCGAACAAAGGATTAGCACTGAACGTTATTGCGTATCCGCACAATTCGCTTCTTCGCCCAGCCGGCGTTTTCCCGGCGAAAATAAAGGAGCGAAAACAAAAAATAAATGGAAAACAAAAAGACGGCAGCGCTTCTCAGATGTTTCCCGCGCTATCCGAGCGATTGATTATCGGCATCGATGGGACAAATAGACGTAAGGTTATTTATACGGAATATTTGCAGGATATTTTGCCGTTTCCTCCACTGTCAGGCAGCAGTAGGTCGCTAGTCGGACGGCCCGATGGCGCGCTAGATACTGAGCGAAGTGAGCGAAAAAACAAACTAGCCGGCCGAGATGCGTAGGTTGGCCACAGCGGAGTCTCCGCGGAAAACGCAATGGGAAAACTACAGCCATCTCCCTCGCTCTCACTGGAAACCGTCTCTCAGAAGCCGCTTTTCCCTCTCCCGCGAGCTAGGAAGCGGTGCTGCGGAGTTTAGCAGAGCTACCGATTGACTCATGGTGTATAAGCCGCGTCCGAGTGCAGTCTAGATAACTGTCTGTTTATTAAACACTGTGGGCACTTCGTACCTCAACCTCATAAATATACAAAGCATCATCTTTGTTTACTAATACCTATTGATCCGCGCTCGTGGGCCTCTCTATTGCTCAACAACATCGAAGTCATTGACCAATGTAACTTTTGTAAGGGATACACCTACATATGGGTTGCTGTATCTATTTTTATTTACACATTGCAGTTGTAATGCGGAGAGCAATGCGGATGGGTGCGTTAATATTACGTACATTGGAAAACTTTACTTCGGAGGGTATCCGCATTACAAAAAAGTTGCGGTAAACTTAAACAGGACTTAATGAAATATTAGGTTTTTATGCTGTGCATGTGCCGTTTTTTATGACGATAACAAATTTGATTGATTATTTTCTGTTTTTAAATGTAACTTTGTACATTTAAAAAACATAGAACATATCTACGTTTTTGAGTGGCTGTAAGTTATTCTTCCAAACCTCGGAGCTCGGAGGGTCCGAATTCGTTGATGCGCTTCGTACGAATGACATTCGGACGAAAACGCAGTCAAATTGCGGCCAACCGAAGTTCGCCGTTTATGTTAATGCACACGCCTTGCCAGTCCGGTGTCTAATGATCTGTGATGTTAAATCAGCTGCGATAATCGTTTTAATCACAAACAAACAGACGGTTATACAAATATATAGGATCACATATCGAGAAATACGAAAAGAGCGGGAACTGGAGAGCGTGCTTGTGATACCTGGAATAATGAGATACTAGGATAGAGATACTAGGTATATTAATACCAAGTATAAAACATATTTTGTAAAGTTCTACACTTCACGCTTCTATCCTTTATAGGATTTTTCTTTATTTTATAAGTGGTTGTCGAGATGTTCCACTTGAAAAAAGAAATGTAGGTAGTGTAAAGTTTTCCCGGATTAGAAATATAAATTCATATCAAAAGTCTAAGCTCTTAAACACATACAATATTCTCGGCAATATTATTTTATCCTCATCGTTTTTTACCATCGAATTCATTACATCAAGTTTTCAAGTGCAACACAATGCTCTGGTCTGTAGTTCACTGATGATTTGTGGTCAACGAAATTTTATTTGAATGGATGCAGTACTCTTAAATACCAAACACTTACTGCATAATGATTGTGGCCGGGCGGTTTCGTGAAATATAATTGAAAAGCTATTTTGTGAGAAGCAACCACCTTACCTTTACTTTTTAATGGATTACTTACAGTTATTAGAATAAAATGTCAATGTTAAGTGTATTGACCTTTAATTTAGAATTGGTTGTCAAGCTGTTGAACGACCCGTTGCCATTTCATAAAAAAATGAATTAATGACATTTTGTGTATATTATTTATAAATGAATCATTATTGGTCGACACCACAGGTGACCGAAGAACTGGCAGCTACCTCGCGCAAAGAATAAGCATTGCTATTCAGAGAGGTAATGCTGCCAGCATCTTTGGTACGCTTCCACACGGCCCAAGACCAGGATTTGGCAGGTCAGGTAATAACAGTGGAGCGACTGCCATCTGACCTCCGTGACCCTGCGACCAGGGGAACCTGACCAGATGCAGTTACACATTCAGTTGCCTGAATGTGCATGTTTCATCACGATATTTTCCTTCACCGTAAGAGCATCGGTTTGTATTCGACATATGTACATAACTCAAAAAAGAGTCATTGGTACATGAACTTGGATTGGATTCGAACCCGGTACCTCTCGCTTGCGAGCGGATACAGTTACCACTCGGCTCCTATATTAATAAATCATTATTATTGTGCTTTTAACTTCAGATATTTTCCATCCCAATGTAGTTAAAGCATGAATAAACTGTTAAAAAATGCGATTCAAAAGGCAGCAAAGCTGACGTCATGCCAGAATTAAACCGTAGTTATCGACTTCACTCCTCTATCCTTACCAATAATGGCTAATGCCATATTACGTTTCACGCTTTAATGATAAAATTGTTGATAATTTTCGTGTGGTTACCAACATCAGCCTTGGATAAACCGCTCACTGGCCTTACTGGCTCACGCGTCTAGACTTTAGTCTTAGGTACTATGTCTTAGGCATTAGAATGGCTGTTTCAATTGTTACTGTTGCACAGTGATAATTCGTTCGTTTTGAATAGCCATGGAATTTGTAAACGTTGAATAATTAGATTTGTTCATTATAAGTATTTACTATTTCAATGTACTTGATTATAATATTGTATTCGTAAATAACGATTATTAAGTATAAATATTTTCATAAAAGGCTAATTCAAATTCAAAATTACTTTATTGAGTAGGATATTACATATCTCTTTCAATCGTCAAAGAGGAGGGGGTAGGAAATTAGGAAGGAAACACACAGTCACATGTTGGCCGCCCCATGGCCGCAGCACACCCGCCCCCCGCCGACAACGGCCGGACCATATCCGACAATACCAGTGTTGGGTAGCTGCTCCCACCCTACCCTTACCTTGCACGTAGCCTACCCCTATCCTACCCTACCCACCCCTACCCCGGCCTACCCCTTAACCTAACCTAACCCTACCCCTACTTTTCCCCTATCTTATCCTACGCCATCCCTACCGCAGTCCGCGCAGAGCAGACGCCCCCCAGCCCCGCTACGACCAAAAGTCACAGTGTGTGGGAAGGGAAGGAATGTTAACGCCGCTTCCTAGGTGGTCCTCCGTGGTAAAGAAACGGCAACAAACCCACAGAGCCTAAGTTAATTTATTTTTCTTTTTTTTTTTAAATGTCTTATTTTCTAATACATTATATTTACATACTTATTTTAACTAAATTAATACCTGTTTAAAACTGCAATTTAGTTCCATGGACTTTTGTCATTCACATATTCAGGTATACTATAATAACTTTTTTGACATAATTTATTTTTTATCATCATCATCATCATCATCTCAGCCCGTAACAGTCCACTGCAGGACTTTGGGCCTCTCCCACAAAAGTGGAGGTTATTGCCATAATCTCCACGCTTGGCAAGCGGGTTGGAGATCGCAGTGTTTAAATATAATAATGGAAAATGCTGCTGCCCATTTTCCAGACTACGGAGACTCTTGATCTTTTGCCTCGAAAACATTAGTCGCCTTGTACGACACCCATGAATGTAAGGGGTTGGTGCTATTCTACTCTGCCGGACACCACACGGCCAACATGACATCTACAATTCATACATTTAAGTTGCAGGTAACAAAAATGCAGAACCTCCGGCCGGTGCGATGTCACGGTGAGGACTAAAATGAAATGCCTCATGCCTGTAATTTCGCTGGCTACCTATCCTTCAAACCTATGTAGGAACCTATGTTACCTTATTATTCTTAAAATCTGTACTAACAGACAACTTACTAAGTACTAAAAATAATAGTATTTATTATTTAAAATAGTATCTATTTTTTAAACCATTAGTTAGTGTCTCGGTGCCGACTGGCATGACGTGACATTCTTCTCCGTTGCACGTCTACTCGTAGCAGGTTAAATTCGCGAGGACCAGTACTCAGCTACAGGTACAGCGTTTTCCGTGGCCCCGTGACGTGTTGTTGGTGGTAGAGCATAACGGTCCACTACATGACTTAGAGCTCTTCTACGAAAGAGGAGGTTGTTGCCATAATCTCCACGCTTGGCAGGCGGGTTGGAGATCATGATGAAATCAATATGAGAATGGAAAACGCTGCTGCCCATTTTCCAGTCTACTGAGAATCTAAAAGTGTTTGCCTCGAAAACATTAGTCGCCTTGTACGATATCCACAAGTGTAATGGACTGGTGTTTTTTTTTTTTTATACCACTGAGGCTATTTGCTATTCTACTCTGCCGGACACCCCACGGCCAACGGTAGAGCACCGTGACGGTATAAAAATAATAATAGACATCTTGGCGTTAATTTATCGGTTGTGCGCTCTCGCAAGAGGGTCCGGGGTCCGCCTTGACCATGATCCAGAATTTGGCAGATCAGGTAATTACAGGGGAGGAGTGGAGCGAGTGCCATCTGGCCTTCGTGACCCTGGTAATAGTGGTAACCTGATCAGATTGGATCATGCTTACAGATTCAGTCGCCTGAAAGTGCAGGTGTAATTACAATGTTTTCCCTCACAGTAAGAGCATCGGTTACTAATCAACTAATGTATATAACTTAGAAAATAGCCATCTAGCTTTTGTATGAATTCAGCGCTTTCCATTGTAATTTAATTTATTAATTGACATTATTTACATGTAAGTACCTAAATACTGTAAAATGAGAAATTGAATAAATCTAAATCTAATCATAACAAAAAATCCAATTATCATTAAAAATTGTCATTAGAAATATATATAAGTATTAAAAATGTATTAAGAACTCGTTATATGTTATTCTATAAGCGCAAACATCCTTACAGTGGACTAAGTGTAGGTAGATGACAGTGATGATGGTTTTTTCTTTACTACCCGTGTATAATTTGATTGTTAAATTTAGATGAAGGCCAGTCATCTCGTCGGTGGCCTATGACTAGCGTGTCGGATTGGTAAGTGAGCGGTATCGAGTTCGAACCCCAGGGCCGCTATGTACGTACGTACGACTTGCTGTGAGTTATGTAGATTCGTTGAACACTAACCGATGCTCTCTGTAAAGGAAAACATCTTAAGCAAATCCGCACATTCAGGCAACTTAATGTGAAACCATGATCCAATCTGGTCAGGTTCCCATTGTTAACAGAAACACGGAGGTTAGATGGCAGTCGCTCTACTGCAAAACCTGATCCGCCAAATCCTGGATCATGGTCAACAACCGGAATATTGACGTCACGATGACCCCATACCTAATTTAATTTATATTTCGAGTCAGTGAATCGACGTGGCTTTTGGCATTGGCGCATAAAAAAAAAAAACTAAATTTTGCCACTAACATTTAGGTATGACATCTAAAACGAAGCATTAGGCAATACGAATGCACACTACAGATTTAAGCACTGTTCAACTATACGCTTAATAGGATCACAATAATTAGCTCCATCTAGATAAATCATTTCCCCTACGCAGCCAATTTCCCAGCGAGTTAGACCGCAGTTTTCGATCTCCCGTGTCCTATTTGCCGCGATTATTGAGTTACTATGTGCGTTAGCGTGTCGATTGGCGGGACTATGTCGGACTGCAAATGCTGAAAAACTCAGCTATAGACCATTCATCATCACAGCACATAACAATCCACTGCATGACTAAGAGCCTCTCTCACGGAAGGGGAGCTTTTGCCATAATATCCATGCTTGGCAGACGAGTTGGAAATCGCTATAAATATGATAATCGAAAATGCTGCTGCCCATTTTCCCCACCCACGAGTGTAAGGGATTGGTGCTATTCCACTCTGTCAGACACCACACGGCCAATATCGGCTATATACCATTACGGGGTGCTAATCGGCTCCCGAGACTGTTCTACCAGTATCCGGTTCCCCAGCGGAGACCTTGGTCAACCTCGCTTCGACAACGGTGTTGGGAGGCACACCAAACGAGTGGCAAGCTCGTTGAGATGCTGAAGTTCGACTAGTCCCTAACCACTAAACGGTCACCCTTTTAGTTCCCGGACTCTGCTAGCTTTGCTTAACTTTGATTGTCTTGCTTAAGAATCGCGCGCGTGCAGTGGCTGCAACAGCACATCGCTTCGCTTCATTCTGCCTAATGCCGATTTGCCGTTCAAACCAAGCTATAATACCTTCAATCTCGTAATGTACCTGATATTACTCATCTCGTACATACTGAATATTGTAATAATCACACCTAAAGTAGGTACTCACATCTGGGTCATTTATATTCAACAGAGAACAATAAGAGTTATTTTAATACGGCAGACAAACATTCAAGCGGGCCATCTGATGGTAAGTGGTTACCGCCGCCTATGGACATCAGCAACGCCATGTAACCGATATAAGTACTCTTTACAAAAGTTTACTTTTTTTTATAAAGTAAGATGGCTAACAATCTTACGGCCTGCCTAATGGTAAGCAGTCATCGCAGCCGCAGTGGCGTATTTTATAATGAAGTATTAGCATTTTATAAACTTCATTTTCTACATATTACACATTTTAAAATACTCGATGCCTACATTAATCCGAAGCAATATTAGGATTAGCACTGAAATGTTAATACAGAAATCATACGCCAGATGGATTTTGCTAATAAGAATTTAATAGGCGTATTACACGAAATGATCATGTAACAAATTGGGCTGCGACGACAGATTACAATTAGGTTGCATTTGCATACCATTTGGGATACGATCAATTTATTTAATCATGACTAGCTGCTTTTGAAAAGCCATTGCAGCTACATTATTCGCGACCCGACTGACAAAGGTGCGCGGGAAAGTTGATTGAACGTTATTGCACAAACATAGGTACGTTAAAAATATCGAGCAAACCCTTGACTGACTTGATGAAAGATTACATAAAATAGGTAAGAAAATCATATAGCTTTTCAAATTTTTGTGCCAGGCTGTGCACGGGCAGACCAAACTTTTGTGGGTTTCCTAAACGTCGACTATCACTACAAAGTGCATTTTTTTTGTACTCGATGACGTAGGAAAACCTTCGGTCCTCACAGTATATGGATACGTTTATGGTTTACCAACACGTCCGGTCCGTTGGTGATATGGGACTCGCTATGCAAGCCTAAGCGCCTACTCACTGAACATTAAGGCTTTCAAGGCTTCATCGGACGCGACACCCCATGGGGATGGGGTGGGGTGGTTCATAATTTCCTTTTTTTTGCGCAACAGGTAAAAGGCACCATTTGGGTACAATTAGGGAGGGAGGTGGTGAATGCTCATAGTACATAGAGCACACTGAAAGTTCTGCGCTGGTCGCACATAAATGTTTGAATTTCGAATGTTTCTTTTTTTGAACATAAGAAACTCAATCAAATATTTAATAATAATTTGCGGGAAATCACGTGTCAATTTTATTTTTTATTACAAGTTAAATATTTTTCAAAATTTGCTGTCACCGCAAGACTGCACTGCTAGTCTTCAAAATACTTTTGGGAGGGAAGTATCTCATTTGCGAAAAACAAGGTGTTGGTACGCAGAATTTGATGGTGACCGTGTTTCTCTCCATTATGAAATTCGTGAAGGTCGGCCCTCAACTGCGAACACTTAGGAAAATATGGCTACTGTCAGGTAACTAACTGAAGAAAACCGGCGTATTACTTATGGCTATGAGGAGATTCAAGAACATTTGGGGATTGGTATGAGCCAAATTCAATAAATCTTACAGCAACATTTAAATGTTGCTGTAACCGAACTCGAGTTGATTGGTGTCACGAAGACAAGACGTTCTTATCAGAACCCAATTATCTAGTTTAATTTGACCAAATATTTTATTTACACACGTAAAGTTTCTGTTTCTAAATACGCCACCATTCTATGAATAAAAGAACATGAGTTTCATGGACTGTATACGCAAACTTTAGGTAGCTACAACCATATTCCTGTTTCCCCAATTTCACGGAAATCAGTGCTGACTCGAACAGACCTAATTAGGGCTTGTCAGTAATGACAGTTTGGGATTAAACAGTATTAGTATTATATTATTCAATTAAACGCAGAGGCAAGGTAATTGATTATTTAAGCAATTGTTAATAGTTTAGGCAACCATTATTGGTATATGTATTAAGCTAACACAGTTCTTAATAAGTATACAGTAAGTACCTAGTTGATTTGATTTCTAACCCCTCAGTCCCAACGCTGCAACTCCGGTTCACGCTCTACAGCAAATTATAAGTTATGTCATATGTTTTATAATCAAATGTCTTGTGCAAAATGTCAATTGTGCCGTTTCCTCAACAACGCAAAGTGACGCGGGGCATTATGCATTTCATCCTACAAAATAATTGAAGACGTTCAGCGTGCATTCGCCAGATCTGGGGTTCCATTTTTTAATTTCATACGTTTAAGAAAATCGTAAAATCGTGTACGAATTCTCATTTCCCCAATTTGTCAAATGCATATCGATGACTCGTATATTAACTGTGCTCCTTACCAATCGAATTCGAATTCTAACGACAGAATTCAATTTCGAGTGGCAAGCGCGGAAACATTTAAAACGCAGCGCCGATATGTCATTAAACATTTGACATTCCGTTACACGTTACATTAGGTTCGGTCCATTAACGGCTTTTTATTTTATACCGATTCACAACCTTTCTGCGTGAAATGAACACAATTGCTTTATTTCTATCTATTGGCAACCCCGGTTTTGAATTGTTCAAAAATACAGGAAAATTTAACCATTTCAAATCAAATTCAAGTGTGAAAATGTTTCGCATACGAATTATAACACGTATTTCTGTTTCTCAATGGAGATTGATAGGTACAAAAAGCTACGCTGATATTCACAAAAAACATAAATGAGAAATTAACGACCAGTAGAATTCTTACCACGATATGCGAATATTTTCGTACCAATTTAAGTAAGTCTGCACAAGCTGCTTTTCAAATCTCAACTTTATTACAAGCTTATAGGAATGAAATACCCATATTCAGCTTTGTTGCTGACTCTAGGTAGAGATGAAATATTAACATCATTCCTGCTTTTTCCATCCCATAACCCGTGTATGAAGGCTACCATGTTACCTTTACGCATGAGTTACGTACTATTTTCATTCGAAAAACCCGGGAACAGTCTAGGTTGAACTAAAAAATTCATTTTCACGTAGCTTTGACAATTACATCGGCATTCTCGATTTTGCTCGTCGGAATATTTTGTTGCGCACGAGTTTAATTCTTTGCAGTTTCAATTTTAAACTAATGAAAACGAACGATTTAACGCTTCTGTACGAAACGCAATGCGAAAATAAAATTGCAAGTATTCAGACCTAAGATCAAATAAGAAATATGTTAAAACCTATATAGACTTGTGATGCTTCGTATATTGACAAAGCTCTTTCGATTTTATCATGTTCATCTACTTTTTTTACCCCTGACGTAAAAAGAGGGGTGTTATATGTTTGACGTGTGTGTGTATATGTGGCTTAGTGTATCTGTCTGTGACATGCGAATGCAATTTTCTCTATTTGCTATTTATGATAGCCAGTTTAATTGAAATATTGTCTGTAACTGTTATTGTGTCGTGGTGTGCTATGTGTAATAAATGTATTTTCTTTCTTTCTAAATGGTTCTTAGGCTTGATGTCCACTCGCGCGGTGCAGTGCACTGCGCGGCGCTACGTCACGGTGTCAACCAAAGAAACGGTGGTGTGATTCTGGTTTTTCAAATTAGGCAACGTTCGCACAAGGGATTTTAAGTTAGGCAACGTTTGCACGAGAGCTTTTTCGATGCTTTTACGCGCGTTATTTGAAATGACTCGCATAATTATTGACCATATGTCTTCTCGGCACGTTCATACGTGTTCACACGCAGGCGTAAAAAGTAAATGGAGATTTTTTAAATCTGCCGATTCAAATGCAACCAAGAGAAACGTACAAAAAGGATATCATTCCTTAAAACACTGAAAGTGCATTAAAACACTTTCAGTGCCGGCCCGAACAATATTATGCAATTTTCAGGTACAGCATACAGTTTCTATAATTTTTTACTATGGTGTCAAACCTGTACGCCCACCACCACCACTATGTACCACTGGGCGTACAGTGCAGATTTGACGTCATAGTAAACAATGTTAGTAATGTTAGTTGAGAGCGTCGGTAGCCGGGCGGTTGAGTATCCAACTTATAAGCGAGAGGTACCGAGTTCAAATCCCGCTGCGGCCACATGGCCAATGGTACATACCAATGTCATTTTTCTGAGTTATGTACATTAGTTGAATACTAATCGATGCTCTTACGATGAGGGAAAACATCGTGATACAACTTGCAAATTCAGGCAACTGAATTTGTAACCATGATCCAATCTGGTCAGGTTCCCCTGGTAGCAGGGTCACGGAGATCAGATGGTAGTCGCTCCACTGTAATTACCTGATCGCCAAAATCTGGATCATGGTCAAGGCGGACCCCGTGCCCTTGTTGTCGAGAGCACAACCGGGACATTAACGCCAAGATGATTTTTATTATTAGGAAACAATGTTAGTAAATAATAGTAAGAACTGTTTTCTCTATTGGAAACGAATAATTTTGTTCAGGCCTACACTTAGATTTTTGATTTAAAATGTATAAAACGCGAATGTTGCTTTTTTTAACTAAAAAGTATAACATCATAAATATGTAAAGAAATTGGACTACCTCGATTGGTCTTCCTCGAATACTATGATAACTGTTCCTTTTTACCCGACTACGAGGAAGCCAAGGAAGGGTAGCTTTTTTTTTATTATTATAAATAGGCTTGCATTTGACCTCAACTCACCTGATGGAAAGCGACGATGGGTAGTGAAGTTAACAGTCTATGTATGTATAAAGAAGCCACAGAGATTTGTCAGGACCGTAGCAAGTGGAGCAATGTGGTATCTGCCTATCCCTACGTAAGAAAGGCGTGACCGAATGAATGTGTGTCATTGTTTTTTGTATCAATGAATGTTGATCTCGACAAGCACTATTATTTCTATTTATGAACTAGTGTTGTAGGACCAATACTTTTAGAGTTATTACAGTTTTAAATTTGACAGCTGTCATCCGAAATGTAGATCTTGACGAGCACTATCATTTCTTTTCAGGAACTAGTGTTCTAGGAGCGATCGCTTTAAAGTTATCACAGTTTTAATTTGACAGATGTCATCCTAAATGTAGATCTCGTTGAGCACTTTCATTTCTCTTTAGGAACTAGTGTTCTAGAACCAAAAGTTACAGAGTTATTAGTCTTAAGTTTGACAGCTGCCATCCGAAATGTAGATCTCGACGAGTACGGGCATCTCTTTTTAGAAACTTGTGTTCTAGAACACAACATGCCTTATTTATTATTCGGGAGGAACTGAGAACAAAATGAAGAAAGGATCACGGAAACTACGATAATGTTGCAGAATCACAAAAAGGGGCGGGGCTTACGCATCAGCGGTCAACATTTCTTTGACAAGGTCGAATTCCTCTTTCATTCATACGCGCTGAATCTGTACTAAAAAAAGAAGACAGATATTATATGTGTGTAAACTGTGTCACATAAGGAGGAGAGATTCGAACTGTTGGTAAAAAGAAACGTCTCATGTTGACATCTGCTGACAGCGCGCCGCACACTGCACGATGGGGCCAAATTGAAAAAATGTGGCCAAAATTCAAACAAACTGACATTTCATTTACAATAAACAAAATGACATTTCCCACTTGGATTGCGGGTTTTGCCCCAACATGCAGTGCGCCGCGCGGCGCGCTGCACAGTAGGACATTTCGCCACCTGTCAATGTACTTGCATACAAACTGCTCGGCGTGCAACAAGTTTTGCCACATTGTGCAGTACGCCGCGCGACGCACCTCTTCAATGTGTTTCAGCGCTTAGGTCTATTTCATTAATATCGGTCCAGTAGTAAATATTTAAGTATATGTAAACTTGCTCGGGTGATTTCCGTCGGTTAGGTTATATACCAACTCATCGGCTTATTTAAAGTGGTTTTTCTTTAAAGTGCCCATTAAATCGGGCGATTGCGATTCTACTAAGAATCTTATCACACTCTACTTGGAGACTCCATGTTGTGTCTATGGAGAAAACCTCCAGTCCTCAAAAACTTGTTTGGCCCCTGCCTCATTCATTTCCTACATCCTCTCATGATATTAATGCCGATTGAGGGTACAACAAGACGGGAATTTGACCCTTTTGGGACTTGACTGTAATTATTTATTTCCAGCTTTTATGGAGTCCTTTTTTATCTTATTTTCTTACCTGCTTGACTCTGCTGTTCTTACTATTCTTGATACCATGGGCTATGCATTTGCTCGTAATAACAAACAACTGTTACTACGCCACCAGCTCAGAAATCTGGCAGAATTCGTTTCCAATTTTTTTTATTGTAGCGACATCTATTTTGAGTTTTCCTATTGCAGCGAATAGGAAAACTCAACAATACTCACATTACGAGTACACGAACACAAGGTTGGCAAGCATCCGCACATAGATGGCGCTGACCGTTCCTACATCGCGCTAGAGAAGTGTGCCATCTTCCGCGGCATAAATGCTACTTCCGACGATCAACTATCGGACCCCTACTTCCCTGGTCACAACACCCGGTGGGTAACCCTTTTCCACCTTCACATCTTCGCTTGCCAACATTGGCCGCTACCTGTATGACTTTTTTTCCAGGGTTGGTTTTGCGTCAGGTAATTCAAGAATTGATTTAAAGTCAACCTGTATGATAAGGTGTAACTACATACTACTGTCCTGTCTGCTGTTTGTTGCCTGTATTGTGGCCTACAATGGCGGTGACACGGCCTGCGATGCGTGTTGCAGACGCTCGCTTGCGGTTACGTGACCCACTGGACAGAATTGCGACCTTTATGGGGTAAATTGGTCAGAAATTTAAATTTCAGTTTGTGTGTTTCTCTTCTGAGGGGCGTTCTTGATTCCTAATGAATGATGAAAATTCACAATGTGGATTTTTAAGCAAAACTTGGCTGTCCCAGCTAATAGTGATTCGTGGTCATGCAAGTGCAACTATGCAGATTCGTCGACAGACACCAAGGTCTGGATAACACTCCCAAGAAACAAAGCTGGCTCGGGATTACCAGATATCTTACAATGCGTGATTTTACCCTCCAGAAACAATACGGAACCCGGAACATACCTTTAAAATGTGTAAACTGAACTTTTACGTGGTTTTATGAGATCGTCGCATCAGTGCTTATTTAGCCTATCGACCAAACATTACTTATCGAAAATTGTCTTTTTTTTCAATTGGAAATAGGCCAAATATGCACTGATCCGTTGCAACTGGCCTTCGGACAGGTCTTTATCAGGCGAGTTGGCACCTAACTCAAGGGCTATAATGGGCTTCAAGGTTAGCCCTAGTGATATTTCAGGCGGACATAATATGAATCTAGATTCGGGAGCATTAGCATTTGGGCGATGTGGGATTTTTGGTAAATGTATTTTAATGAGCCATGCTCTTTGCCAGCTCTTGATAAATCGACGTTGCAAGACCTTGTTGCGTCAGGGCGGAGTGAAACTGAGGTTCAGATGTGGATGACACCTTCCTAAGGGTGCGGCACGAGTGCGCAGTTGCATTTCACCGTAAGAGCCCATATAGGCGTACGCTATTTTTGCGCGATCCCAAATGTTTAAGCAATTTCTATAGGTACTAATGACAGAAAGCTCATTTTATTATTTGAAAACAATCGCGAGTGTGTGCAGTCAAAAGTACTTTTAACTGATTTTTAAAGTTATAAATACATTTGACTGGGTAAGAGTTTTGACTGTAACACAACTCATAAAAAGTCATTGGTACAAGGCGGAACTGGGTTTAAATCCCACTCTCTCTTACTAGTCCCGCTAGCCACGACATGACATCCATCAAAACTTTCAAAAAACAGTCTACCATACAGGTACTTACTCAACAATCAATATCCATTCAGAAAAAAATAACGACGTTCCCCTGCCACGTAACTAATCGCATAAAACATCCGAAACTTCGGCTAGTAATGAGGAAAGTAACCAGCTGACTCATCCAGAAGGGTATGAAAAAAGGCCCAGCTGACTGAGGGCTGACTGAGGCAAATTGGAGTCTATTTACACAACCGGGTTCCAGGGTCCGGTCAGCATATAAAACTTTGTTGTAACATTCGGTCGGATACCTTTTAGTTTTCGGACTTTTTGGCGACAATTGGCAACTTTATGTTTTTTCATAATTGTTATTGGCACACGTTGCTCTTCATTAGATGGCTGTGGTTACTTAATTTGCAACCTTTTTACCTTTTCTTTTAAATTACCTTCTCTATTTTGATTTTGTGCTGTATCCTCTTTTTGAGGAGGGAACTCGGAACCAATATGTTTTCTACTCCTGCTTAGGTTCCAAGATAGTATAGTGTCAATGCTAAGTAGATATATTTTAGGTAGGCTCCGTAATTCAGGTAAAACAGGAGTTCGGTATTCAAAAACTAATTATAGTTATTGAATACCGAACTCCTAGGTTATTAAACCTAACCGACAGAAAAAGTCGGATAAGCCCCGACCAAGTTTACTTAAACTCACATATTTTCTAAACTACAGAACCGATTTTAATGAAACTGTTTGAAATGAAAATAAGCTTAAAGCCATCTCGATTAAACTGGCTTTAAAATAGATAAAACCGCATCCAACTCGGTCGATCCGTTCGAGAGCTACGATGCCACAGACAGACACACAAAGCCACAGATACACACGTCAAACTTATAACAAACCCCCTTTTGGACTTTAAAAGCGTCCTCTTAAACTGGTTTTCAAAAAAAGAAAACCAAAATCGACACAAAACACCATCCAACCCACACCACTCCTCTTTCTGCAACGTGCTTTAAAAATCAGCAAGACCGTTCTATAATTTCTACAGTTTAATCGCGAAACTGCATTGAAATATACGTTCCCCAAAGCCGACCGCAACCGCAACGGCGTCCGACGGCCGATTTGTCGCCGGAAAACTCACTGCGGTTGGAGCCCGTTCGGACGTCCGAAGCGAAACTTTATTGATTTACCCAATTGTTTTGCGGCTGCTGAAATAGCGAAGGTGGACTCTAATGTCTAAAGGGTAAGGTGGATATTGTGCTATTGAAAGAAAGCAAGACTCAAAATAAAAGCAATTGTAAAAATATTATCTACCTTTAAACGTGGCTGCTTGAAGGATCCAAGTCCCACGAGTTCGCCGCAGCCACCTTAGTGTTGCGATAGACGGTGAACCCGTCCAACAACTCTAGGACAGAACTATACCAGACCAATGGAGGCTGAGTATTATTACTCCAGTCTATAAGGGCAAGGGCTCGGTGCGGGAGTGCACCAACTACCGCGGTATAAAGGTGATGTCTCACACCATGAAGCTCTTCGAACACATTGTGGACTCTCGGATCCGACGGGAGTGTACAATCTCGGAGTGTCAGTATGTGTTGTGGCACCATGGACCCCGTATTTGCCCTGAGAACTCTCATGGAGGGATACAGATTAAAGAACACCCCCCTGCATACCTGTTTCTGGACATGCAGAAGGCATTTGACTGTATCCCTCAGGAGATGATATGGTGGGCGTTGCGGTCCAGGTCGAAACCTGAGGCCTATATTGACATTATCCGAGACATGCACCACGATTCCGATTCCATAGTAAGGACTGCCGTTGGTGACACCAAACCGTTCCCGATTATCGTTGGGGTACACCAGGGCTCTGTGCTCAGCCCACTTCTGTTCAACGTGATATTAGACGTATTGTCAGACAGCATCCGAGATTATCATGAGGTACCTCCATGGCTGCTCATGTATGCTGATGATATCGCGCTGACAGACTCTGACAAGAGGCGACTAATCAAACGTGTAAAAAAGTGGAAGGAAGCACTTGAGAACGGCGGTCTAAAGATAAATGTGGCGAAGACAGAGTACATGGCCTGCAACAGTGCAGATCCCGTGCGCATAGGCGATGAGGAAGTCAAGTGCACGGATCAGGTCAGATACTTGGGATCTGTGCTTAGCTCAACCGAGGACATCGATGGCGACGTCAAGGCCCGAATATCCGCTGCTTGGGCCAAATGGCGGGAGGTAACAGGTGTCATTTGTGACCCCAAAATGCCGATAAAGTTGAACGGACAGGTCTATAAGACCATCGTTAGACCTGCTCTCCTTTACGGTAGCGAGACTTGGCCCCTGTTAGAGCTGAAGATGCTGCGGTGGATGTGTGGAGTTTCACGGAAGGATCGGGTTCGAAACGCCCACATTAGGGGTACCCTTGGCGTCCGTGACATCGCAGATAAGCTGCAAGAGTGCCGCCTACGATGGTATGGCCACGTCTTGCGCGGACCGGCAAGTTATATGGGGAACAAGTGTCTGGCTATGCCGCCCCCGCCGGGCACGGGAAGGAGAGGCCGGCCCAAGAACCGATGGCTTGACGTAGTCAAGAACGATATGCGTGCCAATAAGCTCACCACTACAGATGCCGAAGACCGAGCAAGGTGGGCCAAGGATAGCAGGAAGGCGGACCCTGGGCCCTTGCGTACTGCGCGGGGGCGCAACCGGGACATGACGCCAGGATGATGATGATGACACAAACGGTTTTGATATTTTTACCTCGATATTTCGAAGCGGTTGCACGCTCCATGATTAAAACCATGGGGACAAATCATTGGGGATTTATGGACAGTAGCAATATTTCTGAACCAAATACCACTAAAGGTAATATATATGTTAAAGTTTTAGTAATTCGAAATTAAAAATGTTCAGTGAGTTCTACGAAAACGGCCGTGAAACGTGACTCATACATACCTCTATATGTACTAGACATATATGGTTCTAACCACGAATTGTACCGTTTTATAGATGACGACATTCAATAAACATCCACCCTGAAATCGAATCCACAAACAAAGTTCCATGAGTCACGCTTTTGATGTTTTCGGGGTGACTCAAATATATTTTCGTGTAGGCTGTTTGTTGGGATTCCCTTTGCCCGTTAGTCATTCAGATTAGAATACTTTCCAAATTAGATATTCTGAGAATTCACTAAGGTTTCCAATACCTTTATAAACACTATTATTATAAAGTACATACTCTAGTTACATACATACATCGTCGGTGGCCTAATGGTTAAGGGGTCCAACTCGTAAGCGAGAGGTACAGGGTTCAAATCCCAGTGCCGCACCGTACTAATGAGAATCAGATAATAAAATAATTTATAAGTTATATACATTAGTTGAACACTAACTGATGCTCTTACGTCGAGGTAATAACATTGTGATAAAACATGCATATTAAGAAGACTGAATGTGTAACGTTGATCCAATTTGGTCAGGTTCCCCTGTTGACAGGGTCACGTAGGTCACACAGCACTTGCTCGACTGTAATTACCTGGTCCTGGTCAATGTGGGCCTTCGCGCGCCAGCATAACCGGGACATTAACGTCAAGATGATTATTCTAATTACATGCATAATAATATTAGTATTTTTTTTATATTCGACTAGACAGACATTTGACCGATATCTCACCTGTTGGTAAGTGACGATGCGGCCGAAGATGGTGCATGCCCTTCTTGGAACAGCCTATTCACTCCAGCCTTGAAGGCGTCCAGATTATATTAATCAGGAAATACATTCGCAGGTAATGTGTTCCATTTCTACCAGAACTACGAAATATGGAACTTTTAATCGGGTAAAAACTTTATCAATGAAAGAAAGTCATATTTAAAAAAAAAAATTATGTTAGCGATTGAAGAAGAACTGTAAAAACATTAGAGCAGGTAGATATATAACGAGGAAATAACTGAATAACTGTCAAAGTCAAAGCCCTTAAACACAAAATGACGCTATGAAACGACGTAGCCAATAAAAGGAAAGCCTCCGCGTTCATCAAATACCAAATTCACGTAAACCAGATTCGATTTACAGTTGTCATAGTACCTACAATTCATAAATATTTATATCTACAATCCAATTACCCATCCCACCGCGCCTTAGTTAATCAAACCGAGTACATTTTCATTAGCATTCCACTGAAATACCAAATTTTCATAGAGCTAAGAACACTTTGTGGGAACGCTCGAGCCGTTGGGGCTCTCTCCCAGGCTTTGACATGTAAAATTTGGTAAAACCTCTCACGACCACAATAAAAAAGAAACTAATGTAGATACATACATCAAATTGAAATTTGGTGTTGTGACAATGCATAGAGGAGCTAAGCGGCAGTTTAGACTTGATCACCGTGGAGTCTGAGTCGTTGAGTCCCTGTGGTATTAACGCGTTGCTACTTCCAAAACCCTGTTCCTCTGGCAGCATATATTAAAGTAGGTAAATGCTACGCCTCTCCACTGCCAAAGCCGCAAAGTTAGCGCAATATAATCGGGATGGACCTCCTCAATCTCGAATATAACAGACTTAAGTTATAAATAAAACTTAAGTCATCATCAAGGTCATGCTAGCAGTCAATCGCAGCTTCTACTAAGGTCCGTGTTCCTGCTCTTCCTCCTCCACTTCGACCTAACTTCGGACCAACCGACTTAGCGATGTCAACCCACCGCTTCTTTGGCTTTCCGTGGGACCGCTACCCTGATACGACCAGGTTTAGGCGTGGCATACCAGTAGGTACGTGACCAAATCAGCGTCTGTGGTTGCTCGTTTAGTTTCCCTGTTCAAAACATCTGAACCGTTTTTGTTCTGTCTTATTTGCAAAGATCTTGGATTTCCACAATAAAAGAATAATACAGTGGAAATCTCCCGTTTTATTCCTGCGAGAGTGTTCCCCATCGTCTACACTCTCCATCTTGCGATGTCTGATAAACGAAGCTGTTATCCCTTTAAAGCAACCAGCTCAATGTACACCTTGGGTATTAATTAAACATTGGACGAAAGACGAAACAAAAGCCGTCTCCTTAGCCAAAAGTTTCAGAATTAAAAGCGTAATATAAATTAGGGGAAAACGAATTATTGTTGGAAACAAGAAAACAATTTTAGCTTTGAATAACGACGGCCGTTTCGGTGGCTGAAACCCAATATACTAAACAACTTTTTATTACAAAACTTTATACATTATTAATAGTACGTGTGAGAGTACCTATTTCGTAATTGAACTGATGAGTTTTAGTGACCGTTTAACTTCCTTCTTGTCCTTTTTTGTTTGTATCTTCATCGATATTTTCGTCAATTGTGGGCCGATTTTGAATGAAGGTTTTTACGGGGTCGGCAGCGCGTGGATGACGCCTCAGCAGTAATTGCTTACCATCAGGCAGGCCGTAAGCTTGTTTGCCATTTTAGTAGTTTAAAAAAGTTTTCCACTTTCATCAAGTTAGGATCTCATGATGGAATTTCAGAAAAATCGATGCCAACCCTCAAATAACAGGCACCTGGTGGTGTTAGTTACGTTTTTATAATTTACTCAGGTGTTTGCTTTTGGGAGTAATTATCTCTCACTTTTGAGCTGTTGACGAAGCCACAGAACTCCTTAACGATAAGAGTTGACAAAGCAATAATTTTGTAATTTGTAGACAGGAACTACCTTGTAGTTTCTAGGGCTGACATGGTGCTTGAAAGTACATCTATGAGATGGTCGTTTCCATAAGGTTCAAGTTTAAGGAAAGCCGAGGGGAACTTTAAAAAATATAGTACCTATGTTTTCATACGTTTTCATTAACGTGTTGGCTTTAAGGAATCATCATCTCATGCTGCTGAGCTGATCATGAGCTCCTTAACAATCTGAGGTTAGGGGATTCTACTGCGATTTGTCGACAGGGACTATGCAATAGTATATAGCACCGACGTGTTGCTTGAAATTGTACCTATGCCTCTCCTAAGGTGGTCTCATTTTTGCAAGATCAGGAAGTGATGAAATTCTCATTGAGATTGTGATTGAAATTCTCATAGACTATAATAGGTATGTTACGTATATTACCTAACTCTGTGCACGTTGGACTACCCCTTTTGATCCAATTATTTTCCCAAACCCTATGATAGTTGCAAACAGTGTATTAGTTAATTAATATTGAACTCGAAAGAGTAAGTAGGTTCAGAGATCATATCAAACATTTTAACAGCTAAAAATCATCAACAGCCCATATTACTATCTATTGAACTAGAGCCTCCTCCACATCGGTAGAGGGTGTTGTCGTACCTAAGCTTACTAGGCGAAATGAAGATTGCTATGTTTTACCTACCCTTATTTACATAATATTTAATCGTTTCTCAATTAAATGAGAAATTCCCAATTTTTATACTAGTAAAGTATTAGCTTGCTATACCTTTTTAGGCGCTCAACCTTCGTATACACTTTTATTGAGCTAAGCCTACAATTGCAATAATTTAGCCAAGAACCCGTTACCAATACACGTAGACTCCGACTTTGTGCTTGTTTTCCTAAAAAAAATTGATATGTCACCTCCACCACACCTTCCGCCCCAGTTGGCTCCCGAACCCTACCAATTCACACATTCAACACGTCATCTACCTGTACTGTCGCACCCAACGACATGTCCGATTACCGAGTCCATATTTTAAGCCGAATAATTCTGAAGAGACCGAATATTCGGAACCTATCGGGGCCGAACGGGTGCAATCACTACGCGCGGGCGCCCGACGGCATCCCCTACCGTTATGGATAAATGGAATTATAACGCCGTTACAGGATTTCCATTTTGATTGAGTGCGAATTTATTTTCGAGTTAATGCTGTTGTCGCGAGAAAATCAAGAAATTGCTGCGTGCGTACGCGCGTAGTGTGATGTATGGCGCGTGAACGCCTTTTTCTCTTTTGGTACGGAGAGTATGAGCTGACTCCTGGTTGGGTTTTAGCATTTGGCATTAGTATCATATTATTTATTTATGAGGCATCGATGGCTTAATGATGGTTTAATGGCTAAGGCATCTAATACGTAAGCGAATGGTAGCGAGTTCGATCCCCAGGTAAGCACCAATAACTTTTTTTGAGCTTTTGTTGCACGCTAACCGATGCTCTTACTGTGAGGGAAAACATCGTGAGGAAACCTGCACATTCGGGTGAATATGTAACCATGTTGCAATCTGGTCACTTTCCCCTGTTAACAGGTCACGGAGGTCAGACGGGGGTTGCTCTACTATAATTACCTGATCAACCAAATCCTGGATCATGGTCAAGGTGACATATACATAGATAGCCCTTTACCCCTTTGGCTTGGATAGAAAAAAAACCAACGTCAATCCATCGAAACGATGTTATAATTTTTATACGTAATCCATAGCAAATAACTATATACAGATAGATAAAAAACTAAGTGCCGAATCCACATCCATATACATAGGTATACCTAATGCTGAAAAACACACCTCGTGGTTTGTTAATGGATTGTTTTGTGTTATACAGAACTACTTTCTTACTAATTTTCTCAAAGTACACCTACGTTTTCAAAAGGGATCTTTCTTGCATATGATAAGCTACCAAGCTCACCAGGGCGGGTAAAGCCGATCGTTTCCGGAAGTTAGCGATCGGGCAGTCCATTTCCTGTAGGCACCCAGGCAGGCATTGTAGTGTGTCCGGTTTAGGCCCCCAACTGTAATACAAGTCTCAATACACCACCCCGTCCACGCCCTTCTAAATTACGTACCTATGACAGATCACGCGATCAGTTGTAGGTACACCTGCCTTTTAGACATGTTTACTTGGACTACGGTACTGTAAATTTGTTATGCTCCTCAGTGAAAAACGAACAGGCAGCCCACCTTATAGTAAGCAGTAACTGTCGCCCATAACAGTGGCCAATCAAGATTACAGGCTGCCTGATGGTAAGGAGTTACAGTAGCCTACATAAATTAAATCTCAATACTCATAAAATTACATAATCAAAGTGTGTTCCTAGATGTGTTTGGAAGAATTGTGTAGTTTGGTGCCGCCGCCACGTTTCCGCCATCGCACGCTCTGTCGTTGTGATAGATTTAATCCACCCACATCATTTGCATGCCCCACACTCAACTACGAACGGGCACCGCAAACCGCTTTACCGCGTACGTACAAGATGTGGAATGATATCCCTTGGGATTTCTCGGAAATTTTCAAAGAACAGTATTACAGGTACCTAATCTCAAAGGCTGGTAGCTACTGCAACAGTTTTTCAGGTAGGACACTCAAAGGCTTACCTACTGCATCCGCTACCCTTAGAAGGTAGATACCCGGAGGGAGATGACCACTTTCAGGTGGTTTATCTGTCTGTGTGCTTCCCTGAAAATAAGTACCTATTTAGAACGTGCCGATGACAACCAAATGCAAATGTATATAAATAGTACGTAAGTATATCAGCTATTTAGTTTGACCGAATATTTTATTGCCTACTAATGAAAAATAGAGATAAATTTGGAGTTTATTGCACTGTGTGATTATCCATTATTTTTAACAACCCAACTTTGCCATGCCTATATTTTTGACCTAGCTACTGACTGGGACATCTGGATATTCTATTACACTTTTAGAGAACGCAATAATGTCTTAACATGAGCTGTCAGTGATACAGACGACACCGAACCTAAACAAGTTTCTAAGTAGATAGGTATAGAAACAGATCCTTTATTTTCTAGGAAAACAAACTTCACTAGACAGGACAAAAGAGCCGTAAGCACATATTCTAGTTGAGAGACAATGCAATTCCATAAAGTATTGTCGGTCGCGAGAACTAAGGAATAAACCGACAAAACGTAATATTGGTGCTGTCGGCGCCTGAGAGAAACTTGTTAGCAATTGTGTGGATATTGCACTTTGACATCTAGAGTTTGCGAGGCGTTGTCTGTGGAAGTGCCGCCAATAAAGTTGGCAATATTGTGCTTTAAAGAAAAATTAAATGCTATTAAGCTTGCCTACATACACAAGTATTCATTATTTATGTAGAGACTCTTATATGAATGTACTTCTACTTTCTTATACTTATGCTCTTATATTAGGTATTTATACTTACTTATAAAATGTGGTGAGAGAATTTTTTCAAATAGGAATCTACGTGCATTAGTTGTTCTGGGAAAAGGGCAATCTCCACATCGCAAATTCAAAAATTATCAGGACAGGGTCCGCTAACAGTTTTGAATTTTACAGCTTCATATTAGATCTAATTTTTTTTACCTGTAACTGAATAACTCAGTATCTCTAAAGCCAATTTCTGCTAAGTAACCAAACACGTACTGAGTTCAGTCCTGTCACCCTGGTTGCTTGGAGCATAAATATTTGTGACGTCATCGCTGCGATCTTTTGAGCGAGACCGCTCGCGCAGAAACTGCGACGTTGCATTTTTACCAAGAGCTACAGGACTGTATTCTGAAATGCGTAGGATTTTTATACAGATTTTGTGACAAACGAACATACATCCCAAGTGGTATACCTACTGTTGCCGTACTGTTACTTACGTACGATATAATCACATTGGTTTCAAGTAGGTAAGTAACAAGAATGTAGAACTGCGGATTGCATATATATCATACGGTATCATGGTATCTAGAATTTAAAGCCAAATGTAGAAATCATTATCATCGTCATCCGAGTGACTGCGAGAGCGAAAAGAGCGAAAAACCGATTTGTCGGAGTCTCGTCCGTCTTTCAGCAGAAGGACCACGAGCAGGTGAGGTTGATTTTGGCTCAGAGGATGTTGGTAGGACTCCATAATCCCCTTTAATTATATACTAGTGGAACCGGCGCGACTTCATTCGCGTACACCTACTTTACCCCACCTACCCTTTTTTTCTTGCTTATAAACCTTACTCTTTATTCACTCTATCTATTGTTGAAAACCGCATTAAAATCCGTTGTGTAGTTTAAAAGATCTAAGCGTCTATACATACATACATAGGGACAGACGGCGGGAAGGGACTTGTTTTATGCTATGTTTAGAAGTACCTTACTATAACATTGAAAAGTAAGTATAATTACAGTAAATTCCTTAACGATACCTTTTACAATTTATGCATATCTAGTAGTCCTGCCCTTTGAAGTCTGCTTTATTTAACATCTAGGTTGAAACAAATATTTACAAAACGCACCACGTTGTTTGTTGATTTACAAATATAGTTAGATTACACAAGTGGTTCATAAACTGCTACTTGCTGATAGAAATAAAACCTGTGCTCAAAGCATTGTATCGTGAATTTGAAATATATTACGGAAATGGGCAGAGTTAGGCCGACTAGTCGGCTACGAAAAGGCCGATTATCGGCCAACTAGTCAGCCAAGCCGATTATTGTTTTGGGCCTTTAGGCGGTACCATTATTGACTTGCCCTAATTTTGCTGTAGTGTCAGCAAAACGGAATGGGCTCCGTATGGTGGAAAACAAACACGTCAGTCATTGAACATTCGACTGCAATCAGTATTGAAATTTTACATTCATTGCAATAAAATAGTCGATATATGTATAATAAAGCCGACTGGTCGGGTTATTTTTCGGGATAGGAACCTACCCAATATGTAGGTACCACACGGGAAGAATGTGGCTCCTAATTATGCATTATGCATTGCGCAGTTTCAGAGATTGGTTACATCGAAATTTATTCACTTTCATACATTTCCTCTTCATAACATTACTTAGTTGTAGATTGACGAGTTTGTAGAAAAAAAATTTAGCTACCTACCGTAATACGGTCCTGTATTTCAACCGTTTCCAATTCAGTGATCCGACTATATTTTTGTAAAGTGAAATCGGAAAATCGCATACGTTTAAGCGTATATCAGATCAGATATCTCTGAATATTCCCAATAACTTACTGCTGTCGTGTCCTCTCTATTGAAATGTAATATCTGTATGTTGTATTTGATCGACAGACATTATATTACTATGTTCAGTCAGCAGTGAACTTGCTTGCTACTGTGAAAGTCAAGGTCTCAAACCAAGATACAAGTATGTATGGGTAATGGTCATCTTGGCGTCCCGTTTGTGCTCTCTCTCGGGCCCGGGGTCCGCCTTGACCACGATCCAGGATTTGGCAGATCAGGTAATTACAGTAGAGCGACTGCCACCTGACCTCCGTGACCATCTTAACAGGGGAGCCTGATCAGATTGGATCATGGTTACACATTCAGTCGCCTGAGAGTGCCAGGTTTCATCACGATGTTTTCCCTCACCGTAAGAGGATCGGTTAGTGTTCAACTAAAGTACATAATTCAGAAATGAGTCATTGCTACCCGGTTCGAACCCTCGGGGTACAAGTTGGACCCTTTAACCAATAGGCCATTGAGGATCTATCGTTTTAAATATTTGTGTTGAGTCTATTGTCCTTAATTAATTGCCATGGTCTCTGTGACAAATACATACCAAAACAACGTCGTAACTACTTAATTGATGTTTATTGCTATGACAATAAAATATGACCATTCCTTTCGTGTATTTGAATGTCTTTAGGTATAATATATGGTGTCCATGATGCCGGACACCAGTCCGGCAGAGTAGAAGCATCAACCCTTTACACTCGTGGGTGTCGTACAAGGCGACTAATGTTTTCGAGGCAAAAGATCTAGAGTCTCTATAGACTGGAAAATGGGCAGCAGCGTTTCCCATTGTTTTATTTATAACAATCTCGAACCCGCCTGCCGAGCGTAGACATTATATAGGCAATAGCTTCCCCTTTTGTGGCCCTAAGTTCTGCAGTGGACTGATGTGATGATAATATATATAGGCCACTTCCCAAAATGTACGCTGTTGTAAACGGACATTTTTGGAAACTGGCATTACATGAAACTGACATTTTAGGAATCAGAAAATAGACGTCTAATAGATAGCCCGCACAAAATAGATAACCATGGTCCTTCCTATCTGTCGGTATCAGGAAAGGTAACGCGAAGGTGTTTTGGAACATTGCTAACTCGGATGCGATAGCCGACGGCTTGCGACGCGAAGATGCCGAAGACCGGGTGAAGTGGGGAAAAATGAGTAGGATTGCGGATCCTAGCAGAAGTCGGGATTGACAGCCAGAATGATGATGATGAATTGATGAGACAGTTAATATAATAATGGTAATAATATTAGTTGGGTAATATTTGTTAATTGATACTTTTCCGCTGACATCTTCTTATTCAATTTTGACATTAAGTACCACATTTACTATTGCGTAGATAAGCTTATTGTTTTATTATTATTATTGATTAATCACTTGTATGTATTCAATGCTTGAAAGTATTTGTATTTCATGTTATTCATTGACGATCTCTTCTATAATTTTAATTACTGGATAGACATTGTCCTATACCTAAATATATCTAATAAGATATTTACATGTAAGCACCTCAATACTGTAAAATGAGAAATTAGATAGCTAAATCTATGCAACCTGTTGCTCAACAAAGCATTAATAAACCACCGGTTCATGTGGAATTTACAACTAACAACACGAATTTGAGTTCTGTGTTACCAACGTATCGAGGTACGATTAATAATTCTATTAGAATTGCAGTGGCGAACTCGAACAGGCGAACAATAACAACATTGCCCGCGGCTTTTGAAGCCAAATAGGAAAAGAGTTACATCGTCTGGATACGGCATTTCGTTTATTAACCACCGATGAAAAAAGTACCACATACCAGACATACCACTTATAACACCCCATGTTATAAGTGGTATGTCTGTCCGTGGCATCGTTGCTCCCGAACGGATTTATCGATTTGGATTTTATTATCTGTATTTTAAAGTTAGATTAATCGAGATGATACTTAGCTTTTTTATTAAAATTCTTTTAGTTGTTTAGAAAATATTTGAGTATATGTATACTTAGCCGGGAGTTACCCGACTTTCTCTGTTGGTTAAGTTAATAATTAACAAACGATAGAGAAAACCAGGCCAGACAGAAAGCGATGGGTTGACTTCGCTGAATTGGATGCGAGAGCCAATTATTGTCTACGACGTGAGGATGCTGTAGACAGAGCAATTTGGAGGAAGAAAAGTTAAAAAGCGAACCCTGGCATAAGCCGGGATAGACGAGATGATGATGATGAGAGAAAAGCAGGGTAGCGATTGGACGTATATGTTTGTTCCACTTTACGACACCCATAGGACACTAGACCACTCTGATAAGAAAGTGAAATGCACATCAAAACCCCCCCACCCCCTTCTGGACTTGAACCACCCGACGTCACACTAGCGGGGTATTTATTATGATCTCCGCTTATTTTAAACTTAAGCAACCGAGTCGAGGCACATAGCTCGAAGAACAGATGGCCGATGGGGCAGTAAAGTTCTCGAGTGGCGACCACGTGCCGGAAGACGCAGCGTGAGTAGGCCTTCCACAAGGTGGACTGACGACCTGGTAAGGATCGCAGGTACCAGCTGGATGCGAAAAGCACAGGACCGGCCTTTGTGGAGATCTCTGGGGGAGGCCTATGCCCAGCAGTGGGCGTCTTCTGGCTGATATGATGATGATGATGAACCGAGTAAACGGTCGTCAGGTGATCACCAGCGTCCATGACTATCCGCAAGAACAGGAGGGCCGCTAAAACGTTACCGATCTTTGAAAACCTTCGACCACTTACAAAAAGAAAGGTGTACCTTGTTTCTTATTTTGTCCAATGTCTTACTGGCTCGGCAAAATTGCTAAAGGGAGATCATTCTAAAGAAAAGTCGTACGCATAGGAAGTTTTTCGAAAGAAAATCGCACGGTAGTTGACCGCCATTTATGTCATATGTCAGATGTCATACACATATCATACGCATTATGTACGTATTAAATCATTATCATCATCCGAGTGGTCAATCCTGGCTTCTGCTAGGGTCTGCTTTCCTAATTTTTCTTCTCCACTTTGCCCGATCTTCGGCATCCACATGTCGTTAACCACTGGCTGTTGGACGCGACTCGGCGATGTCAATCCATCGCTTCTTGTGTCTCCCGCGGGACCTCTTCCCTGATACAGGCAGGTTCAGGCATTTATGTACGCAACTAAATAACGCCAGTAAAAATGTCACAAAAACTCACTTGTTTGTGAGTCTGAATAACGTACCAAATGCAATCCTTTAAGCATTTAGTGCTCTCTCGCTGAATTTGCGAAATTTCAAGCGAAAAATCTCTCTTTCTAAATTCCTGTATTTCGAAACAGACTTTGCATTGCATTTAACAAAGCTAGAGGGGGATTTTGGCAAAGTCTCTTTAAGGTAACGACTAAAGTGAGCTCGATTTTCATTTAAACCGGCTACGGGTATCTTCCAGCAGAGCTTTGAGCGTAATCTGGGCACCGTACGCTTAGGAGCTGAATTATAAAGGGGCGACAAAGTACAGGAACTATGCACGTTAGCTACGCACTGCATTTCTGGGACGCTGCGGTTTATACGCTCAGGAGATAGGTTGCTCTTAGTTTACTTTCAGTATAGGTATGGGTTAGGTTGTTACATGTGTTGGTCTATACCGGTTTTTCGTATGGTCTTTTTGGTTAACACGGTTTTAATTATCAATTATCACGACGGTCGTACTAAATGTGTAACCATGATCCAATTTGATCAGGTTCCCCTGGTAGCAGGGTTACGGAGGTCAGGTGGCAGTCGCTCCACTCTAATTACCTAATCTGCCAAATCCTGGGTAGGCGGGCCCCGGGCCCTCGTGGGCGAGAGCACAACTGGGTCATTATTGCCAAGATAATTACCATACTATCAACTCTCCGGTTGACTGGTAGAGAAAGCTATGAAGCTTTAAGTCCGCCTTTGTACGTAACAGTGCATGAAGTTTTAAATAAATAAATAAATAAATAATTCTTGGAATAAACATATTCTATTCTGTTCTATTCTACATTAACACCAAGATAATGATGAATAATAACATTTAATAAAAACATGTAAAATTTTCATCACAATCTTTCCCTCACCATAAGAGCATCGGTTAGTGAAAGCTCACGCCTGTGTCTTACAGGTGGGGTAGGCAGTGACTATGGACCGCCACTTTGCTCTGTCCTGACACAACTCTCTAGCTTCGCAACTTTTTTCATCCATCTCCTTTTATGCTTGCCACTTTGGACCCCTGCTTGTTTCAGAACATTACTGAACTGATCAGTGCATATTTTTCTGAGTCGGTTTGAATAAACCGCTACCGATATAATAGATACCAAACGCCTGTAGTTCACTCTTACCTGCCGCGTTTTCTCGCCACAGTGCGTAAGCGAAATAAGTTTAACATTTCATCTGAATCGCCGGCGAGTAACTACGAATTGCTAACAGCGGGGTTGCACTCTGCCCTGCTGAATAATGACGTCATATGGCTGGCATGGCTCAATTGGGGGCCCGAATGTGTTATGTTATGGTACGTAAACAGCAAAGAGTGGCTCAGTTAAAATTTATAGCTCGTTCTATGACTGATGAGGTTGTACGGTGGGTGATGCAAGGATGTTTTGGCTTGGGTTTGATGCTAGGGTCGGTTTTTTTATGGTGAATTAATTTAGGCTTGCTTGGACAAATTCACATAGCGTCATCTAGCCCCAAAGTTAGCAAAGCTTTTGTTATGGGTGCTAGATAACTGATAAACTACTTATATCCTGTTTTTTAAATATTTGGTCCTTATTTATTATTCATATACCTAGACCCGCAACAGAAATTAAGACTCATCATTTCAATTTCTGCTCGGCCAGTAATCGAACTGGGGACCTCTGCGTGCCGACCGGCTTGTTAACCAACTCTTGAACCACTCAGGTCGCTGGTTTATGTTATACGGCAGACACACAGGCCAGCGGGTCACCTGATGGAAACTGGTCACCGCAGCCTATGAACATCAGCAACCTCATGACCTGATTGGTTCAGTTGGTTAATGTGCCGGTCTCCCACGCAGAGGACCCGGGTTCGATTCCCGGCCGAGCAGAAATTGAAATTATGAATTTTAATTTCTGTTACGGGTCTGGGTATATGTATCATAAGTATGTATTTAAAAGTATATAAGTAGTTTACCAGTTATCTAGCACCCATAACACAAGCTCTGCCTACTTTGGAGCTAGATGGCGCTGTGTGATAATTCACACAGCGCCATCTGCTTGGATAATTCCAAGCATTATTTATATATTTTTATTTTATTTTGTAGGTATAATTAGACCACATTACAGGCGCTTGCTTTCATTCATTCTTTACGTAGCGCGACAAAACCTTCTCGATCCGCTTGCTTCAACTACTTAGATGAACAATATTAGCATTTCTATCTCCCACCGTTTTATTACGAAGCTCCACAAAGAAATAAAGTAGTTAATGAATATTTATGTGTCTGATAGAAAGAAAATGGACTTGAAAAATCAGCATAGTTTCCCGTCGTATCAGCGGGGACAAGTTCGCCGGAACCTCTTAAAATTTAAAATAAAGCTCTCAGTTTTTGCATAGGTAAAAATAGTTCTCTCGACGGTCTCCGTGTAAAACTGTCGCTTTAGCAGTTTTGAAGTTATAAATTGGCTAGCAGAAGAGTTTCTTCTCTCCGGCTTTGTTTCTTTAGTGTACCAGATAAAAGGAGTAGGTAACTAAAGTCATTACCACATTTTCCCTCCATTTGCTAATTTTATCTTCGAATTTATTTATGCCTTTTCTATTTATATCTACTAATTTTAAATATATTTACAGATAATACAAACTTGTTCTACTAGTTTTAACGATAGACCTCTCATTTTGATCCAGTTGCTAATTTTATAACAAAGCCCCAGGACTCAAAATCTCTGCGGCAACTATCCGGGAGTTACCTTGTAATGAAGCAGAATAGAAGCAGAGTATTCATGAATATATACAAAAGAACGAAATTCATAAAAAATAATGAGGCCTCAGCCACAAAATGAGCAGCAAGACTGTGGAATTCTCTCCCGCACGAAGTGCGTGATTGTCAATCTATAGCAATCTTTAAGAAACGTGTAAAAGAACATTATCTTTCCATATGTGCCTGAATGTCCTACAATACCTAAATATATTTTAGTATGTATATGTGTATGTGTATATTTATATATATTTATACTATTTAGTATTTTATTTATAATTTATGTAGTTAATAATTTTTTTTTATTACAATTGCGCATGTCTCATCCCCTATACTCTACCATGTCTCTCTTCTATAGGCCTGCTGGAAGAGATTTCTTCTTAGAAATAAGTAGTGCCTGTTGTGTCGTCTTTCATTTTTGTTATTTCTGTTTACTGTATATTGTGTGCAATAAATTGTTAAATAAATAAAATAAATAAATAAATAAAATAGAGAAATAACCGAAGGCCCACTCCCGTCGTCCTTGAAAATTATGACGTAAACTTGCCGACTCGATAGAGTTGCTACTGTATTCTTTCTGAAAAAAAAAGAGTAACTTAGGTGGTAAGTTTCCAAAAGTCCCAAAGATCATTTACAATTATTGATTTATTTATTCATTCTTTATACAACATTACAGGCAAAAAATAATACGTTTCACAAATTAGGTAATAAATTACAGCTTCTATACCGACTACTTATTACTTAGGTAAAATTTTCCGAGAACATTACAATTATTTTATGAATATTCACTAGGGTAACGGCAAACAGATCGCAGTCTGGCCCCTAACGCAGTAATTTATTAAGTTTGATGGGTGTATTTACCAACGGAGAGTTAAAATACGAAACAGTTCGCACAGAATGAATAAATGAATGAATGAAAAATTATTTATTGCTTCACAGACTACTTCGATCAATTATAAAACTGCCCCCTTAACAAACGGTGCATTGAGAACAAAGCGCCATTTCTGTCACGCATAGGTGTTATACAACGCACAGACATAACAGACTAAACACAAATCACAAATATTCCCTGTTCGCTCGCTCTACAATGATTATAAATCTTGCTATCCCGTTTTTTCATCCATTAGAATAAGTTCACGGAAAATGTTGTGCGCAATGTTTTGAACGTTCGACATATTGGTCGAGGGCCTAACGACCTGACGTTTCTTTTGAAACATCGGTGTAAATTGTATAATTTCCTAATAAAATTTAAATCAAATCATTTAAATGATTGTCATTTTGTGTGTAATTTAGTGCACATTTATGTAGGAGTTGGATTGCGGCTCAGGCCAAATGATGGCATTTGCCCGTTCGTCGGTGATAAGGGTCGTCGCAAAGCGCCAGTTAAACGATGACTCATTTTAGTAAATATTATATAATTTTTCACAAAATAGGTAAATTAACAATAATCACTTACAACAAGGCAGATATTTAATTAAACAATTAACTCACAAAGAAATCACAGATTTTACTTATAAAAAGAATAGTAGTTCTGAGCACGACTGTAGCTGAACACAGAATGTCCTAACACGTCCGGACTATTCGCTTATAAAGGTTCTACCCCCACCTCACTACAATGTAAACAAGTGCAGGTGTTTGCTGCACGTGCTGTTTTTCAAAACAAAAATAAGTGTTTAGTCTAAATATATTTCTCTTTTCTATAATTTTTGCTGATGCGCTATCACGGCCATACTGACAAGCAGCTCGTGCTCGAGCTAGCGCTTCTCTTAATCTGAAAACATAGTGTAGTTTAATTAAACATTCTTAGGCTTTATGTTTTACCAGACTCAGAGGCTTAATATCCCTAAGCTTGTTCTGGCCGAAGATTCAGTTGACAAACTCAGAGGCCAAATTACAGCTTGTTTCAACAATGAACATAAAGTCGGGACGGTTGCCAAACTCAGAGGCTATGGTGTGCTTGGATTGACATTCGTACCCACCTTAGAAATAATTGATGAACTCAGGGGCCATAATGAGGCTTGTTTTGACAAGCGACCTTTGTTAAAATAGTATTGTCACAATTTTTTTTTTTTTTTTTTTTCTCATTTTAATTCGATTGGTTAAGTTAGTTTAATATTTTAATTTTGTTTTTTAATATTTGTGCTATCACGGCTCATTCTAAATTGGGAGTTGGTACTAATCTTAAATGTTCATGAGCTATTACAGTTTTTTTTTGACCGGGACGAAGGCTGTGTACTTCATATCGATGGTTATCTAAAATTTTAACTATTTGATAAGGCCCTAAAAATTTTGGTCCCAATTTGTTGCCCGACCATTGTGTATCTTTACAAAGTACGAAATCCCCTTCTTGAAATGGCTTAACTTTGGCACATTTGGAATCGAAACGTGTCTTGCTTTTACTAGACTGTTCGGTCATTCTGCTAACTGCCTGTGCCCGAATATATTCCCTGTCGATGATATTAGTCAGAAGAGACATTTGTTCAATTGCGGGTGCAGACCCCTGCTTTCCGATTAAGAGCTCTAAAGGAGAATATCCAGTGGCCTTAGATTTTGTGCTGTTTATCGATAATTGTAATTCGCCTAATTTTGTGATCCATACTCTTGGTTGACCTTGAGCTATTACAGTTAAATGATCTATTAGTGTACGCATCATCCTTTCTATCTGCCCATTAGCTCTAGGAGAGCCACGTGCAATAGCATGATGCTCAATGTTACCATCTTTAAAAAAATGTTGTATTTCGACTCCCATTATGGCGGATTCTCGATCAGAGATAACCCTTGTGGGGGTTCCAAACAGATAAATTAGTTCCTGAAAATTTTTATGGATTAAATTTGAACTTTTGTCTTTGAATAGTCTAATGAAAGTAAATTTTGTAAAAGCATCAATTGCTACAAATGCATAAGCTTTACGTGTGGAGCCAGTCAAATTTCCCATTAAGTCAACGTGAATGGTTTGAAAGGGTACGTTATTTTTGTTTATGGGATGGAGACTTATTTGCTTTTTACCGGAATGTTCTTTTCCAATTTTACAAGAAAGACATCTCTCACAAAAAGAGCGAACCCTTTTGGTCATGTGTCTAAACCAGAACTGTTCTCGAATTTTTTCTAAAGTTCGTTCCCAACCTGCGTGCAAGAGGGTTTCATGATAGCGATTGATTAATGGAATTACAAGTGATTCCGGTAGTACAGTACGAGTGAGGGATTCACCTTTTTGGTTCTGAAAAGTTATCATTAAAAGGTTAGTTTTAAGGCGATATTTTGTGTCAAAATCTTCTTTGTTTTCAATCGCATTGCGAATATTTGCAAGTTCTGGGTCCCTCTTCTGTTCTACAATTATCCAAGATGGGTCTTTAGTCAAGATGTTTATTTGGAAATTTCTGCTGAGGAAGTCTACATGAGCCATCTGCTCTCCTTTACGGTAAACAATATTAAAATCAAAGGTTTGTAAGAATGCCCACCAACGATGTACACGTGGGGTTAATTCTTTTTTTGTACTGGAAGACTTAAGCGCATTACAATCGGTATGAACGGTAAATTTTCGCCCGTAAAGGAAATGTCTAAAATGTTTGAGTGCTCTTACAACTGCCAATGTTTCGAGTTCGTACGAATGATATTTTTCTTCAGTGTTAGTTGTACGCATGCTGAAATATTCAACGACTTTCTTACGACTATTTTCGACTTGTATAAGAATTCGTGGTTTTTAGTCCACTCAAACTTAACGTCGTTTTTTGTTAATTGGTACAATGGTGCCATTAATTGAGAGAAATTTAGAATAAAACGTCGAAAATAGCTTGCCAGGCCATTGAACTGTCTTAATTGTTTCAAATTTTTAGGGGGTTCTGAATTTTTTAAAGCATTAATTTTGTGAGGATTAGGTCTGACTCGACCATTTTCAATAATATTGCCAAGGTATTCGACAGATTGTTTCAAAAATTTACATTTGGTAGGATTAATCGTGAAACCGGCTTCTGAAAGTCGTTTGAGCACCAGATCTAACCGTTCAAGACCTTCCGGTACACTGTCCGATGGTATTAAAATATCATCAATGTAAACTAGTGCTATATCATCCTTGTAATCGCCTAAGGCGGCATTAATAGCACGTTGGTAAACTGATGGCGCATTACATAACCCAAAGGGCATTGTAAGATACTCATATTGTCCATCAGGTGTTACAAATGCCGTTTTCTCGATGGATTCCTTAGATATTGGTATTTGATGGAATCCTGATTGCATATCCAAACTTGTGAAATAACGAGCTTTACCTAATTTGTTGATCTGATCCTGAATTAACGGAAGTGGGTAGTGATCACGGACTGTATTTGTGTTTAATTCTCGAAAGTCAACACAGAGACGATCACCCCCATTTTTCTTTGTGATCAGTAATATGGGACTAGCAAAAGGAGAACAACTATCCCTAATGATGTCTTTAGACTTAAGGTCTTCAATAATATTTTTTACCTTTTCTCTCTCTACAGGAGCTAGTCGATAAGGACGTCTTTGTACTACGCGGTTAGGGTCTTTAAGCCGAATGCTAAGAGTACCTGTCTTTACCTTTCTTGTTTGGTTAAAAGAGAAACACTGTGTGTATTTTTCAAGAATGTTTACGAGTGGTTTTACGTTTTCTAGATCCGAGTCTAAGGAATTTAATAACGTCGGGGAAGATGTGCAGGTGAGTACATGTTTTCTCCTATTTATAGAAACGCCTTGATTTGAAATGGAAATATTAAGACCTGGTATGTGCAACAAATCGATTCCAAGAATTACGTCGTGAGTTAAGTCATCAACAACATGTAATCTTATTTCAAATGTCACATCATCAATTGTTGCTGTTGTATCGATAACCTCAGTAGAAGTTAAGGAGTTTCCAGAGAACCCACTTAATTTAACAATTTCAACACTTCGTTTTCCTCTTAAAGATCCAGAAATTTTACTTTTGACGAGGGAACATTCGGCCCCAGTATCTATTAAACAATTAAGATTTATATCACCTATATGCAGACGCGTGTGGCTCGGCGATGAGTTGCGAACGCAGTTCACGGTGTGCTCCGACGTGGATGTAGATGGTGCAACGTCGAGTCTTGAGTTTTTAAACCAGCAGCGGTCAGATGGGTGTCCAGTTTTCTTGCAGTGGACGCAGACATCTTTGTTGAAGCTTGAACGTGGTGCGGTTGGAGCTCGACAACTTTGTGCTTTGTGGCCGAGTTTCCCACAATTGTGGCACTTTATTGGATCACTAGTTCGTGGAATTTTGGCTTTTGGAACTTCACTTTCACATGTGAAAGAATCAGCTGTTCTTTTCCTATAATTTACGAGCGTAGCAATCAGTTCAGCTTTTGATTGGGGCAGTGAGCGTAATAGTTCGGCTTGGTAGAATTTTGGTCGTATCCCGGATATAACTGCCTCTATCATTAAGTCGGTGGGTGCATTGGGTGAAATTCTAGCGAATAAGCGCCAAGCTTCAGTAACGTACTCAGCAAATGTTTTAGCGTTACTGGATGTGTACTCACGGAATGCGTTAACATAAACAATGTGCCTGGTCTCTCCACCAAATTGGGTCGTTATTTCTTTTTTTATATCTTCCCAGGTAGCCAAAGAATGTGCTTGTGAATCTGCCCAGTCTTTTGCTCGCCCTTTTAAGCAGGATAGGGCTTTCATCATAGCCATAAAATGTGAACATCCTCGAAGTGAAATCAAGGAATCCACTTGCTTGCACCACTCCTCAATTGTTAATTTGTTTTCGTCAGGATCATAATGCGGCAAGTAAATTTCATTTAGTTTGTGACTTACTTGCGCAGATTGCAATTTTGGAGAACCATTCTTTCCAGCAGCTGGACTTGTCTTTGTGAGTTAATTAAACAATTAACTCACAAAGAAATCACAGATTTTACTTATAAAAAGAATAGTAGTTCTGAGCACGACTGTAGCTGAACACAGAATGTCCTAACACGTCCGGACTATTCGCTTATAAAGGTTCTACCCCCACCTCACTACAATGTAAACAAGTGCAGGTGTTTGCTGCACGTGCTGTTTTTCAAAACAAAAATAAGTGTTTAGTCTAAATATATTTCTCTTTTCTATAATTTTTGCTGATGCGCTATCATTTATGTGAAAGCGCAAAGTATGGAAATACACCTGGATTATCCTTTCACCGGTAAGTAAACATTCGTGGTCGCGGCGATCCGAAATAAAGTTTAGATTGTGACAAAAATATGCATCGAAATAGTGTGAATTTGCAATAATTGAAATGCTTTACCTTAAAACAACATGCCATTAGAGATAGATTCAAAATTATTTGCAAATTGAGCAATATTTCGGTGTGTAAATAGGTACGAAAATATTTTAATGCTAGCAGAGTCGGACTTAGTATTTATTTTATAGTATTTTATTACTCAATCTTGTGAATAGCAGTCCACAATTTTATATATATCAGGGTTCCATACCAAAAATGTACCTAGATGACATTTTAAATGTTCAAACAACGGATTAATCGCGTATTTACGTTTATTTACATAAATATTTGTTTTTCTAGGTTTCCTAAAGACCAGACATGGTTATGTCTGGGTTGCAAATTGGAAGTGCTGCGTTGTAAACAATTTGAAGAACAAGATAATAAATAGATGCAAGTCCCTTCTGTCCTGCTGCACCAGCATTATATGAATTTTTACTGAAAATAAAGAATATGCTGCTTGTTTAATATATTAATGTATCTATCCTTTTCATTTTTTTTTTTTTATGACTATGTTCTCTAGAGGACATCATATTTTTGTGAAGTCACATAGGCCAACCTGTGAATAATGAAGGCGTTTCAAACTATAAGTAAGTAGGTAGGTACCTACTTAGTTTAGAAGTTATAAGGCAACAAATAAACGTTAATAACGTTCAAAATCATAACCCTCCTTTTTGCAAAAGCAAGCACTGCCGATTCACGGTATGTAGGATCGAGAGATCGAAAAGACGGTGGTAGGTATCAGGGCATGGCTTTGATTCACTAGACACCTTACCTTTTATTATAATGACAATATTAAAATATAAGGACAAGTTTAAAAAAATTGCATAGTCCTCTAGAGCGAACAACAAGTCAGATTTGTTTGTGTTCGTTACGAGTAGAAAGACGTAGCAAAATATAACTCATGATGAGTTATATTTTGCTGCAGATGGGCTGCCTTGTTCCGTCCCTGCATTTGCATTAGTGTGTGTGTTATAGAGATGTGTGAAATTTGGTTTGGTATTTAAACTCTAAATGTACTCTCTGCTTCTGTATATAATTTTTTTTCTCTATGGTTGTTAGGTGCTCTCAAAGCGCTCAAGTCAAAGCTCAAAGCTCAAGGAGATTGGAAAAGCAAATGAACGCTAAACCATGAAGGTAGCCAACTTTCCAGTCTCTTTGGTAACGTAAGTACAATGCAGAATTATGTATCAAGACACATTGATACATAATTATATACAGACCCACAAACATCTTTTGGCATAAAGACAATACAATTAATTAAAGATTTTCCGAGCTGTCCGGGCAAAATGGGACCCGGTTCCGGTTCAATCAATAACGAAAATCCGGGGAGCATCCATCCGGAGCACAACTTTGGGCGGAAATAATAGTGGCCCGCCCATTGAACCGGAAATCTAGGTACGGATTTGTGCATTCGAAATCCCCGACATGACCGGCTCCGCCGGATAAACCGGAATGTGTTTGAATTTGGAACGTTTCATTTGTTATGCGATTCTGTAGGTATGAGTGTTTGCGAGTAACGGCTCGACATTTTGGTAATTAATGGTGACAGCGTGTCCTTTTTATTTGTATATCTTAAATTTTTATTTGTTGTGTATAAAAAAAAATGGCATTCTGAAAATGCGCTGCCACTCTGTAGCGCGTCCTCTCAACTCTACTCCGTACAGAAGGAGGGACTGTACAGTGCGTAGCAAAGTGGCATGTACGCATAACTTCCGACGGGAGAGTCGTCTAAATCCGTTCAATGCGTAGCATGCTTCATCTAAATTTCCACATAAGTTGTCGACGTGAGATTCCCAAGACAAGGTTTAGTCTTTATAAAACCCGAAAAAATACAAAGCAGGAACGATTGGCCGTCACCTGGAATATGATTATGGCGTCCACTGCAGCTTGACATTTGGCAATTTTTCCAGATAGAAGTGTATGAACAGTATTTGAGTGAAATTCAGCTTCAACCCATTTTCATTTTCGTGTCGCAAATCCGCTTCTCTTCAGCCCTCTAGGTGTTTCTTGCGTCGAACAAGGAGCCAAAATGTTCGCGGTACATTCACTTTGTCGTCTGTAATGCGGTATTCATGTATGCAAAGCGAGGCAACCGGTTGCCCTTGGCGGTATCTGTCTCAGAGAATCTCATCGGGGACGTATCTGTACATAACACTTTGTACCTCCTCCTATTGCTTAGGTATTATTTTCTAACGATTTGTCTCGATTGTAGACTCGTTGGTGAAATTGTAGGATGAATTAGTGACATAGGCTGCGGAGACTTCTTACCATCAGGCAGGCCGTAAGCTTGTTTGCCACCGTAGTGGTATAAAATAAATAATGATAATGGACTTTTTTATGAAGGTATTCTTCAAGGAACAAGCACGGGAAGACTTCACACTAAAATAATATTTCAATCAGGATTTTTAATCCACTTCAGCTTTTTACATACTTACCCACCATTATTAAGAAATTAAAAAGATTGTATTACCTATTAAAGTACCTAGTAACAAAAAAAGATGCACTTCACACCATGGTTGTTTGATTTATATAACAAAATTCGTACGGACGTACGCACTACGTAGACCCTCTGTTGTTCACCACGCGAAGGTTCGAAATGACGTTTCTCGCTTGTACGATTCGGATGTGGAATGAGCTCCCAGCCAACGTGTTTCGGGATCGTTCAAGAGGTGTATTAGAGGTTATTTCAGAGGCGAGCAACGCATTGGTAACTCCCCTGGTGTTGCTGATGTCCATAGGCGGCGATGACCACTTTCCATCAGGTGGTCCTCTTGCCTGTTAATCTGCCGTATAACACAAAAATAAAACGTTTCTGCGTAGCAGATTTATTACAGTGCTGCTGCATGCTTTCACCTGAAATGAAGCCTGACTCAATGCCTACAAAGTATTTCACGCTTTCCATAATCGACTCGATCTAGACTCGAAATGGACTTGAACTTTTACAGTCGAGTTAGAAACAAAAACCCTGGCCGCGTTAAGCCCATCATGCCCTTTTTATTTCCCTATTACTCTCTATACATTGTGCCAAATCCGAGATCAAGACTCGCATTCGTTTCATATCCAGTCGCCAGGGATGTACTTAGAGCACAAACGCCCTGTAGCCAGCAATGAACTGATTCTTTGTATGGATATTTCATATATTGTATATTTCTTATATTTTATCATGCTTTATCGCCTTTGTACTTTTAACTTTTGTGTTTTGTGCAATAAAGAGTATAATAATAATGCTATCAAGTTTTTCCTGACTGAGGAATTACTGTGAACCACTAGGTTTCTTTCCTACACTACTGTCGAATGGGATTTTTGCATTCCTATTCGCTTTGACCAAATGAGATTCAAATTACTCACGTTCGCTTTTCCGGTAGGTAACTAAATGCAAACTTCGGAAGGCAAACGATCGTCGGTGGCTGAGTGTTACCGGGATCGAATCCCACTGCGGCCTCGGAAAAATGACTCTTTTCTGAGTTATGTACATTAGTTGAATATTAACCGAAGCTCTTACGGTTAGGGAAAACATCGTGATGAAACCTGCATATTCAGGCCACTGAATATGTAATCATGAACCAATGCAGTCAGGTTCCGCTGGTAGCAGGGTCACGGAGGTCAAATAGCAGTCGCTTCAATAATTATCCACTGGATCATGGTCAAGCCCGACCCCGGCCCTCGTGCGCGAGAGCCGGGACATTAACGCCAAGATGATTTTTTTATAATAAAAAGGCAAACATTCATATTCTAGCAAGACGTAGTTACTACTAATTATATCAGGTTTATGATTGGATATGCAAACTAAGAATATATAAAAAAATATCTACATTTGGAGCCTCTGGTGATGGCTACGTGACGAGAGCGACGTCATTGTAAGTGGTCGACCCAAATTCGATTTTCACTCGGGACCCAATCAATGGATGTTTCCTAATACCTACAGTACAGCTGATCATACGATCACCACGGGCTCCGTACTTCGGAGGGCAAGTTAAGTCATCGTTCTCGGATGATAGCAGCCGTTATAAGCCACGTCAGGCGTCTCACTGATCATCATGTAGCTATGATTTGGATGTATAATTTCAGGGGCCCTATTTTTGAAACGCTCGCTGCGCGCCAAACGGTTTTACATGTTCATTTTCGGTATAAAAAATTTGTTGATGCATAACGCTAATTTTCCCTATTTTTGAATCGCTATTTTTGGTGTTGCTAACGTAAGTATTTAAAAAAAGTAATTTTTTCATACCAAAAATCTAAATTGATAACCGTTGGACACGAGGCGAGTGGTTCGAAAATAGAACACCAGTAAGTATTTCTTAATGCGTTACAGTACGACGGTCCTTAATACTCCCCTGTGATTGCCACTGTATTATCGGGACAATAAAAAAATTTATTTCTCGTAAAACGTTAGTGGCATAGCTGTTTTCTTTAGGGACCATATTGCGAGATGGAATAGGATTGCCTACCTTTGTCGTTTTATTGATATAGAGGTAGAATATTCGCGTAGGTGTGATGTTAATAATCTTCAAATTGAACCTCCTCTACAAAAATTGAAGACTTGACAGAATAACCACGCTTGGAAGTATTTGGATTTTTTTAATTTTTTTTCCTCAGGCTACAAAGGCCCATAGAATAAAATACACAGACATATAAACAAAACAAACAAACTAATTGATACATAAAAGCATGGAAAATAAACGCTCAATGATTAGTATACACTATAAATAACAATAGGTAAATAATCACTTATTCTAGTTAGTAATAATTTAGTTACCTACTCCATGGACGCATGTACAAACGGTCCAAACTCCGAACAGGGTAGGTTCAGGCGCAGTCTTCTGTACCTATTTGATGACTGTCGATGACACGAAATATGAGGCAACCTGAATACGCGATGAGGATTGAAGTTTGAAGTGTATCTGAGAGTATGTCAGTATCGTATCGGCTGGATCGATTTTGAGTCTTTAATTTTGATGCGCGTTTAATCGGGATTACATTCAAATCCTGGATCACGGTCAAGGCGAACCTCGGGCTCTCGTGATATATTTTTTTATCGAAGTGAAATATCGCTGTTAAACAGATTTTGCCTTAGGAAAATGTTGTAATTTTATCCTCTATCGATGTGATAGGGACGGCCGCGCGATTTTAAAAAAAGAAAAATATTTAAAAATAACAAAAAAAGAGTAAATATGGATGTGATACCTACCAAAGCTATTCTGACTCTTTTTTCAGACTTTGAAGCCCAAATCAGAAAGACCACACGGCCATCGAAAGCTCAAAGGAAAGTCGCGCGATTTGAAAAAAGAAACAAAAAAAGAACGGAGTAGGTACATAGGTACCTATATTTATACTTATATTTATTTGCTTCCACAAAGTGACTACAATAATAATGTAAATACAATGGACTCGGTAAGGCGCAGCAATTTGGGAAGGAGGAGGCTTATGCCAAAATATAGCATAATAAAGTAGGTAAGTAACTATTTACTTTTATGTATTTAAAGTTTATAATATCAATATTTATAGTTTTCAACTTTCTACTTAGGTAGGTATCCCAAAAAAGTTCCGACTCATTTTTCCGACTCCGACACCCAAATCACGAAGACGTTGCCATCGAAAGCTCAAAGTCCACAGCCATATATCAGCCGCGACGGCGTGAAGCGCCTCAAAGCCAATTACTGCGGCTTGGAGCGGAGCTAAGAACTCCGATAATGGGACGTACTAATTGGGATATGTATAGAGGGGATGCAACGCGAGTTTGTAGGCTATTGCTTTGACCCCCAACGAAAAAAGAGGGGTTTTAAGATTGATGTGTGTATCTGTGGATCTGTATATGGGTGTGTCTGCAGGAATCGTAGCTCCCGAACGGATGTAGCTTTTTTTGTTTCGAGATGGTTCTTATCTTTGTTTCATTAAATCGGTTTGGTAGTTAGGAAACGTACATGTTAGACAAATTTTAAAATTAAGTAATGGCAACTTCGAATGTGGGTACCGAAATGTTTTTTTTTTATGTTATACGGCAATTAGGTAAGCGGGCCACTTGATGGAAAGCTGCCAAATCCTGGATCATGGTCAAGGCGGACCCCGAGCCTTCGTGCGCGAGAGCACGTCCGGCGTTAATGGGACTTTGTCAACTAAAAATAAACAAGATGTTTATTTTTCCTTGACAACGATTTTACTTAAAAATAATTGTAAGGAAACAATTGTTGCAAGAATGAATCCTGTCAGTAATTTAAAAAGTGTTTTGTGGATTTATAACCGCATGCGTACCTTGGTTTACGAATAGCCCAGATTGCATGTAAGTATTATTATCAGGGGATGATGATGAACACAACTCGTGCAATTGCAAACCAAGGTATTCGGTGTGAAACCCGGAAAATACGTTTAATATATCCGATAATAACCATGATAGTTTAAACATTAGATACATAAGTCAGTCCTGTAACATCCCTTCCACTTGCCCGTAGCCATTAAAATGAAAAGTGACCAGATAAATCTAAAATTACGCTGCCCATTTTTACCGAGAGATTTCAAGTTAAGAGTAAGAAATTCTCGAATCGTTATATGTGGGCGATAGTCACTAAAGGGTTAGGAAAATCCATTTTGACGAAGACAGCAGTACCTATTTCCTTTACGTCTACCCACGTCCTATTATTCTACAAACGACATGCGAGGGACCCACTCTTCACATACGTGGATACAAATGATCGTCTTAATCCGTATCTCGGTTAATTCCAACTTCTTCTGAAAGGCCCGCTTTCGTAGTCTTTCTTTTCCACTTCGCCCTGTCTTCGGCATCCTCGCGTCGTCAGTACTTAGCTCTAGCTTTTCAATCGGGAGACACGATCCGGGCGAACGCTTCATTTTTATGTCGTTGATCTTCCGGATAGCTGGATTGCCTACCTTTGTCGTTTTATTGATATAGAGGTAGAATATTCGCGTAGGTGTGATGTTAATAATCTTCAAATTGAACCTCCTCTACAAAAATTGAAGACTTGACAGAATAACCACGCTTGGAAGTATTTGGATTTTTTTAATTTTTTTTCCTCAGGCTACAAAGGCCCATAGAATAAAATACACAGACATATAAACAAAACAAACAAACTAATTGATACATAAAAGCATGGAAAATAAACGCTCAATGATTAGTATACACTATAAATAACAATAGGTAAATAATCACTTATTCTAGTTAGTAATAATTTAGTTACCTACTCCATGGACGCATGTACAAACGGTCCAAACTCCGAACAGGGTAGGTTCAGGCGCAGTCTTCTGTACCTATTTGATGACTGTCGATGACACGAAATATGAGGCAACCTGAATACGCGATGAGGATTGAAGTTTGAAGTGTATCTGAGAGTATGTCAGTATCGTATCGGCTGGATCGATTTTGAGTCTTTAATTTTGATGCGCGTTTAATCGGGATTACATTCAAATCCTGGAACACGGTCAAGGCGAACCTCGGGCTCTCGTGATATATTTTTTTATCGAAGTGAAATATCGCTGTTAAACAGATTTTGCCTTAGGAAAATGTTGTAATTTTATCCTCTATCGATGTGATAGGGACGGCCGCGCGATTTTAAAAAAAGAAAAATATTTAAAAATAACAAAAAAAGAGTAAATATGGATGTGATACCTACCAAAGCTATTCTGACTCTTTTTTCAGACTTTGAAGCCCAAATCAGAAAGACCACACGGCCATCGAAAGCTCAAAGGAAAGTCGCGCGATTTGAAAAAAGAAACAAAAAAAGAACGGAGTAGGTACATAGGTACCTATATTTATACTTATATTTATTTGCTTCCACAAAGTGACTACAATAATAATGTAAATACAATGGACTCGGTAAGGCGCAGCAATTTGGGAAGGAGGAGGCTTATGCCAAAATATAGCATAATAAAGTAGGTAAGTAACTATTTACTTTTATGTATTTAAAGTTTATAATATCAATATTTATAGTTTTCAACTTTCTACTTAGGTAGGTATCCCAAAAAAGTTCCGACTCACTTCGCCCTGTCTTCGGCATCCTCGCGTCGTCAGTACTTAGCTCTAGCTTTTCAATCGGGAGACACGATCCGGGCGAACGCTTCATTTTTATGTCGTTGATCTTCCAGCTATCCGCACGGGCCGCTTTGGTTCGAACTTTATAATGTGTACGGCTAAAGAATGGAATACGCATAGTAAATATAATGTTGGCTGCGAGTGTGTTCCCTGATCATTATAATCTGGACATCTTCGGAGCAAGAGAGAAAAGGGTGTTCCTAAACAGGCATGCTCCATTTTCGGCCGCATCGTCAATTACCAACAGGTGAGATGGCAGTTAACTGTCTAGTTTAAAAAACGAATCCGACTCAGCAATGTCAATCCGCTTCTTAGCCCTCGGGACCTCTTTCCTCATACCGGAAGATTTGGGTACCTATTTCTCAGGTATCCCTGGGGCTAACGTAGCACGTGATCAAACCAGTGCATCAATCTTACCCGCAACAACCCGCCTACAAAGGCTGCCACGGATGTACTCGTTACGAACTCGGTCGCGTGATTACGAGTGAAGATACCAATAATTAAGGTCCAGAGTGTCTAGGGTAGGCTGGAATAAATCTCACTGTGGGATAAGCCCGCTCCTGTATTTATTAAGCAGTAAAGACTACATACATACATAATTATTTGTATTAACGTAAAATATATGTAAATAATTATCTAGGTAAATAAATCTTGTGAATATATCTGTATCAATTGGGAAAATTCCTTGAAATTAGGTTGAAACGCCTGACCCGAAATAATGAGGATCACTTTGTTTTACAATAGCTTTTGTCGGCCACTTCATTAGCATTATACGTCTTTAAAAAGAAGAGTATGTGGTTTCACAAAGCCTGATTTATCACCATGACAAATTTAATAGAATTCGGATCAGCTGTTTAGCCGTAAAAGCGTAGCAGATGGAGTTACATTCGTCTTTCCAATATTAATTGTGTACGTCGTATCTGCGTTTCTTGAGCTCAACATATCTCTTCTGTAGGCCTGCTGGAAGAAATTTATTTTAGAAATAAGTAGCGCCTATATTTCTGTTATTTCTCTGTACCTATTTATTTATTGTATAGTACAAATAAATACACTGGTGGATTAAAAAATCTACACTAGGTTTGTTGCCTGACTTTTGGCAAAATAACTCAATCTAGGTAGCCAATTCAATTATATGAAATATGGTTTTTTTTATACAAAAAAAAATTAAATGTCGGGCAACAAATCTAGAGTCGATTTTTTGGTCCAGCACTATCATTATTGATCATAATAGCCCATAACAGTTCACTGCAGGACTTAGGGCCTCTGACACGAAAGGGGAGGTTATTAAAATAAGGCTTGGCAGGTGGGTTGTGGTAACCGCAATATTGTAAATATAACAATGGAAAACGTTGCTGCCCATTTTCCCGCCTACAGAGACTCTAGAATTTTTGTCTCGAAAACATTGGTCGCCTTGTACACCTACAAGTAAGGGTATGGTGCTATTCTACTCTGCCGGACACCACACGGCCAAGCGCTAGCACGGATAGCACTATAGTTAAATAAATAAATTAGTATGAATAACAGCTCTATATAATGCCCAAGCCTGAAGTCCAGCACTATATCTCTAGGGTCTAGAATTGAAGTTGTGTATAATTTTTCAAGGCACCCGAACTAATTAGAGCTCGACGCCCGCTATCCTGCAGATACTGCATTAACTTACACTCTGTAGCTCCATTAGGAGAATTTTTACAAATTCCCGGTCTACGTGGAATGCCCTGAGATTTTAACTGGACTTTTTGTGAAGTGTAGAGAGAGGAGAAAGAATGAGGCATCTCTTTTGTGTTTAAGATGTGTGTAAGATCTATATATTATTAAATATACTTGGTAAGTACTTAATATTAACTTCATTTAATAAATTGCATTGGTTTGTTAATCTTTTTAATGAGACAAGTGATGGCTGTATGAAATAATACCTTTGGTAGCCGTTTGTCACTTAATTAATTTTTAAAAAATTTGACATTATATCTTCCAATATCTTCGATCGACGTATGGAAGGTAAAAACGAAATAACTAATTTTTAATCATCGTATAATACTGATAGAATGGAGTTTTGCTACATTAGCAAAAATCCAGACACAATTTAAAATGGCGTCATTTAGTTCCAGTATTGGCCACCTGATCAAATAGGTTTGTGGCACTACAGTAGGAACGCTAATGTGGTATTTTTAGACCCCCGGACCATAGTTTCACGACTACCAACCGGGATGTTAAGCCGTTTTGTGTGTCTTATTCTTTTTTTACGGTTCACCGAGCAAAAAGGTACTTGCAGACCGAGGTCGTGTGGGCATGAATGTTTCATGGGAACGGAGTTTGCCGACGTTTCAGCGGCGCAAACACTCCAGCCACGATTGATTCAGAGCGTAAAGGGTTACTACTTTTAGCGGTAACGTCGTAGTTCCTCCTTTCTTTTTTAAGGTTCTTGAGTTTTGTAGGGTCTTGTGTGGCACATGGGAAGTGGCAGGCGCTATTTGGATTTCGTAAAATCATCATCTTTGACAATAATTTAATTTTTGGCTGTACTTGTTAACTTCCTTTGCTTATCCATACTGAAAATCTGATTAGGTTCAAAATTCAAATATAGAAATTTATTCTCTTTCCAATTACCCGTTGAGTGAGATCAATCGCTTTCTTTACAGTCTCCTCGATTTAATCCATTGTAAATTCCAAAAAGATTGGAAAGGTAGCTTTTTTCATGGCATAGACTAGAATTTTTTTTTGTCTGTGTTAAATTCGTTACACTTTGATCGCACAAAATAAAACCTTTTGCTTTCCATTTACAAATACAGTCCGCAATTAACTATTTCAACAACCTGCTCACCATGAATAAAGTAGGCCATTTTTATCAAACAGGTTAAACAAAATTAGAGATTCTGGCCGTGCTGACCTAAACCCAGAATGGAACAGACGTATTCATTCTTAATTATTATTGATCACATTGATTGTTATATTACTGGTAAGTACCTGGGGGCAAATGTCGCGCTTTTGGCATAGAATTCGACATTATCTCTACCCACAAATATTTATTAAAAAACCGCTGAATCATTATAGCAAGCAAAAAACTTATCAATACCTACTTAACGATTTTCGCTAATCCTTCATTGTCGAAGATCGTTTCAAATTACATTTTAATAGAAAAATTATCTATGGTTGGGGATGGAATTAAAGATAAAAAATGTAAACACACAACTGTCAATGTCAAAGAGACTATCCAGAGGTTTAAAACCATTTTCATTTACGTTATGTATCACGCACGCTTTTCAGTGTGCTTTACAATGACTGGTAAACTTTCGATAACGAAACAAATCGATTTATTTAATTTATTAATAACGTAATAAGTAACTCTGAAACTATAGTCCTAGAACACTAGTTGGAAAACTCTAATATGAGAAAGAAATGGCCGCCATTTTGAATCTTGTATTATTTTATGTATTATTATTTGAGAAAAACAGTATTTATGTCTCGGCGTCGGTCAATGCCTCACTGTTCGAGCCTTTGCAATAATGTATTGTAACAACGAGCCAAATGTTTAGAATTTCACACTATTACCAGTGGCATAAATGAAAACTACACATATATTATTGAAACAGCACAAATATGCAACAAAAAAACATTGACCCTATTAATTTAAGTAAAATATTTTTAAATATTCATATGATTTTATTTCATTATGAATGTAATCATTTTAATCAATATTTTAATGATTTTAAATAATCTACCACTTGGGTTATTTTTTTGTAGTTGCAACCCATTTGTTTACATTTTTGATCTTTAATCCGATCTCACACCTTAGAAAAACAATTGCTAAGCAGCTATCGTTGACTCGGTCTAAAAGCAAAACGCATCTTATCAGAACGTAGATCTTGTTTATTGTAAACATTTCAATATTTTAAAGTGAACTGTGTACAGGTACACAGTTCACTTTAAAATATTATAAGAAATATATAAACAGCTTATCTTATCTTAGATTTATTAGATATCTCTACTTATCAGATCGGTACGTGACAACACTACGATAACATAAAGTAGTTGGTGCAGGTATTTATTCGGTCCTTGTAATTTTTTGTTTTGTTTTTATTATTAATATGCTTGCATTAGACCTCAATTCACCTGATGGAAAGCGACGATGAGGTCGAAGATGTAGCATGCGTGCCTAGAAGATACCTATTCACTCTTGATTTGAAGACCCCAAGGTTATACTTATCGGGGAACAGTGACTCAGGCAGAGATCCAGTCCTTGCAGTGCGCATAAGAAAAGTGGATGCAAAACGTACTAAACGTAGAAAGTTTACAGATACTTAGCTACATACCTACGTTTACGTAGGCAGACGTTGATGGCTAGGTACCCCACAAAGTTGACTGTGGAAGTATTCGCCTACGCATTGGAATATTGTACTTGTTTTACCTGTACACTAAACAATAAACTACACAGCGTTCACATTTTTTGTGAACAATAGTATATGTATTACAAATAATGTATTAGTACATTAGAAAAGAATTAAGTAGGCTCTGTGGGTTTCTTGCCGTTTCTTTCCCCCACGGAGAACCACCTTGGAAGCAGCGTTAATTTTCCTTCCTTTCCCACACATGGTGACTTCTGTCTGCGGTTGGATAGGGCTAGGGTAGTAGTTAGAGTAGGGGTAGGGTAGGGGTAAGATAGTGGTAGGGTAGGGTTAAGGCAGGGGTAGAATATGGCAGGGGTAAGGTAGGGGTAGGTTAGGGACAGGATAGAGTAGCGTGGGAGCAGCTACCTATCACTGGCAGCATGTGTAATGCACGCTCACTCAAATGTCTGTCTAGCGGTGGCGTGGGGGCCGGGTCGCTCTTTTGCCTCAAATATGGTTGAATTGGGCGATGGCTGGGCCTGCGTTATACTCGTGAACGGGTGCTGCCTTGGTGGACTGGCTTACTCTTGCTGTAGTTTTAGTTGTTTTTTTTTAATTATACTAGACATACCTATATAATTTATTGAGCGCGGTCCGGCTCTGCCTGGCATTGTCGGGCACGGTCCGGTCATGGTTGGTGTGGGGTGGGTTTGCTGCGGCCATGGGGCGGCCAGTGGGTCACTGTGTGCTTCCTTCCTACTTTCCTACCCTCCTCCTTTTTGACGATTGAAAGAGATATTTAATGTCCTAATCAATAAAGAATTTTTGAATTGAATTGAATTGAATGTCTACCCATACACATGGTCCATGGTTGGGTGGTTCTTGGCAGCGGTGACTGCTTACCATCAGACATTCTGTACGCTTGTTTGCCACCTTATAATAAAAACATCTTGGCGTTAATGTCTCGATTGTGCTCTCGCGCACGATGACCCGGGGTGCGCCTTGACCATGCTCCAGGATTTGAAAGATCAGTTAATTACAGTGGAGCGTCTGCCATCTGACTTCCATGATCCTACCACCAGCGGAACCTCACCAGATTGGATCATTGTTACACATTCAGTCGCATGAATATGCAGGTTTCATCACGATGTTTTCCCTCACCTTAAGAGCATCAGTTAGTTTACAACTAATTTAGGTATATACGAGTAACTCAGAAAAAAGACATTGGTAGTCAGAGTTGCGAACTATGCTGTTCCAAAGGAACTTTCTTCCACGCACACTAAGGTTGTGTCTGGAATGACCTTCCTGGAGAGTACTATATGCAGTTCTTCAAGAAAGGGGTGAAAAGATTTTTACGAGGTCGGCAGCGCATGGGTGATGTCCCTAGTAATGCAAAAGTCATAGGCAACTGTGACAGCTTACCATCAGGCAGGCTGTTAGCTTGTTTGCCACCTTAATAGTGTAAAAAAAAGTCAGGAACGCCTAACGTGCAACTTCTCTTCGAGGTCATCTGAAGAGGTTGAGACTGTGCGATAGACCAGTGATAAGGAAGTTCCAGCGAGCAGTGTTGCTGAATGACGCCAGATTTGTCGGTCGATTCCTCTATCTCTCAATTACATCAAAATCCGTTGAGTGGTTTAGGAGGAGATAGCTGAAATACAGACGGACAGACAGAGGCGGCAAGTGACTTTATTTTAGTCTACGTATGTATGTACTTATAGATTATATTAAAAGATAATCAGCACTGCCACTTCCAAATACACCTACCTACATACCTATTAAACATAGTAAACATACACCAGACCAAGAACAGACTACAACAATCACTCCAATTTCTACCTGGCTAGGTATCGTACCCGGGACTTCTGTGATCAGAATTCCATCAAAATTGGTGCAGTGGTTTAGCCTTGAAAGCGTAACAGACAGAGCTACTTTCTTATTCATAATAATAGTAGGGTATATGTAACTGCAAGTTACCGCGTACGTGTGCTCTCTCTCGCAAATGCATAGCGGCAAGAATGAGTACACATTTAGAAACGAAAAGCCAATTACACAATATCTGGCAAAATCGATTGGTTTCAAGCGGAAAATGAAAAAACAATAAACGCGATTTCATTATGCGATACAACGTTAGTGCCAATAATGCTAAAGGAAATAGCTCTTGTGTTGTGCATTGTGAGTTTTCCTTGTAATTTACGCGATTTGTGTAAAAATATAGTTTCCGAAATAGTATTTTAGTAAATATTTTCCATTTTAAAGATATCTTCCGGGTTTCCTACCGCATATCTTTGTTAAAGACAAACATACCTTTAAAATGTGTAATAATAACCGCGATAGTTTAAAACATTATGTTGTCTATTGTTGTGGCTTAAACTACATCTGATTCACCGATGGCAGGACTCAAAAGTCCATATGGATAGGTACCACAGAATTAGATACCTACATTACACGCTGCAAAGGGGAGGCCCAAGAAGCGATGGATTGAAATCGCTGAGTCGGATGCAAGAGCTAAAGACTTACGACGCGAGGATACCCAAAACCTGGCGAAATGGAGGAAAAAGAGTAGGAAAACAAACCCTGACAGCAGTGGCAAACCGCAACGATGATGATCACTGAAAAGCGATAATGCTTGCCTCGTTGTATTACGGTTTGAACCAATGCATCCGCAGGCAATAGGCATGCATATCATTCAGCAGCTCAGCAGCCCAATCCACTGCGGGACTTGGGCCTCCGCTACATCAAGGGAGGGACACTGCTTCGTAGGGTACATTTTCTTGACGGAGGTAATAGATCTTCTGATCTTTTGCGACACTCCTCAAAGAATGGAGTTGGTGCGTCATTCTGCCGGCCACCACACGTGAAAACACTATTCTACGCATTGCGAAAGTCAGACAAACTTCGAAATAGCAGTAATACAATGTAGTTTCTCGTTTACTTTTATTTATTTATTTACTAGGGATAACAACAGCCATACAATATATTAATTACATTTTGTTGTAATCTTTATAACTAGGCCAATGACAGTTGGGCTGCCCTAAGCTAAAGTCAAGTATCTCAATTTTTGAAAAAATATTTTTTATTTCATTTTCAGTTTTAGCAAACCAGGCCACATCTATCAATTTTTTTATTTTAGTAAAATTCGATTTAATTTGGAAATTACAGATAGTTTTCTGTTACAAGTATCTTTTTCTGTTTATAAAATCCACGCTAAAACAAAGTATATTTTACGTTTCTAATCTAAAAACAAGTAAGTTTCATCATGATACTTGTAATTCATATAGACTAGCAGATACTTTATTTCTATGTACTCATGTTAGTGGCTATGTGTATAGTGGTATGCAAAGCTGAAAATAAGTATCTACAGAGATACTTGGTTTTAACATACAGTAAAGTGTTAGTCGATGTAGAGGGTACGTATATATTTTACTCCAGAAAGAAACTTTTGTAATACAATTAAGTAGGTAGTGCGTTTAAATGTTTGGTAGGAGCATAGTATCTAACATTCAGGTATTTGTGTGTTTATTGCAAAATATGACAATGAATAGAAGTTAGAAAAAAATGGGTACCCGAGGCGTGCTCTTGCTTACTTAACTATTTAACAGGATCGAAGCTATGGGGCATGGCTGATTTGACGCATGGCACGTTAAATATTATTATGCCAATCTATAAAGGAAAGGACAGTGTACCAGAGTGTACGGCAGCTATAGAGGTATCAAACTTATGTGCCACACAATGAACTTATTATAGATCAGAGACTTCGCCAGGAATGCTCCTTGTCGGAATGCTAATACGCCTTCAGGCCAGGTTGCAGCAAAATGGATCCAATCATTGCCCTGAGAGTCCACCAAAAGTCTCACTGCAGTAGGAATCAACCTTTGCATTACGCATCTCTCGACCTGCAGAGGGCTTTCAGTAGTGTCCTTCGAGAGATAATCTGGTGATCTGACTCTGAGATCAAAGGCCGTGCTCGAAGCGTACATTAGTATTCACCAGGGTTCAGTGCTGAGCCCTTACTTGTTTTGCATTGTGCTCGATGCCCTCTCAGCGGAAATTCAGGACATGCCTCATTGGCTTATGAAGTACGCTGACGACATTGTACTGGTGAGCAAGCTTAGGCAGGATCTTGAGACAAGGATAAACATGTGGAAAGATGTCCTAGAAAACGTTGGTTTGAAGCTGAATGTCGCCAAAACAGAATATATGGCTGCTGCGGTGCGGATCCCGAAACCATCCGTATAGGTAACGAAACTGTCAATACAAAAGATAAATCCAAATACCTTGGATCTCCGATGCACGAGTTCGGCGATATCGGCCAGATGTTAAGTCACGAATCTCTAGAGCTATGGCCAAATGGCGAAAACTCACGACAGTCATCTGTGACCCTAAAATCCCTGTAAATCTAAAATGGCTGTGAGACATGTGATGCTTTATGGCTGCGAGACATGGCCAGAGCTGACGAAACACGTTAGCAAACTCCACGCCAATGAAATGAAAATGCTGCGGTGGAAATGCGGAGTTACGCGACTTGAAAGAATATCGAATGAAATATTAGCAAAATGAAACATATCTATGACACTAAAAACTTTAAAAAATGTGTTAAGTCATGCCGAAAAAATATAGATGCTATTGAAAAAACCAAAAAAGATATACATGACTGGACTAAAAAGAAAAGAAATAATATAAGAAACGCCAAAAACGACAATTTACAGGGATTCACATTAAACGATTTAGCAGAAGTAAAGATCTTAAAGGTAGATAGAACAATAAGAAAGAATTCGAAGACGAATACAAAAGTCTAGATTTTTTAAAATCTATTTAGTGCTGGGTTAGCCTAAAAACACTATTGTAAGAGGTGTGACGATAAATTAGTTCCACTAATGACTAGAAATAGACATACATATTAAGTGACAATGTAAATTCACATGATTTAATTGATCATAACGATGTGTTGATTCATTCATGAATTGATTCAATATAATGCCGTTGCGCTTAATTTATTTATATCCAATGACCATAGCTATTCAGATAAAACCATTGTGAAGGATTGTAGAACGTTAAGCAAAAAGAAAACCCGAGAGTTCTAAAGATTTAGTTTACTTTCTACAATACTTGTTAACAATGTATTAATTGAATCGTGGTTTCGAAGGCTTCATTTTAATTTACAAGAAAAAGTAATTTATCGGTAAATTGTTGATTTGTTTAAGTAAATTTGAATATTTTTTTTCAAACCTACTACTTAATTTTTTATTTACCTAAAACCATAATTACTTGTTTTATGTTTTAAATAAACCTTTAATACAATCTTGTCTACTAAGGTATAATCGAGTATCTCAAGTTACTTGTCTTTAGCGTAAAATATCATTAGTAAATCAATATGTATTTCTACGAAGAACACTATTTTTGTTTGTCAAAATGTAAACAGATATAAAAAGTTATATTATTTTACATACACATAATTTAAACTTTATTTCCTATGATATTCTAACATTTTTGTATTTACAATTACCCAATTTATCAACAAGAACACTGAATAACGTTTTTACGCTCTCCTGTAAAATTTGTAATAAATGAGATACTTGAATTTGGCATAGGGCAGCCGAGTTATCCACGCTTATATTAATATTTATATATACTAATTTAATATACTAATTACGTATCTAACGAACGTGTTTTTAAAAAAACTCGATTTAGATATTGATAGAAACTAGCGCCACCTCCCACTAGTTGTTCTTCATGGTGGAAATAGGTACTAATTTGAAAAATCTAACGGATTAGGATCTAATATAGGAGGGTTCTCGTAATTCCTTTATTTCCTACCTTAATTATTTGTTATTTTAACAATTTTCAGGCGACAACACATGTTCACTCAAGGCCATTTCGAAAAACCGATTTAATTAGCCCAGACATGCTTTTATTCTGGAAAGAAGGTAACCAACTTGTGATTTAAGTCTGTTCTTGGAACCTTATCTCCTAATTTCTATTTCATAACTTTCCATACCTATATGTAGATAGATGTCTTTGAGAAAAAGTAGGAAAGCGGATCCTGATGGCAGAAGCGGTCACGCTAGGATGATGATGATGATTAGATTTGCGTATCAGTATACTTATCGGTTTGTAGTATCGTAGTGATGAATCGATTTCGATGTAATTTTTCTTTTATTAAAAATAAAATAAATGTGCTTGGTTAATTCACACAGCGCCATCTAGCCCCAAAGTTAGCAAAGCTTGTGTTATGCGTGTTAGATAACTGATACGTTAATTATAAACTTTTTTTTAAACACATGCTTTTTATACAAACTACACCCAGATCCGTAACAGAAATTGAAATTTATCATTTCAATTGCTGCTCGGCCGGAAATCGAACCCGGGACCTCTGCGTGGCGACCGGCATGTTAACAACTGAACCACTCAGGTCGTTGAAAGCCAGTTTAATCGGTTTGGTTCTTAGCTTGAAGTTCAGTAATGTACGAATAGCATATCTTTCAGTACAAGAACAACTAGATATTTAGTCACGTGACTGTGCATTGTGCAGGTTTCATCAAGATGTTTTTCCCCACCGTAAGAGCATCGGTTAGTGATCAACTAATGTACATAGCTCAGAAAAGGGTCATTGGTACATTGCGGCACTGGGGTTCGAACCCGGTACTTCGGAATAAGAGTCGGACTCCTTAACCATTAGGCCGTCGACGCTCCAGGTCGTAGTATCGAAAATACACAACAAAAAACTGAAACCCAAAACTGGCCTAGCTGGTCTACCCCCAAGCCATAGTCGCCTTGTACAGAAGACAGCCACAACCTACCTGTTCAAACTGACCTATGAATTGACCTAGAAAGAAAAAGTTAGGTTACTAAACTGAAATTGTGACTGCAATGTATAAATTTCTTTGCATTGCACTTATCTTGTATCATAATGGAGTATGTACTTACCATAGGGTACGTCATTGTTTGTTTTTGACTAACTAGATTTAGTATCCATTTACATATTTAGTAAATAGTAAGAATTTAAATTGTATTGGTATTCACGCTACAGGCGAGCGGCATTGTTGATGCGCATGACATTACGTATCTGTCAATGTCACAGTGACAGGTGGTCGGCGTGCGGCGCTTGCGTCGCGGACAAAGAACAAACATTTTTGGCCGTAGAGTCTATTTAAATTTTACTTTTTTTTATGGCCCTACATACTACCTATGAAACCGTTGTCCGCTCGATGATGCTGTGGTGCCTAGTGTTGTAAATTGAATGACGTTCATAAGTGTTTGTGAAAACCTAAATTGAATAAACGTATTTGATTTGATTTGATAAAACTTTGGTTGGACCGTCTCCGGTTTAACGCATCCATGTGAGGCTAGCTAATTTTATACTGGTGGTGGGTAGCTTATGGTCCTGCTTTCTGTACAACATCGTACCATCGAACAGGTTGGTATTATTACCCCCTGGTAACCCCTGACATGATGTCGTACAAGGCGACTAATGTTTTCGAGGCAAAAGATCTAGTCTCCGTAGGCTGGAAAATGGGCAACAGCGTTTTTCAATGTTGTATGTATAGTACTGCGATCTTCAACACGCCTACCAAGAGAGAGATTATGGCAATACCCTCCTCTTTCGTGGGAGAGGCCCGTAGTCCTGCAGTGGATTGTTATGGGCTGTGATGATGGTGACGTACGGCTTCGTAGAACGACGTCACTGTCGCACAAGTGTGAGTAAATACGGAGCCGAAACTAGTTCAAGACGACGTGCGTTATTTACCTCAACGTTCTGTACCTACTTTTTTTCTAGCTTCTTTTAAGCTTCTCAAGTATTCCCTATTACCTACACAAATGCGCTGGTGAACGGCGCTGGCATACATAACACAGTCTCTGACTAGCCCTATTGCCAACGTGTTCGCGTAACCTTCACAATTTATGCAAAAGAAAGATTTGTATTTGTCTATTTCCTCAGCGACCAATGAAAAGTGCAAACCCTTCACAACTCAAGAGCGAGATTGCAACAGGTGCGTCTGCGGCGCCGATGGGAGACTGTCCTGCACCAGATTGGACTGCGCAACGCTGAATACTAGTTGTAAGCTCTTTGTTAGATATCCTACTCCACACGCTTTAGGCTGACAAGCGATGGTCAAAAAATCAAAAGTTAACCATACAGGAGAGGGATAGGTAGGTAGCAAGGATACTCACAGTGTTGGAGCACAGCTGCCAACGAGAAAACGGCGATCGTTGGCTGGCAAACCGAATCGCTTCCAATAATGAAAGCAGTCCAATAAGATTAGGCGACAGTGCTAGGCACGACAATTGCTATATCACGACATAGTATAGTAATGCATATGCGGTATAATAATGCTGCAAATTACTATAGATAGCTATAACCAGCTGGATGCGGAAGGCACAGGACCGGCCTTTGTGACGAGGGGAGGCATATGCGCAGCAGACGGCGTCTTTTGGCTGATATAGATGATGAAGATGAAGCTGTAATAGCCTGCCCATTGCTGGATAAGTTTTTCTTTTCTGACGTGATCCGGAACGAAGTTTTCCTAAAGTAATTCGAAGTTATAACATATGTAAAAGTCGCCGAGGAGTCGACAAGGATTTTCATAAGCTGAACTTGCAGCGGTTAGATTCCTCGTGAAACCAATTGCAGTTCGGGCAGTATCATGTTCTTCATTACTCAAATGCAGTGTAGGAGGTGCTGATGCGCCTTGTCCAACAATGGGCTGATGGTGGCTGATTATGTGTGCAAACCTGTTTTCGGTCTCCATAGTCGTTTGTCAATATTCTGTCATAGAGTGGAAACGCATTCGAAACCAAAGACATGATGACTGAATTTTTTTATTGTTTAATTTGATGTCGTTTTACATAAATAAAAGTAAAATTAGTGTTTGAATATCGTAAAAAATAATTGATACTTATTATTACTACTGAACTTAGTAATAAATTCCTAATTAAACAGAACGGGCGGTATAAAACCGAGAGGTCACGGTTTAGTATCGCCATTTAAAATGCACGTAAACTCCATTCTACGAGAAAGAGACCGACTATAATCATCAACATCTTTCAAATCCGATGTTTCTGATGGATTTAAATTCTGATTTTAGCTTTCGTTATAGTTTTAAAGCTATTTTATATTTTGATCATAAATCTGATATATTCAGTGGCAGTCTTCATCCCTATTGTGGAGGGTCGGAGTGTCACTGAAATCATTTTAGTCGCCATTTAAGAATATAACAACGTATCGTTTAGGGCTTTGCCTAATTCCTGATTTACATTTTTAAAGTGAATAGCAGACGTAAGTACAGTGGTATACACTGATCGGCCAGTAAGTAGCGAATCAACTTAGTTTGCAAGTTTGCAAGTAGATCCAAATTGAATCGCATTCTTTTTTTTATAGCAAGTGCACTCCACGCGCGCGCTCAACCCCTTGCTCAACACTTGAAACTTGACTTGAGTATGAAGAGACTTTTGCGTAAAATTGCACGTATTTATTGACGTCGTCCTTTGACAGAGAAATGGTACTGGACTGGGGTTAAACAGTCATACGCCACAGTCCTTGACCCAAGTAAATCGGATATAGGATTCAAAATTTCCATCCACAACGGTGGAAGTTGAAATAAAAACAGGAGTCTTTGTCTCACTATGATAGAAATTACAATTGCAAATTAATTCAACGCCCGTTTGTTTCACAGTTGAGAGTGACTCGCCCGAAACTACGGAGTCAAGGGATAACAACATCGAAGATCCCCCTCGGAAAGAGGAAGAGAAACGTAATTTCTGATACCGAAATATTTTGGCTCTTCTATGAAAAAGAGATTATTTGACATGAACATGTTTTGTAAGTAAAAAAGTAAAGGAAATTATTGATACTGAATTGGATGGTTGTGGTTTAATACTTTTGTATTAAGATATTTTTTGGTCTTTCAGAAAATGTTTGCTTAAATATGTAAATGATTTTCATTTACCCACGATGTGTTTGAATACTTTCAAAAGACAAACAATAAGTGCGACACGGTTACCAAACAGACGTCAGTCGTCTTTTCTTCAGAGGGGCTGAGTATTAGTTTTGTTCCGATTTTACTTTACTATCGCGTTTGCATTTACGTGAAAATTAGTATGAAAATGTATAGCGCCATCTAGTGGTACGTAAATGAAGTTTTTTCTTCATATTAATTTCCACGTAAACGCAAACGCGGTAATAAAGTACTATTGAAGCAAAACTTACACTCAGGTCACTGAGGGCTCTTAGTCCTCTATAGTTTAGTAGTAGTTCTGATGTTAGCTCTTTTCAATGATACCCTTGTCGCACTCTGTTGTATTGTCTTTTTCCAATAAAGTAGGTTTGCATTTTATTTTATTTTTACTTAGTATAGTACCTGACTGCGTTATTATGGGCTAACTTTCGCCCTACCTCACTGCCCAGTCGCCATTGAGATCATTTAAGATTGTCACGACAATACTATTGAAATGTAAATTTTTTCGTCTACGCAGTTACAAACGACCAGACAGGGGGGCCATTTTTGCGCTATGACATCTCAAATTCGATATTTTTTTTTTGGCCACAAATCTTTATCAAAACGTTACTGAAATTGATCTTCGACAAGTTAGACTGTTTAAGATAGCTAAGGAAATATTTTGAGCCTATAATAGACATTTCAATGTCATTATTAATGGAGATTTGTGGCTAGAAAAAATGTCGAATTCGAGATGCCACCGCGCGAGAATTAGGCCCCAGCCCAACTGGTAACTGTCGCCCATAAAATCTATGATTCATGCATTTAGATTGCAGGCAACATGAAACCGCAGAACCACCGACTGTATCCTGTATTATGGAATACAGTGTGCATTCTTTCATTCAAAAATATGATTAGGGTGTTATGGGGCTTCACCACGATCTCGAAGGCCCAAGCCAACCTCACCTGCCACCTGACAGGGAGAGGACGGACGGACTGGAAGGCTGACGGACGAGGCGAATCGGCTTTCCCTAACCGGTTATGCGAGTCATATGGCAGTCCAAAACACCACAAATAGGATATAGAGTGGGAAGTAAGGATACCATTTTCAGTCAATCTGAAAGCGCTGTTCTCAAACACTACTGTTCTACTAGTAGAATAGAGGATCCTGGCTGACAGCTTTACCGCTAACCACTTGGCGGATCTACCACTAGCATAACGAGGTCAACGATGTGATTACTACAGAGATCGTTTTAAAAATTTAATATTGCATGCAGTACTCATCAGCGTCGATATTGGTAAAATCTATCTGGTATAAAGCAATGGATAATGGTGTATATGATTATCATCATCGTCCTAGCGCTTATCCCGGCCTCTGCCAGGGTTTGCTTTCCTACCCATTCTTCTCACACAGTTTATGCAATAAAGTTATATTCTATCCTATTCTCCGGTTTTCGGCATCCTCGCGTCAGAAGTCATTGGCTCTCGCATCCGACTCCGCGATGTCAATGCATCGCTTCTTGGGTCGCCCACGAGGCCTCTTTCCTGATACCGGTAGGTTCAGGCACCTATTTTCCACGTATCCCTGAGGCTTACGCAACACGTGAGCAAACCAGCGCAGGTGAGCCTCCTCGATCTTCTCTGAGATATCGCTCACGCCAAGGCTGCCACAGATGTATTAATTACGTACTCGATCGAGCCGCGTAACTCCGCACATCCACCGCAGCATTTTTATTTCGTTGGCCATGTCTCGCAGCAATAGAGTATCACAAGTCTAATTATACTCTTGTATGTAAGCCCTTTGAGCTTTACAGGGACTTTAGGGTGACAGATGACTCCCGTGAGTTCCCGCCATTTGGCCCAAGCTGCAGAGATTCGGGACTTGACATCGGGGTCGATATCACCGATATCGATATAATGAAGCAATTACTCCATCCTACTAATATTAATTATTTAAAATTATTATAATTATAAAAGGACCGGCAATGCATTCGCGACTCATCCTACTAATATTATAAATGCGTTAGTTTGAAGTATGGTTTGCTGTTTGGATTTATTGTTGTTTGGATGTTTGTTACTCCTACACGAAAAACTACTAAATGGATTTTTATGTTTAGCATCAATAAAGCTTGTAGCCCAAAATAGCAAATAAGCTATAATTTGAATGTGGTTCCCACGGGAACGGGTCTGGAACTTTATAACTGAATTTTACTTCGACAAAGTCGCGGGCCAAATCTAGTGGTATATAGGTAACTTATTTTCCTAGGGGCTGCCTGAGAAATTGTTGAGATGGGTATACGAGCTAACGAATCGTAGCATCAAGATCGTTATCAACGAGGCGTGCTCTGACTGTAAGCTCATCAACGCTGGGGTCCCACAGGGCTGCGTTTTATCATCAACGCTGCTCCTCTGCCAATGAAATTTTGCAATTTAATTATATTTGGTACGCAGATGACAGTACGGTGGATGGGCCATTACCATAACATATGCATGCAAGCGGCAATGCAAGCAATGAAAATCTCAGACTGACGTCGATGAACAAACTTGTCTGAAATCTAAACTCCTATGCTAAGTTTCAAATTGACGTCTCTGTAACTTTGTGTCATTTACCGCTTGAAATAATCCCCTTGTCGTATCTCCTACGTTTACTGACACTCCACCAGAAGCCAAGCTTAATATCTGGATACTTGGCATCGACATTTCTAATGACGTACAAATTTATTTTCACCTGGAGGATAAGGTCAAGTAGGCCTCTAAAAAGCTGTGTGTCCTGTTCAAGGCGGCCAGGCGATATTTCACACCGGTCTATATTCATCATCTCTACAAAGCTACTACTCTAAAGCTCAATTTATGCCCCATATGAAGTATGTACTGTTCCTGTCTCTAAGCTGGGGCGCCTCAGTATCAGCTTCTTCCATTTGACTGCATTCAGGGGGTTCGATTTCCATACTTAATTTATTTTTTCCAGTCTGTCATTCGTTTGAGAGTTTAGTAATTGAAATATTGTTTAAGTACTAATAGATACTTATTTGCCGCACCTTTGAATAAATTTGTATTAAAAAGTGCGGCAAATGGCTTTTAAAGATTTTACAGTAGTTTAATCGGAAAAACCGCATTGTTTGTTTTGTAATTTTATTATTTCCACTTAATTTTAAATTTTTTATTGCTTTGTTTTATATTATTAACATGTAAAAATCCATTTCACGCTCATTTGGATACATTTACTAAGGGCCAATTGCACAAACATATATTAAAAACATCAAACCCTTGAAAGAATGGAAAAGAAGGTTACATAAAATTTGTATGAAAAACGTACCCTCTTCAACGTCGCGTGGGCCGCATTGTCTATGACGAGAGTCTCAGCTGCCGGCTTGACAATCTGGCTTTGTGGAGAGAGGTTGCCTGAGGAATAAGGAGTGCTCTGATAAATTGTCCGGACTAATATACCAGCTACAGAATTTCACAACCGCACTATTACAACCGCGAATTGAAATTCCGTAGCACCTGGATGAGCGGCGGTCAACCGCACCAACGACCATTAATTTTCACAAAACTTCCTATCTCATACGACCACAAGCTTGTCACCTGATGGAAAGCGGCCACCGTCGTCTATCTGCAACCTAGGAGCGGATGCGGTGCTGGCCTTTGAGGTACCTGTTGACATGCCTTTTGAAGAACCCCATGCTAAAGTGCAAAAGAAAGACTTCGGGAGAGCTCATTCCACATCTTGCATGCGCGGTAAGAAGGCCGCGGAGCCCGTACGCAGACCGTTAGACATTGAAACCTTCAAGAAAGGAGCCTACACCTATTCGTGACACGTCTTTGGGCGGCGATGACCACTTTCCATCAGGTGACACGCTTGATCATTTGCCCCCCTGTTATAAAAAACACCTATGAAGATTTTATCAGTAGGTACTTATGTTAGGACGTAGGTGCGAGTGTTACGTTTCCACTCGTAACACCATTATTATCAAGATAAGATTATTCTGAATTGCTAAGTTCATCCGGGTACTATCAGCGTAATTATGGTATTTCATTGAAAATATCGCAGATTTTGATACCGTACACATCGGACCATATGACGTATTTGGGTTAAGTACTTTATTTAAGGAGTACCTACTTACTAGAAAAAAAAATGATTTTTCTCGTATTTCTGTCTTTTTTCTTTGACATGTGGTGGGATGCAGTACCCATGGACTTATTATTATTATTAATAATAAGTCCATGAAAGTACCTACTAGATGAGTTATAGATATTTTAGCCACCGACGCAACAAGAGGTGTTTGTGTGTCTTTATGTGGCATCGTAGCTCCCTAGCGGCTGGACCAATTTCGATGCGGTTGAGTTTTCTTCCCATTTGAAAGCAGTTTGGTAGTTTAGAAAATATTCGACTATAAGTTTATCAACTTTTTCGGGGATTTTTCAACAAGTCCGTTAGAAAAATTATCTTTTAAGTGACATTAGATAGTTTGGTTTACTTTCGTGTATAGTTACATTATTTACCTACGATAACTAAATATTATTGCTACATACACGCACTCCACTTTCTATTTGAAAAACAGTTTGGCAAAACTTATTAAATGAAATAAGTGACTGAACACATCATTCAAAACAACAAGTAGTTAAGTACCTAGTTACTTTAGTTTAATATCCAGATTCTGCAAATGTCTTTTACATTAATATGAAATTATGTAAAACACAACAAGCGTTTTACAATAAAACTTGGCCACCAAAACTAATAACAGTATTAACACAGTCCACTGAAGCTAATAACACAGCACGTACTAGAAGCTCGAAATATTTAATTAAATGCAAACACATTAGCAGTATATCGCTTGCAAGGCTTGGCCTTAACTCCACTGTAAACAAAACACTAGGTCCGGGATCTAAAAATAGGCCACTCCACGACAACAACCAGCGTATATTAGTCGGTCTGTAAACCCCGTGTGGTTTAGTCGTGCAGTTACTCGACACCGCAAAAACGCATATAGTACTAGATCAATAATCATTATCGGTGAAGAGTGTCGATAACGAGATAAAACAAGTGTTTTTATACAAACAGCGTTCAAAACAACGCGAAAAATGGCAACATCACGTTTCGAAGGCAGTTTCGCAGATGTTACGCCGAGACAGCTGGAGTTTATAGCGGACGTTTTGGAGAAACGCGGCTTCAAGGACGAGAAGATATCGATAGAGCCGTTCGGGAAGGCCGGTGACAATTTTGTTGCCAGTATGAAGCGGATAACAGTTGAAAAGGGTGGGAAATCGTTTAAAATGATTGCTAAAGTGGCGCCCAGCGTGCCTATGATGCGCGAAATAGGCGGTGTTGCAACTAAGTATGCAGTTGAGAGCGTTGTTTACACCGATTTACGAATAAAGTTCGCTGAGCTAGAAGCAATAGCCGAGGTCCCAGAAGAAGAACTATTCAAATTCGCACAATGCTATGGTTGTCTCAATGAGGAAGAGAACGAACTAATACTCCTAGAAGACCTTAATGAACAGAACTTTTCAATCTTAAACCGATTGGTTTCTCTAACAAACGACGAAGTGAAATTAGTACTAGTCAACCTAGCGAGATTTCATGCCTTGTCCTATGTTTTGAGGCATAAAGAACCAGAAGTGTTTAATACACTGAGAAAGAAACTAGAAAACCAATTCATAAAGATGTTCGCTGCGTCTCCAATGCAAATGATGCTCAATCAAATACTGGGCACGGCGACGATGATGATTGAGGATCCAAATGTAAAGACAATGGTTGTAAATGCATTAAAACAAGCTCTCGATGACGTAGGGAAAAATGCGAAGATAGACAGTGAATCCAAATACAGTGTCATCCAACATGGTGACTGCTGGACAAATAATTTCTTGTTTAGAAAAGAGGTAAGTTAATGTAACATAAGCTACACTATATACAGCAACAGTAAATGTATAGAGAAACGAATATATTTTCATTAAAGCTTTGTGGTATTTAAATTGTATGTATAAAATTATGTATATTGGATAGAATATCCAAATTATAGTCTAAATTATAGTTTAATAATAATATATTTATAGTATTATTTTTACATATTTACTTATGATGACGTGTGAATGCACATATTTTAGTTTTATTCCCCTTATTTGCTCTTGCGATGAGTTGAGATGAGATACTGTGATAACTTACCTCGTCTCAAAGGTTGTCTGGAAGAAATCGCTTAAAGCGATAAGGCCGCGTTTTTGTGCATATAAATTGTTGTTCTTTTTTTCCTGTTATGTATAACTTTTGTGTTTACAATACAGAGTTTTTACTTACTTATTTACTTAAAACTAGTAACAGACATTCCGTTTTGGCTGGAGCCGATCAACCGTCAGATGCAGTTCAAACTAATCCTTACGTAGTATGAAATGAAGTCGTTTTGAACTGTTACTAGTTGTACCCAATAAGGTACTGCTCTGTAATAATTCCTCAAATATGCCATCGTTATTTTAAACCGCGCCCATACACACGCCACATATTTATAGATTCTGTGTCGTGAGTGTGAACCAGCGCACTCATCCAGATCCCGAACGAAAATTAATTTCGTCACTCAATTTTTTCGTAGTAGCTTATCTAATTTCTTCGTCTCTTTTTCCAGGAGGACGTAGTTAAGGAGTGCTGTATGATTGACTACCAGCAATCATGCGAAAATAGTCCAGCTGCAGACCTCCACGTAATGCTATTCTCCTGCACTGACTACCCGACCAGAGCGAAACACTTTTCTGAGTGGATTGACCACTACCACTTGCACCTTGACAAGTACCTTTTCCACTTCGGTTTAAAGGCGAATTTCGTGTATCCCAGGGACCAACTTGACGCAGATATGAAGAGACATGGGAAACAAGGGTTGATGCTAACGCTTATGTTTACTATCATGATGTCGAGGGAATCATCTGAGACTGGAGAGATAATGGCAGCCATTCAAGCAATGCCAGCTGATCTATCAGCTGATGAGACGGCAGAAGTGATGAAGACAGCTATGTCCAACACTGGAATGGAATCGATGTTAAGGATGAAAGAGAGTATAGGAGGGCTAATCAAAAGCTATCTTGAGCTTGGCTATTTGTGATCTATCAACACCAAAGAAACAAATTAGTTTTCTAGAGGCATTTATTTTCTTCTCTTATAAGGTATTTCTAAAGCATTTTCAATGGTATTTTAGTGTTTTTATTTACTTATTAGCCCTTATATCTCATGCTTTGGATTGCTATAATGTCATATCAGTCCTGAAAAGTAACTAGGCTTACAACGAAACACGAACCGTCACGACAACTTGTTGCTCATTTTGTTTGTTCTTGCTATTATATTCGCCGTTTTTATCCATATTATAGGTAAATAGTTAAAAAAATTAAATAATAAAAATATAAAATTGCATCAAGAATAATCAAAGAATTTGTAACAAATGACAACTGATGACGGATCCACTTTCAGACTTTTAATACAGAGGCAATATATGTGTAGGTATTTTATATTTTTTGTATTATAATTTATTGTTAGTATCGCTTTATGTTTTTTATGAATTATTAATATAAATGAGTGTGTAAAGTATTAAAAAACTTTTGTCACAACATGAATTTAAAACTATTGTGAAACATTCTTCGAAAAATCATTTTAAAGGAATTCAAATTTAAATGTAAAATAGTTTTCTGAATTTTGTTGCAGTTTACAATAGTTTATAATCTCGCTGGCTAAATTATAAACGAACAGTTTTCGCAATCTAACTTTATTATTTTTAATTTATGTAGCCACACTTTATTACACCCACACAATATTAAAGGTTCTGCAATCTTGTTACAATAAGTAGACTTTAATAACACAAACATGTTAAATATTTTTATCACTACATAATAATTATTAAAGAAAGTCGCCTAGGACTTTCATTCACGCGTCTGTCATTTTACGGTCGGGATTTAACGCTTGGATGAGGTGTTCTCAAGTATAGCGGAGATAACACGAGCCAACACTTATCTCAAATATAATAACAACAAAACAGAAAAAGTCGGATAACCCCCAACCAAGTTTACTAAAACTCAAATATTTTCTAAACTACAAATCCCATTTTAATGAAATATAACTAAGAACCATCTCCATCAAATTGGCTTTAAAATAGAGAAGACCGCATCTAAATCGGTCCATCCATTCGGGAGCTATGATGCCACAGACAGATACACAAAACCCTGTGGTTAATACGTCAAACTTACAACACACCTCTTTTTTGGGTTAAAAGCAGTAGGTGCAATCATCGTATCGTATGTTAACAAAATGAACGTAAAAAACATGATTCATAGATACACGTTTGATTATACTACACTTGTAGAGTAGGCATCGTATCTCTCTGTCGAGGTCAAATGCATTATGGCTGCTGTCGGTGGGCGCTTTATCCACTTAAGGTCAAGCTATACTGCAGTATTATCCATCATTTCGATACTACAGCATCCAAACATGTTACCGTATAAGTACCATTACTAATTAGGCAGGTAGGAGTGCTTGATAAAATTCCTATTTCCTATTTCCATTTTTCACTATGAGCCAATTTTTCTGGTAATAGGAGGGCCTCTCACGAACTTCACTCGAAATAAGTGCTAGAGGTGGGTGATAAATAACGTATCGGTGGCAGGTAAGCACATATTAAAGCCATATTTATTATTGTCTTAACATGCCGCCGATTGGGAAACTACTGATGAAAAGACACTGACTCCCCTTCATGGTCCTTATTATCGTGTGCCTATGTTATGAGGTGATTTTGTAACTATCCTTCGTGAAAAGTCACAGTGATACTACTGTGTCGTTATTTAGCAGCCATAGGCCGGGGCCATGTAGTAATTTACTTTAGGTAGTAATTTTTTTTCTATGCGTCCAGCCGTGACATTGTCGCTTTATGTCAAATTGACATGGCCGCACACAAAATGTATACACTTTTCGAAATTCAATACACTCTGAATTTCGCGGGCAATAGTGTATTGTTAATCCAAATTCTTAACCATAATCGTACATTCAACTTGTTACTACTGATAGCCAGCCCACTTTTAATCACTACAATTGTAATGCCACTATTTGTTGTGGCAGGATTAGTATTTTTGGATTTAGATTTGATAAGGATTTGTTCCAAACATGCACAATGTAAACGCCTGATAAAATACGAAGAGCAAATTTTACATTTTGAATGAAATGAACACAATTTTATTAGGAGGAAGACTAACTACTGACACGAGTAAGCGGTCCACTTGACCGACAGTATAATCACCGCCGACCATGGACACTCGCAATATCAGAAGGGTTGTGGATGCGATGCCAGCCGGGGGCCTGTAGGATAGAGGTATCTTTTGAGATACCAAACTCAAAAGATACCTCTATCCTACAGGCCCCCCTAAGAGATTGGAAAGTTAGCTACCTTCGCGGCTGAGCAAATTTTTTTTCTGCTCTGTAGTGTAGACCAGGGCCGTTTTCACATTAGACGATAATGATAACTACACGACACTGACACTGGTATTCATCAGGTCAGTCGACAGCGATATCGGCCGAGGATGTTGAGACGATATTGGCGGATGTTTGGCGGGTGAAGGGATATGGTAGCCAACATTTGGCAAGCGAAGATGGTGAAAAGGTGGAAAAGGGTAATTACCCACTTGGCCGGGTGTTGTGACCAGGGGACCAAGGGTCCAACATTGGATCGTCGGAAGTTGTATATATGCCGCGGAGTTGGCATATTCTAAAGCTAGCGCCATCTATGTGCGTATGCTTGCGAACCTTGTGTTCGTGCATTCGCAATGCGAGTATCGCTGAGTCTTCCCTACCTGAGCGGTAGTGCGATAGATGTCGCCACAGATGTAACCAACGCTTGTATGCGTTGTGCCACAGCAGTCTCGAGTAGTCGCGTTCCGCCAGCAGCTTACATCTGTCGCTCGCTTCCAACTGTCTTCATCATCATCACAGCCCATAACAGTTCACTGCAGGAGTTAGGGCCTGTCCCACTAAAGGAGAGGTTATTGCCATAACCTCCACGCTTGGCAGGCGGGTTGGAGAACGCAGTGTTATAAATATAACAATAGAAAACGGTGCCGCCCATTTTCTAGCCTACGGAGAATCTAGATCTTTTGCTTTTGTGAAAACGTTCAGTGCTGGTGTAGGCTCGTCCCAGTAGGTACACAGTTAATATAAGTTGGTACAAACAAAACGAACGAACGAAATGTGTAAGTATATATTACACCTCATACACTTCACATCGGTGTAGTCTGTGAGGTTCATTGGCATGAATACCTACATAAACAACCAACCAAATTGATGACTCAGGTCATCAATTAAGTAGTCGATGCGGACCACTTTGGTAACAGATGAAGTATTCAGGTCTTTTCTGGAAGAAGGCTTTGACCACGGCCATTTGGGAGCCAACGGGGTTCGGACAATGGCTTTTTACTCATTATTTGGCTGGCGGTAGCCAAAACCTGCATCCGTCTTATGACGAAGTTCGTAATTAATATACATGCTTAGAAAATAGTATACTTAAAAAAATATATATATATATAACAAATAGGTATCTGCCTTCTATTTAAGGGGGTTCAATTTCCATATCAAATTTATTTTTCTGTTCTTTCATTCGTTTGTTTTATTGAATTATGGTTTATACTCTTAGTAAATGTTACCAAAGGTGCGGCTAATGGCTTTCTATAGCTTAATGACAGGCCAATTTACCTATAGTGCATAAACTTTTAATTAATTAATTAATAAAACAAAAAAACCACAATTCGCCGCTAGATGTCGTTGTTTTATAATTCACATTTTTCATTGCATTGTTTAATATAATTAACATGTAGAAATTCATTTCACGCTTATTTGGATCCATTTATTAACAGCCAATTGCACAAACATATATTAAAACGTCAAACCCTTGAAAAAATGGAAATATAAGTTTACTCGTATGTATAGGGTGTCCCAAAACTCAACGTCAAGCCGAAACGAGGTGACAGGATTGATTGTAACCATCATGACAAAAATCACAAAAACAATCTATCCCATGCAGTTTGAAAATTATGGGCATTTAAGAAAAACATAGAAATTTGGTCAAACTGTAACAATTTTTCGGTTATTGTGGTTAATTTTTATTATTTTTGTTCATTTCAACTTTGGAACCGTAACCCTAAATAACATTTCTAGAACCACAGTCAAAAATAATCACACAATTGCCCCAAGTTTTCTAGAATTAAGACTATTTGTTAAACTATGAACTTAAAATTTTAAAAATTTGTCGACTTTGAAAGGCCCTCCTTTAAAAAAAATGTACTAAAGTGCCTTGGCAAGTGCCATTGAAAGTTTGCGCATTTAATCAGGATTGTAAAATGGTACAATACTTATTAGTTTCATACTAAAAAAAAACGAGTAAATAAATAAAAACCTCAAGTAACCCGATTTTTGCTAACCCATTTTACTCAGTTCAAATGTTTTTTATTCGCACAAGCTCTTGGTAGGTTCTTAATTTTACGGCAAAATGATGAGAGAGATGGATAGTAGACATGTTTGCCATGAGTGAGACAGTGAAGTGATAGTGAAGGTGGATTGGACGTTCAGGCCTGATTGAGAGTAATAAAAAATGTTATTTCCCTATCTGACTTTTATTCCAATAAATCTAAACTAAACTAGGTCAAGATTTTTCATTATTTTATTAATTTTACTTACTTTTGTTCACTTTGGTAAAAGTGGCGTCACTATCTGTCTCACTCATGGCAATGGGATAGATTATTTTTCTGATTTTTCTCATAATGGTTACAATCAATCCTGTCACCCCGTTTAGGCTTGACGTTGAGTTTTGGGACACCCTGTATAATAAATAAATAAAATAATTTGTATGAAAAACGTAGCCCATTAAGCCTCAATTATCACAGAGCCCATAAAAACTTTAAACTTTATTTATTTCATAAACATGCTTAATTAGATACAACAGTGGTTGGGTTCTTCCTTTTAAGTATAAAATTCATGTAGCAGAAAGCCCCGCTCTTCCATAGAATGCAAGTTGATACATGTTTAAATTAATAACTTTTAGGTAAAATATCCATAACAGACTTACGGCCTTTCCCATAAGAGGGGAGATTATTGGCGTAATTTTCGCGCTTGGCAGGCGGGTTGGTCATCGCAGTGTTATATATATACAATAAAAATGTAAAACGCTGCTGCCCATTTTCCAGCCGGAGACTGCAGAACTTTTGCCTCGAAAACATTTGTCGTCTTGTACACCTACAAATTGTAAATATAACTTCAAAATATATACATGCTAGCGTTACAAATTATTACCAAGTAATATAAAATATGTCATCCCCATTCTCATGCCTAGTGGGATTTAGTTCCGAGCTATCCGTGACCGCCTTGTTCTGCTCGGTGTACAATTGATTCAATTACGACTGTCCGACGATCGTGTTTACCAGACAGACAGCTTAATTAGCTAGTGGGCAGTGTATATCAAGTGTTAGTGTATGTGTCAAGTCCAGCGTGTGGGTGTGCGGTGTACAGTGTTAGCGAAGTCAACTGCATTAGCAGTTTAGACGTCGAAGGTACAATGCAGCGTCAATATACGTCAGGATTTCATTCCCGGTCGTCCGGATCAGGCCACTGGACGTCGCGAATCCAAACAAATGTGCATGCCTGGGTAAAAACAAAAGAGGAATGATAGGCTAGATCAAACTGTATTTAGGGCAAGACGCCATGCCCAACCGGTCAGCCGGCCCACTTCATTCAAATTGGAAATATTATGAACATACAATTTTTTCGCCGTGTGGTGTCCGGCAGAGTAGAATAGCACCAACCCTTTACACTCATGGGTGTCGTACAAGGCGACTAATGTTTTCGAGGCCAAAAATCAAGAGTCTCTGTAGTCTGGAAATTGGGCAGCAGCATTTTCCATTGTTATATTTAAACACTGCGATCTCTAACCCGCCTGCCAAGCGTGGAGATTATGGCAATAACCTTCCCTTTCGTGGGAAAGGCCCAAAGTCCTGCAGTGGACTGTTACGGGCTGTGATGATGATAATTTTAAACACTTACGCCCGTAACCCATGGGGATAGGCAGAGAGTATTGAGATACATATTCATTCATATTCATATTATTTATATATACTGTAAACGTCTATAAAACCTAGACCTGGCTTTAGACGTTATTCACTCTAGCTTAGGTACTAGTTTTGTATAACAGATATACTTTTTACGTTTATTTAATTGTTAATATAACACAATGAGTTATTCAATCTATTAGATCGAAGATAATGATAATAAAATGTTACTTTATTTAAGTTATGTATTTTTCACACTGTTATTTAATTTATAAAAATTAAAGAGGGCGTATATTTCTGCCGCAAAAAATTTAAAATGCAGTAGGTGCATTTTTTCACTTTTGGGTTATTCTATTTTCGGAATCCTGGAAACGAGATCTACTCGAATCAAAGACCCGTTTTTTGATACCTAATCTGGAAACAAAAAAAATGTAAGCTATAAACGCAGTAAGAGCATTAATGAGTCCCAAATGCTTAACATTACCACAGTGAGTGATGATACTGCAAAGAAATAAATAAAATCATAACCCAAATTTACGATACGCTTAGCAAAAACACAGTAGGTGCAACTAAGACATTATAGGAAAAACCTTTTGAAAGAAATCCTGAAGTAGGAGTAAAGACTAAAATGCTCAAAACAAATACAGAAGTTCGAATATCTTACCGTAGTTGCTATTTTTCTAAACAACTCGTTTGTTTGTTAACAATAGTTAGGTAGGTACTCAATTCCTAAGTAACTATACCTTCCCTTTTAGAGGTGTAAGGTTTTTACAGGGTAAGAAGTACGTGAGCGCAAACGTCCACAGGCTACGGTAACTGCTTACCATCAGGCATGCCGCAAGCTTGTTTGCCATCGTAGTGGTATAAAAACGTTCCTATTTACATACATTATATATAGATTACGACATTTCTTAATTTTAAAACTTACTTGTTGCTTTGTTAAACATGACTATATGACTGTTTTGTTCTTTGTTAAGTGTAAAGTTAATTATCTCTATAACTATTGTATTTGTGTTTAGCATTTTAATTTTTATTCCTTTCATGAAATCTCATCAAATAAACAAAGACTGAAATGCTCAAAACAAATACATAAGCTAAAATTGCTTTCCGTAGTTGTTATTTCTCGAAACTTTTCGTTTGTTTGTTAAAAATAGTTAGGTACTTCTATATACATATATTCCTATCTGATTTGAAAGACTGCGTCGGTTTTCCATATTGATCTCAAACAACTTAAAAAGTTCTTTTTAATGTGATTATTATTTCTAATAAGTACAAATCTAATTACATTATTTTTAAAGCCTAAAATTTGTTTCAATCTCATAAACCTATTGATTCAATAAACCAGGCGATATTATTTATACATTTCCTGGAAGAGTTTGGCAAAAATTCATTTGTTTAAAATAAAAACAGCTGCTGTAATAAAATGCATATATACTTCTTAATTACTATACTAAAGTTCAGGTGAAATATCTTAATTTACGTTGGTTCCTTACTAATAATGCAGTAAGTGATCCCACTGCAGCGCTTTGCCGCGGCTTTTGGCTGTTCCCTTAGCATAAACGCAGTAGGTAACAGAACTCACTGCGTTTATGGGTTGTGAACGTGTACATTTTACTTGACGTTTCCACTACTCTAATTGTTTTGCGGTAATATCTCCCTTAAATAATTAAAAATCTTCTATTTTAATGTTAAAATCATAATCTGCCCGTTTTTTTCTACAAGAAAAGTAATTTCAACCGTTCTTATTGTCAAAACAAAACTTGTTACATCAAAAATAAAAACCTGTACTGCAAACGCGTTTTTCTCAAAACTAGGAAAATGCACTCACTGCGTTTTAATTTTGTGCGGCAGATTTACTCTCGGTTCTCAGGATGCGCGCGCAGGGTGCAAAACGCGCGGCTTTTGTTTTGGGAGGCGAGTTCTGGGTAAATTGCGTGTAGCACGCGGATTAGAAAAAGACAGTTATAAAGTGTAATACGAAGGAAAGTTATATATTTAAGTTGTATTAGAACGAAATACAAAATAATAAGTCCACAAGCCGTTGTATCATTTCATTTCTGAGTTTGTAAAAGCTCAGAAGTGGGATTGCTGCAAGCTTAAAACGTAAGTTGACCCACGTATTTGTCAAAATTTAATGTTTGGTGTAATTTTGCCTTATTTATGCCGTAATATTTTGCTGTAAAAACTGTAAGTACTAACTACTTTCTCAAGGGCAAGGAAGTGGTAAATTCGGCCAAATGACGACGTACCTATCTAACTTTGGAATATCAAGTCTTGTATTTGATGGCAATTTGGCTTCCTATGAATCGAATCTATTTTGAATGTTATATTGACGCGAGAATGATAATGATACACAGTAATAGGCAACCATTTTTTTATCGTTTCGCATGAAAAGTATGACGCCATGCCTTTATTTCATTGGCTTTATTGCTCAAGATAAAATATGAGATGCACGTATAATGTAAGTAATTTGTTTGAAATATTTCTCTTTTTCTGTGTTTGAAGCATGAGGTATTGAAGCATGCCTAAACGACAAGGGCCGGAGACTCCGGTGGTGAGGAGATCGCGCAGTCGCAGCGCCTCTTCAGAGTCGACAAGTTCGCCGATGCCGCCCCGGCGCGAGCGTGAGCATCGCAGTAGGCATCGCCATGAGAAGAAGAGGTCGCGCAGGACGCGCACCAAGGAACCTCGGTCTACGCGAGCTCCTCGCAGCCGTTTTCGATCATCGGAGGCTGTACGCGGGGCGCGCCCAAGGTACGACGATTCGCAACAATCTTTCTTAGAGAAGTTTATTGATGTTATGAAAGACTTTAAAAATAGTGGCGGTCGCGATAATTTCCCGGTACTTAATAATGTTATTCCAGAATTCGATCCCACGAGTAAAGAGCAGTCTGTGGATCCTCCCAAAGTTAAGTAACATAACTTTTTATTATAAGCGGGTTCGTTTCGGAGAATCACTTGAGCTTAACTACTATGCCAAAATAAACCGGTTAAATAGATGTGAAATATCCGGCAAACGGGCTGTAGATTGTTTAGTTGCTGGCATAGACGATAAAGGTGTAAGATTAAGCGCACAGGCAGCAGAATTTGTCGAGCCGGAACAAGTTCTAAAATTCTTTAAAACTGTATAATTAGGACAGGATAGACATGTAAGTGATATTAATAGAAATAAGCACAAAGACAAACTTAAATACTTACTAATAATAGCTTACAATACAGTTCTCAACAAAAGCCTAGTCATAATCAAATGACTTGTTATAACTGCAAAGAAGTAGGACACCTGTTTCTCCGTTGCACAAAGCCGAAAATCAAATGCAGAAATTGCAATTTCCTTGGTCATATAGCATCTGACTGCCCTAATTCGAATCAAAGTACTATTACTGAAATAAAATCAAAGGCGATCCTCCGGGTCGAAAACTCAAATGACACTTGTTTAAAACACAAGATGCCTGTAAAAGTAAATGGGGGTGTTTTAGACTGCCAAGTCGACCTTGGGAGTGAGGGTACTTTGATGCGTCTTAGTGAAGCTCAAAGGTTAAACTTACAATGGCGACGATTGCCCATTAATATTAGGGCATACCTATACAGAAATTGTAAAAACGGGATCTGATGTCATTTTTCAAAATATTACGCCACCTGTGTCGTTCAAATGTCCTTGACTTGTACGGTGGACACGACTATTGAGACCGGCGCAGTAAAGGTTATACCGATTAGAAGTGAAAACGATTATACCGGCAACGTGTATGTAAATGGTACTGTCAGGGGGTGTGATAAAAATATGCATTACCTATTACCTGGTGAATATCAAAATGTAAGAGTGGGTATTAGATATTTGGAAGACGAGTGGTCTCACGTTAAAGCTATGTAAGTGCTACTTTTTCTTTGAAAATATTGACTATTTAGGTTATGAGGTCAGTGCATCAGGTATTAGGATCTGGCTTTTACAGAAGATTCGTGAAAGGCCTTGATAGCTCGACCCCTCACGAGTCTTTTGAAAAATGATGCAATATGGAAATGGACGAAAGAGGAGTGTCTCGAGACTTTGAAAACTATCTTAACTGAGAGGCCCGGTCTGGCTTTGTACAATCCAGATTCGGAGACACAGCTCCACACGGATGCAAGCAAATTCGGAATTGCTAGCATTCTATTACAGAAGGCTGAATCCGGTTTGTTTAAGCCTATAGCGTATTACAGCCGCCAAACATCTATAGACGAGCAAAAGTTGCATTCTTTTGAGCTCGAGACATTAGCGGTAATAGCCTCACTCAACAAATTTCGCGTGTGCTTGCTCGGTCGAAAGTTTAAGATAGTAACCGACTGTAATGCACTACGAAGCACCCTGACGAAACGGAACTTAATATCAAGAATTGCCAGGTGGTGGGTGCAGTTTATGGAATTTGATTGCGAAATCGAATACAGACCTGGCGAGAAAATTACTTATGTGGATGCACTGAGCCGTGGCCCCGTGGATGAACCAAAATCGATGACCACGTACTCGATATCCTAACAGTAAGTTCAGAAGATTGGCTGACTACTGTTCAACAATCCGATGATGAGATTAAAAAAATTGTTGACATTCTGAAGAATCTAATGGCCAAAGATGCGGCAGATAGTGTCAACAATTACAAATTGAAAAATGACCGATTATTTCGCATTGTAGACGAGAATGGTTTGCGTTGGGTAGTACGTAAAAGACTTTCTCACTTTGGGTACGACAAAACGCTCGCATGTATTCAATCTAATTATTGGTTCCCAAAAATGCGGCGCTTTGTTAAGAAATATGTGGCCTCATGTCTAGAATGCGCACACCACAAATTACCGAGTGGCACTAAGACCGGCGAACTACATCCTATACCAAAAATAAGTAAGCTGTTCCACACTATCCACGCAGCCCACCTAGGTTTTATACGCACAAAACGCGGTAATACTTACATATTAGTGATAGTTGACGCATTCACTAAATTTGCGAATATAAATCTCGTGTAAAATACGAAGTCGTCGACGAGTATTAAAGTGTTTCGAGAACACATTCGTTATTTTGGTACACCCTGAGGCTAATCACCGATCAAGGTACGAGTTTTACAAGCAACCTATTTAAGAATTTTATACAATCAATGGGTATTAAACACGTGTTGAATGCAGTAGCTACTTCACGCGCGAACGGCCAGGTTGAGCGGTATAATCAAACCAAACGGTTTATGGGACGAGCATTTGCCTCATATTCAATAAGGTTTAAACACGATTATACATGCAGTCACCAAGAAGACTCCTGCCGAGTTACTGTTCGGGTACAACGTAACTAATCCTTCACAAGGGCTTTTAAACGACGTTATATCTGAAATCACATCTGACCTTGACAACAATCCGACTTTAGACGATATTAGAAATGAAGCAAGCGCACTAATAAAGAAACGACAGGAGAAAGACAAGGCCCGATTTGACAAAAATCACACTACACAAAATTTCTCGGTAGGTGATCTAGTTAGAGTAAGAGCTGTAACAGGACGAATACGTCAATAGAAGGGCAATCAAAGAAATTGGAGCTTAAGTGTCAGGGACCATACCGTATTTTGAAAATATTACCAAACGATCGCTTTGTAATCGAAGATACTCACTCCTCTATCCAGAAGGGGAAGGCGCTACGAGGCCATAGTGGCCATAGATAAAATATTACCATGGATAATTTTTAAGCGTTCCGCCTCCCCAGACTGCAAAGGATCGCTAATTAATAGTGATGTCAGCGATGTAGGTGAATAATCAATAATAAATTTTATAGGCATGTAATTTTGATGATTTGTTATTTAAGTTCGAACAATGTCAATATTTATTATTGTATAGGTATAGCACGAGGATAGATAATTATATGCAATATTTAATATTGATAATTGAAGTGACGCAGGTTAAACGTTCTTCACCTGAGTGAGAGATCGTTAATCTCTGGCCAAGGTAATGGGCAGGCACATGCCTCCCGTCCTAGCACATGGGCATGTTCGATCAAGGTAATGGATCGATTTTATTGCTTGGACGAGAAGTTGTTAACTTCTGACTAAGATCTTCAGTCGAAGCATGTGCCTACTTACGAAGCAGTCCTTAGTACATAAGTAAATGTAAGATCCTACCTAAGTAAGTGAGAGATCGTTAATCTCTGGCCAAGGTAATGGGCAGGCGCATGTCTCCCGTCCTTGCACATGGGCATGTTCGATCAAGGTAATGGATCGATTCCATTGCTTGGACGGGAAGTCGTTAACTTCTTGCTAAGGTCTTCAGTCGGAGCATGTGCCCACTTACGAAGGCAGTCCTAGCACATGGGCATCACGGTCATGGATCGATTCCATTTGCTTGGATGAAAAGTAATTTAATTAAAGCAAAGTAAAGTAAAGTAAAGTAATACACGCTATGTAATTCGGGCTGTAGTTATGAACCTTAAGAAGGCTATATTTGCTTACAATAAGGGACTCATTGTTTTTCGGATGGCCGAGCTGTAAACGTCTATAAAACCTAGACCTGGCTTTAGATGTTATTCACTCTAGCATAGGTACTAGTTTTGTATAACAGATATCGAACTTAAACTATATCATCCGCCCTTCACCTCCGCTGGAGCACCCGCAGTGCTGGAGGCAAGCGATTTAGTCCGTGATGACGGTAAGAGGCCCGACGGGATGACACTGACGCCTTGGAAGCTGGGATGATCCTTGGTCTTGGACGCCATATGCGTAGATACCCTCGCAAAGTCCCATCTTCCAGTAACCGCATGTCATGCTGGGGCCGGTGCCGCCTCAGCTGAAAACGCTACGCGGCGCGAACATGCGAGTCTTGGTGACGAACACAAATTTGCGCCATTTGGCGTTTAAACCCTTAGCCCGTGGGGACCAGGCGCACACTGTATATTTTGGAAGCTAGCTAAGCGCCTGATCGATGTTATTAAAGACCAGAAGGCTGGCCTCTATATTTATTACTATTTCAAAATAATTTTGCCAAACAAGCTTTGCTTACTTTTGGCTGGATGACGCATATTTATATTTATTTACACATTTAATAGTATTAGAAAATGAAAATGCATAGTCATAATGACTCACTTTAAACTTTGATCACTTATAATCCTGATTAACCTACGTAATACAATAAAAATCCGATTACATAGTTATAATCACCCAATTTGGGTAATAAAGCTTGTCAAACTCATATTGATAATAATCTATCTTACGAAAACTGATGTAATCTACACTACACAAATATTTTAATAGAAAATATATTGTTTCTTGGTTTGTTTGGTGTACGAAGGAAAGTTGTATATATTTAAGTTATATTTTAACGAAATACAAAATAATAAGTCCACAAGTCGTTGTATCATTTCATTTCTGAGTTTGTAAAAATACCAACTCAGCAGAGCGTGCCCGTCTGCTGGATGCTGGTGAATGGGAATCGGGTCTGGCATCAGGCAATGCCCTCCAAAAATATTGGCACACATCTCGACCGCGCCACTTATAGGATTGCCCTACAGTGCTCCGCACCGGTGCCATTGTGGTCACCTTGTTGATCGTCTTGGACACCATGTCCTATCGTGCAACAGGAGCGCTGGGCGGTTTCATCAGCATGCGAACTTAAGCTATATCATCCGCCCTTCACCTCCGCTGGAGCACCCGCGGTGCTGGAGCCAAGCGATTTAGTCCGTGATGACGGTAAGAGGCCCGACGGGATGACACTCACGCCCTGGAAGCTGGGACGATGCTTGATCTTGGACGCCATATGCGTAGATAACTTCGCACAGTCCCATCTTCCAGTAACCGCATGTCATGCTGGGGCCGGTGCTGCCTCAGCTGAAAACGCTACGCGGCGCGAACATGCGAGCCTTGGTGACGAACACATATTTGCGCCATTTGGCGTTCAAACCCTTGGCCTGTGGGGACCAGGCGCACACTGTCTATTTCGGGAGCTAGCTAAGCGCCTGATCGATGTTACTTAAGACCAGAGGGCTGGCCTCTATAATTATTAATATTTCAAAATAATTTTGCCAAACAAGCTTTGCTTACTTTTGGCTGGATGACGCATATTTATATTTATTTACACATTTAATAGTATTAGAAAATGAAAATGCATAGTCATAATGACTCGCTTTAAACTTTGATCACTTATAATCCTGATTAAGGTGCATAAAACAATAACAATCCCATAAATTGATGCAAAAAAGATATTACATACATACATATACATACACACCTAGTCATAATCATCCAATTTGGGTAATAAAGCTTGTCAAACTCGAATTGATAATAATCTATCCAACGAAAACTGATGTAATTTACACTACACAAATATTATATATAGAAAAGATATAGTTTGTCGGTTTGTTTGTTTATCTGTAATGGATGAACTTTAAAACTATAAATACTTTTTGAAAAAATCTTTCACCTATTTTATTTTATTTTCTAGGGAAGACCAACAGCTGTCGATTAACAAATTAGGAATGAATACAGTAATACACATAAAGCCAATTACAGGTCTTCACAGATACTAATGAGCGCCAGTAAGGAAGCTTGTTTTACACTCGCGCCGACAATGATAACGCTTAAAACTAAACAGTAAATATCAAACTAAGTAGGTACCTACTACTTAATACAAATTTTGATTTTAACATCATTTTGAATTTAACATTATTTCGCTACAGAAATATATTGGCTAATATAATAGGCTATGCGTCATACACCGAGTGTGACAACCGACATCACTGCCATTAAGCGTACTCCACATGTCCGCCGAAACTTTCGGCGAAACTTTTGCCGGGACTTTGGTCCACCCTCTACACTCTCGCCTATTAGGGATGTGGTGGGTGTCAAAACGCGTCGACATTATATCGATTAATCGGTGTAATATCGCTAATCTGCTGTAAACAGGGTCACAGAGGTGATGGCAGCTGCTCTAGTGTAATTACTTGATCTACTAATATCCTGGATCATGGTCAAGTGTACCCCGAACCTGTTACGGGAAAAAGCGCTAGGAATAAAAATATAAAATCGACCGAATCGAGACGACAACAAACTATCTCTACTTAGTCTATGAAATAGGCGAGACATGCCAAACATGCAAGGGACTACACGAATATAGGCGAATACTCCCTCTACACTCTCGTGTTCCCGCGGAACTGTCCACATGTGGAGTGCGCTTTAGGCTTGTGTTAAACAAATCTAAATCAGTTACGACCGCCATATTAAAATTCCGGCACGCCAGAGAAATATGTTCTGAGTGCAATTTGTAGAGAAAAAAAAAATTGCTGACAGATCAAAAGCGGTTCAGATGTTTTCAACTGAGAAACTAAACCGGCGATCACAGACTATCGGCCGCTTACATTCCCCACCCGAGCGTTGTTTCAGCACTCATCACTGAGAGAGACAGGAGCTACCCGAGCTATGTGCAGAACGCCTCCACGTCCCAGTCTTTATTTTCACTTCGACCAGTCTAATCCGTCCGTCTTTGCTAGGGAACACTTTGCCTCTTTGCTTCAATAACGTGACAAGTCCGAAAAATCTATTTTATTTTTATTGATAATTTGAAACCGCCATGTCCGATTTTATTATCTCCAAAAACGCGGTATCGTTTAATCGATTATTGGCGAAGTTATGACTGAAAAAGAACGCGCAACTGTGTTATATAGCGATATCACATTGTCTCGTACTTCGGGGTATTTTATTTCAACAACGTAACAATACAGTTGTCACTGCGCACACGACGTGGAAGGTGCTCTTGTTTTTCAACGAAAAGGTGTCATTACAACAATATCACGGTTTGGTTGGAAAGGTATATTTTAATTAAGTTATATTGTTTTATTTTATAACGTTATATTGTATATTACACAGTGTTGCTGAAATTTTTTGGTGGAGTGTGAATTAGTACAAATAATCATGTCACCCTGTTGCCGAAAAAATTATAATTTTGCTTTGTGTTATATTAGGATGCTACATTGTTGGTGATGAAATTTTTTGCTATTCAAAAGACAAGTTCTTAGCACTTCCTGATGTTCCGTTTTTCCAGAAAATATTTATATTTTACAGTGTAATATAACTATAATATAATAACTATTTTTACTGTTTTTTTTCAGACGGGATCGCGATATAAACTACTTCTGGAACTTGCAATACGCATGGAGAAATCCAGTATTTCCGTTACAGTGCCTATTAGTACAGAAGCCATCAAATAAGCTCTGGCACCATTGGCAGACGTCCATTGTGAAACTCGGGAGTCCTTGGCACGTCGAAAGGGCGCAAAATTGACAAGGACATGGGATGGTGGAATAGAGAGGTACAGGAAACAGTGAGGAGCGAAAAGGCATGCTTAAAAAAATGGTAGCGAAGTAATTGTGCTTCGGATAAGGAGGTGAACTTGGGAGCAAAGCGCCGAGCAAATATGGTGGCAAAGGCGTGGTCGGCTCCGTTCTATGACGCGCTCGACAGTGTGGAGGGACAGAATCTTATCTACAAGCTGGCAAAGTCGCGAAGTCGAGCCGGTTTAAATATGACGAAGTATGTTGCCGTAAGGAACTAGGACAGCGTTTTGCTCACAATTGCCAAGTTGATTAAAGACCGTTGGTGCGCCGATTTTAAAGAACTATCCAACAAAGCCAAGAAGTATGAGCCGCAGCAGCTTCCCGCAAACCTTGGTATGATACCAACAATGATACAAACAACTGTTCAGCACGTTGACACTTTTATTTTAAAATTTGTGCATATAATTGGTATATTCTTGGGTTTGGCCCTTCAGGCTCTGATTGCTCATCATCCTTGCCTGGTAAATTAGTTAATACTGTAAATTCTGACTACGTTGTAATTACGTTCTACAAATATTTTGAATCGAATCGAACTTCAATTAGAGTTTTTTCTTTTGGGGAATTGATCTCTTGTTTAATAAATATCCAATTAGTAAAAGTAATTATGGTTTTTGGACAAATACAAGGGTATTGGGGTGTGTGTCTGGATTCTTACCATTGTATCTTCTTGTTTTCCTTTGGTGGGGAATCCAGGTAGGCCCCTATGCCACGGGGGTCATTTTTCCATCACATTAGAGTGTTTCTTTCGTGGCAAATACTTGATTTTGTATATAAAATATCACATTTTCCAAATTAATGTCAACCTTTTAGTATTTTATTCTTTATACGTCATATGTTGTCATGCGGACACAGTTCATAGTCGGCGGAGATTTTAATCTTTTTTGTGCTCCCCTTATTCTAGATAATTGCTGGATCCAATTCTTCATCATGTCTTCATGGATTATATCCTTGGCTGCTAAACACGAGGTCGTCCGAAAATAAATATCGACCACTTCGGAAACTGGCTGGTCGACTATGAGTACTGGCCATCAAGACTATATCTTCTTTTGTGCCAAATGCGTTCTCGAACGTGTTTAAGTAAAGACCCGAGCCTTCGTTAGAGAGTGCAGCTGATGAGTGGGCAGAGTTCTCCCAGCCTTCGAACTAGAAGGTGGATCAGTATCATAGCTAGCAGAAGCTATCTTCAGAAACCAAAAATGAAATACAAGTGACCGGTGAAACTATGCACGTGAGTGCATAAATGTTTATCTTCGAAATTCTCTAACTAATTAGTCTGTCGGGTCAATCTTCAACCTGTACTTTTTCGGCCATCAGTGAATCAGCCTGGACATACGTTGTGTGTAGTGGACTTTCGTAAAAACTTTCGTGCTTTTAACCTTTTAAATTCATTTTATAAATTTCTTGTTTTTGTAGATTATAGTTCTGGACTGATTGTATATAAACCCATTACCCTGAATATTCGTGTTTTCTTATTAACTGAGCCTGGCACTGTCCGTAGGACAGTGTTACGTTACAAGACCCAGGGCGTACTCCTACTCCCTGAACTAGTCAATAGGGTCGGATTGACGGGACTTATAACGAACGCGTGGCGCGTAAACATAATTACGCCTATCTATAACGGAAAGGTCAGTGTACAGGACTGCGTCTATAATATGTAGAGGTATCAAACTAATGAGCCATACAATGTAGCTATTCAAACGTATCATAGACCAAACACTCCGCCAGAAATGCTCCCTGTCGAAATGCCATAACGGGTTCATGCCGGGCTGATGCATCACTATGGATAAATTTTCGCCCTTAGAATTCTGCAGGAGGCCCACTGCAGTTGCACTGGAAGTCTGTGTAAGTTAAAACTGTGTTATAGACTCCATGGTCTTCGCTTAATGAACAAAATCAACCTCTGCATTTCACATTTCTCGATCTGCAGAGGGCTTTTGACAGTGTTCCTCGGGAGGTAATCTAGTGGTCGCTAAGGTCCAAGTCTTTACCCGAAGTGTACATTGGAATTATTCAGGAGATGTACGCCAACACTGGGACCGTTGACAAAACCATCGTATTCCATGCGAATCCCTTTCCGATTACCGTGGGTGTTCATCAGGGTTCTGTCCTTAGCGGTTTGTCTGCTGAAATTCTGGATCTACATAGGAAACGAACCTGTCAATTGATAAATTCACGTACCTCGGATCCTTGCTGCACGAGTCCGGAGATATTCATTCCGATGTCAAGTCCCACGCTCACAGCAGTCACGTGCAACCTTAAAATCCCTATCAAGCTGAAGAGGCTTAGACTTTTGGACTATTACACCCCCGGTTTGATAAGAATATCATTCGACCTGTGATAAGCTTGTGATCCTCTATAGCTGCGGGACATAGCCATCGCATACGAAGCTTGTCCGCGAACTCCAGGCCAATGAAATAAAAATGCTGCGGTGGATGTGTTGCGTTCACGACTAGATCGAGTACGTAACGAGTACTTTTGCAGGTAAGATCGAAGAAGCTTGGTCATGTCCTGCGTAAATCCCAGGGCTGTGTTGGAAAAGCAGCTCCGCAGGAGACCCCAGAATCTCAAGACTAACATCGCCGAGTCGGATGCGAGAGCCAACGGCTTACGAAGTAGAATTCCGAAGATCGGGCAAGGACAAAGAAGCGCAGGAAAGCGGGCCCTGAAAGAATCCAGGATTGACGGCTAGAATGATGACGATACTGCCGTTGGTTAACTTTAGGTATACTTTGTAGATTTATTTTTGTTTTAGAACTTTAAACACCGTCACAAAACGAACTTCATAGTTTGACTGGTTATTTAAGTAATATTTTACAATTTGTTTTCCTTTTTCAATAAAAAAGATGTCTCAAATTTTAAAGTTTTTATTATAACAACGATTTTTTTGTTAACTCAATAACATAACAAAAGTAATATCATGTACAACGAGACAAGTCAGTTTGAAACACTCATCTTATACCATATTATCAGGAAAAACGTGACATCTCGTCCCCCTTTTTTTATTTATTGATATACATAATACGTGTAAAATTTGCAATAACGATACCTTGTGTTAAACACAATAATTTTTTAAAGGTTAAAAAATGCTTACCTGTAAAATTGCATTTTTCGAGATAACACGTTATTAAAGCAAAGAGGCGACTTGTTCAATTACGCTTCTTGGCCAAGCGTTTCGCGGAGACTCGCGATCTACCACGAAGCCCAGGTCACCCACTTACAGGGCTCTTTCCTCGCGATTCCATTTCCTTCTAGAACATACTTTTTCCATATCTGCAAACCTTTGAGCTTTACGCCATTGCTTAGTCACATATAAGTCTGCGTTATCGAAAACTCCCTACTTTGAGGAGGTATCAAAAGGGAAACTAGACTGTGTGGGAGCCGTAGGTGATCCTACATTTACGAGTACAACAAAAATTTCACTTTGTAGAGATAATAGACTTTTAGGAGATCACAAAACGTTGGTATGCCTATGTATAAATGTTTTTTAGTGACCTAGACCTTGACTTTTCGTGGCGATAATACTAACATGTACTGTTGTGTGGATTCTATAGGTAAAAACGGGGTGAATAACATCCTTTTGGCAGTTTCTAGGCAGCTCTCCTAATACCGTGGACCTGAGACAATTTTTTTATCTGTAGATTTGTTAATTGTTTTATTTAGTATTATTTAGTTAGCTGTAAATTTGTAATTAGTATTATGTTAGCTCAGTATTTCTTTATATATTTGTATTAGTATTATTTAATTTATATCTGGCATGTAAATATTTCTTTTGATTAAGTCATATTACTTGGTAATATAAATAAATTATGTCAATATAACTAAAGAGAATTATTACTATTTTAAAATAATTATACGGGTACCACGACGTCAGGTTACTTTGACAGATTGCGGAAAAATGAGCAAACTAATTTTATTTTACTGGCAATAATTAGTATATATACAGGATGTTTCATAATATATGTATAAAGCCGTGAACTGGATGGAGTGCTAAACGTATTAAAACGATAGGTACAGTTATTTTTTTCTTGCGTGGAATAGTTAGCGAGAAAATGACTATCGAACTTTTTCTTTTTCAATGTCGATAATGAAAACGAAAGACCGCATCTCTAGAAATCAGTTGTAATAGGTTACTCAAGTTCATAATCAGGTCAATCAACCGAAGTCTACAAATTTACCAATTACAGATAGGATATAGGTGTTGTAATTTTTGGTTCGAGGGTTCTGTACAAAAAAATATTGTAATCAATTATGATTTTAATTCAAAAGGTTTATTCATAGTTTTATCGAAAGTGCACCACCACATAACTAATAGCAAAGTAGACTAATCCAAATTACTGTAGCATATTAATGTAGCAAACTCTAATTAATGTAACATCTTTGTCTTTACGAGTTTGCTTTCTCATGTCATGTCTATCAGTAATGTTTCAGTGTCGCGTAGGTAATCGTACCTATCTGCCATGAGATTTTTCGATACCCACACACACATATTTTAGTATCAAGTAAAATAAATAAAATACCCTAGCGCCGCCGGCCGTAATGAATGTAACATAAATAAAACAAAGACTGTAGGTAGTAGAGCTTAAGACAGATCCCTCTACTGATGTGGGGAAGGCTCAAACTCTCAGTAGATTGTTATCGGCTATTAATTATGAATAAAATGCGTAAGATTTCACGAACATTTCTCATCAACTAAAATTAACTAAGTGATTCTTAGTTGATGGAGCTATACCTGTAAATATCCCATGCTTCACCCAGTCGGAGAACTTAGGTTACCTAGGTGGAGCACGGACACAAACACAATTTTAGAAATTACTGTCTGTAATGACAGTAACCTACTGTCATTGTACCAAATTACCCGATAAAATAGTGGTAAGCAAATGTAATCTATCAGCGTCATCATAAGTATTATTATTATCCCACTGTTGCATTCGCTTGAGCCTCATTTTATCAAATAAATAAAATCAACATTACGGTGCATCTACCAGGAGAACATAAAAGGCGAAATAAGTAAGACTCCTAAAACACGGATCCCTAAATTGGAATCCTTTTGTGCGCCGCCGTCGCGCCGACAAACGCCGCGCCGCCACGGGCCGAGGCGAGCCGGCCTGTGGCGGTGCCTTTGACCTACGGCGCGGCTTTCATTGACAAAATTTACCTACTTTCGTGTCGTGTTCGTTCATTCGGTTTTTAGCTTTTCGCGTGATCGACGTGATTACTTGTTGCGTTGTATGTGTAGGATACCTAAGTACCTACTGTGAAGATAACTGTGATAAGAGTGTTAACGATATGAATGAATGAATGATTTATTGCTTCAGGTACCAGCATTAACGTAGTCTTGTCTGTGTTCAGCGTTCAACAGTTTAAGTATTGTGATAATCATTATTCTATGCATGAGCGCAAACTAGCAGTAGGCCAAACACCATGATACCTACCACCAAAACTACACCAAAACTAGACTCGACTCATAAGTGGTTCCCAACGCTACGTAGGTACTTAGATGAGGGACCCGTGTTAGTAGGGACCTAGTACTTACCTATCTGTGTAGAGCAATTTTGTCAATTGCGTACGAGTCATACCTATTGAAAATAATTTGTGTAGGTAAGTTCCTAGTTAATTTAGAAGATCTTATGTGCTTATTACATTTAGCTAAATTCAGTCGTCTTAATTCAGAAGCAAAAAGCGTGAGAGCATATCAAAGTAAAATGTATTGCTCATAGTATAAGGCCCATTTTAGTATCACGCCTTTTGAAAAACAGAGCGACGCGTAACATAATACGAGTGATACAAAAATGAACCTTATTCTATGAGCAATACATTCCACTTCAATTTACTCTCACGCCTTTTGCTTCTGAATTTAGTCGACTTAATTTAGTCAGGTGTAATAAGCGCATTATTCATGTAAATAAGTAGGTAACATTTAGTTCGACGCCTGGTAGTAATATGTAGGAGGTTCGTTTGTTTTGATATGGATGGCATGAGGTTATTAAACTCCTCCTTATGGTGCGTACAAACTCAACGTACGCCAACGAAGTGCTGTCGGGCGAATTCGCCGTTGGCTACAGCACGTTCTTTGGACTTCTAAGGTTCAATACTTGCATTTCGTGGTCAAGCAAGTAGCTTTGTAAGATTTGGGAGTTTTGACCGATTCGGGCTCGTATTCGCACGTTTGTTCGTTGGCCTTCGGTGTCCGCCCAAACTGCGTTTGGTCGATTGCTTCTATCCGTTTGATGTTACCGCCACGCTGCGCTGCGGATCGCCGGCCGGCACGCGCCAACAGACAATCGTTGACCGAAACCGGTGCGTGTGTACGTAGCATTAGGCTCCTGGTAGTAGGCTTAAGAAGGTTGCTCTATTTTCATAGGGGTCGCACGAGGTTATTGAACTCCTCCTTGTAGGAGCGTCAACTTGAAATAGAGCTGCGCTTCAACGTAGTCGATATGGTTATTTTTTTTTAAAAACGAAGATTTTTTAATGAAAATTAAAATTCCATGTCCGGATAATATGAAGTCGCCAGTGTACTCTTTGCAAGCTATACTTTAACACCCTTTCGGCTTTATACATGTATTACGTAACACCCTGTATGGAGGAAATACAACTTGACGCTATTGAGTAGTCTATAACCTTAATAAGCTGCCTTCGTTATTGAACACTATTTAAAATTAGTCGGTTTATACTGTAAATGATTGGTGACAATGTCTACCACGTCAAATGTTGATTTATTTGACAAGAATCATTATTCCATGAAGGAGCGAGCAAAGTTTATTTTAAGCCAATCGAAAATGTAGCTGAGCTTCGGCAAAGAATTACGGAAGCAGCTGAATTTGTCAACAACGGAAGATTTGCCCGTGTGATAATCCGATCTTTTTTAAGAAGATGTCGAGCTTGTATTGCAGTTGAAGGAAGGCAGTTTGAACATCTTTTGTAAATAATAAATCTTTGCATCTAATTAGTGTTTAACTTTAAACTTAAGGAAAATTTGTCCTAAATTTAACAAAAAGTTAACCTGTCTCACTCACATTTCATGAATGACTTTTCGTCTCACTCGGTCTTAGGCAAGCTTTGAACGCACTAGAATAATTTTTAGTAGGTAAAGAAAAAAATTTCGAAACTGGGTTTCTTGAAGGATTTTTTTTTCCCCGTAATCAAAGAAATAATGTAGCAAGTATTATACCATTTTAGAATCCTTATTAAATGCGTCAACTTTTAGTGCTACTTGCCAACCTGGCGTAGTTCTTTTTTTTTCAGTACGGTCCGTTAAAGTTGGACGAAATATTAATTGTCTATTCATTGTACGGCATAATGTGACACTTTCTTCCAAGCTGGAGCAGTTGACTTGGAATTCTAAGTAATAGGTTAGATTAGCACTATTCGGGATTACATAAGAAAAATAAAATTGAAAAAAAGTTAAGATTTGTAGCAACAGGAGTTAAAAAACCATCACAGGGTACATTTTCTCGAAAAAAAAAGAAATGCCTATAATTTAAAAAATTCAAGACTTAGATTTTATTTTTTATTTTTCTAGTAACTATTATGATTTGGACTATCACCCGATTCCGGCTTGACGTCGACTTACGGGACACCCTGTATAAAACTAGCGCCACTATTTTATTGACAGCTGGTCACCTTTGTCTCCGGTCAAGCTTTATAAATAATGTCAAATAACGAATTAAAACAATATACAGGCAGGCTACCAACAAGCTGCTTACTTTGGGGCTGGGTGGCGCATATTTATATATATTTACATATTTAATAGTATTTTAGATAATGAAAATGCATAGTCATAATGACTCGCTATAAACTTTGATCATTTATATTCTTTATAAAGGTGCATAAAACAATAAAAATTCCATTACCTAGTCATAATCACCCAGACTATTCGTGGCGATAATACTAACATATACTCTTGTGTGCGTTCTATAAGAAAAAAAACGGGGTAAATCACATCCTTTTGGCAGTTTTGCTTTTCAGCCACATTATAGTAAAAAAAAAAAGTTACTTTAAATGGTTTGGGGTTAAAGTTTCCTAGTCATCCAGTTCTACAGACACGTGACCCTAAGGGCGGCTCTTCACCATATGTTCTACCTCTTCTAACAGGGTAGAGAGAACCTCGTCTTTGGGCGCACGCTTGTCCAAGACAACTCGAAGATAAATCTTTACACTGCGTATAAGACGTTTTCACGCACCACCCCAATATGGACTAGCAGGTGGGATAAAATTATTCTTGAAGACTTGGTTCATGCCTTAGTTTGTAGGACACTCTTTCGTCCCGTTGTCCGAATAAATAAAGCGTGGCCACCCACGCCTCGCTGCCATACGACGGAGAGACATTATGAGGTTGTCAGTGGTAAGTATCTCTACTAGCTCAATGTGCACGGCACGAACGGTGACGCACGTGAACAGCACTGTATATCTTTTTTCTTTGCACCTGCCTACTGTGACCTCCATGTGACCGAACAAGTCCAGTCCACAAAACGTAAAAGGTCGTTGGTGATGCGCCATACGAGCTCGAGGCAGGTCAGACATCCTGGGAACGTGCGGTCGGCATTTGCGGATTCTGCAAAACATACACAGGATACTACGTATTTCACGGAAAGCCTTAATCTTATAATCCAGTATTTTAGTTTCAGCTCGTTGATGACTGTCTCCTGGTTACTATGCGCAGCCCTAATATGGTGGTGCCTAACTATGATACGTACGACAGGATGTCGACTGTCTAGGACCGGTCGCTTTCCTTCGAAATCAGCTTCAGCAGCGTCAATTGCACAGCATTTCCAAATCGATATATATTTAGGTACCTAGCTATGTTTAGTTTGAAACTTTTTTTTTATAATGTTAATGTGTTTTTTTCGTGTGATTGTTTTGATGTGATATCTATGTTGTGCAATAAATGTGAATTAATTTAATTTCAAATAATTGAGAAGACATGTCGTCAGGCCCAGCTGTTTTTGCGAGGTCTAGTCGTTTAAGTAGATTAGCCACAGCCTAAGCGTCTAGCGAAATCGAGGAAAAACTAATCGGAATACCGATGTAGCGTCAATTACCACAGCTACTGTTGACTAGCTTGTGAAGTGAAGGGGTGTAAGAACGTTCAAGAAAGAAGAACTGAAGTAGTACGAGAAAGCGTTGCAGATAGGCTCGCCGACACTAACCGTAGAGCCATTATAATTTAAACTACTGGGCATAGCTGCAGATTTGGATTTTAATTTAAGGAACGACTAGAAATACTTTGGGTTCTTAACTAATGAGGTTTCCACATTCCCCATAAAATTGTTGTAAATTTTAACCCGGTCTCGAAGAAGCTGAAATGAGTATTTACCGAATAAGTTACCATATAATAATTTATATAGAATACTACATTTTCATCGAGTAACATCGAGGTAGGGTCGGGGTAGAGTAGGGGCAGGATAAAGTAGGGTAGGGATAGAAATAATTCAATTTAAATCACTCGAACAAGTTGCTCCGGGCATCTAGTACTATTGTAATAATATTGACATGTAAAATTTTAATTTATGAAATAAATAAATAAATGAATCAATCAATATTGGGAGATAAGTGCCTTGAAGGCAGCGGATCAAAAATATTATGAACGAACACAGACGCAAGGTAGTAACATAGATGTTTTTTAGATAATCTAAATACCATTATATATGAATTAAAAATGACAGTTTAGGCGGTTAAAAGACAGATCTCCATGTCTCTTGCTTACGACGCCGTTTGAATACCAGGAACATAGAAGTGGCGGTCGAGCAAAACACAGGATCTGCATTTTGAAGGTTTGTCGATTGGACAGGCTAGCTGACGAGGCTGAAAACGAATGACGGCAGGACATTTTTGCCCAAATCCTAGAGAAATACGGACGACAACATGGGCAATGGCAAAATACCACAGAGATAAGTTAACCCGATATTATATCGAAGATATTCCGGACATCAGCCTTAGTATGGCTCTCAAACAGCTTAAAAACAAGCAGGCGTCATGATGGAATTACGACTGAGCTTCTGAAAGCTAGTGGCAGACCCGTGCTTAAGGTTCTTTAGAAGCTGATCAATTCCGTCATTCTCGAGTGAAAAACGCGAGGCGACAAGACACTCTTGAAGAACTTTAGACAAATATTAATGCTGAGCCACATATTAATCTTATAAGCTATTTTGTGGAAATTAGGAGATCTGTAAGCGAATCTAGGTCACAAATATAGCCCGAAGAATTGCTAGGCTTAAGTGGCAACTAGCAATGGGCTGGGCAAATATCTCTGAGAACAGATGGCCGATGGGACAGTAAAGTTCTCCAGTGCCACACACGTAAGATGCAGCGTGGGAGGCCCCCCCGCCGAACTGGTACATGTCGCAGGTACCGACTGAATGCGGAAGGCACAGGACCGACCTTTGTGAAGATCTCTGGGGGATCCATTTGCCCAACAGTGAGCATATTCGGACTGAAATGATGATGAAATTAAACGATAAGTTGAAGAAAATGTGACTTACTAATAAAAATGTTCGTCGTTCGTTATCACTATGTCATCCTTATACAACGATAACATGCCAGTATAAAAGTAGTCTGATAGATAAAACAATAAGTAAATCAATAATATCTGTGTGCAATAGGCGTAGTCTTTTTAAGTAATACGGCAAACAATCTTACTTCAAGTGAAAATAAATTATTACAAACAATGTCCAAGTTCACATTTGATGGAGCCATTGAAGGCATCAGTGAACCACAAAAAGAATTAATATGCAAAGTTTTGGAAGATCGCGGTTTTAATGGCGGGACAGTTATCGTTTCCTCAGTCGGCAACGCAGGAGACAATTACATTGCCAACGTGAAGCGGCTGGCTATAGAGAAAGATGGTGAAACGTTCAAGATGATAGCCAAAATTGCACCTACAATTGAACATCTTCGTCTAATGATGAACACTAAACTTATGTTTGGTAATGAACATGTTATGTACCAAAAGGTATTGCCTAAATTTACTCAAATGGAAAAAGAAGCTGATATACCAGTAGAGGAGAGGCTAAGGTACGCTGAATGTTACGGCACTTCAATGGAAGAGCCGTATGAGATAATTCTCTTAGAAGACTTGCAATTGTCTAATTTTGTAATGCTGGATAGATTTAAGTCCCTGACAGATGAAACAGTGAAATTGATTCTTAAAAACTTTGCTAAGCTGCATTCTCTTTCCTTCGCACTAAAAGATCAAGAGCCAGAGACATATGAAAGGTTTAGAAGCTTAATGTCTAACATGTGGGAAGCAATGCAAGCGCAGCCCGATGTTGATTTATATTTCGAACAACTTGAAAATGAGCTTTTAGAACTAGTACAAAGTGACAGAGGGAAGCAATTAATTAAAGGTAGTATGACGAAACTATCAGAGAACACTACAAAAGCGGCCGCTATACTAAAAACATCTAAATATGGAGTTATACAACAGGGAGATTCCTGGACTAACAACATTATGTTCACTTTAGATGTAAGTATAATTGATTTTGTATTATACGCCTTAATAAAGCACATACGCAATTCAACATGATACGTTAACTACCTAGTCCAATTCATGTATTCAAATTTTAATTATGCATCTCGCCTTTCGAATTCTGGCCCTTGTGCTATACTCATCGTAATCATCGTCATAGCGCTCATCCCAGCCTCTGCCAGGATCCGCTTTCCTTCTTATTCTTCTCCACTTCGCTCGGTCTTCGGCATCCTCACGTCGTAAGCCGTTAGCTCTCACATCTGACTCAGTGATGTTAATCCATCGCTTCTTGGGTCGCCCATGGGGCATCTTTCATGACATTATCTAGGATATCCTTACCGCCAAGGTTGGGATGGGATTGTAGGGATGTATTCGTTTTGTACTCGGTAGAGTCGCGCATCCACCACAGCATTTTAATTTTGCTACCGTGGAGTTCGCAGACGTGTTTCATCGGCGCTGGCCTTGTTTTGCAGCCCTAAAGCATCACAGGTCACACATCTCAGAAGCCATCAGATTATACCTCCAAGGGACAATGTGGAAGGCCCTCTGCAGGTCGAGAATTGTATTGATTCCTACTGCATCCCTCATGGGGGACTCTGAGAGCAAAGATTAGATCAATGGTGCTGCAGCCCGACCTGAAGACGTATTGGCATTCCAAAAAGGAGCATTCCTGACGAAATCTCTGGTCTGTAATACGTTCGAATACCTTCATTATGTGTCTTATAAGTTTGATACATAGATAGTTACAGCACTCTTGCGCAATGACCTTACACGCCATGCGTCAGGTATAAGCTACGGAGCTACGATCTTGTTGAATAGCTCATTAAGCAAGGGCACGCCCCGGGTCCCCATTGTTTTCCAAGTTTCTATGGGTGTTTCATCAGCTTTTCTGTTCTTCATACGGGTCAAAGACCTCTCCACCTCGTCAGGGGTAATCGGACTCAATAAGCCAAGGCTTGCAGGAAGCTGTGGTGGTGGCACGTGGTTGTTGGCCTCATTAGACAGTTTCTTTAAATGACAGCACCAACAGTCTTTAATAGAGTTTGCACTTATGAGGAAAATGCCGTCTACACCTTTTATAGCAACACAATTTGTCACATCTTAACTGACTCGACTCCGCGAGTTTTCCAACTTATAGACGAGTTTCTACTCCTCCACAGTATCAAACGTATTTTAGAGCGGAGCCAGTTGAGTCGACCGCGCCATTGCCACCATCATTTTAGCTAGACACTTTGCTCCCAAGTGAGTTACTCTGCTATCATTTCTTGAAACGTGCTTTTTTGTCCCTGGCGGCTTCTTGCACCTCACTATTCCACCCTCCTGTATCCTTGTCGATTCTTCAACCGCCTTCCGACGTACCGAGTACCGTTCGTTCGAATTTGAGGATGGACTTTTGCAAATTGTACTAGAGCCCATTAGTGGTTTCAAACTCTGAACTCCAGTCGAGACGGTCGGCTGCCACCATTATCTCCTCCTGGCTCTTGCTTTTTAAAGTCTATCACTTAATAGATGGTTCGCAACGATCCGCAGTAGGCATTCCCCCTGGATGACCTTGCAATGGATAACATGGCCTTTGTCACGTCTTGGGATCAGCAGATAGTCGATCTGTGATTGGTGTGGTCCACTTTTATAGGTGAAAAGGTGTTCGGCTCCCTTTTGGAAGAAGGTGTTAACCATGGCCAAGCCGGCGACCAGTGAGGTTCGGAGGATTCCTTTTCCCTCACTGTTTCGCTGGCTGTAGCCAATGACCCCGTGCACCCGACCGAACTCCTCGCTCCTCTGCCCCACGTGGCCATTGAGGCCCGCACCAACCACAATCTGTTCGGAGTCGTTACATGGCGACGCCCGAACTCGGGATGAATTTATTTGGTCAGACGTTTTCGTTCTAAAATTAATGCGGTGTTGTGGCTGTGCGTGATGGCGTCATATACCCCCCTAATCCCTCAGTGTAACAATACTACAAATAGCGACTAGATACTCATATAGTTTTTCTGATATTTCAGGAAAAAAAGACTGTGAAATGCTGCATGATCGACTATCAAAATTCCAATCATAATAGTCCCGTAGCCGACCTTCATTACATGATATTCAACTGCACTGACTACCAGACCAGATCCAAGCACTACCAGGAGTGGATCGACTACTATCACAACGAGCTGGAGAAACGACTAGCGGACCTTGGTCTGACAGTGAATTTCGTGTATCCTAGAGATCAACTAGATTTAGATCTAAAGATATTTGGTAAAGCGTCTTTTGGACTATGCCTAATGCTTGCTACTATTATAATAAAGGAAAATAGTGAGGCAGCTAAATTCAAAGATGCTGTAGCCGATAACAGTATGGATGCACTCATAGAAACATCAAAACTATCGAATATGAACGAAGTAACTTTAGTGAGATTCAAAGAAAGGTTGGAAGGGCTAGTTACTAGTTATGATGAACTTGGCTACATACGCTAGCTAGAGAAATGCCCGCGTGTTACAATAACTTAGAAAAAAAATTAAGCGTTAGCTGTATAGTGTAATTAATAATAAATACTGATGGTTATTTTAAATTTTAATTTGGAATAGGGTTGGTTTCAATAAATTGATGTAAAATTCACAACTTTTATTTGTATCGTTGGTTAAAATTTATAGAGCAAGATATACGTGAAAGAAGATACAGATAGAAAGAAGATAGGTGAAAGTACAAGAAAGAGGACGTCTCATTCATTCATTCTTCGTCTGGTACCCGCATCCGACTTTGTACTGCGAGTAAAAATCAAAACCGTGTGTATTCCAACTCTGTATCTCAGCAGTTTTTAAGAAAATTGTGAAAAAAAATTTTTGTATCTATGAGTACGATATTTTAAATCAACTTATGGAAAAAAAAGTAAAAATTGAGAAAAATCAGAACCGTCTTTATTCTACGATTGCGACGTGCTGGTCGACGATCCGGTCTGTGGGATGCACCCTTCGCTGGCGCTTCTTTGCTGCCCTTGGCGCGGCGCTTTGTAAAATATACCCATGAAATTGTCTTGTTAGCTCATGATACATCTTTAGTGTTTAAAGTTAAAAGACAACAATTAACTTATGACGACGTGAACAAGGTTATTGCAGAAGCGGTAAACTGGATGGCAAAAAGACAAAATGTTTTAATTTCTCCTCGCCAAATGTTAGATCAGTATCCACTAATGTACATACCCAGTAAGAGGCGAACATTTGTATCTTGTTGATTCCACAGTATTTTTAGGCTTTACTCTACATAGTAAACTACAATGGGATACTCACATTAATGGATTGGCGAAAAGGCTAAGTTATGCAACATATGCTGTAAAAAAAAATACGAGGAATTTCTGATGAAGCAATATTAGTTTACTTTAGTTATTTCTATAGTACTATGGCCTATGGCATACTGCTGTGGGGATACGCTGCCGACTGGCACAATATACTTGTACTGCAGAAAAGGAGCGCGTAGTTTAGTCTCTCAACTAGCTTTTGAATATAACAAATGCCCTCGTTCATGGATAGATAATGGCATGACAGGAAAAATGTGGCTGCGTCTATTCATGAAGCGCCATGCTATATCATAACTTCGTCTTCCACAACCTGCAAGTGTCGTACGTGCAACAATTTTTAATAAAGAAAATATAATTTATTTTTGCAAACTACACGAGTGTACTTGAAAAACATGTCTTTAGCTGTCGAAATACATTTGGAACGTGGACGAATCCGGGATCACGATGGTACAAAAGCCCGACCGTATTATAGCAAGGCGCGGCGAAAAGCAAGTAAGCGTGATGACTTCCGGAGAGCGAAGATCTTTAGTGACTAGTTGATAATGCAATGGGAAACCATATTCCTCCGATGTTTGTTTTTCCACGCCAACGTTTTAATGGTAATTTCAATCGCAATAGACCAGTCGGATGTATTGAATTTCAACATTTTTCTTCAACACTTCGCAAACCATGTCAGGCCGACCACAGAGAATAAGGCTTTTTTGCTACTTGACAATCACGCTTCCCATACAGCACTAACGAATATAGAGTTCTGCAGAGAAAATGTGATCGTCCTGCTTACATTTAAACCTCACTGTACTCACAAATTACAGCCGATGGACCGGGCTGTTTTTGGTCCTTTAAAGAAGGCATTGAATATGACACGCGACAACTGGATGCATTCTAACCCCAGAAGGGTTATGAGCATTTATGATATAAATGCTCATAACTATAGTAACTATATTATAGTAACACGTCAAAAATGTTGACACGGTTTACTATCGCATATTTTAATTTAATTTTTAAAATAGCCACGGGGCTTTTTCCTAACTCCTGGCGCTGTGCTCAGTCGCGCCCCGTGGCAGTACATATTATTTGTTGTTGGTACTGTTGTGCGTGATCGGATATTTAGTGGTGTTGAGGCCGTTTTGTTTGTGTGATTTTGCTTCATACACCATTAGTATTGTTGTGACAGATGGGCACGCCGTTACCTTAGCAGCGTCTGTTGTTTGACTGTTGCCATAGGAGGTCGCCGAGCTGCGCATGTGAAAAGGCCTAAATCAAGCGTTTTCCTCTGCGCCTTTGGAGTTGGCGCATGACGTGCTTCAGACGGAAAGTCTTTAAAAGTCATCTAGGCAGCAGTTGTCATTTTGATATATTTAAGTATTTTTTTGAGGTGTTTTTGTATATATAGATTACCAGTTTACTTTTATATGCATGTCTCAGGTTCCCAATAACGCACAGTCGAGTTCGCTGGCAAATTGGATCCGTTGCCCCAGCCTCATTTATTTAAGGGACAGAGGGGCTTGAACATCCATATAGGTAAGTCGCACAAAGACCGCTCCGTACTTACTGCCTCTGCCCCTTCGTCGGCCCCCGTTCCCACCGCCTCAGCCTCAGACTCCATAAAACTTTTCTGGGAACGGGTGTCCGACTTAAAATCAACAAAACGCGTTGTAAAAAGAATCCCACGCGGAGCGAGGGTCGCTGTAGCTCAGACCCTCGCAAAAGACATTCTTAGTGCCACCGCCAAAAACAACGAACAGAGCTGGGAGCACCTACTTACATTTCCGTCCAGAATTCTACATATTGAAGATACTGCTTGCCCAAACAAAACAAATTCACTGACTCTTTAATGCATTAAAAATAATTGTTCTAATCCTGCCTCCCTCATCACCATCAATGATCACCGCTTTTTTAATTATCCAAGTATCTCTCAATATGTAGAAAATAAAATAAGCGACGGTGATATTAAAGGGGCTGCCAGTATCCTTTTTTCCAGCGACACATTCGCTCCCGATACGCCCGAGACGTTGGCCGGCCTACGTTCTAAACACCCTTCACCTTCGGCAGACCTTCGCTTACCAGACGCCCCTAGTGCTGCGGATCCTGCGCTGCAAGTTTCTGCTGATGCTGTCCGTCAAGCCGTTTTTTCATTCCCTAACAGCTCGGCGGGTGGCATAGATGCCCTGACCCCGCAGCACCTGAAGGACCTCTTAAGCTGCGCTGGTGAGGCAGGAGATATTCTATTAAATGCTATTACGGGGCTCGTAAATCTTATGCTGTCAGGCTCAGTCGTTAGTTCGGTCATAGAAACTCTGTATGGTGCCAACCTAATTGCCTTAAATAAAAAGGATGAAGGCATTCGGCCCATTGCTGTTGGCATTACCTACCGGCGCCTGACAGCAAAACTTTGCTGTAGATTCTCCGCCCCAAATCTTAAAGAATATTTTCAGCCCCTCCAGCTCGGTTTTGGCACGAACGGTGGTTGCGAATCCTCCGTTCATGCCCTTAGGACTTTCCTTCAGAATGAGGGCGGGGAGTTCTGCTGAAGGTAGATGTTACGAACGCGTTCAATTCGGTAGATAGGGGCGCCTTGTTGGATCAAATTCGTAAGAAGTTGCCTGCCGCGTATAAATGTTTGTGGCAGTGCTACAAGGAGCCCACCAACCTTCTACACAAGGGCCACCTCCTGCACTCGACCCTCTCGGGCCGGCCATTTTTAGTCTCGCGATCCACCCCATTATCGTAAAATTAAATTCCAAATTTAACGTGTGGTATCTTGACGATGGGAATCTGGGAGGCGAAGCGAGCACAGTACTACGGGATCTGCAGCTCCTCATTCGAGAGTTCAGTGCCATAGGCCTGGAGCTGAATTTCTCGAAGTGTGAGCTGTTTATCTCTGAGTCTTGTCCGACGCCTGGCGCTATTTCTGCTGCTTTTAGTGCTTTAGCCCCTAATATCACAGTCGTCGGCAAGTCCTCGCTTCACCTTTTAGGCTCCCCAATTTTCGATGATTCCCTTCAAGATTTTGTTGACCAAAAAATTCAAAATTTTAATGATGTTTCGGACCGCCTACTCCAAATTAACAGCCACATGGCTTATGTTATAATTAGATACTGTTTATTTGTTCCAAAATTTATGTACGTTTTGCGGTGTTGTCAGTTGTGGAAACATCCTGCTCTTTTAGAGCTCCTAGACAACACCGTGAAACATACCCTCTGTTCGGTTTTGAATATTAATCTGGCAAATTCTTCCTGGGACCAGGCATCATTGCCTATTCGATTTGGTGGTCTGGGCATTCGGAAAGTGTCGAGTGTTTCCCTGCCAGCATTTTGGTCTTCGGTGAATAGCTCGCAGTCCCTAGTAAATAAGATACTGTCAAAACTGGGGACTTTTGAGTTAGCATTCTCCACCGAGGCCAAAAATGCTTGGCAGTTGGCTTGCCCGGAGTCGGAGCCCCCGGCTAATCCTTGCTCGCAGAGGCTTTGGGACGAGCCGCTCTGCAGATTGGTGCGAAACAACCTTTTAAGCGCATCAACCAATTCTGCAGAGCGTGCTCGCCTCCTGGCTGCTGGCGAGTGGGAGTCGGGTCTCTGGCTACGTTTAGTCTTGCCACGGCCCTTCGTCTTGGCGCACCCTGTAGCGCTCCTCATGAATGCCGCTGTCCCCGTCCTGTAGACCAGCTCGGCCACCACGGCTTGTCTTGCGGCAGGAGCGCTGGTCGCCTTCCTCGTCATGCGGAACTCAACGATGTCATCCGCCGGGCCTTTACCACCGCTGGAGCACCCGCGGTGCTGGAACCGAGCGGGTTAGCCCGCGAGGATGGTAAGAGGCCCGGCGGATGACAACTGGAAACTGGGACGGCCTCTGGTATGGGATGCTACTCGCATCGATACCCTTGCGCCGTCCCATCTTCCAGTGACCGCGTGTCAGGTTGCGATGGGTGCTGCCTTAGCTTAGGACGCCAAGCGGCGCAAATATGCTAATCTCAGTGGCGATTAAATATTTGCGCCATTTGGCGTTGAAACTCTTGGGCCGTGCGGACCAGGCGCACACTCCTTATACCGGGAGTTATCTAAGTGCCTGGTCGAAGTTACGAATCACCAGAAGGCTGGCCTCTTTTTTGGTCAACGCTTAAGCCTCGCAATCCAGCGGGGCAACGCGGCCAGCCTTCTGGGGACTTTTCCAAATTCTGGGGACCTGGGCCAAATTTTTTATCTTTAGTTAGGGTTAGAGTAAGGTTATTTTTAATAATAATAATTGTTAACATTTTTATTTATGATATATCCCCGGAATCGTCAAAAAACTTTTGATGTAGCAATCACTCCAAGAAATATTGCGGCTGGATTCAGTGCAACTAGTTTATGGCTAGTGAACACCGAAATATTTACAGACACTAATTTCATGCCCAGTCAGCCTACAGATCGCAATCTGCTGGTACAAGAAACCAGCACGTATGACGAAGCCTTGGCCCAACTGGCATCAATACTCGTTCTACTGAGAATGACACTCGTACTCCGAGCCCTTCGATGTTGAGAGAGACTCAATTCGGGAACGATGATTTGACTGCAAACGACACCAGTACTCCGAGCCCTTCAATCTTGAATGAGACTCAATTCGGAGATGAAGATTCCCCCCACGTCCGATAAGCCAAAAGCTGGTACTACGGTGCCAAACGCATCAAGCTCAACTGCAGTGGAACGTATACACCCAAATAAATCAGACCCTTACCGATGGCTCCTTACAAAAAGAACCCGCAAAGTAAACGACGAAAAGTAAAATCAGCCATTTTAACTGATACGCCTGTCAAGAATGAATTGACGGAAATTGAGGCTGCCAGAAGTATGAAAAAAGAGAAGAGGCAAACTTTACTATAAAGTGTGTGACACCTGGTGTCTTTAAACTAACTTTAAAGTTTAAAGACACCAGGTGCAGCTGCAGGGAAACCGAAAAGAAAATCTGCTACAAAGCAGAAAGCTAAAACAAGCCAGGACAGCGACACCGAGGTCTGTAATTGTGTTTGTTGTCTGGAACCATTTGAAAACAGCAGGATCATTCCGGAATATGAGTTGGGATTCAGAAGGGGTTACAGTACCGCGAAGGCGATGTTGCGAGTAGTGGACGATATATTAACCGATATATTGACGGCTAGAGGGGAGGCTACATTGCTGACATTAATTAATTTTTCACGGGCGTTCGATTGCGTCAATGTTCCTCTGCTTATGGCGAAACTCCATTATTACGGTTTCATTGTGTGGTCTCATATATATTGGTTTCAGAGTTATTTTACAGAGTGGGTACAATGCGTGGAAATAGTGGGTGATGATAGTGGATCGACAGTAAGGTCGGAAACATGGCAATTGAGTAGGGGGGTACCACAGGGTTCTATATTAGGATCTATTTTATTTGCAATTTATAGTGCAGATATAATTAACCACATACAACATGCAAAATACTATATATATTTATATTAAGGGGACGACCCAGGAAAACATTCACTGATCAGACCAGTAATGTTCTCAAAAAAGCTGGGGTCCGAAGTGGTAAGAATAAAAGGAGATGTATGAAAAGAGTTGTGGATATATGCGAGGCTAGGGAGTTGTGTCAGGACAGAGCAAAGTGGCAGTCCATAGTCTCTGCCTACCCCACATGTGGGACACAGGCGTGAGCTTTATGTATGTATATTTATATATTTTATTATTTATATATGTATATGTCCATTTCAAGCCAAATGTTAATTTAATTTTTTTAATTTTACCGCTTAAGACCACGATTCATAATATTTTTACTAAATAACTTTAAAGTTAATAAAATTTTCTAACTTTCGCTCTTAGTTTTATTAATGTAACTCGGTGCTGATAAGAGATTGTCATCATCATCTTGGCGCTATGTCCCGGTTGCGCCATCTCGCAGCACGCGAGGGTCTAGGGTCCGCCTTCCTGCTACTCTTGGCCCACCTCGCTCGGTCTTCGGCATCCTTAGTGGTGATCTTATTGGCACGCATTCGCTTCTTGGGCCGGCCTCTCCTTCCCGTGCCCGGTGGGGGCGGCATGGCCAGACACTTGTTTCCTACATAACTTGCCGGCCTACGCAAGTCGTGGCCATACTATCGAAGGCGGCACTCTTGCAGCTTTTCTGCGATGTCATGGACGCCAAGGCTACTTCGAATGTGGCGATTCGGTGGAGTTAAGAGATATTACACGATATGCAAAAAGTGTTTCAACTCTCCTCGTTCTCCCCTACATAATATTGCAATAATTAGAAGTCAATTCCCAACGATACTGTCAACAACAACAACTAATAAGATAAATGTCTATAGGTACCGTTGTATCTTAATATCTGCAAAACAATTAGTCTTAAAAACATGAATCTCATTCATTTATTTCGATTGAGAGTCGATTCGATTTCAACTCAATTGCGCTTACCTACAAGTTTTGTCTCGAGATGTAATCTACCTGTAATCGAATCGCATTCGAATTTAAGATCTTCAGAGAGCCGTTCAAATATAAAACAATTGTTTAAATAATTGTAAAAGATGGTGTTGATGAAACACAATTCTTAAAAATCAACAAAATCGACACTGTTAGATCTATAAAAATTTAGTTGTGTTGCGCTTTATTCTCGGAAAACGCACTAAAACTAAGTATCTTTTCACGAAACACCTTTCTAAATAACGTCGGTTACCAAATTTAATACTTGAGAATCCTGTCTAAGCAGCGCCATCTAGTGAGGCACTTCGAACTTTACTTTTGAAAGTAGCTATCTGAATATCCGCTATTGTGAGATAACTAAAAATAGCGGAGAAATGACGTGTGATGACTGTGCATTAATTTGTATTAACATATAATTATAGTCGCCTTATAGATAAATTTTACGTTTAATAGTATTTGATAATGAAATATATAGTCACAATGATTCGTTATAAACTTCGTCCTGTATTCTAATCAGGTGCGTAATATGAAAACTATTTTATTTGTAGACAAAATCAATAATCAGCTCATTTCGACTGAATTATTAAGTATATTGATAATCATCTTTCCCAAGAAAACCTGATGCAATTCGTTTTGGAAGAATGCAATGGAAGCTTATATGGAATACGTATAGGAAAAAAGAACAACAAAACCTGAAACCACAACAATTGCCTTCCAGAATTAGTTAAAAAATTTACGGCGTACGATAATGCTCGACATCTAATGTAATTTTTTTATTGTGAAAATTTTATTAGTTATTTTAAATGACTTTGTAGCATTTAGACCCACGACCTGTAGGTGCCTTAAGTCCACAAGTATGTATGGTATCTTCTAAATTGTACGGTGTAACGTTAATTCTTGTCGGGGGGCATAGGAAGCTTTTTTATGAGTAATTATTGTTAAAATTAATATTAATTACTGCAATTATTAATAACCTATTGCGTCCTGAGAGCTTTTATTATGGGCGTAATGGATTATTATTAATTTTATCGACATCGATTATATTGCGATCGTCTATGTCAACTGTCGACCTCGGCACATCTCTAGTTTGTAGTATTGTCTTTTGTTTCGGGAGCCTTTACCAACAGTGACATATATAGTGGTCACATTCCGCTCTGATGTATTTTAGCTGAAAGTACGTCTCTCAGTGCTTTGATTTTTAAACTTATAGTTTTGCGCGTAGGAGATATGCGATATATCTAATAGCCTGATTACACTTACCGAGTAGAGTGGCGAAACAGTGCCCTTCGCCGACCGCTCGGTATTCCCAGTAGTTCCCAGACGAGAGAACTAAGCAAGTACGTACCCAGGACCAGCGAGTGTGCAGCAATATCCGACTCTGATGAAAGGCTTTTCCAAGAAGTTGAAGACGGAGGCCAGTCCCTAAGATTTTCTAATAGACATGGGACCCTAACCACACGTTCAAGGACTTACACCAGGTTGTTTATAAGTTCATTATACATTATGTAGGGGAAAGAAATTATGTGTATGTAACGAATAAAGACATTGGTAAAGGCATCATACTGATTGTCATGGTCACCAATCGATAAAAGCAGTATGTATATTAGTAGGTAATCGTTATGATTAGCCTTTTCCCCGATATATTTTAATTGGAATAAGATTTTATCAATATAGTTTTAACCTCGATAATAATAGTCTGTTATAATCATTAGGCAACGATAACATACCAATATAAATGTAGTTTGGTTGATAAAATATCAAGTAGAGCAGTCATATTTGTGTGAAGCAGGCGTACTTAATTCAAGTGGGAAGAAAATAAAACAAACGATGTCCAAGTTCACATTTGAAGGAGACCTTGAAGGCATCAGTGAACGACAAAAGGAATTTCTAGGTAAAGTTTATGAAGATCGCGGTTTTCATGGCGGAACAGTTACCGTTTCCGCAGTCGGTAAAGCAGGAGACAATTACGTTGCCAACGTGAAGCGGCTTGCTATAGAAAAAGATGGTGAAACGTTCAAGATGATAGCCAAAATTGCACCTACAATAGAACATCTTCGTATTATGATGAACACTAAGATTATGTTTGGTAATGAGCACGTGATGTACCAAGTGGTATTGCCTAAGTTTACTGAAATGGAAAAAAATGCAGGAATACCAGTACAGGAGAGGCTCAGGTATGCCCAATGCTACGGAACTTTACTCGAAGAGCCGTACGAGATCATTCTTTTAGAAGACTTGCAAGTGTCTAATTTTGTGATGCTGGATAGATTTAAGTCATTAACAGATGGAACTGTGAAATTGATACTTCAAAACTTTGCTAAGTTGCATTCTCTTTCCTTCGCACTAAAAGATCAAGAGCCAGAGACGTATGAAAGATTTAGAAGCTTACTGAGTAATATGTGGGAAGCAATGCAAATGCAGCCTGAAACTGAATTATATTTCCAACAACTTGAAGATGATCTTATAGCGCTAGTGCAAAGTGGGAGAGAGAAGAAATTAATTAAAGGTAGTCTTACGAAACTACCACAGAACTCCAAACAAGTAGCCGCTATAATAAAAACATCTAAATATGGAGTTATACAGCAAGGTGATTCCTGGACCAACAACATTATGTTCACATTAGACGTAAGTTTATTTGATTACATTATGGTAGCATGTCTTAATAAACAAGGTGACGTAACGCAATTTCTGATAAGATAGCTATTTTCGGAATATCACGCGTCGGTGGCCGAGTGGTTAGGGTATAGCGGCCTCGAATCCCACTGCGGCTACGTACCAATAACTCTTTTCTCAGTAATGTACATGAGTTAAATACAAACTGATGCCCTTACGATGAGGGAAAACATCGTGATGAAACCTGCACATTCATGCGATTGAATGTGTGTCTAATCTAGGCACCAAGGGAAACCCCTTGGTAGCAGGGTCACGGAGGTCAGATGGCAGTCGCTCCACTATAATTACCTGGTCTGCCAAATTCGGATTATGATCAAGACCAGGGCTTTCGTTCTCGAGAGCACAACCGGTACATTAACGCCAAAATGATTATTTAACTATTTTCGAATTAGCATATAAGGGTCACACAGGTGGTAATATTATTCAATTTTGACATTAAGTTCCAATTTTACCATTGCATAATCTTAATAATATTATTATTAATTCATTACACTAGATCATTTGTATCTGATTTGTTTAAGTATTTGATTGATCTGTTATAGTTTAAATTAAGTATAATACAATATTTATAGTACTAGTAAGTACCCAAATACTAGAAAATGAGAAATTAAATCAATCTAAATCTAGTTTACATAACCTAAAAGCAAACTAAAAGCGAAACTCGTTTGTTTTGCATTTACTATTCACATATTTCTCATATTAGGCAAAGAAAGAAAGACAAAAAAATTTAATAGTACTTGTCTATTTCTTTATTCGACATTTATGTGCTAAAAATTATGCACAAGATTAGCAAGATACTTAAAAGGGGCAAATAACATAAGCTGTGGTAAGGAGAGTAGGTGTTACCTATACATATATACCTAGTCTAAAACATTTTTTATGTAGTACGGGCCACCTGATGGAAAGTAATCACTATGGAAATCAGCAACACCAGGGGCGCTACCAATGCGTTGCCCGCCTTTAAAGTGACCATTATTATACCTCTTAAACGATCCTATGTCATAGTCCAGTGGAAACGATGTGGCTGGGAGCTCAGTCCACATTCGAATCGTACGAGCGAGAAACGTTCTTTCGAATCTTCTCGTGGACACCACTAGAGGGTCATATATTCCGAATGCAAATTTGCAAATCCATAAAATAATTAAGCATTAAATACATGTCACGCTAATTAAGGTGAATAATAAATGTCGGTATAATTAAACAATCATACCATACAACAATAGTCTAAAATATACGAGTAGTATTATTAAAACAAAGATTCATATAAAACATTTCTGGTATTTCAGGGAGAAAACTCAGTGGAATGCTGTATGATCGACTACCAAGTATCAAACCATAACAGTCCCGTAGCCGACCTTCATTACATGATATTTAACTGCACTGACTACCAGACCAGATCCAAGCATTACCAGGAGTGGATCGACTACTATCACAACGAGCTGGAGAAACGACTGGCAGAGTATGGTCTGAAAGCTAATTTAGCGTATCCTAGAGATCAGCTAGATTTAGACCTAATGAGATTTGGTAAAGCGTCATTTGGACTTTGTTTAATGCTTGCTACAATGCTAATTAAGGAACACAGTGAAGCAGCTAAATTCAAAGATGCCATGGCAGAAAATAATATGGATGGACTCTTGGAGTCATCAAAATTATCAAATATGAACGTAGAAACTATGGAGAGATTTAAAGAAAGAGTAGAAGGGTTAATTACTCATTTTTATGAACTTGGCTACATACGCTAACTAGCTAGAGGAATTCGTTTAAATAAGTATATTGCCTACTATTTCATATCCATTTATTTAAATATTTATTTATTATCTTATTGAATATTTTACCTATCTTTATTTTTAAATAAAACTCCGGTTTATTAATTTATATTGACATTTATAGATAAATTTTACTATTGTGTAAATTTGTATAAAATTTTGTATTTCTTTTGACGATCTCTTTTATAGATATATGTATAATAATATCAATAATATTATTATGAATATATTTACCAATAATTTATCAATAATATACATCTAAATTTGTCTTAAGATGCTTACGGGATTTGTACAGGTAAAAAGTACAAACAACAACAATTACCTACCAGTAAACCAGTGTATTTTTTTATTGTCAAAAATTGAAATACATTTTTAAATTTATTAAATCCGTTATTTATATTACATTTCATGTTTATATTAAGTCATATTGTGTTGTCCAGCAGAGTAGAATACAGTACAAAGGCACTTGCTCGTTTGAATAGGTATTAACAGGTTAATGAATGGAAGAAGCGAGAGAGATCTGTCAAGGCCGTAGCAAGTGGAACGATGTGGTCCCTGCATGCCCCTACAGGGGGCTTGCAGGTCTTTCTATGCACAAAGCGACATAAGTGAGCACTAAATGGTATCTTTTTGGGAATTATTTGATGGGTTATCATCATCACTGCCCATGATAGTCCACTGAAGGACTTAGGGCCTCTTAGGAAGGTTATTGCTAGTCTCCACGCTTGGCAGGCGGGTTATAAATCAATTAATACATAAAAAAAACTGTAACAGGTCTGTCGTAATTTGTTTAATGTTAATTAATTTGTCTAGCGACATTCGGAATTGTATGGCAACACCTGTGCTTGAAGGTGATTGGCATATTGGCATAGGAAAATTAGAATGTGGCACGTCCAGATGGGCATTCGATTGCTGATGGTTGAAGAGTTCGGTCACCTAGTTCAGTGTGTAACTGTGTACCTACTAGTTTACTGCTAATCTATTGTATACACTTATACATAAAGCTCACGCCTCTGTCCCATAGATGGGGTAGGCAGGGACTATGGACCGCCACTTTGCTCTGTCCTGACACAACTCCCACGGAACGATACTAAAGCCAATTTATGGATCGATATCCATAAAAACTACGTTTTTCCAACTCCAACCAACGCCAACTCTTTTTCTTTAATGGCAGCAAGGCTGTGGAATGATCTTCCGGTCGATATCAGACGAAACTCCAACAAACCTTCCTTCAAAAAAGCTGTTTGAGAGCATTTTCTAAATTCTTTGTAATACCCGACTTTAACTTATTTCTTTTTTTCACCTGTTACTTTTGCGAGTGATCTTAGAAGGTAGGTAGTCCGGCTTTGTAGATACTATTTTGTGCATAAAGTATTAAATAAATAAATATCTTCCTATTTTCCAAAGATTTTTTCCTGTACTCTATTCTGTCAAAAAAGGTTCTTATCGTTTTTCATCCTTGGTGAAGATATTTTGCGTGTTACAGACAAGATATTGTGTTTTATTTCCCAGCGAGTTTATGTGTCCCATTCACCGGTTGATATTACTGGAACTGGATATTCAGTAGCCATATTCACCTATTCCGAAGAGGAATGACACGGTGAAGGGCCTTACATAAGCTCGCGGAGTGTAGGTCGCAACTTTGTTCAGGTATCATTTTATTTTGCTTGGACGACAGGAGACTTTCATTGGAGCCCTTGAATGAGACATTGCACGACGTGCTACACAATCATCATAGCGGATGACGCCGAGCCTGAATGATTCTGTTACTGAGATCAATTAACTTTCAAATTTAGCCGTCTGAAGTTGAGGCCAGCCCTAGCAGGCTGTCCTCTACTTCGGACAGCAATTAGCTTCGCCACCCAGCGGGGCAATGCGGCCTGCCTTCTGGCAGCTTTCCTAATACCGTGGACCTGGGACAATTTTTTTATCTAAAGGTTTGTTTTACTTAGTTTATTTTATTAGTTGTAAATTTGTTATTCGTAGTCTGTAGTTATTTATATCATTGTTATAATCTGTTTTAATGTTTAATAAATAATTCAAATTTAGCCTATTTTAGATTGTAATATTTAAAATTCACTTTGACACTATAACAAAAACATATAGAACCCAAATATATTTTAATATAGGCAATCCTACATAGCAGCAATCTGACTGTATATCTCTGAATTTTCGTGGACTAATTAATAAACCAGAACCATCTTATCGATGGATTAGGTAGGTCTTTTGATTTTGAATAACTTTGAATTCTATATTTTCTTAAATAAATAAACTCTGGAGATATTTCGATATCCGTATTAACCGACGGTTTGTATTTGGCTGATAATAATTTAATTTAATTATAAGATGGTTTCATGCGGAACTTTTGTCGTGCGAACACTAAAATCTTTTTTTTAATGTGCACTGTGGAATTTGTCAACTCCATTTTGTTATTTTGGTCATTACAATAAGTATTTTGTAAACTGGTAACTATTTGTTTATTTTTATAAATTTTCCCAGTATGCATATTCATAAAGGTGGATGTGTCCTGTTGTGTAGCGTACTATAACATAAAACCTTTTTTTATTGTTTCATGCTACAGTAGGTAACTTATGGGGTTACTGATGCCCCCAGAATGCATAATACAACAAAAAGAACTAAGTAGTTACTGCAATATGTTGACCTTGAGAGAATATGTATCGGAATAGGAATAGGTACCACAAACTGAGTAATCAGAGAACAAAATTGATTATTATCAAGCAGTGGGGTGACAGGTGCTCTAGATTGATTGTAATCTTTTTTATTATATAAAATAGGTTTCTTATGACTGGCGGTACAGTCTCAAAGACGTTATTTATTAAATATTATTATCATGATTTAGATTAGAGTGATAAGATTGCCTAGCAAAATTAGGTTATAATTAGCGAAACGTGGTAAAAAGGGTAGTATTAGAGTGTAGCAATAATTTAATTTATCTTAGCTCGGAAACTATTACAAGCGACGTCTAAGTTGATGTTTGAAGGAGATATTTAAACCATCAGTGAAGAACAAAATTTATTTATTTATTGCAAACTTTACAGCTATTACATCTGTATTACAAACAATAAAAAGTACATTCTTATACAGCCAATTATAAAGTTTGACATATTATAATTTATCTATAATATGGGCAAAGTTTTAGAAGATCGCGGGTTTCCTGGTGGAAAAATAATAACATTTGAATAATGTTCAATGATAACTTCAGGCGGATTACAGGGGATAGTAACCATCATCATTATCATCGTACCATTCCTACCTACATCAACCCTGACTAGATTTGCATAAGACTGCCACCACCACACAAAACGTAGGTAGATAAAGGTATGTAGATTTACCTATATAAGTAAAAAGAGGTATTTAATTTATATCTGGGACCACATTAAGCATAACCTTAATTAAAAGGAAGCAAAAGAATTGATCCGGAGGCAATTAATTGTCATTTTCTTAGTTTGCCTACGGCCAATACTGAAACAATGCCGAATCAACTTCATTTCCAGTCGCATCGGCATTCCGATGGTATCTTTAACTTTCATGAGGTGGATGAGGTGTATGTATCAAAAACTATAAAAAGCTTAAAGTCAAACGCGGTAGGTACTGACGGTATATCTCTCGATATGATACAGCTCACGTTGCCCTACTCCCTTTCGATAATCACAGCTATCGTGAATAAATCAATGACATCAGGAGTACATCCCGCAGAGTGGCAGCATGCCATTATCAAACCACTACCCAAAACGAATAGTCCTGCGTCGGTTAGGGATCTCCGGCCTATTAGTGTGCTGCCATGCATGTCCAAGATATTGGAAAAGGCTGTAGCGGACCAGCTACGCAAATACATGGAATCAAACAACATTTTACCAGAAAACCAATCCTGCTTCCGACAAAAGCACAGTGCGACAACTGCGTTGGCTAATGTCGTTGGTATTGGAAAGTTTTTGTAAACGCAAATCAATTTAGTTAAACATTATTTGTTTTTGTAATTTTATTTATTCGTATGGCAAAAATAATCCAAGGTGACAGCCAAAATTTCATCTATCGACAAATGAACTTTTACAGGAAACTACGGAACCCTTTGACCTTCGGAATGAGGTCCGTCCACCGTTTTGGAGAGCGCCTACGAGATTTTTTGTCCTCGACTTTCCCTTGCATCACCAATCGTTCCATGGAGTGAGTCCTCGTTACGGGTTATGTGCCCGAAGAACTTGAGGATTCGTATTTGCACAGACAATGATAATCTCTCTTTGATGTTGAGTTCTTTTAGGATCGAAGCGATGGGTCGGTTCACGGCCCACGGGATTCAGAGCATGTGTCTCCAACTTCACATTTCCAGTGTGTCGATCTTGTGACGGTAATTCGTCCTCAGCGTCCACTTCTTAGCTCCGTATTGAAAGATTGGAAAAACCAGGCACCTCATCAGTCGAACCCTTGTGTTTCTGGTTATTCTGTGGTCCCTCCAAATCTTTGCAAGTTTTTCCACTGAGGATCTAGTCACGGCGCAACGCCTCCGAATTCCATCCTCGCAGCATCTAGCATTAGTAATCGTGGAACCAAGATAAATATAGCTCTTAACTACATCACAACCTGCGTAACATCATTATCATCATCCGAGCGGTCAATCCCGGCAACTGCCAGTGTCCGCCTTCCTGCTTTTATTTCTCCCCTTTGCCCGATCTTCGGCATCCTCATGTCGTTGGCTCTCACGTCCGACTCGACGATGTCAATCCATCGCTTCTTGGGCCTTCCGCGGGATCTCTTTACTGATACTGGCAGATTCAGGCTGTAACTATAGCAATAGAAAACGCTACTGCCTATTTTGCAGCTTATGGAGACCCTTAATATTTTGCTTTGAAAGCATTAGTCGCCTTGTACGACACTCACGATTCTAAGGGGTTGGTGCTATCTATATCTGCCGGATACCACACAACGAATATGTATGTGTATTTTATGTATGTTCCCCGATTACTTGAGCCTGGTCTGATTTGGATTTTTTTTTTGTTTGAAATGGTATACTTCGCATGTTGTCCCATAGTCATAAGGTCGGGATCTGATGTCGTGATCCTGGAGAAATCGAGGGCAACCCTCGATAATCTTACTTACTATTATATTTCATTTGTTGAAGCCAAAGAACTCTTTAAGAGGATAGTAGGTACTGCAATTTGTCTAAAGGCATAAGTGCCGTTGAAAAATAAAACCGTGTACAAATCACAAATAGGTAAAAAATAAGCTTTTTATAATACAATATTAGTAAGTTAGATATATTATTATTTATGGAGTCGGTGCCACACAGCGACCCTCCCCTCCCCCAAAAGTTTTACCCCCTCTCCTGACGACGGTTTTATTTTTATTATAACAGTAGAATACATTAATCAGATATTTAAAAAATCCGAAACATGTTAGCAATATAAATTACACATCTATGTTAGTAATACTCGTACATTTAGAAAATCTTAGAAATAATTAGGGCATTGAAATAGCAGGATATAGGATCCATTAGATATTCTATTGCGAATTTTCAGGTTATGTATTTTTGTTTCCCGACTGCGGTTGTGAGCTCTTGACCCCTAAGGTGACGACATTCAAACAAGTAAGTACTTATTTAAAATTCGTCTATAACTTATCGAAATGACCGGCACCGACACTACTGCTCTCGACGATAGCTGCAGGGCGTCAACTCGAAGCATAGGGAGAGAGAAGCACGGGGAAGTTATATTGTAGGCTTTTCGAACACTCAAGATGTCTATGTATGTGGTAAATCTTGGTAAGCTCCTTCAGATTGGTGGGTACTATACTAATAATATTAAGGATTCAGTTCACATAATTTGCTTCCATAATCCATTACCATTTTTTAACGATTAGATTAAGTACGAAGTACTTAAATATAAAGCCGACTGCAATAAGACTTTATTTTCCGGACGCATTGTTAATGACATTCTGTTATTATCGGTGCACAGTGATAACATTTCAATATAAAAGTAGCCTGAGTAATATAATAACAAGAAGAGCCCTTATTATTGTGTGAAATAGGCGTACTTAATTCAAGTGGGAAGAAAATAAAACAAACGATGTCCAAGTTCACATTTGAAGGAGACATTGAAGGAATCAGTGAACGACAAAAGGAATTTCTAGGTAAAGTTTATGAAGAGCGCGGTTTTCATGGCGGGACAGTTATCGTTTCCGCAGTCGGTAAAGCAGGAGACAATTACATTGCCAACGTGAAGCGGCTTGCTATAGAAAAAGATGGTGAAACGTTCAAAATGATAGCCAAAATTGCACCTACAATAGAACATCTTCGTATTATGACGAATACTAAGATTATGTTTGGTAATGAGCACGTGATGTACCAAGTGGTATTGCCTAAGTTTACTGAAATAGAAAAATATGCAGGAATACCAGTACAGGAGAGGCTCAGGTACGCCCAATGCTACGGAACTTTACTCGAAGAGCCGTACGAGATCATTCTCTTAGAAGACTTGCAAGTGTCTAATTTTGTAATGCTGGATAGATTTCAGTCAATAACAGATGGAACTGTGAAATTGATACTTCTAAACTTTGCTAAGCTGCATTCTCTTTCCTTCGCACTGAAATATCAAGAGCCAGAGACGTATGAAAGATTTAGAAGCTTACTGGGTAATATGTGGGAAGCAATACAAAAGCAGCCCGAAACTGAATTATTTTTCCAACAACTTGAAGATAATCTTTTAGCGCTAGTGCAAAGTGGGAGAGAAAAGAAATTAATTAAAGGTAGTCTTACGAAACTACCACAGAACTCCAAACAAGTAGCCGCTATATTAAAAACATCTAAATATGGAGTTATACAGCAAGGTGATTCCTGGACCAACAACATTATGTTCACATTAGACGTAAGTTTATTTGATTACATTATGGTAGCATGTCTTAATAAACAAGGTGACGTAACGCAATTTCTGATAAGATAGCTATTTTCGTAATATTTCGCGTCGGTGGCCGAGTGGTTAGGGTATAGCGGCTTCGAATCCCACTGCGGCTACGTACCAATAACTCTTTTCTCAGTAATGTACATGAGTTTAATACAAACTAATGCCCTCACGATAAGGGAAAACATCGTGATAAAACCTGCACATTCATCCGATTGAATGTGTGTCTAATCTGGGCACCAAGGGGAACCCCTTGGTAGCAGAGTCACGGAGATCAGATGGCAGCCGCTCCACTATAATTACCTGGTCTGTTAAATCCTGGATTATGATCAAGGCCCGGGCCCTCGTTCGCGAGAGCACAACCGGAACATTAACGCCAAGATGACTTTTTTACTATTTTCGGATTAGTATACATATAAGGGTCATTTGAATTGAGAAAAGTAAATAAATTTTTTACCATAGGTAATATTATTAAATTTTGACATTAAGTACCATCTAAGTATTTGATTAATCTGTTATAGTTTTAAGTAAGTATATAACAATATTAATAGTCGTCGGTGGCCGAGCGGTTACAGTATCCAACTCGTATGCTACAGGTCCCGGGTTCGAATTCCGCTCCGGCCATGTAACAATGACTGTTTTCTGAGTTATGTACATTAGTTAAATACTAACCGATGCTCTTACGGTGAGGGAAAACATCGTGATGAAACCTGCACATTCAGGCGACTGGATGTGTAACCATGATCCAATATGGTCAGGTTCCCCTGGTAGTAGGGTCATGGAGGTCAGATGGCAGTCGCTCCACTGTAATTACGTGACCTGCCAAATGCTGGATCATGGTCAAGGCGGACCCCGGGCCCTCGTACGCGAGAGCACAACCGGGACATTAATACAATATTTATAGTACTAGTAAGTACCCAAATACTATAAAATGAGAAATTAAATCAATATAAATCTAGTTTACATATTCACAATCAAACTAAAAGCGAAACTCGTTTGTTTTGCATTTACTTTTCACATATTTCTCATATTAGGCAAAGAAAGGAAGACAAAAATGAATAGAATAGTAGAACTTGTCTAAGCTGAAATGACGCGCCCCACTACTTAATTAGTTTATTTCGATGTGTGAGTGCAAATGTTAATAACGACACTTCACCTGTGTGGGAGCGTCGATTGCTCAATCGAACGACTCGTGCTCCTACGTTTGAGTCTCACCGGCAACTGAATGACCAATTACAACGGCATTTGTGTATGTTTTACGTCCATATTTTAAATTTGCTTGTGTGGGGCGCGTCATTTCAACTTAGACGAGCTCTACTTGTCTATTTCTTTATTCGACATTTATGTGCTAAAAACGATGCACAAGATTAGCAAGATACTTAAAAGGGGCAAATAACATGAGCTGTGGTAAGAAGAGTAGGTGTTACCTATACATATATACCTAGTCTAAAACATTTTTTTAAGTAGTACGGGCCACCTGATGGAAAGTATGGAAATCAGCAACACCAGGGGCGCTACCAATGCGTTGCCCGCCTCTAAAGTGACCATTAATATACCTCTTGAACGATCCTATGTCATAGTCCAGTGGAAACGATGTGGCTGGGAGCTCAGTCCACATTCGAATCGTACGAGCGAGAAACATTATTTCGAATCTTCTCGTGGACACCACTAGAGGGTCATATATTCCGGATGCAAATTTGCAAATCCATAAAATAATTAAGCATTAAATACATGTCACGCTAAATTAAGGTGAATAATAAATGTCGATATTATTAAATGATAATACAACCATACCATACAACAATAGTCTAAAATAAAGTATTAATTTCAAAATAATTCTGGTATTTCAGGAAGAAAACCCAGTGGAATGCTGTATGATCGACTACCAAGTATCAAACCATAACAGTCCCGTAGCCGACCTTCATTACATGATATTCAACTGCACTGACTACCAGACCAGATCCAAGCATTATCAGGAGTGGATCGACTACTATCACAACGAGCTGGAGAAACGACTGGCAGAGTATGGTCTGAAAGCTAATTTAGCGTATCCTAGAGATCAGCTAGATTTAGACCTAATGAGATTTGGTAAAGTGTCATTTGGACTTTGTTTAATACTTACTACAACGATGATTAAGGAACACAGTGAAGCAGCTAAACTCAAAGATGCCATGGCAGAAAATAATATGGATGGACTCTTGGAGTCATCAAAATTATCAAACATGAACGTAGAAACTTTGGAGAGATTTAAAGAAAGAGTGGAAGGGTTAATTACTCATTATTATGAACTTGGCTACATACGCTAACTAGCTAGAGGAATTCGTTTAAATAAGTATATTGCCTACTAATTCATATCCATTTATTTAAATATTTATTTATTATCTTATTCAATATTTTACCTCCTGGGTTTCGTCTCAACACTAGTTCATAATGTAGCATGACGGGGGGACTATTGTCTAACTCAGTTGCAAACTGAATTTGACATTAGATAATTCTACACTACGTCATCTACATTATTATCTACGGCCATAGCGTCTATAAAATTAGAGTAGTGTAAGATTTTTATGTGACAAATTCATTTTTCCAGTGAGTTAGCCCATAGCCCCCCAGCAATGACGAATAAAACCAGAGGACAGGATAATTGGTTATGGTTTCTGTGGCGATGATTGGCCATGAGCGTGCCGATTGACAGCCGTTTATCCATATTATTATTATATACTACCTGTTGCCCGCGACTACATCCATAAACAAAATACCGATCCTTCAATGACAATTTAAAATGAACCATACATCTCGGGTGGTCATTTTTACGATAATGTCCTGGTTGTGGTCTCGCGCGCAAGGACCCGGGGTCCGTCTCGATCCATGATTTGGCAGATCAGGCGATTATAGTGGAGCGACTGCCATCTGACCTCGGTGACTCTGTTGACAGGGGAACCTGACCATATTGGATTATGGGGCTTGAACGTGCGGATTTCATCACGATGTTTCCCTCACCGCAAGGACACTGGTCAGTGTTCAACTGATGTATATAACTTATCAAGAGCATTGGTACATAACGGCACTGCTGTTCGAACCCGGTACCTCGGGGTACGTGTCTTACCCCTTAACCATTAGGCCACCAACGCTCTCTTCATTATACATCTCAGATACTGAATATAAATGTAAAGCAGGTGAACTGATAATAGAGTGTGCTGTGAGCCCGGGTGCACTTAAAGGTTTTAGATATGATACCAACCTCGATTTACGGTGTCGCTGCCCTTGGCTATTATTAATAGACATACAGGTAGGAGAGAAGCACAGGAAAGCTCTTTTATGGTACGACTTTTTCTAAACATGTGTTCAACAGATGTCCAACCCTTGTTTAACTTTTTTGTGATAAGACTGTATAAATGTTTACCATCTCTGTCAAAAATACGTTGACCTCTCTAGCTAGTAAATGTACTGGGAATTAGATCATTCATGCGCCAATCAGTGGACCTCTAGAAAATACTATATGTGTAACGCACCAGAGGTTTTTATTGCTGGTTTATTATTTCTCAAGCAAGTTTTGATTTGTTTAATAGCCTAAATATTGGCCGAGGATATACACTATTGCTATACAAAATTTCAATTTCGTTCAAACAGACAGACAGACAAACAAAATTTTTTAAAATTGTCGTAACGTGTTCAGGTGGTTGTTTTAAGTCGCTCTGGCTGGTTTTCTTTCGATTATCTTCAATGTACAGACTTTTTGTCTTTACGATTTTATTATATGTACAGATATTTTAGATTTATTTTTTGTAACACAGATGAAAATCGCAGGTAAAATCCACAGCGTGAAAGCCGCCTTAGCGTACCTACTTAATTTGAATGAACCAATGAGCACGTTGTAATCAGCCGCAGTACTTTATAGTTGAAAAAAATAGAGTATAGTAAGCCATTTTTCGATACAATTTTAGCATACTCGTACCTGTGACCGTTCATTGTGACGGGTACCTCTTAAAGTGCAAATAATATGGTGATAATTGGCCCCATATTGGCTAAGAAGACCGCTTGACCAATTTGGGTAACAGTAAGTGACAAATAAAAAATAATAATTATAGTGGAACTTGTATAAAAAGTGTTTTAATTCTAACAAATAAATAAACATTTGTCTTAGACTCACATATAAAAAAAACCTCACATATAAACTTACCTCTTGGATTAACGTTGAAAACAGTTCTGGCACCGATTGTTAGAAAAAGTGAGTCATAGCACTAAGTAGATAAACCAAACAAGTTGTTTCAAATCTATACGCACGACTAAACATCTCATAAATAACCCATAGTTTCTTTATAAATTTGCGACAAGCACTTGGACACGTTTTTGTGCTGCTGAGTGTAGGTATGTATAAGATAAGATAAACTATAATGCAATGGAATTTTATGTATAGTTCCTCTAGTTTGTGCACATCTGTTGAACGCATTATTTGACATTGTGCTTTCTCCTCTTAAAAGGAACTTTTTCATATCTCATTGCATCACAGTTACAAGGATCATTTGGCATTTGGATGAGGGCATGAGTGTCAAACATCAACTCCAGCTGTCTGTCAAAAATGACGCTTTACAAGATGGCAGCGTTAATTCTGATTTCGGCCACGTGCCAAATGATCTTTGTAAACCGTCACTTGACAGTGTCGCGTCGTGTTCGGAGTGAATGCGTGCTGCATGCGTCCTGCATGCATCCTGCATGTGTCCGCCGCGTCGCTGTCGCGTGGCTGTCGCGTGTCTGTCGCGTGTCTGTCGCGTGTCTGTCGCGTGGCTGTCGCGTCATGTGCGGAGTGCCTTACCGTTAATTCTAGAGCAAAATAATCTATGAAGATAATAACGGCACATTAATAAGCTATACAAAACTATAATCTCAATCAGTTAATAAACAAGCGAGATATTATAAGTTTTACGATTGTTTTAATTTGTGTAAATTGCGTGAATAGAATAAACACGGCTAAGCATTAATTTAAAATATAAAAATAATATTAAGTTATACATAACAATTAACGTATTATATTACATTAAGTATTATTATCCTCGAACAAGCACCTACGCATGCGCAAAGAAGTGTACTGTTTAGTTCGTATTTCACTCACCGACATTTTATGCACCGCTCTGTGCAAGACAGTAGTTTTTCGTAGTAGTAGTAATAGTAGTAGTAGTGTCTTTTGTTATTATTATTTTGCCATCCCAACTGCGTGGATTCAGTACTTAAGAGTCTTTATTTAAACAGTGGGTCCACATTTGATCCTGGGATGCCGCTCTTTTTACTAGTTGTGAGTGCATCTTGCGTTGAAGGAATATTCTCGATCGCTCTGTTTTTCGTTATACATAATCACTTTCTTTCTTTGTTGGTTCTTTCCGCGCAAAAATCACTTTATTTACATACATTAATAAGGTCACCGTAGCTGAATTTATGCATCTGCATCTTGGGCCTAGACTTTATGAAGAAACATAACGGCAAAATCAATGTCACTGATGTAGTTTTTAAAAGTGGTAATGAGGACATATTCATACTTGGAGGACCCACTAGGAAAACGACTTGCCTGAGGTTTACACTTAGTTACACAGGCTCGAGTAAAGTTGAAGTTGCCATGCCGAAGTGTACTGGTGGAGGATGCGCACAAAACAACGCCTCGAAAACAACTAACAGCAAGAACTATTGTTAGTGAGGGTGAGGATTATAAATCTGAACGACCACGACGTGATTGTATAAAGGCGATCGTTGGGAACTGCGAGGAAGTTGTCCGGATGCACAAGAGCCAATCAACATTTACCTCAGATGGGACAAACACCAAGAATAGTTTTGACATTACCGAACTTCGTGATACATGCAAAGAAACCTGAGATATTTGCAGATCTCTTGGCTATCATATAGCCAAGAGATTGCTGCTGTACTTTGCGGATATCTTCTCTTCCCGCTATTTCAACACAAGATCGACACTGGAAGCAAAAGACCTATCCCTCAGCGACCATGGCAAATACCGATTGGAAAAGAAAAATAAGTTCAGGAGCTAAAGACATGAGAAGAAATACGGTCATAAAACCGTCTGCAAGTTCATGGTGTTCACCATGTACATTTTATTCTGCGTCGTTTTAGTCAAGAAGAAAGATTGCAGCTCACGTTTTTGTGTGGACTAAACGAAATCACAAAGAAGAACAGCTATCCATTGCCTCTTATCGACGACACATTGGATACGTTGACTGTCATGGACTGGTTCTCAACCTTCAATCTAAAGTCTGGCTATTTATTGGCAGGTGAAAATTGATCTAAAGGATAAGGAAAAGACTGCGTTTTCAATATTATGCCTTTCAGACTGTGCAACGCGCCTGCCACTTTCGAAAGATTCATGGAATATGTACTGGCAGGATTAGTGTGAGATGCCTGCCTGGTCTATTTGGATGATGTCATCGTCAAGGGTCGCGATTTTGAGGATAATTTGCGCAACTTGGAACAAGACTTAAAGGAAATAAAGGAAGCCAGCCTGAAGTTAAACCCGAAGAAATGCCATATATTTAGAAGTATTACCTCGGCAATGAGAGGGTACCCAAATAGACCCAGAAGTATCCTACTCGCAAGGACAAAACGGAAGTTCGGACATTCCTAGGGCTGTGCTCACACTACAGACGGTTTGTTTAAGGATTCTCTGAAATTGCAAAGCCACTGACTGTAGATAAGCAACCATTCAGAAGTCGTGATTGCATACTTCAGTTAGTTGTTGTCGAGACCAGAGAGGAACTACTGTGTAACCAGAAGAGAACTCTTGTATGTGGTAAAGACACTACACTATTTGAACAAGTACTCCATACTCCATACTGGTCACGCTGCCTTGAATTTGCCCTAGAGATAGAGCATTTGCAGGAGTTTGACTATGTCACAGAACACCGCAGCGGGAAGGCTCATGGAAATGCTGATGCTCTACCAAAGAGGCCTTGTTCGGAGGAATGTAAGCACTGTGTTAAACAGGATTCGAAATAACTTCCACTTACCAGAGAAAGCCCTCTAAGACCCTGAGAGAGTGAAGCTATTAGGGAAGCTCAAGAAGATGTTGAAGATATCTGGCTAACTACCGCATGGAAGGAACGCGGTGCGGAGAAACGAAGATGGTTTGAAATGGCACCTACAAGCGCTGTCACTAAAGCGTATTGGGCTCAATGTGACAGCTTTATCCTGCAGAAAGGTATGCTTTACCAAAAATGTGAAAAGTTTAACGGCAGAGAGTACCAAGAGGCGCGCATGCGCGCTGGCCGCTGCTCTGCGCACAACGGTAGGTACCTAAGCGGGTACGCTGCGGCCGGCGCAAACTGCGCTCGCGATAGGTCCACCAGCATACCGGCATAGAAAGCTCTCTTTTAAATTATTTTCTCTAAGTAAAGCCTGACAATAAAGACAATATTGTAGCACTTTTATCCTGCTGGTTAAAGTCATTAGTTTGTGGCGAACATCTAATATTTTTTACAGAGCATATCCGCTCAAGCGGTTTGCACTTGGGCAACCGCCTTACAATTTGGCGAGAAACGCTCCGCTTCTGCATCTTGTATCAAACTCAAGATGCACGAGAACAAAAGGCTGGAGTGAAGCGCGCGGCGGCGCGCGGCCAATCACGAGGCGCAGTTGTTGCTACCCGCTGCCACTATGCGCCCGCGCAGATCGACACACCGCTACTGGACTTTGACGCATTCGCTTATTTACGTTATATTGCTTACCGCTGTTAATTGGTGCTTAGCGCTTTGTATTGGCTTTATAAACCGATTAAATTTTAACTCGAAAATTATTAATCTTTATTCAGTGTTTGTCTCTCAATTACCTTACCTATCTAGCCTTCAGCTAACTGCTAGCCTAAACTTCTAGCCTGCCGCTTATTGTTATAATTGCCTTATGCAATTATAACAGCTCATTTCTTATCGGGCGAGGGTTCACTAACCTGCGCCCATATTGGTGCCCCACGAAGAAGAAGACGCAATCTTTGACAAAAAGATTAGTGGATCGGTGAAGAGTGCGGTAGTTGTACATAAATTTTGTACAATTTAAGGATCAACGTTTCTGGAGGTGGTATAAAATCTCAAGGCGGTGAGCGAATTGTTTTACCTATATTTTAAACTAAGCTAGGAAATGGCAACTGGCAGTGGAAATAAACTTGACCCTTTAGGCGAGGTGGTCAAAGTAGGTGTGAGAATACCTAATTTCTGGCCCGACGAACCAGCTGCTTGGTTCGCTCAAATAGAGAACCAGTTTTTACTGGCACGGATTACGTCTGATGAGACAAAATATGCCTATGTAGTTGGTTTCCTCGAGCACCGATATATCCCTGAAGTGAAAGATATTATCATCAATCCACCTACTACCGGCAAATATGAGAAAATTAAGGCCGAATTAATAAAAAGACTTTCTGCATCACAGGAGAAACGTGTTAAACAGCTGCTGATGCACGAGGAGTTAGGTAATCGGAAGCCGTCGCAGTTCCTGCGACATCTACAAGACCTGGCAGGTAATTCCGTCCCTAAGGATTTCATGATGACGATCTGGTCCAGCCGTTTGCATAATATCCAAACGGTAATAGCATCTCAGGCTGATTTAGGGTTGGAGAAGCTGGCTGATATAGCGGATAAGGTGTACGAGATCGCTCCATCCACTCCTCAGGTTGCAGCTGCCACTCGACCAACAACTTCAACCGCTAATGACGATTTAGTAACGCAGGTAGCGGAGCTCAGAAAGCAGATAGCTTCTCTTTCTGCTCAAGTAGATAGGAGAGATAGATTTAGATCCAACAGCAGGCCTCGCAACCGCTCCAGGAGTCACTCACGTCCACGCCAGCCACCACTATCCTTACTGTTTTTACCACTACACGTACGGTAAGAAGGCAAAGAAATGCAGAAGCCCCTGCAGCTTTGAGTCGGAAAACTGTCAGGGCAGTCGGAAGTAGGGGCCAACGACAGCCCATCATCATCAGGCCGCCTATTTGTTACCGATCGCGCCTCAAAAATGCAGTTCCTTGTGGACACTGGTTCCGACCTGTGTGTTTTCCCGCGGTCAGCGACCAAGGCGCCTGGCCCTAAATCGAAATACGATCTAGTTGCTGCAAACAACACCGTCATCCATACCTACGGTCCAACTAGACTCCACTTAGATCTAGGACTTAGGCGAGATTTTACCTGGACTTTCACCATTGCTGACGTCAATAGGCCCATCATCGGGGTAGACTTCCTAAGCCATTATGGCTTACTTGTGGACTGCAAGAAGCAGTCGTCGATGGCATCACATCACTTACCGTAAGTGCTATTAGGTCCAACTTACCTGAAGATGTCGCTTCCGTCAAGGTTGTTACTGGTCAGTCGGAGATCCACGAGCTACTAAGAGAGTATCCTGAGATTACCAGGCCAGCAGGTATGCTTAGTACGCTTAAGCATAGCACCTTACACCACATTCGCACAACCACAGGTCCTCCGGTATCTGCGAAACCTCGACGTCTAGATCCTGCTCGTCTACTGGCTGCAAAAAAAGAGTTTGAGGATATGTTAGCAAGCGGTATAGCTCGACGTTCGGAGAGTCCATGGTCTTCTGCACTTCACCTAGTGAAGAAAAAGGATGACGGATGGCGACCATGCGGAGATTATTATAGATATATTATATTCTCTTTATAGTAAATTTGTGAAATTTATCTGTGGTGTCTCGTAAATGGCTGATGGAAATTATGCTATTGTACTTATCTTATTGTTGTAAGCTGTGAGACATCCAAATACAATAAAATAAAAATAAAAAATAAAATTATCGAGCATTGAACTCCAGGACCATCCCAGACAGGTATCCAATTCGAAACATCCAAGACTTCTCTCACCAGCTTGCAGGATGTTCAATATTTTCCACGATAGATCTAGTTAAGGCGTACAACTAGATAGCTGTTAATCCTGCCGATATTCCGAAGACTGCGATCACGACTCCATTTGGTCTCTATGAGTTCCCGTTTATGACTTTTGGTCTTAGGAACGCAGCTCAAATCTTTCAGAGGTTCATAGACGAGGTCTTGTTAGGTTTTGAGTTCTGCTACGGGTACATAGACGACATACTCATCTTCTCTTCGTCTCCTGAAGAACATAAGTTGCACCTGCGACAGCTTTTCGACCGTCTTAAGGAATACGGAATACTCGTCAACACTGCGAAGTGCCACTTAGGTCAATCTGAAGTGACATTCCTAGGTCACACCGTTTCAGCTGCTGGTACCCGGCCTTTGGAGACGAAAGTTCAGGCTATTCAGAACTTTAGTGTGCCTAAAACCGTTAAAGAACTTCGTCGATTCTTGGGCATGCTCAACTTCTATCGACGATTCATTCCCAACGCTGCTCGACTTCAAGCGCCGTTGAATGCCGTTCTTGCGGGACCGAAAATCAAAGGTTCCCATCCAGTGGAGATGACTGCGAAATTGTTACGAGCTTTCGAGGACTGCAAAGATTCGTTATGTCAAGCTACTCTTCTAGCGCATCCTGATGCATCAGCTAAATTAGCTATAGTCACTGACGCGTCGGATGTATCCATCGGTGGTGTACTTCAGCAGCGCAGCAAAGGCGATGATTGGACACCTTTGGCTTTCTTCTCACACAAGCTGTCCAGCGCTCAGAAGAAATATAGTCCATACGATAGGGAACTATTGGCTATATACGAATCCATCAAATACTTCCGCCATATGGTGGAAGCTAGGACGTTCACCGTGCTGACAGACCATTAGCCTCTCACTTTTGCTTTCTCCATAAGCAAAGACAAGTGCACGCCCAGACAGTTCCGGTACCTAGATTATATCTCACAGTTCACCACGGACCTACGTTACATACCTGGAAAGGACAACGTTGTCGCGGACGCTCTATCTAGGGTTGAAGAGATTACAGCCACCATCGACTATCAGGCCCTCGAACGCTTTCAGGAAACAGATCCAGAACTGCGAGACCTCCTCCTTCATGGTAGCGCTCTGAAACTGAAGAAGATTAAGGAAAACGAGAGTGACTTACCTATCTTCTGCGACGTCTCAGTACAACCGCCTCGTCCGTACATCACTCCACAGCTCCGTAGACAGATCTTCGACACACTCCATGGTCTGAGTCATCCCGGGAGTACTGCTACAGCGCGACTGGTCTCACACAGATATGTATGGCCAGGGATCCGAAGAGACTGTAGAGAGTGGTCACGACAATGCTTGCAATGCCAAAAAAGCAAGATTATCCGACATACAAAGTCCCAACCTTCCTTACTTACACCTCGACATCGTAGGACCTTTACCCGTTTCATCTGATTACAGGTACTGTCTCACCGTCATCGACAGATTCACGCGATGGCCTGAGGCAGTCCCGCTCAAGGACATCACTGCAGAGTCATGCGCAGCGGCCCTTGTGTCTGGCTGGATAGCCAGGTTCGGTTGTCCTGCCCGCGTGACCACGGATCGCGGACGCCAGTTTGAGAGCCAGCTCTTCAAATCCCTCGCTGCCTTAGTTGGTGCACGTCACTTTCACACAACCGCTTATCACCCTGCGGCGAACGGGATCGTCGAGCGTCTGCATCGACAGCTAAAGTCTGCCATCATGTGCCACACCACTTCAACTTGGACCGAAGCACTTCCTCTCGTCCTGCTTGGAATCCGCAGTTCGTGGAAGGAAGATCTACAGTCGTCAGCTGCGGAACTGGTTTACGGCGAGCCTCTCCGCTTGCCTGGCCAGTTTTTCGACCCGAAAAATGACGCTTCCGCTGCTGACATCACACTCTACGCGTCCCGCCTGCGTATTCACATCACCAAGTTGACACCTACACCAACTTCATGGCATACATCGTCGCCGTTCTACTTTCCACGCGGCCTTACCACATCCACGCACGTTTGTCTACGTCGAGATCACGTGCGCGTGTCAGAAAATAGGATCAAGATGATGATAATGAGCTGATGATGACTTTGAGGCAAGGTGCGAGTTTAAGAGTTTAGATGGCGTTAATATAAAATAACCTAATTTTCTATGGGAAACTTAAGAAAACAAGATGAAACTGTATTAAATTATGTATTATTAATAATATTGATTTTAGGAAATATTCGAAACACACTAAGACTGAATTAAATGAAAACAAAGTCTTAAGAAAATACGACCGTTATAATTTCAACACTGATACATACATTATTATTCTTTAAATGTAGAATAGAAATATTTCAGCCAAAAGTTAACACATTTAAATACAATAAATAAGAGGGTAACACAGAAAACAAGGCAACACAAGTTTGTACTTAACTTTGATCTGGTCAGGAGCGAAAGTGCGCTCCCCGTCTTTTGACTGGCCTTATATACTACCTACTAGCCGGAAGTATCAATTTCATTTTCATCTAAAGTCACTTGTATATTAATTTTATGTTTCACAATACTTTTTAAATCTCTTATTTACTATTATGAAATCTAATACATTATTAGAAAGTTAACTTTTAAATAAATAGTACTTAAACCATACAACAAGCAAAATTCGTTCAGGAATCCAACATGTCGTTCAAAAACTGGTGAATAGTTTTTGAAATTATTTAACAATATTATTTATTATTAATTACGACAGTTTTAAAATATATCTAACTTTAAATAAAAATTAAAATAGACTTAAGTACTTTATATCTAACACGGCCATACTGACAAGTACTTCGTCCCTGAAGTACCTATTTATATCAATCTTCCAAAAAAAAATTACATCTTTGAATAAGACTTGAAATATGACATTGTAATATTTGCATTATCTGCTTATTTACATTTGCTATTAAAGTACATAGGTACCTACTTAGTATCTAAGTCAATATAACTTTCCAGTAAAAATCATAGGTTTCAGAATTCAGCATTTATAACGAAAAATAACAAAACTGTTGTAAAGCCACAAGTAATTCAATCACAAACTAGTAAAATATAAAAATCATATCAGTAGTCAGCTTTTATAACTATTAAAATATGTATATTGCAGTTATTTTTATTGTGCACATTTGTAAATAACCAAATACTGGTCTGTACTTTCAAAGTCATTTGTTCCGTCATGCTAATCTCCTCACCCGTGCCGATGAAAACCAGATTAGCATCGTCTATGGGTCTAGCAAACTTTTTTTATCAGTAATACTTTATGCTGAATTATAAAGAATTATTCTCAAGGTTTCAGAATCTTAGCCAAGTTTAAATATAGTCATGAAGAATCGCATTACAATATTATTATTTGGTTTGAGTAGTAACCTGTAATGTTAGCCCCATCACCGCCGCCCGTGATACAATGACCAAACATCAGGATTACTACCTAGCACAGCTAAGTTTCGGTAGACGCATAAAGATGTTGGCAGCGTCACTGCTGCCCGGTGAAGGTCATCTTGCCAACATCAAGCTAACTACCTAGACAGCAAAGTTCAGTATAGGCCTTTCCAGTTGCTGGCTGCAATCACCGCTGCCCGTGAAGCCAAAGCCACACCAAGCCAAATACCCAGCAGCAATATTCAGTAGTAGCCTTCCAGGTATGGTCCCATCACTGCTGCCCGAGCAGTGGACTTAACCAAGCTCACTACACAGTATAAGCATCCAGGTGCTGGCTGCAATCACCGCTGCCCGTGAAGCCAAAGCCACACCAAGCTTACTACCTAGCAGCCATATTGTAACACGGTTTCCCACAGCTGGATTCAAACAATCTATAATCATGTCATAATTGGCATTTTTCATTTATAGTCAGTTTAATTATCACTTACTTTTATTTGTAAGTATTTATCGAAATTATTTAACAATATTATTTATTATTAATTACGACAGTTTTAAAATATATCTAACTTTAAATAAAAATTAAAATAGACTTAAGTACTTTATATCTAACACGCGCATCATTGGAGCCACCATACGCCGGCCTTTACAAAGTTTTGAAGAGGCAGCCCAAGTTCTTCACCATTGACGTCCAGGGCAAGATGGTCAACGTCACTGTCGACAGGCTGAAACCGGCGTACCTAACCAGAGCTCCAGGTCCAGAATCAACTCTTTCACCAATTTCAACTCCAGCGCCTGCTCCAATAAGTGTTCCGCCTGCTACTTCATTAACGGTTCCGGCTTCCACTACCACGCAGAAGACGACACGAAGCGGAAGAATCTATTTTTATCGACCTTAGTAACGGCCTAGCAGGGGGGAAGATGTGGCGAACATCTAATATTTTTTACAGAGCATATCCGCGCAAGCGGTTTGCACTTGGGCAACCGCCTTACAATTTGGCGAGAAACGCTCCGCTTGTGCATCTTGTACCAAACGCAAGATGCACGAGAACAAAAGGCTGGAGTGAAGCGCGCGGCGGCGCGCGGCCAATCACGAGGCGCGGTTGTTGCTAGCCGCTGATGCGCCCGCGCAGATCGACACACCGCTACTGGACTTTGACGCATTCGCTTATTTACGTTATATTGCTTACCGCTGTTAATTGGTGCTTAGCGCTTTGTATTGGCTTTATAAACCGATTAAATTTTAACTCGAAAATTATTAATCTTTATTCAGTGTTTGTCTCTCAATTACCTTACCTATCTAAACCTAAACTTCTAGCCAGCCGCTTATTGTTATAATTGCCTTATGCAATTATAACAGATCATTTTTTATCGGGCGAGGGTTCACTAACCTGCGCCCATAAGTTCACGCAATTTACACAAATTAAAACAATCGTATGGGTTTTAATCCTTGGGTGAGAAAAACCAAGTGATCTTGTGCTGGGTCCCAGGGTATGAAGGGATCGAAGGCAATGAAATTGCGGACGAACTCGCGAAGGCTGGTAGCACAACTGCAATATATGGTCCAGAACCATTCTGTGGCATACCAAAAAACCTTGTAAAACTGACCCTTCATATAAACTGCAAAGAGCAATCATTAGAGCACTGGAATAATCAGCCAGGCCTAACACATTCTAAAGCATTAGTCAAAGCCTATAATAGGCGGCATGCCAAAGAACTGTTACTACTTAGTAGGAATAAGTTGCGTATCCTGACAAGGGCACTAACTGGTCACTGTGGGCTGAACAAGCACATGTATAACTTGAAGATCCCAATAGGATTAAAGCATGTCACACACATATGGTTTTTATATATATATATATATATATATATATATATATATTTTTTTTTTTTAATTACTTATAAACACACCAGCTTATAAGATTATGGGCAAATGTACAGCACTACGTTACCTGTCTGACCTCTTGGCGAGTAACTCACGCACTAACTGTAGGGCTTAGCTGAAATTCAGCGCTGTGGTCTCACTGCCTACAGCATATGCTGAGCTGAGCTCTAGTTTGGCATGACACTACAATCTAATTTATATTTGCAAATAATATATTGTTTATTTATATTGTAGAAATTGCCAAATAAATATTATATCTATGTCTCTGTCTAAGTTCAGCAGAACAAAGGACTGTAGATTCTGCAAGGAGGAGGATAAAACGCCTCTCCACCTGATTTGCAAATGTGGGGCCCTGATGCGCAAACGTAGCATCCATCTGGGTAAACACCAACTACTACCCGATGAGGTGCACGAAATCAGTACTAAGAACCTATTACAGTTCATAGAAGCTATAGGAATTAGTAATGAACTGTAAAAAATAGGCGATCACAATACATCAGGAATGGTCGCAGTGATACTAGGACTGAGAAAGCCTTGGAGAGCCCACTTTTCAATAAATAAATAAATAAATGGCGGTTTAGGTGGTGCCCGTTGCTAGGGAAAAATTACAATATCCCGCTTGTTTATTAACCGATTGGGATTATAAAAATAGTTTTGTTTAGCTTAGTAATGTGCCGTTATTATCTTCATTGATTATTTTGCTCTTAACTTATCGGTAAAGTTGTAAAAAAATAAAAAGTTATTTATTATTTGCAAAATTTTAATATAATCTTAAATAACTATAATATTTACACGGTCATGTGTTTAGTAAATATTGTAGTACATTTTATTCTGCGTCGTTTGATGCTGCACACATACTTCTAAATGCAATATACTCTGTTTTAAAAGCAAATTTTAAAACGTGGCGGCGGCCATCTTCATGACGTCACAGCTGGAGAACCAAGCACTTTAGAGATTGTCTCCCGGCTGGTTTTTATTCAAAATAACATACTTAACAACATACTAGAAGATGGTGCTGGTTTCCGGAAGTGAATTATTCGGGTCATATTTGAAGCTAAGGGAAGGAACTACACTTCTCAGCACCATATATCAAGATTGGAAAAATCAGGCAACTCATCAGTCGAACCCTTGTGTTTCTGGTTATTCTGTGATCCCTCCAAATCTTTGCAAGTTTTTCCACTGAGGATCTAGTCACGGCGCAACGCCTCCGAATTCCATCCTCGCAGCAATCAGCATTAGTGATCGTGGAGCCTAGATAAATATAGCTCTTAGCTACATCGCAACCTGCGTAACATCATCATCATCATCATCATCATCCGAGCAGTCAATCTCGGCAACTGCCAGGGTACGCTTTCCTGCTTTTATTTCTCCCCTTTGCCCGATCTTCGGCATCCTCACGTCGTTGGCTCTCACGTCCGACTCAACGATGTCAATCCATCGCTTCTTGGGCCTTCCGCGGGATCTCTTTCCTGATACCGGCAGATTCAGGCTGTAACAATAGCAATAGAAAACGCTACTGCCTATTTTGCAGCTTATGGAGACCCTACATATTTTGCCTTAAAGACATTTGTCGCCTTGTACGACACTCACGATTCTAAGGGGTTGGTGCTATCTATATCTGCCGGATACCACACAACGAATATGTAGTTTGTTTTATGTATGTTCCCTGATTACTTGAGCCTGGACTGATTTAGATTTTTTTTGGGAATTTCTTGGCATGTTGTCCCATAGTCATCAGGTCAGGATCTGATGTCGAGATCCTGGAGAAATAGAGGGATAATCTTACTTACTATTATATTTCATCTGATGAAGCCACAGAACTTTTTTAGAGGATAGTAGGTACTGCGTTTTGTCCAAAGGCCATTACCATTACCGGTACCGAAGGTACCATTGAAAAATAAAACCGAGTACAAATCACAAAAAAGTAAAAAATAAGTTTTTTATAATACAATATTAGTAAATTATATGTATTATTATTTTTGGAGTACCGACCGGCACCGGCCACACAGCGACCCTCCCCCTCCCCCAAAGGTTTTACCCCCTCTCCTGACGACGGTTTTATTTTTATTATAACAGTAGAATACATTAGCATAGCAATATAAATTACACATCTATGTTAGTACATTCGTACATTAAAAAAAATCTTAGAAATAATTTAAAAAAACCCTCACCATCAGACACTTAGCGAAGCATTAGGGCAGTGACAATACAGCACATTTATATAGTAATTACGAAATATCGTCTTTGAACTGCAAGAACAGGAAGGCCCTATCAGCACCCTGGATCCATTAGATTTTATATTGCGAATTTTCAGGTTATGTATTTTTGTTTTCCGACTGCGGTTGTGAGCTCTTGACCCCTAAGGTGGCGACATTAAAACAAGTAAGTACTTATTTAAAATTCGTCTATAACTTATCGAAATCACAGGCACCGACACTACTGCTCTCGACGATAGCTGCAGGGCGTCAACTCGAAGGATAGGGAGAGACAAGCACGGGAAAGTTGTATTTTCGAACACTCAAGATGTCTATGTATGTGGTAAATCTTGGTAAGCTTCTCCAGATTGGTGGGTACTAAGTATACTAATAAAATTTAGGATTCAGTTCACATAATTTGCTTCCATAATCCATTACCATTTTTTAACGATTAGATTATGTACGAAGTACTTAAATATAAAGACGACTGAAATAAGACTTTATCTTCCTGACGCATTGTTAATAACATTCTTTTATTATCGGTGCACAGTGATAACATTCCAATATAAAAGTAGCCTGAGTAATATAATAACAAGAAGAGCAATTATTATTGTGTGAAATAGGCGTTCTTAGTTCAAGTGTAAATAAATAAATACAAACAATGCCTATGTTCACATTTGAAGGAGACATTGAAGGCGTCAGTGAGCCACAAAAAGAATTTGTTGGCAAAGTTTTGGAAAAGCATGGTTTCCATGGTGGGACAGTCGTCGTTTCCGCAGTCGGCAACGCAGGAGACAATTATGTTGCCAACGTAAAGCGGCTTGCTATAGAGAAAGATGGTGAAACGTTCAAGATGGTAGCCAAAATTGCACCTATAATAGAAAATCTCCGTCTAATGATGAACACTAAGATGATGTTTAGTAATGAGCACGTGATGTATCAAGTGGTATTACCTAAGTTTACTGAAATGGAAAAAGAAGCAGGAATACCAGTACATGAGAGACTGAGGTACGCAAAATGCTACGGGATTTTTATGTTAGAGCCGTACGAGATTATTCTTTTAGAAGACTTGCAAGTGTCTAATTTTGTAATGCTGGACAGGTTTAAGTCACTGACAGATGAAACAGTGAAATTGGTTCTTAAAAACTTTGCTAAGCTGCATTCTCTTTCCTTCGCTCTAAAAAATCAAGAACCGGAGACGTTTGAAAGATTTAGAAGCTTACTGAGTAATATGTGGGACGCAAATGCCGTGCAAATGCAAGGCGATTTTATGTTATATTTCCAGCAACTTGAAAATGATCTTTTAGCACTAGTACAAAGTGAGCGAGAGAAGAAATTTATTAAAGGTAGTCTGATGAAACTACCTGAGAACTTTACAAAAGTAGCCGCTGTACTAAAAACATCTAAATATGGAGTTATACAGCAGGGCGATTCCTGGACTAATAACATTATGTTCACTTTAGATGTAAGTTTATTTGATTATGTATTGTATTATGCTTTAATATATATCGCATCTACGCAATTTATGATAAGTAAACAATTTTCGTTAAAAAAATAAAAGGGGTATGAGAATATTTTGCATAATTTGGGCTTATTTTGCCCTTATGCCCTTTTGTTATCGCCTATCTATCTAGGTACTATCTATAAAAAATAAAAGGCAAAGACACTGGCGTTAATGTCCCTGTTTTGCTCTCGCTCACGAAAGGGAGCAACTTGAACATGAACCAGGATTTAGCAAATTAGGTAATTACAGTGGAGCAACTGCCATCTGACCTCCATGCTACGATCCTGCTACCAGGGGAACCTGACCAAATTGGATTAGGGTTACACATTCAGACGCCTGAATGTGCAGGTTTCATTACGATGTTTTCTCTTACCGTAAGAGCATCGGTCATGTATTCAACTAATGCACATAACTCAGATAAGAGTCGTTGGTATATGGCCGCAGCGGGATTCGAACCAGATACCTCTCGCTTACGAGTCAACAACATAGTATAAAGTTATTTATTCAAGATTTATGTACCTAAAATATAAAGATTAGTATGATACTTGAAAAGGACAAATCTGAGTCAGGGAGAGAGGTTTTATAATTGTCTGAAAAGTGTATTAATTTCAATATTTTTATTTTATTTCAGGGAGAAAAGACCGTAGAATGCTGTATGATCGATTATCAACTATCGAATCATAATAGTCCTGTGGCCGACCTTCATTACATGATCTTCAACTGCACTGACTACCAGACCAGATCCAAGCACTACCAGGAGTGGATCGACTACTATCACAACGAGCTGGAGAAACGACTAGCGGAATATAACCTAAAAGCGAATTTGGTGTATCCTAGAGATCAGCTAGATTTAGACCTAATGAGATTTGGTAAAACTTCTTTTGGACTAAGTCTAATGCTTGCTACAATGCTGATAAAGGAACATAGTGAGGCAGCTAAATTCAAAGATGCCATGGCAGAAAACAATATGGATGGACTCTTGGAATCATCAAAATTATCAAATATGAACGTAGGAACTATGGAGAGATTTAAAGAAAGATTGGAAGGGTTAATTACTCATTTTAATGAACTTGGCTACATACGCTAACTAGAGTAGTTTAGATAGCTACCTATATTACATTTTTTTATAGAAACATGGAAAAGCTTAAGAGATTTGGACAGAAGAAAATTACAACAACTGGCTACCAGTATTAGTAAATAGTTTCAGGCCTTACGACAATGTACTGACTTCATATTGCATAAGCAAATTTAAATAAATTTTTGATACAAATTACTATTAATTATTCGTGTGTCGTCCGGCAGAGTAGAATACAGCACAAAACCAAGCCCTTTCGATAATAATATTTTAAAGAGAAAAGATTTGTACTTTAGTGTAGTATTCACTACCACGAATATCTTAAAACCTGAAGGAGGTCCAGACAACTCAGCCTATATGACCTTAAAAGTTGTAGAAAATGAAAAATGCTTTCTAAAGACATATCGCTCAACGTTATTGGTCGTGTAGGCTGGGGTCCATACATTTCTGCCGGTCCTCCTTTGTACTTTAGTATTTTTGTTTGTTATGAATAAAATCAACTGCTAGACTTGCAATAAATTATCACTGAGTAACTGAACAAATTTTCTGTTGTGTGTTTTCAAAAATGCCTACCATAGAGCTCAAGTCAAACCGTGGACTGTACCTTATATTTTAGAACCTTATGGTAATACCATGCTAATACCAAATTTTCGGTACCGGAAATTATATTACGTAATCGAGTACAAGAAATATACCACTTTGTAGCAATATCAGTTGTTTAGTAGACCCAAAAAACGTTAAGTCGCTCGTCGAAGAGAAAAGTTTTTTATAGACCCAAACCTTCGATTTTTTGTAGCGATAGAACTTGCTTACAGAAGTAAAAAAACCTACATTTAACCTGGTTTGATTTGACTTTAATGTACCTGATGAGTAATTCGAAACCGGTTGCAATTTAAATAAAGTTTGTATAATAAAGTGGAACTAGAGTAGTAGTTCGAAGTTATACTGATATCTAGTTTTAAGTATTTATTTTGTCTATGTAAATTATGTTTCAAATTAAAGTTTATATCCAACAGACTAGTGTACAAAAAGTGATTTAATTAATTTAATGTACCTACCTGGCTAGCGAAACTGTAAAGAGAATGTAAGGCAGACCTTCTTTTTACTTCTACATGTAAGTCCTGTTAAATTATCTTTTTTTTTGTGTGCAATAACGAGTGTATCTATCTACCTATTTATCTAAGTCCTATCGCTACGAAAATTCGAAAGATTGGGTAATTTATTCCGAAATCCAATGTGTTCCCAGCGGGACGGGTCCAGAAGGTAAAAACCGAATTTCGAAAGTCGCGGGCAAAAGCTAGTAAGTTCTAACACCAGATGATAATTATCTTATCCACAATGGCAATGAAATGATAAAGAGCCGATCAGGGAAAACGTTTCGATTGACACGTAGCTTGCGTCAATTATACCTGCACCGATAGTTTTTGATGATTGCAATCACTGACTAAACATGATAGAAATGATAAACATAATCATCGATAACCGTTCTTAGCAACTTTCACCCACATAATGCCGGCTGAAACGAAGCTGAAACGCAATTGATCGGCGACCGTTGAACGACATCCGTATCACGCTAATGATTTGACAGCAAGTTGAAAAGAAGCTGGAACACAATTTTAACGCAACGGCTACACGAAAAGTTACGACAGACGGTACTACTTCTCAATTGCTGTTGAACTGTTTTAGACATTTTTTGTGTTTATTTCTGAGTAAAACCTAAAAATGTATCATTCGGACATTTTACTACCGATTGTAATACCGAATTTCGCTCGGCTGAAACGAAATTGGACGATGATTGGAGCTGGACTAGCAACTGAACCGATCTGCAAATGAACATGAACGTTTTCATTTAGCGTAATGGCGGCCCAGATCTCTGTAAACATTCAACATTCACGAGAGACCCTATTATTTTCCCGGGATAAAAAGTAGCCTATGTTACTCAGTGATAATGTGTCTGTGTCTATTAGTGAAAGAATTTTTCAAATCGGTCCGGTAGTTTTTGAGTTTGAGGGAAGAGACCTACAAATTAATACCTATTTATATTCATTACAACCAAAAATACAAAGTTTTTCTCGTTAAAATATTAGTTTTGATTAATTTTGTGTCATTGAGGTCAGAAGGCAATCGCTCCACTGTAATTACCTGATATGCCAAATCCTGGATCATGGTCAAAGCGGACCGCCGGCCCTCACGCACGTCAGCAACAGCGGGACAAAACAAAAATAAAAAAATTGTATCTTTGAAATATTTGCATATTCGTTTTTGTAGTGATTCGACGTCATTTCGTAAGATAAACCTTATTTTATCTTTCGATTAACTATGTAATCATACAAAAACGGAATCATTCCAATCATTCGGTATTGTAAACAATACCTACTTGTAAGTAAAGTAGCTTTCTTATGATAAAAAATAAAAAATATGCTTGAACAATTCACACAGCGCCATCTAGCCCAAAGTAAGCAAAGCTTGTGTTATGGGTGCCAGAAAAAACGACTAAGAATAAAACGTAAACTACTTATGTATTTCTTAAATACATACAACACCCAGATCCGAACCAGAAATTAAAATAATTTCATTTCTGCTCGGCCGGGAATCGAACCCGGGACCAACTGAACCACTCAGATTGTCATGATGCGTTCTCACAGTGCTTGTTAGAGGCTCTTTCATGTTCATATTAATTTCAATGCCGATCGCCACTTAAGTATTGTCAGGGTTAGGCAGTATTTGAATTACTTGTATATAAAATTCGTAATTCGTATTTGGTATTTCAATGAACTATAAAGAAATTGTGCTCGTTAGGAGCCTCGGTGGCGGAGCGGTTAGGGTATCCGACTCGTAAGCGAGAGGTACCGGGTTCGAATACGGTTGCGACCATATACCAATGACTGTTTTCTGAGTTATGTACATTAGTTGAACACTAACCGATGCTCTTACGGTTAGGGAAAACATCGTGATGAAACCTGCACATTCAGGCGACTGAATGGGTAACCATGATCCAATCTGGTCAGGCTCCCCTGGTTCCAGGGTCACGGAGGTCAGATGGCAGTCGCTCCACTGTAATTACCTGATCTGCCAAATCCTGGATCATGGTCAAGGCGAACCCCGGGCCCTCGTGCGCGAGAGTACAACCGGGACCTTAATGCGAAGACTAGTAAATGCTCGTTAGGTTTCTTAACAAAATGGCGACCGATATGTCAATCTTTAAAGTTGAAAATACTGTACGCCAAATTGTTCTACTTTATTTACATAATACACGTATGATGTAATATATTTTGTGTTTTAAATGCATGCGAAATAGTATTTTCTTATTTGTATTTTAATTAACATTTTCATTAATTTGCCCCGCTCTGATTGTCAATTGGAACGTTTTTATTAGTAGACGGTGTATAAAGCAAATATTGATGGATCACCGCAAATCGATGTACAAGATAGCCGTTTAGTACACAGGTACTTAAGGTTACATCAATCATTTTGAGCAGTTCTTAAAATATTCCCATGGCAGTAATAACGTCATCAATTTTTTGTTTCAGATTTGATTTTCTTTTCAGCAACCTAGCATGAAAGGGCTTTATGAGCCGGTTCTAAAAATATGCTACACCATTACCTTTGGGCCATCTATTTTCTAAAAAACATTTTTTTTCAAAACATGCCATTTTTGGGCTCCTCCAGGTAGGAGGCGGTTTAAAAACTCATATCTCACAAGTACAAATTTTTATTTATTAAAAAGCTGGAGGTGAGGAATTTTTTGTTATCTGGTATATTGTGTTTTATGGTATTATCTAGGACTAAGAGATCCATAAAATCAATTACACATAACAATATATACTAAACATGTATTTTACACTGCACACGTTGTATTTATGTATTTAAACCGTTTTTCGTCCGTGCCTCACTCAGCAGGTCTCACTGAAAACCAGCGCCCTGGTCTCCGCCAGGGCATGAAGCTGCGTGAGGTCCCTTTTACACACCACACCACATCCACATGCAACGGCTCTGTTCTTCATTTTTATTTTATTCGTCTAGTTGTTTCATTATTTCATGTTGTTTGTTTTTATTAGTTTTGTTTGTGCATTTTTATGTAACTTTTTATTTAATTTTTTAATTTTTGATTCATGGCTCTGGAATCGAGGCACTGACCTCAAATAATACCTGTATTATAGGAGGTCAGTGCTTCGAACTCTTTCTAAGCCATTGTGTAATGTGTTTGTGGTGTTGTTGTGTGTAAATAAATGTTTCTTTCTTTCTTTCTATTACTGTACTGTAAGAGCAAAGTGGACCAAGAAAAGCAGGATGGCGGACCCCCTTCTGGATTTCCTAAGACCCTCCACTCCTTACCCTGCACCTGAGCGGATATGATGGTGTGAGCCGAGCCTTAGTCAATCAGTGGCGGAGACATCGTCCAGTGTACGTTGATATTGGAAGGGAATTGCGAAATTAGAATAGGAAGCGTGTAAGCATCAATTAAACATAGATAATACCATAAAACACAATGGGGATAAAACAAATCTTGGAAAATCATAGGGACTCGAGGCGTACTCTTGCTCACTTAACTATTCAATAGGATCTTAGCCACGGGGCTCATACCTGACGCGTGCCGCATAAATATTATTACGCAAAACTATAAAGGAAAGGGCAGTGTGCAAGATTGCGACTACTATCGAGGTATTAAACTTATGAGCCACACAATGAAGTTACTCGAACGTATATAGAGCCGAGACTTCGCCAGGAATGGTCCTTGTCGGAATGCCAATACGGCTTCAGGCCGGGCTGCAGCAGATCCAATATTTCACAGTCCTCTAGAAGTCTCACTGCAGCAAGCTGTAAAAATATAGTACATATGGAATTATTTAAAAAATAAAAAGTATTTTGTAACCGATGTTGACGATTAAACAAATAAATTGAAATTGATTTTTTTTATGCAAATATGCATTATTTCTTTGGTGATCAGTAATTGTGAGGACTGCTTTATACTTATAATTACAATCTAATTCTAAACTATGAACCACATTAACTCTGCTTTTAAGGTACGTGCTGGACGTGACTGTGTGATGCTCATCTTTACATTGTTCTGTTCATCACAGAAAGGGTTAGCTGTCAAACTTTAAGAATATTAGAAATTCTTGATTCACTGGATTTACGATCGAACTCACTGCAGTCACAGGTGACTTATTTCTGTACTGATAAAATATAGTACTTCCGCCTACTATATTAAAATTTTAAAATAATATAGTAGGCGGAAGAATATACGAAGAATAAGTTGGCAACCCTACCTGTGACTCTAAATTCCCTGTACAGCTCTTACATACATGAGTATAATTAGACCGGTGATGCTCTATGGCTGCGGGACATGGCCAGCGCTGACGAAACACGTTCACGAACTCCACGCCAACGAAATGAAAATGCTGCGGTGAATGTGCGGCGCTACGCGACTCGATCGAGCATGTAACGAGTACATCCGTGGCAGCCTTGGCGTGAGGGATATCGCAGATAAGATCGAAGAAGCTTGTCTGCGCTGGTTTGGTCACGTGTTCCGTAAGCCTCAAGGGTACGTGGGAATTAGGTGCGTGAACCTGCCGGTATCAGGAAAGAGGCCCCGTGGGCGACCCAAGAAGTGGATTGACATCGCTGAGTCGAATGCGAGAGCCAACGGCTTACGACGAGATGATGCCTAAGACCGGGCGAAGTGTAGAGGAATGAGTAGGAAAGCGAACACTGACAGAGGCCGGGATAAGCGCTAAGACCGTGATGATGATGATCTATTCCATAAAACACAATAATAGTACAGTACAGTTACAGATAAGCCCTTTCATTTTATACCAACCAAGAAAGGTTTAAAAAAAAAAAAAATTGAAAACCCCTGCCAAAAATGTTGACGTCATTACTGCTCCTCCATGGGAATCGTATTAAGAACTACCGTTCAAAATGATTGTTTTAAACTAAAGAACCCGTGTACTATACGGCTATCCTGTACATCGATTTGCGGTTATTTTATCGTAGCCCGATCACTACATGCGCGTTCGCACGCACTGCGAGACCCCATACTCTCCCACACACACACATACATACACACACAGTTACAAATATCAATTTGAATGTACCTAGATATCTTACATTCTAAGTAATAATATAAACTATTGTGTTCCAAATATTTTGCCAATTTCGATATCACCTTATCTTATCAAATTAAGAAGTATTCATATTATTGTTAACTATCGCGGTCATTATCACATGTTTTAAAAGTATGCGGGTTTCCTACCTACCTAGGTACGCGGTAGGAAACCCGGCAGGTACATACTTTTATAATATTAAGTAAATAGTATTCATTAACCCCCGACGAAAAAGAGGTGTGTTATAAGTTTGACGTGTGTGTCTGTGGCTTTGTGTATCTCTCTGTGCCGTAGCTGCATCGTAGCTGCCGAACCGATAGACCGATTTGAATGCGGTTTTCTCTATTTAAAAGCCAGTTTAATCGAGATGGTTCTTAGCTTTGTTTCATTAAAATCGGTTTTGTAGTTTAGAAAATATTTGAGTTTAAGTAAATTTGGTCGGGGGTTATACAAGCGTTTTTGTTGGTTAGGTTATTTTAATGAAGAAATAATTAGGTATATATATACATTTAACGATAAACGTATTTTCCTAGTTTAGACTTTAGTTTTAGGTTAAGTTCGTAGCTACCCTCTCCAATCATTTATTTTATACCTAGGTGATTGATGATACTAATGAGACTCGAAAGCGGCCAAAGTGCAATCAATAGCAGAGTAAATTGAACTAATGGCCTGGGTTGATAGGTATAATTACCTTATTTATGTACGTCAGTCCAAATAATATGTACCCAGTAAGTCCAAGGACAGATATGTGATAAAAATGTAATTAGCAGAAGTAGAAGTAGGTAAATTGATTAAAATAACAACACTATTTCGATCCGCCATTCTTTATTTGTCCATTCAGGGGGTCTTTGTATTAAATCGTGTCTATGTCTAATAGAAAGATGGAATTTGTCTAAAAAGTAAAGCTTCTTGGGAATTTGTAAGATTGATTGAAATCAGGAAGTAAGCAACCTGTTTTTAAATAATTAAGACTTTCATCTTTTAGCTAGGTATAAGGCAGCTCCCTCAAGGCAACTACGCTAACAGCTCAACTCTCTTTCTCTTAGAATACCTAGATATTATGATAGACGAAATAGAAGGAATATTTACGTTAGTTTAGATATTCTGTGTTCAATTACGTCATCATCGAGGGAAAAGCGCCGGATGTATGGCACGGAAACATAGTGATACTGTTCTTCAAGAAAGGTTATCAGACTCTCACACCAAGAACTTAAAATACTTCACACCAATATTACTGCTGACCAATGTATATAAGCTGTTTTCGAGAGTCATAACGTATCGTTTCGCACGCAGGTTTGATGACTTTCAGCCTCCCGAATAAGCCGGGTTCCGAAAAGGTTTTAGTACCATAGACCACATACATATGCTGCGGCAGGTTATACAGAAGACCGAAAAGTATAACCGGCCATTATGCTTAACGTTTGTGGACTATGAGAAATCCTTCTATTCGATCGAAACTTAGACGGTGCTCCAGTCTCTACAGCGGTGCCAAATTGACTATTGATATATCGAAGCACTGAAGTGTTTGTACGAAAACGCCACTATGTCAGATCGTCTCCAGGACAAGACTTCAGAGCATATTCAACTGCAGCGAGGAGTTAGACAAGGTGATGTGATATCACCGAAGTTGTTCACCGCTGCACTGGAGGATATCTTCAGGCTTCTTGACTGGGACGGACTTGGCATCAATATTAACGGCGAGTACCTCACTCACTCTTAACAAGTAGTTCTTAAGATGAACATGGATAAGACGAAAATTATATTAAATGTCCATGTTGTGCCTACTACACAGTTTAAGGGACTCTACTTGAAGTTGTTGACAAATATCATTATTTATTTAATTAATAACTTGTTAAAGAATTATTATTATTTATGTTTAATTGATGGATTGCTATAATTATTTTTATGATATTTGTTAATATTACGATACGATGAATTATTATGAAATGAGTATAAGTACAATTAATTTAAATGACCTGTAAATTATTTAATCAATAAATCAATGTCCAAATGTCTAAATATACAGACGTAGGACAAATATTCCAGCTAGGTAGTTTCAATTTCGAGAGGTCAATCGACGAATCCGACTCGGTTGGGCAGCGTTAGGGAAGCTACGCCATATATTTTCGTCCCAATTACCGCAGTGTCTCAAGACAAAGGTCTTGGACCAATGTGTGTTGCCAGTGATGACCTACGGAACAGAGACGTGGACGTTCACTATGGCCCAAAGGACAATGGAAAGTACTCGGAGTCTCGTTGCGCGATAGAATCAATTTTCAGGCGACAAATAAAAATAAATCTTCAAGATCAAATAATTTAAAATTTATAAAATATTTCGTACTGCATAACTCTCTTTGACTACCTGATGCAGCAATATTTTTCATGCGAGAGCTTTGTATGATTTGTATTTTTGAAAGAAATGCTTCCGATGTTAGCTAGTTAGTTATTTTAATTACAGTTTTAACAAAGAATGCATGTTTTCTAGCAAAACCTTTAGCTGGGCATCACATCTCTGTTGAATAAGCTATCAAAACTGAGACAGTTATACAGATTAACTTGGAAAATGTCACATGACCTTGACATAGTATTACGAAACGACGATATTGGATAAATGTAAATGTTCTGAGAATGATAACTACTCCTTTTTTTTTTTTATTATACAAAGCTAGCATTTGACCGCCATCTCATCTGTTGGTAAGTGACGATGCGGCCAAAGATGAAGCTGGCCCGTTTTGGAACACTCTAGCCGTGAAAGCATCCAAATTATATTGACCAGGGAACACACTTGCAGGAACCGAGTTCCATTTCTTATCCGTGCGCATTAAAAAGGTCGAGCCAAAGCGGTTCGTGCGGATAGCTGGAAGATCCACGACATAAGGATGAAGCGCTCGCCCGGATCGCGTCTCCCGATGGCGGAAAGGGGTCGGCGGAATGAAGCCGTGCAGCTGCTTCGCACACTCTCCGAAATGTAACCTGTAGAAGACCGACAGACGCGCAAGCCTACGCCGATGTTCGAGGCTCTGCAGCCTAGCTTCAACCAACCGCGAGTCACCAATTATCTTCTTTGCACGTTTTTCCACCGAATCCAAAGCCGCTAGTTGATATTTGGCTAATCCATCCCAGAGGTGGCAGCAGTATTCCATGCAGGATCGCACTTGTGCTTGATATAACTGAAGCAACTGCTTTGAAGTGAAGTACCGCCTAACCTTCGAGAGGATACCAAGTTTTTTTGTTGCAGTCTTTGCTTTGGATTCGATGTACTGACCGAAGTTGAGATTTGAAGATAGCTCAACACCAAGAAGCTGTACTCTTCTTCCACGAATAGTAAAGTATTTTTACAGTTTTGACATTAGGTATTAGGTACAAGTATTAAGTACCACAGAATATCTCATCATCATCATCATCATAATCATACCAGCCGAAGGACGCCCACTGCTGGGCATAGGCCTCCCCAAGAGATCTCCACAAAGGCGGGACCTAGGGTAAAAGCCGGATACTTGCCCTAGTGGGATAGTTGCCCCAGTTTCGAATACACTATGTTAGGGACGTTGGTGGCATTAGCGCTCTACTACAATTGAAAGTGCACCTTACGAAGGCCTCAGTGCCATGTAATCCATCAGCGTAAACGCACGTGTTTTGTCCTTGTGAGCAAAAATCTTCCGCGCTGAAGCTTCGACGGGCGTTAAAATTATTTTGGTAAGTAAATAATATTGAATATCTTTATTACTGATGGTATTACTTTATTAATGGTATTCGTTTTCTTTTTGTTATTAGTTTTCTTTTTGTTTCTATACATGCATTAGAGTTTAAAATTAGGGATTAAAAATCAACTTCCTTAGTCTGGCTGCGACGACACCGCATAGTCTTGAAGGAACGCTGCAACGCGGCATTTGCTATATTCTGTACAGATCGTGTGGATCTCATGACATGGTCTAGATGAGACCCAAGACTGGATGAAATAGAGAAAAAAAAGCAGTAAAGCGGATCCGGCCTGACAGACGCGCCGGGATGATGATGATTTTTTAAAATATTTATTAATATTTTGATTAGTGCATAATAAAGGATCTCAGTAAATAATAAACATTGTTTATATTCAACAAAATCATAGTGAGGCGTCTATGTCCGCATGAGGCAACTATCCCCCGAAGCATTTTTACCGTGGGGCAACTATCCGCCACTGTAGGCAACTATCCCTAGAAATCCCTAGAGGTCTAGCAAAACAGGATTTACTCAAAACCAATAGTAATTACGTTTACGAATATAGGCTGTTATAGAAGATTAAAGACCTATGTTTTGATATACATGTTGCATATTTCTTAGTAAGTACATAATTCTTCATAATAGAGCTTTTTCGAAAAGTGGGGCAAGTATCCGGCTTTTACTCTATGCCTTCCGCATCCAACCTGCGAAGTTTACTAGGTCGTCGGTCCACTTTGTGGGTGGCCTATCCACGCTGCGTCTTCCGGTACGTGGTCGCCACTCGAGAACTTTACTGGCCCATTGGCCATCTGTTCTTCGAGCTATGTGTCCTGCCCACTGCCACTTTAGCTTGGCAATTTTAAGGGCTATGTCGGTTACCTCGGTTCGCTTGCGGATCTCCGCATTTCGGAAAGTCAATTAAAAATTGATTTGAAAACGATTAAAGGGAAGATTCATTTATAAATATCATTATTTTTTCACTGCATCCTGCATAATGATGTAAGCAGTACGAAAAATTGTTTTAATTTAAAATTATTTGAAATGAAAATAATACGATGTTTTTGTTTGTTTGTTTGAAAGGACGATAAGAAGAAAGGATTTTAAAACGATTAACGAGAAAATTTTATCTTAATATCACGACATATCTCTTTTATAATATTTTATAATGAAGGTATTAATTTAATACCGTAGATGATAATGGCTATCTTTAGATAAAGATATTATAAATAAACATGCTACAAACAACACTGTAATATTATGTTCGTGAAAATAATTGCTTTAACAATCAATTTTGTAACTACACACTATACATAATACTTATTAATAATGGGAAAGTTTATATTCGAAGGCGATGTTAGCGGTATATCGGACAGACAATTAGATTATGTAGGCGAAGTTTTAGAAAAACAAGGATTTAGCAATGAAAAGGTTCTGTTCTCAGGGGTAGGAAAAGCTGATGACAACTTCATAGCCAACGTGAAACGTGTTACTGTGGAAAAAGATGGGAAAACAACCAAGATGATTGCAAAAGTAGCACCTGGGGGTGAAATTATACGAGCAATGATGCGGCCTGATTTAGTTTTTCAAAATGAAGATCTTATGTACACTGAAGTCCTGCCTAAGTTCACGAGTTTAGAAGAAGAAGCAGGAATACCGGAAAGTGAAAGACTAAAATACGCAGAATGTTACGGATCCCTAATAGAAGTGCCAAGTGAAATAATACTCCTTGAAGATCTGCAAGTTTCAAATTACGTTATGCTTGACAAATTTAAGTCCCTTACAAATGAAACTGTTAAAATGATATTGAAAGAGTTTGGGAAATATCACGCAGCCTCTTATGCGCTAAAACATCAAGAACCTGCAAAATTTAAGTATTTTGCTGCAAAACTTGTCAATACTATCGAAAATATGAGTCATCAGGAAGGTTTTGATACATATTTCATTAAACTTGAAAGCGATATGTCGGCATTGTTGGAGAAGGACACTCATAAAAGCTACTTAAAAGGTGCTTTAACGTCACTGATACTAAATATGAAAGAAAATATAAAAGTTGACGTGGGTTCGCAATACAGTGTGATACAGCAGGGTGATCCGTGGACAAACAATATTATGTTTATTGTAGAGGTAACTTTAATAAATACTTTTATATTTTTCCTTCGCATCCATCCAACTTACTAATTATTATATAAACCGGTCTCTCGGATCCCTTCACTTGCATAATTACTGCTGTGAATACTGATAATGGCACAAACTTTGTGTGTAATCAAATATAAATGCTTAAATAATTTCTATTTTTCAGAACGAGAATCCTGTGAAATGCTGCTTGATAGACTACCAGATGTCAAAGGAAAATAGTCCTGCTGCCGACGTGACGTACATGATTTTCAACTGCACCGACTACGAAACTAGGGCGAAGCATTACCATGATTGGATCGAGTACTATCACGATCAAC